>CM077091.1:166528611-167128611 GCA_039513925.1 Platanthera zijinensis
AAAAAAAATGTTATGTAATGGACATAAGGAAACTATTGTCATGGCGAAAATCAAAGACAAGGAACACACTTTTATACCATTAGAAGTGGGAGTATCTTGAAAATAGTTACTAATTTTGTTGACATTGACCCCAATTCACAAGAAATAAATACAAAATAGTCCAATCTTGTGATCACTACCATTGATGGCCCTAATAAATAGTCCAATACCCCAAACAAATAAATATCTGGGGTGACATGTTGGTTTCCAACTCATTGTCGCCTGGCTTTGCGCTTTTGTTTTCTTTGGAGGTCTTTTTTATTATAACTCTATAAATTTTGACCATTGGTCTTCTTCTACTATATGGTTTTTTAACCTAAATTGTTTAGAACCCCGCTCTATCAAGTTTGGATTGTGTGTTGAAATCCCATATTGATACATTATTTGGATGATTTAGTCCCTTGAATTTTCTTAAAAGATTATAGTAGGAAAACTATTGTGTCATGTATGTCCTTCACGAGAACCAATAATCCCCAAGAATTCCTTATAAGCTGTTTCTGATATTGATAAAAAGCTGGGTTTTGGAGGTGGATGCAAAGTTGAGTATGGGGATTGGGTTGATATTTTTCACAGCTTGACCTTTCCTCAAGATATGATCTCCACAAATCAGTTGATTTTCTTTCATGCAGTTGTTTTATCCTCCCAAAATAAAGAACTATAAAGTGAGATATGCAATTATTTCTAGTCATACTCCTTTGTAGATCATTGCCTGATATACTATATCAAACAACGTTACCATCTAGAATACACAAATGAATTATGAACTCTTTTGTGCTGATTTGAAAATTTCATTTATTTTCCTTACGTGATTGAGGTTTAGCCACTATTATAAAAAAGTGCTAAAGCAGCAGGTGTTGTCAAATGTCAAAGATACAAAGCAAGGGATAATACTCAATATATTATCTTTAGTGGAAGAAACCCAACAAAAAATAATGATAATTGTAAAAAATCATAGGAGAAGAAAGAGAAAATCAATATTTTATTAATTTTTCATACACATATATACATAGTTACAAGTATTTGTACATTTATATAGGAAGAGAGAGTGAAGCCATAAACTCATTCTAGGGTGTGGAAACTAAATCCTAGGAGGTAATGGACTCTAGCTGGGCCTTTCTATGGGCCTTTGTACAGATTCACTTAACAATAATAATCAACCCAAAGGCAGCAGAAGTGCAATTTATTGATCTGTAGTTTGAAAGACCACTCTACTTATGTTAAGTAAATACACTGTAAAACCTCCTAATGTAAGAAGATAACCATTTAACTCACTTGCCACAGTGACTCGAGCAGATACATGAAGGACTAGCCTCAATATCACGAGGAAGCTATCAGTACATGACAAGATACTAACTGAAGGGCACTCTGCGATATGCCATGCAAAAATACAATGGAAGCTCTTCCCACCTGTGCATGGTGAAAGATCTATGCAAAATGTTCCATTGCTCAATATCTGACCTTAAACTGATCATTACACAGATCATGGAAGAAGCTGGTTCCCCTCATCAAAACATGATTGGCTTCCTCCCAGGGGGATTTATAGGGAAAATATATAACAAAACCTTGCCAGGTCCCCGTAGAGGTGGTTGGATAAGTGAGTGGATGTAGATGCAACTTAATGGGATAATGATGTTACTACAAGTACGGTAAGGAAAATTTCAGCTGAAGTGGGAAAACATTAGGTTAATAAATGAAAAACTTAAAGAAGTGAGCTTGATTTTTCAACTTGCAATCAGTGAAGATTGTCATAAAATGGTTACCGTCGTAATGGAGATTTGTAATCTTGAGCTATCCTTGGCTTTGTCATCTGAATAAAGCTTTATAAGGACCAACTTTTATACCAAATCAACTTGCACAAATGTCATTTCTGGCGAAGATATTTGTTGAGTGGCTCTGGTTGGCTAGGCTGTTAAGTGCAAGTTGTCCACATAGAATCATCCTTGAGCTAATGAAAAAAATAAACTCGAGAAAATAGGACGTAGTATGCAATATTTATGCGGTTCAATGAATATTCACATTTTGCAGTCAAATTTTCAGGACAAACACAATTACTACTAGTTCCAAGTCACGTGTTGTATAATTCTTTGCACATTCTTTGAGTTGACAAGAAGTATAAGCAATGACTTTGTCATATGGCATCAACGCACAACCCAGACCGTTTAGAGAAGCATTGTTAAAATTTGGAATCTTTTTGTTCTTTATGGCATGACTTGTACGAGGGTTGTTGTTAACCTTATTTTCAACTCTGAATAAGCCGCTTCACAATCATCTATCCATAAAAGGTGAACTCCCTTTCTGGTTAGTTTAAATTCAGTCATATGTAGCTAAAAGTATCTAGCGTCTACCTAAATCACCTAGAGGGGGGTGAATAGGTGATGTCTGTGTCTTTTCGTGGAATAAAACTACTTAAAAAATTTAAGCACACAAACACCGAGATTTATAGTGGTTCCCCGAGTTGGGTACGTCCACTTTCCCGTCTCGTCTATCTACCACGAAGGGCTAGATTCGGCTACTTCACCAAACTCAGATTTTTGCAAATCTTACACCTCGGAGCCACAACTCCTATAACTCGGAGATGACGCTCCTACCACTCGATCCACAACCGGATCTACGGCTCGATCCACAAACGGATCTACCACTTGATCCACAAACAGATTTACCACTCGATCCACAAACGGATCTACAACTCAGAGAAAATCTCCTACAAAAGTAAAGGAATATTTTACAATAATATTTTACACAATCCTTGACAAGGTCTGAAATATTCAATCCATCGTTCTTCGAAAATAGTTGAACTTGAATACGCTTGGAGAACACGGAAAAATCTGAAATCTTTCAAGGATCTTGATTCTTGAATCTTCAATCGACTAGATCTGGAGTAATAGAGATCTTCAGAGAGTAGCAATCTAGTCGAATAAATCAATGAAGATGGAATCGTGCAAAGTCGCTGTTGTCGGTCGACTGGAGATGTCGCGTATTGCACAGGTGGCCGACGGATTCTTTTTGGAATGTTTCTCGATTTGAAATTGGAACGATTTGCAAGATTAGGGTTGAAGGAGAATCCATCATAAGTATTTATAGGCAACCTCAAATGCAACGGTTATAAAAGAACTTCCAAAAATAACTTGCGAAAGTTACCGGGCATGGCCGCCGCAACTCGAGTCTGGAAAAAAATTGTCAGAAAAATGACCCGAGTCATATTCGTCTAGTATCACTAGTATACTCGCCAAATAGTCATTGATATACGATGAATTTGACTTAGACAAACTCAGCTCAAGCTGGCTAGCCACTCAACGCCAAGGCTAGAGTCATACTCGACGAATTCGTCGAGTATCAGGCTATCAACTAGTATACTCGACGAATTCGTCGAGTATAGGCTAATAGACTCAACGCTCTCGACGTCGTCGACTCAACGCTCTCGACGCCATCCATGCACTCAACACACTCGACACCATTGAAGCAGTCGACACTCGACGCCAAGATATACGACGAATTTGCCTTAAGAAAAATCAGAGAAGTAGCGTCGTGATGATTCAGTGAATTCGGCGTGTATCGATAAGTATATTCGACGAATTCGGCGAGTATAGTTAGATACATTCGACGAATTCGACGAGTATAGTTGATGATACTCGACGAATTTTACTTAACTGTTTTTCTAAATATTTCCAGAATTTCACCACAAGTATATAAGACGAATTCGACGAGTGATAATAAGTATATACGACGAATTCGACGAATATCAATGTTACTCGACGAATTCGACGAATATCCCTTATGATACTCGACGAATTTTACTTGGGTAAAATTCTGTTCTGTTAGATTTTGAGATCTTCTTCTTTCTTGAGCCTTCTCTTGTACTTGAAATAGAAGTACACTCCAATAGAGAGATTACATGTGAGTCAACACAATGACATATACAATGAAGGATTACATTGTACAGTCCCGTGTTTACTGACCCACTGTAACCTGACATTGGTGTGTACTTAACATTAGAAACCTGCAAGTACATAACTAAAAATACGCTATCAAATACAGTCACAATTCATCTTATCTTAATTGGACCCTTCTTCAAATCAGGGTTATTGTGGATACAATACCCAACAGTAGCACTATTTTCCAGGATTTTTGAACAAACATTCTATAATAATCAGTTAATCCTAAAAATTTCCTGACTTTGGTCATTGTTGATCTAGGACAACTTGGTATAACCTCCACTTTTGGCGGGTCTACTGACAACCCATTCTTGTTAATCACTTATGCTAACTATTGCATTTTGAAGTTCTGTAACAACTTCTGATCATTTGACGACACACATTACTCTTCAAATATCGTCTACAAATACTATGACAAACTTATTCAAGTTTCCTTGAACATTCAGTGCATTAGGTCCATGAGTATCGTGGGTTTATTAAGCCGAATGTCATCACTATAAATTGGTACGTCCATACCCCGTGTTGAAAACCGTTAGAAAAAACTTTTCCTTGATCCTTAAATGATGGTATCTTGACCATGCTCAACTCTCAAGGTAGGTCGATTCTTCTGCAGGTTTTGGGCTGAGTTGAGATGTCATTGATTCATCATTTACCCTTATCCACTCTGCTAGTTGATCTCATGTAAAATAAGTCCTGGTGAGATCCCCAATTATGACTTTTTCACTGTTGTGACCGAACATTAAGGCCTTACATCACCCTATTCCTGACATTTAAAGTATAGATCTAACTAGGCCATGCACTCCTTAGTATGTGGTTTCCTATATGAGTTGCATGGCTTGGGGCCTTGGGCCTATCCCATGCTGAACATTTTTGCTTCCATATGGAGCCTTTGATGACTTCTGCTTCTATCCATTCTGGTTGGATAATCGATGACCAGAGTTTTCTTTAGACTTATTAGTAAACTCCTCTTCTTAAAGTTCCTTTAGGATTTTTTTTCATCTCGTTCTATAAGTAGAACTATTTTCATGAGCTTGTTGTATCTCTTTAGCCCCATTGAGATTAACATGTGTTGTATGGAATCTCTTAGATCCAGTTGGAAGCAATTAAATCTTCATTTTTTTGACGGTCACCAGGAGGCCGATATAGAATGTCAGTTGTGAAAATTCACCTTCATAGTTAGTAGCAGATTGCTACCTATCGCCGGTCCCAAGAACCTGTTTTGTAACTCTTGTCTGCCAGAGTCTGGAATAAAACTTAAGAAAGGGGGTCTTCCATCTAGCCTTCCTTATAGAAGACCTTTCTACCATTGCTTCCTCTCGTCTCCTTGCACAAAGACTGCTAGGGAAATCCTTTTGTCATCAGGGCACATCATCATGCCAAAAATCTTCCATCCTTACAATCTATGCCTCTATTTCAAGTGGTTGTCCGCTGTCCGCCGCCTTTGAATGTTGGAGGACTCATTTCATGGAAATGCTTCTAGAGCTAATCTAACTTAATCCTTTCTATCACCAGGGCAGTTCGAGTGATGCTAGAGCTAGAGCCTGGTATCACAGATCTAGAGTTCAAGGTTCGTTCATGACTTATTTCATCCTCATGATGGAGCACTAAAATTTTGTATTGTATTCTTGGAGCTTTATGCGTTGGAGTCTTTAGAAGTTTCTAGGATAGTGTGGGAATTTCCAGAGTAATGTGGATGTAGATGATTCTAGAGTATTTTAGAGTTGCATGAAGTGAGTTGAAAATAAAACTCTCACTTTATTAGGGCAACAACTTGACTATTTATAGCCTACAACTCAAATTACATATTACAACACTCCTCAAGATTGGTGAAAGCTATTCACTAAGCCCATCTTGTTACAACTCCTGATCATATCCTCTGAACTGAGTCCCTTAGTTAAGTAGTCTACAACCTGCCCCTTGGTCGACACGTGGGTCAACTCCAGTAGCTCATTATCAAGTTTTTATTTGATAAAAAATCTATCAATCTCTATATGCTTGGTACGATCGTGTTGAACTAGATTGTTTGCAATACTGATGACTGACTGACTGTCACACCACAACTTCATTCTGTCCTTTTGGCCCAGCTTCAACTCCTCAAGCATTCCTTTTAGCCACATGAGCTCTGCAACCCCTACTGTCATGACTCTGTACTCCACCTCTGTCGTCGATCTAGCCACTATCGACTGCTTCTTGCTCCTCCATGAGATCAAGTTGCCTCCCACAAATATGCAATATCTTGAGGTAGACCTCCTATCATCCGCACAGCTTGCCCAGTCAGAGTCGTAATAGCCTTCGATCCTCACGTGCTCGTTCCTTCTGAAGGCCAGCCCCTTTTCAGGGGCACTCTTCAAGTATCGCAGAATCTGGTACACTGCATCCATATGACCCTTCCTTGGGTCATGCATGCAGTGGTTCACCACGCTTACAGAGAATGAGATGTCTGGGCGAGTGTGGCTCAAGTAGATCAACTTCCCGACTAACCTTTGGTACATTTCCCGATCTACCGGTTCTCCGTCCTCTGCACTTAGTTTGCACCTTTGATCGATTGGCGTCGCAACAAAT
The DNA here is from genome assembly GCA_039513925.1 of Platanthera zijinensis. NCBI lineage: Eukaryota > Viridiplantae > Streptophyta > Magnoliopsida > Asparagales > Orchidaceae > Platanthera > Platanthera zijinensis. Next base: position 166,535,145 of record CM077091.1, read on the forward strand.
TTGCACCCCAACTTCCCGGTTTCAGTGAAGAGAATAAGAGATCCAACACATATTTCCATTGGGAAAGGATTATCCCCTTGGCCTTATATGCAATCTCGATCCCAAGGAAATATCGAAGAAGACCCAGGTCCTTCACCTCGAACTTCTTGCCTAGGGCCCCCTTGAGACGACTAATCTCCTGATCATCATCCCCTGTAATGATCATGTCGTCCACATACACTGCAAGCATGGTGGTGTGACCTCCATTTTGCTTGAAAAACACCGTGTGATCTGTATTGATCTGGCGATACCTCATCTTAATCATTGCTCTCCTAAATCGGTCGAACCATGCACAGGGTGACTGCTTCAGCCCATAAAGTGATTTTTTCAGCCTATAGACTCTGCCTTCTGTCTTGGCCGCACCGAATCCCGATAGTATCTTCATGTACACCTCCTCTGCTACATCTCCATGAAGGAATGCATTTTTCACATCTAGTTGGTGTAGCAACCATCCCCCGTTCACTGTCAGGATGATGAGAGTCCTAACAATGCTCATCTTCGCAACCGATGCAAATGTCTCGTCGTAGTCGATGTCGTAGGTCTGGTTGTACCCCTTGGCCACCAATCAAGCTTTGTAGCACTCAACTTGTCCATCTGAGTTCTGCTTTATGGTGAACATCCACTTGCACCCAACAACCTTCTTATCTTTTGGCAGTCATGCCAGCTCCCAGGTCTTGTTCTTCTCAAGAGCTCTCATCTCTTCCTTCATTGCTGGCTCCTACTTCGGATCGTCTTTGGCGACCTGCCAATTGTTAGGTACAATAACACTATCCAAAGATGCAATGAATGCCCCGTTTGTAGGGGAGATATGATCGTACGAGACAAAGGACGCAAAGTCCCAATCGTATATGTTAGGAGGATTTCCCGCATTGCTGCGAGTAGTCTTTCGTAACATAAGAGAAGAAGTAGGGAGAGGAGAAAGGATATCATCTGAGGCTTGTGTAGGTGTAGGTGTTCCAGGAGAGGGGGGCGACGCATGCAAGGGACTAGGAGCTAAACTGGGTACCGACCCTGGATTTGGTACTGTTGGAGGCTTCCTCCTTCTACTATATGTCAGTAGTTCCCCTTGAGCCGTAGGTCTCACACCTTGTCTCTGCTCCTCAATCTCCTCCTTCTCATCATCACTCTCCTGCTCCTCCGCAGATCCTCCCTGCCATATTCCCAGATCTGTCACCAACATCTCTCTTTCTAGCATCGTACTTTCATTATCTGAATGTAGGTAGGACTCCCTCTTGCCGGAAGTACTGGTCTAGCTCTCTAAAGTGAACATTCATGCTCACAAAACATCTTTTCTCCACTGGGCTCCAGCACATGTAACCCTTTTGAGTACGAGAGTAGCCCACAAACATATACTTGACTGCCCTTACATTAAGCTTACCAACACACGGTCTGTTGTCCTTCACGAAGCACACACACCTGAATACCTTCAAGGAAAGTATCTCTTCATTATGCCCCTGCAGCTGCTGACACAGAGACTTCCACCCTAGTACCTGTGATGATATCATATTGATCAGCTGTGCCGTTGTTAACACGACATAACCCCACAAGCTCTGAGGCACCTTCATGTTTAGCATCATACTCCTTACCACCTCCAGAAGGTGTCTGATCTTCCTCTCCGCCACTCCGTTCTGTGTTGGTGTGTATGCACAGGTGGTCTTGTGCAATATTCCATGAGTTGATAGGTATTCCCTCATTGCCTTGTTGGTGTATTCTGTTCCATTGTCTGACCTTAGTATCTTAATCACCGCACTATATTGTGTCTGTACCAGCTTATGAAAATCTTGAAAGTAGGTGAATACCTCACTTTTGGTTTTCGTCAAATACAGTCATGTAACACGAGATGCACAATCAATGAAAGTAACAAAATACTTATAACCATTTAAAAAACTTACAATGCAAGGTCCCCAGATATCAGAATGAATAACATCAAAAATAGAAGAGCTTCTTCGGCCCGTACTAGCATACAAACTCCTAGTAAGCTTACCTAAATCACATGCATCACACACCAATTTTATTTTATTTGGTACATCAAAAATAGTAGGAAATAACCTAGCTACAGTCCTGAAGGAGGGGTGCCTCAACCACCTGTGATGGAGTATCAACATATTCTCTGCACTCATCTTCCGTCCTCCACCCCTCGTTGTCTCTACCACGGAGATCAGAGATGCATCCAATCTTTCCCGATCCAGATACCACAACCCATCATGCCAAGTCCCAGTCCCAATATCCGCCTCGTCTCTTTCTCCTGGAAAGTCATCTTAGGTATATCAAAAGAAACAACACATCTCAGCTGAATAATTATGGAACTAATGGATAAAAGGCTAACTGGGAAAGAGGGGGTATGCAAAACATTGGAAAGTGTTACCAAACCTGAGCAATTAACAGTACCCTTACCGTCCACTGGCTGGAATGTACCATCCGCCGTCTTGATGCTATCCATCGTGGCTAGACGGGTATAAGAGGAGAACTTGCCTGTATTTCCAGTCACATAGCGGGATGCGCCTGAGCCGATGATCCAGTCTGATGTCCTGAAAAAGATATAGATGTCAGTGCGAGAGATCCATTAGAAGGTGGGTGGGCATACATAGCGCCCCCCCCCCCCCAAGCTCCTTCTCTACTCCCTCGCCCGTCTTCTTCCTCTTGATACCCTCCATCATGCTAAGTAGGGTCTCTCCTCCTCTGTATAGATAACGCCAAGTTCCTCCACACTCTCAGTCATACCCAAATTGGCCTGAAAGCCTCCTCTACCACCACGCCCACGACCACGTCCCCATCCACCACCCGAATCTCTCTCCTTGGACGGCTTGGAGCATGCGTATCTCAGGTGGCCGACCTCACCACAGTTGTAGCACTATCGAGTTTCTTCCCTCTGTCCAGTAATACAAGGAGCTCAACCGCTAGTGCTGACTTCACAGGCATGGACCCTCCTGTCCCCGCCTGCAGTTTGAGATGCATCTCCTCCTGAATCATTGCAGAGATGGCCTCCGTTAGGGTAGGAATCGTCATACCCGACAGAAGTAGAGCTCTTCGCTGATCGAACTTGTCATCTAACCCCTTCAGGAACTTCATCGTCCTTTCCTCCACGATGATTTTGGAAGCCCGACACTATGGATCACTGCAGCACATCCCACCAGAGGCGCGTTCGTAGTCCACCCATAGTCGCTCCAACTCGAAGACATACTCTTGCACCGTTTTCTCCCCCTGAACAGTGTCATCGATTTCTCCCTTCACCTGAAGACCCACAGAGTGTTCCTCACACCATCATATGTGTTCTTCAGCTTTTTCTAGACCTCCATGACTGTATCGAGATCATCTACCGTGATGGAAATCGATGGAACAATCGAGCTAAGAAGCCACATAAACACAGTCATATGGGTCGACTCCCACTCATCTCCCGCCGAGTTCTCTGGTTTCTTCAACGCCCCTGTCAGAAAACCCCCAACTTTCTTTGCTGCCAGGATCTTCTTCATACGACGTGACCAACTCAGGTAGGTCGTCGGTCCATCTAGCTTAAGATCGATCGGTGGAAGCCCGACACTATGGATCACTGCAACACATTCCACCAGAGGCGCGTTCGTAGTCCACCCATAGTCGCTCCAACTCGAAGACATACTCTTGCACCGTTTTCTCCCCCTGAACAGTGTCATCGATTTCTCCCTTCACCTGAAGACCCACAGAGTGTTCCTCACACCATCATATGTGTTCTTCAGCTTTTCCTAGACCTCCATGACTGTATCGAGACCATCTACCGTGATGGAAATCGATGGAACAATCGAGCTAAGAAGCCACATAAACACAGTCATATGGGTCGACTCCCACTCATCTCCCGCCGAGTTCTCTGGTTTCTTCAACGCCCATGTCAAAAAACCCCCCAACTTTCTTTGCTGCCAGGATCTTCTTCATACGACGTGGCCAACTCAGGTAGGTCGTCGGTCCATCTAGCTTAAGATCGATCGGTGGAAGTTCCAGCTGCGTCGGCCGTTGCGATGAACCCAACACCTCGGTCCATCTAGCTTAAGATTGATCGGTGGAAGTTCCAGCTGCGTCGGCCGTTGCGATGAACCCAACACCCTCAACAATGTGGCCAACTCGTCCGGGCCCAACATCTTGAAGATGTCTGCCATCGTTCCCTCCTTCGGCTTCATGGATCAACTTCCTACCAATCACTGCGTCTCGTTCGGTATTACAACATACATCGGCTTGCCCTGGATCCGATCACCGCATCCTGAGGGACGCTAGGAGGTACGGAGACACGAGAAAGATTCGCGAGGGGCGGCGGCACGGGTACATGAAGTCGCGGTACAAGGTCAGCGGCCGGAACCCCCTATGGTTTTCAGCAGTGCGCCTTCCCCCCTCCCACGGCTCCCTAGAAGCAGCAACAACGGCCTCTAGAAGCTATTCCCGCAGCCCTAGAGGCGGGATCCTCTGATCAGGAGAAGGCCAGGGAGTGGACAACTTCCTCCCGGCGGCAGTGTGGACGGCTTCCTCCGACAGAGGAGGTGTTGGCGACAGCGGCAGCAGCAGCGGCGGGCTTCAGACGAGCAGGCAACAGCGGCAGCGACGGGCTTCAGACGAGCGGGCGTCGTCGGAATCGAGCGGGCGTCGGCGGAATCGAGCGGGCGTCGGTGGAATCGAGCGGGCGTCGGCGGAATCGAGCGGGCGTCGGTGGAATCGAGCGGGCGTCGGCGGAATCGAGCGGGCGTCGGCGGAATCGAGCGGGCGTCGACTATGCTCTGATACCAAGTTGAAAATAAAACTCTCACTTTATTAGGGCAACAACTTAGCTATTTATAGCCTACAACTCAAATTACATATTACAACAAAGTGTTCTGCTATATTGTGGAATGGATGTCATTGGTCCGTATTCTGGTTAATGAGGAATCTATCAGCTAAATTCCAATTAATGCGGAGTCTGCAGAACTCTTCAAATCATCTATTTATCAAACCACGCCTTCATCTCACTTTCTATGACTGCAGTCAATTACACAACTGGGCATCGCACCCCATTTTGATTGTCGTATTATGTATTTCTTATAGCGTCTTATTATATATTGTTAAGTGTTGGGTTTTTATTTACATCAAATCTAGCATAGGTTATCTCGTGTTGTGTCATTATTATATTATGTTGTTATGTCGCGCCGTATCACATTTAGTCTGAGGTATCATAAGTACACTCATGCTCTCTTGTAAGCCTATATATAGGCATATGTATGTTTGAGATCTTGTATCAATGAAAGTTGAGTTTATTTTCTCAACCCTAAAAGAAATCTTAGAAGCTTTCTCTCATGAGTACGCCCCGCTTAGGCAGCCGCGGTTTCGGCTCCATAGTATCTTTGTCATCATCCTTGTCTCCGGTCATCCTCCGGCCACCGCTCAGAGTAGGTCCATAATAAATTAGTATCATATCTTATCCTTCCTCAGCTCGGCACCATCGCATGCCATTGTTGCACGTCAACTTCCTCCTTCCCGCAACCCCTTGTTTTAGTGGCTGCAACATTTCTTTCCCAAGAGCAAGCCAACTTCATCCCTCTTTCTCCACGCATGTGTGACGCCTCCCTCCTCTGCCTTCGATTGTTGTGGAACACCCAACAGCCTCCTGCAGGATCATCTCCCTCCTCCGACGATCAATTTTCCTAGACCAAGTTGTTGTGGAATTGTCTTCTCTGATCGTCGCACGCAATCGATCGCACGAGCTCCCTTGCTGACGGGATCGTCACACGCAATAGACACCTCCATTATCTCAATCTGAAGCCCTCCATCCGACGTCGTTCCTTTTGTTAGCCCGCTACTTCCACGATACTAGCAACCACACCCAACGATTTCCAGCCATGTTCTCTCCGTCTCTGGCCCACGCACTGTCCTTTCAATTCCGCGAGCCGCTTGCACTTTCCATCAAGCAGAAGATCACCAAGCACATATTCCCTCCTCGAGCCCATTCTCCAGTAGCCCTATTCACGGGCTAGGGATTTTCTTAATTTATTGATTATTTTAATTAATTCTTTTCGCTCAACGTCGCTAAAAACAACCTCCTCGCACAAGATCCCCACCTTACTGTGCGAAGACTGCGCACCTTGTTCATGAGACAATATCATCTCAGCGCCGCCATCATCACCCTACTCACCGACATGATTGTGCCCCGCAAAAGTAAACAATTACTCGTCATTCCACCGCCTCCCCCATCCCATGATGTCGTCACCTCGCCGCCTCTTTTGACGGCCTCTGCTTGACCGACCACCTCGCCACCTCTCATACGGCCACCTGCTTCGATGGACCCTCCGGATCCATTTCTTCTGCCTACCAACCATAAGTCGGCATCGCCATTTCTGATTGATGCCGTCTTTGTTCGCCCAAGCTACCGCCTCCTTCGACTGTCCGCCACCCCAGACACCATCATTCCGACCGGCCATTGTCATCTTACCTGCCATCATGGATGTACTGCCGCTCAATGCAGCCTCCGTTGCCGTAACACGATACCGAGAGTTATTTTGGCTGGAAATCAAAGAGTTAGATGATCAAGCAATGCAATCCTCATTCGAGCTTGAGGATAAGCACGATTTGAAGGATTGAGGAGATGTTACGGGCGTCGCGCCCCATTTTGATCAAGTCGTATTATGTATTTCTTATCACATCTTATTATGTTTTATTAAATGTCGAGTCTTTATTTACACCGAGTTTAGCATGTCATCTGTGTTGTGTCGTTATTATATTATGTTGTTATGTCGCATCGTCTCACATTTAGTCGGAGGCGTCATAATGACATTCATGCCTTCTTGTAAGCTTATATAAAGGCATATGTATGCTTGAAATCTTTTATCAATGAAACTTGAGTCTATTACCTCAACCCTAAAAGAGATATTGGAAGCTATCTATCTTGAGCACGCCTCGCTTAGGCAGCCGCAATTCTGGCTCCGTAGTATCTCCGCCATAATCCTCGTCTCCGGCCATCCTACGACCATCGCTCTGAGTATGCCCATAAAAACTTGGTATCAGAGTTTATCATTCCTCGGCCCGGCACCTCCACACACCATCGCTGCACGTTAACTTCCTCCTTTCCGCAATCCCTTGTTTTAGCGGCTATAACATTTCCTTCCCAAGAGCAAGCCGATTTCATCCCTCTTCCTCCACACACCGGTGACGCCTCCCTCTTCTGCCTTCGACTGATATGGAACACCAAGCAGTCTCCTGAGGGATCGTCTCCCTCCTCCGTCGATCAATCCTCGTGCGCTAAATTGTCGTGGAATTTTCTTCTCCGATCGTCGCACGCAATCGATTGCACGAGCTCCCTCGCCGACGGGATCGTCACACGCAATCGATGCCTCTATTGTCTCCATCTGAAGTCCTCCATCTGATGTTGCTCCTTCTGTTAGCCCATTGCTTCCTCGATATCAGTATCCACGCTCGACGATTTAGAGCCCTGCACTCTCCATCTCGAGCCCACACGTTGTCCTTTCAATTTCGCAAGCCGCCTGCTTTTTCCATCAAGCAACAGACAGCCACACACCTATTCCCTTCTTGAGTCCATTCCACAGCAGCCCTATTCACAATCTAGGGCTTTTCTTAATTTATTAATTATTTTAATTAATTCTTCTAGTAAATTAATTAGGTAATTAATTAAGATGTGAGCTTCACTCAACGCTGTTGACAACGACCTCCGCATAAAAGTAAGATTCCCACCTTACAATGTGGAGACTGTGCGGCTTGTTCACAAGACAACATTGTCCCGGCTCCGCCATCATCACCCTACTCACCGACATGTTGTGGCCCGCAAAAGTAAACAATTACTCGTTATTCTACTGCCTCCCCCAGTCCATGTTGTCGTCATCTTTCCGCTTCTTTTGACGGTCTCTACTCGACCGGCCACCTTGCCACCTCTCCTACGACCACCTTTTCTGGAGGCCTCTTCAGATCCATTTCTTTAGACGGCCTACCCTAAGTCAACGTCACCATGTCTGATCGCCGCCGCTCTTTGTCCGCCCAAGCTACCGCCTCGTTCAACTGTCCAAAACCGTCGGACACCTTCATCCCGATCGTCCGTTGCCATCTTACTTGTCATCATGGACACCTTGTCGCTCAATGCAGCGTCTGCTGCCGCAACGCGATACCGGGAGTTATTCTGGCTGGAAATCAAAGAGTCAAATGATCAAGCAATGCAAGTCTCGTTCGAGCTTGAGGACATGATCGATTTGAAGGACGGAGGAGATGTTACAGGCATCGCTCCATTATGATCGAGTCTTATTATGCATTTCTTATCGGTCTTATTATGTGTTGTTAAGTGTCGGATTTTTATTTACACCGAGTCTGACATATCTTATCTCGTGTTGTGTCGTTATTATATTTTGTCGTTATGTTGCGTTGTGTCATATTTAGTCTGAGGCATCATAATTACATTCATGCCCTCTTATAAGCCTATATAAAGGCATATGTATGTTTGAGATCTTTTATCAATGAAAGTTAAGTTTATTTCCTCAGCCCTAAAAGGGATCTTGAAAGCTCTCTCTCTTGAGCACGCCCCGCTTAGCATGCCCTGGTTCTAGCTCCATAGTATCTCCGCCATCACCCTCGTCTCCGATCATCCGCCGTCCACTGCTCCGAGCAGGCCCATAACAATATTCAGATGTTGTAATTATTCTTAAATAACCATCTATGCAATTCAAATCTCAAACTTGTATGTTATAATCCATCAGTGTCTTGATGACAACATGATTACTTTCATCAATTCGCACAATTCTATCCATCAAAAACTCCATAATCTCATTTCAAAATTCGAAGATAATTTTACATTTGTTGTCTGACCAACTAAATCCATTCTTATTCTATTTTCTTGTATGTCCATCAATCATCCTATCCTTGTTCATAGGAAACTATTTTAAATCCAAACATTAATCTTAAAGTACCTCAGGGCTCTCATATTCTCTGGTCACTCAAAATCATTTACTATGACGAAGTTTAGGTGGAATTTTTTAAAACTTGTAGTTTCTGAGCCATTTTTATACTAAAAAAAGTATAGAGGCTTGTTCCCCTTTGCTCGGGAAATCCCCTACACTATCATTTGTCTATGCTAGTTGAATAGATGTTTTTTCATGTAGACCATTGACAAAATGTGGCTTGCCAATTTTCCCCTAGGATCGCAGTTTAATGAAGTGTGCTCCTATTCTCTTTTTTTTATCTCGATTTCTTTTCTCTGCTTTCGTTCTCAGTTCGATCGTCGTTTGGGAAGCCATCATCGTCAGGGTATTCTAGATTTCTATTATCCGCGTCTTTGTCCGCTCATATTGGGTGGATGATTCTCGTCTTATTTTTGTTTTACCGATCATCTCATAGGTCTGTGAAAGATTGGATCAATGAGCGGGATGCGATTGAGCAAAACAGGCTCTGTTTGGGGAAATTGTTGTTGGTGAGTAAGCTGCTGTGGGAAGAACAGTTGTTAGGATTTTTGTGATGAAAAAGCTGCAGACTGTTCGGAGCATTTGCATTTTAGTGTTGTTCAGAATTGTGTTTTATGTTCATGTGTGGAAGAACAGTTGTTTGAAAACTGTTCATAGTGTCCTATGATAGACCTAATTTTGAAGGAGGAGCCCAAATTTGATATCACAATAATCATAGATTATCCACATACACATATATTCACATATACATATTCATAATGCATATTAGAAGTTATAGCCTCACCAAGACATATTCATAATGCATCTGAAAGAGGAGCCAAATTGCCTAGGATTTACTTCTTCAAATGTCACAGTGTGATAAGATATGCAAGTGTTAACACCCTATGCACATAACAGGACACTTGATCAATGCCAATGACTCATTACAAAACAGTAATCTAGCAACAGGAATTCCTTAAAATAGCATGTGATTGATCTTCCCTGAACCCTCGTTGCGCGGGGATGCTTTGTGCACCGGGCTTCCCTTTTAGCATGTGATTGATCTTTGAATGGCATACAATATGTTAAGAAAGATAGGGTGGGGCTGCAAAAACATATCATCACGAGAGGGATCGATTTGTCCGCATCTAATTTGTGAGTTTGGATTAGTCAGTGTATGACAGAGCCATAAGAGAGGAGAACCTGTCTCGGATGAACGTGATTGGAAGCAACAACGGAAAGGATGAGATCACGGAAGACACATAACACCACTTGGTTTATTCCCACATAAAGGCTCTGTTTGGCACAGCTGTGGCGGTCATGAGCGCGGTGGTTATGAACCGTCGTTCGTGAGCGCCCGACCTCGCCCAAGGAACTTCATCCACTTTTATGTTCAAATTTAGTTTTATTTTCTTGGTGGTGGTTGTAATCGTTGTCATGCCATACATGCATTCTATGACAGTGGCTTTTTTGTCCAAACTCACCGGGTCAAAAATGCAAAATGCAGTCTAAGTGCCAGCTTCACGATTACGTGGTAGACCACGGCGGCGATCACTTGAACTTCTACCATCGCTGCATGCACCTTTGACACCTCACCGGCACCGCTGCCAATCACAGCCATCTCGAGCATACTAGAGTCCACGGTCGGAAAATGTTGAAAGGATAGTTGGATGAAGAAGGAAAGGAGTGAAAAATTGGGCGACGCCAGCAGACCTTTCGACTGGGATATGTCAAGCCTGGCAGCGACTCGTCGTCGAGAATCGCCGGCTCGTGAGGCAAAGATGGATGGGAAATCAGCGAGGGAGGAGGATAGAATGAGAAGGCGGGGAACTGGAATGTTGCTCGTGTATCGGGAATGAAAAGCTTTCGCATACTACTCATGCAGAATGCGCGTCTCTACCGCTAACGTGGGCTCGCGCTTAGCTTCCCAAGAGGCTTTAAAAACACATTCTTAGAAGAAGCTCCATACTCATAGCTGAGCGACCAAACGGTTTTAAAACCATGCTTGCAGTTTGAATGGGACTTCCATGTCAGCAAAAGCTACCCCAAACAAATTCACAGTTTGGTGTCTTGGTCTATTGTTGCCTCTAGATCCCTTCGGTCAACCCATAATGGAACAAATGTTGGAGCCTTTCCGCAATGAAGGGGAAGACGGAGGAAAGAGATTGGCATGGAGACTGCATTCTGAAATCCCTTCCAGCGGTGTGCTGAAGTTTCCTGCCCTTCGTGTCATTTGATTGGTGCCTACAAGATAGCACACTGGCGTCTGCAGTCTAGCTCAAAGGAAGCCTTGATTGGTTTCCAGTAGGCGAATTGAAACCTCCTGCTAGCGGTCGGAATCGTGCCAAAGGCCCCAAGCCCCCAGGTGCTGATCAGAGCCCTCCTTGTTGTAGTCGCATGCCCAGTCACAAGCCATGCCTGGGTATAAATAGATAATCCAATTGAAGAAAATAAAGCATAGAAAGAACTCACCGGAACCTCTAAATAGATGCGACATAATAAAATAACAAAATTGTTCAAAATGAAATAAATGCGAGTGTGCAAGTCTTTCCCTCATGCTACCTCCTGTCATAGTAGTAGCGCCTTATGAAGGCGTCCGCGACAGATCACCCTCGCGTTAACTGATACAGACCTGACTGTGGGAGAGCGGGAGAGAGAGAGAGGAGAGAGGGAGAGAGGGAGGGAATAAAGCTAGAGAGAAGAGGAGGGAGAAACATACATTTATCAAAGACAAAGAAATACAAGGTCTGCATGCCCTCTTATAGTGGTGAGGAGCGAATACAAAAGAAAATACTGAAAATAAGAAATACTGAAAATACTAAAAGCGCAACAAGCAAACATATCAACATATTTAATATTAATTATCCTCCGCGGCCTCGGTGGGCCCCTGCGATATACGCGCCCAATGCGTGTAGACTTGTCATGGTGGCTCGTCGTCGTGTAGTTCCGTAACAATGCCTCTGTCTGGAAAATGTGTCTTGTCCTCAAGGCAGTAGTGAGAAATTGACAGCTGAAATCATCCCGGGAAGCCACGCCGCGTCCGAGTCGGGGGAATGCGGCATCGGAGATCGAGGATCGAGGCGGGGTAATAGGGCGCCTCTCCGGAAAGGTCGAGATTGGACGGTAGCTAATCCGTGGCGGCGTGCTCGCCTACTGCGCGTTGTATCTGCGAGACATGGAAGACTGGGTGGATGTGGCTTTCGCTTGGGAGGCGAAGGCGGTACGCGATCGCCCCGATGTGTGTAAGTACCTCGAACGGCCCGAAGAATTGGGGGGGGGGGCTAATTTTGGGCAAGGCCGTCGGGCTACCAAAAGCTGACGGTAGGGGTAGAATTTGATGGAGACCTTCTCTCCTACTTCGAAGGAGAGGTCCCGACGTTTCTTGTTGGCGAAGGAGACCATCTTCTGTTGGGCCCGTCAGAGATGGTGCTTCAGGTGATCCAGAATGATGTCCCTGTCGCGAAGAGATGTGGCCAAGTTCTCCACCTGGCATTCCCCCTGGAGGTGGCAGACGATGGACGGAGGAGGCCGGTCGTAAGCAACCTCAAACGGGGTGGTGTCGGCTGCCTGATGGTAGGCGGTGTCGGACAAATACTCGGCCCACCCGAGCTACTTACCCCTGCGCGGCTGCTCCCCCAAGAACCGGTTGAGGACCTCTGACTGGCCGTCGGTCTGAGTATGGTATGCCGCACTCATGCGAAGGCGGGTGCCTTGCAGGCGGAACAATGCAATTCAGAAGGTACTCAGGAAGAGTGAGTCTCGGTCGCTGACGATCGACCAGGGAAACCCGTAGAGGCGCACGACCCCCTGGATGAAGCTGTCAGCGACTATGACTGCGGTGTACGGATGGCGTAGGGGAATGAAATGAGCATACTTTGAGAGTCGGTCTACCACAACCAAGTTGCAGTCGGATCTCTGAGATAAGGGCAGATGTGTGATAAAGTCAATGGCGACGTCGCCCCAAATGCGGTTGGGAATCGGGAGGGATTGAAGTAGATCATCCGAAAAAATGGCTTTGTACTTGACCTTTTGGAAGATGTGGCAGGAGGCTACGAAGGTTTTGACCTGTCGGAACATGTGAGGTCAATAGAGTGAGGTTGCGAGCCGTTGGTATGCCTGGTAAGCACCAGTGTGCCCCCCCCCCCCCCCCCGTCGGGAAAGCATAGAACTCGGCCAATAACAGAGGGATGCTCGGGGAGGAAGGGGCGAGTACGAGGCGGCCCTTGTAGAGTAGGCGGTCGTTAACCAAGGAGTAAGGTGAGCAGGCTGTGGGCGCCCGCGAGGAGTGCTGTCCGAATCCCGTTGAGCGCTGAGTCTGCTTCCACTTCCCGTTAAAGGGCGTCCGCATCCTCCCAAACCGGGCGGGAGATGGCTGCCAGTATGGGGTTGCCGGAGAGAGCGTCGGTCGCACGGTTCACCTTCCCCGGCCGGAACTCAATGTTGAAGTCGTAGCCCAGTATCTTGGCTACCCACACTTGTTGGGCGTATCAATCTTCTGATGCAGGAGGTAGCGGAGGCTTTCGTGGTCGGTGCGGATCACAAATCGTCGGCTCATGAGGTGGGTTGCCAGTGCTGCACTGCGAAGACAAAACCCATGAGCTCGTTCTCGTACGCCGAACGGTTGCGGATGGTATCTGAGAACGCGCGGCTGAAATAGGCCACAGGTCGGCCGGCTTGCATGAGTACGGCCCCCACTCCGATTCCCGACGTGTCACACTCCACGAGGAAGGGCTGGGAGAAATCCGGCATAGCTAACACTGGGGCGCGAACCAAGGCCTGCTGGAGAGCGACAAAAGCGGCGGAGGCCGCTGTCAACCACTCGAAGGTGCCCTCAGATGGCTTCTTTAGGAGCTGGGTGAGGGGACGGGCCATCGTGTCGTAACCCTAGATGAACCGCCGGTAGTACCCTGCCAGACCCAGGAACCCACGAACATCGCGGAGAGACGATGAGGTATGCCACTGGAGGACCGCCTCAATCTTGTCGCCATCCATTGTGACCCCTGTTGCGGAAATGGTGTGTCCCAAGTAACACACCTTCGGGACCCCAAAGGCGCATTTTGTCAGGTGGATCTTGAGCTGGTGGTGCCGGAGAGTAGCCAGTGTCTGTCGGATGTGCTGAAGGTGCTCCTGTCAAGGAGAACTGTAGATCAAGATGTCATCAAAAAAACAAGTACATGTCGGCGAAGTACCGACCGAAAAATATCGTTCATCGTGGCCTGGAAGGTGGCCTGGAAGGTGGCCTGGAAGGTGGTCGGCGCGTTGGTCAGGCCAAATGACATAACCAGGAACTCGTAGTGACAATAATGGGTTCGGAAAGTAGTCTTGGCGACGTCGTCCGGCCGGATGCGAATCTAATGGTAGCCTGCACGGAGGTCCAGCTTAGTGAAAACCGTGGCGCCGTGGAGCTCATCCAAAAGCTCCTGGATCACCGGAATCGGGTACTTATCTGGAACTGTGGCTTTGTTGAGGTTCTGGTAGTACACACAGAAGCACCAACTGCCGTCCTTCCTGACCAAGAGGACCGGGCTGGAGAAAGGGATTGCACTGGGCCAGATAAGGCCCCCCATTAGCATGTCGTGTACGAGTCTCTCGATCTCGTCCTTCTGCATGTGCTCATAGCGATACAGGCGGACCGACACTGCCAACACGCCGGGCTGAAGAGGGATGACATGATCGTGTGGCCGGACGGTGCCGTGAATAGGTCCGCAAACTCGAGCAGGAGGTCTTGTAGGGCCGGTGGTGGTGATGGGGTCGGTGGCGCATCGCCCGAGATGGACCAGAGCCATGCCGAAAAGTTGACGTTCTTCGTCCTCTGAATCGTGCGGGAGGAGACGAGGGAGCGGAATATGGTAGCCTCCCCCACCAGGCAGCACTCTCAACCGTCCTGGAAAAACCACATCGTCATGATTCGCCAGTTGACCCGCACGTCGCCCAGCATGCAGAGCCATGCCCGGGATGGCGTCGATTCCGCCATGGACGAAAATGTAGAAATCCACCGTCACCGAGTAAGGCCTTACTGAAAGCGGAACGGATGGGCAACGCCCCTGGATCGAGCGTTGGCGGTCGTCACCCAAACTGACCGTGAAGTCGGGCGAGGGTTCCATCGTAAGGCGGAGCTGGTGGGCCAGATGAGCGGAGAGGAAGTTGTGACTCGCCCCACTAACCACCATGATGATAATGTGGCGGTCGTCCAGCTTGCCCGCCAATTTCATAGTTTGCGGCTCTGAAATGTCGCCCACGAAAAAACAAGGGAGCTCCAACTGGTGAAAGGCCGCGTCAGAAGCGCCCTCGGTGGTGACCTCCTCCGTGATTTTGAGGTCCTCGAAATCAACCAAAGTGATCTTTGGTTCAACGCCGATGATAGCGCGGAACTCCTTGACTGTGCAGACATGGGTCGGGGAGTAGGGCTGCCGGCAGCGAAAACAAAGTCCTTTGGTCGGAGCTCATCAAACTCGCGGGTGGAGAACTGTTGGGGGGCGGCCGGTCGGGTTGGCCGAGCGGCTGGAGGGGCCCGAGTGCCTTGTGGCTCCGAAGTAGCGATCTGCCTTGGTCGTCCCCCTGGTGGGAGTCTTCCTGGAAGTAGCGGGTGTCGAGGAGTCAAATCCACCTCCACGAGGCGGGTCATGTCTAGGGCTTCAGACACCGTCCTGTAGTGATGAGTGCGAAGCCGGGAGCGGATGTGTGGTAGGAGGTCCTGCATGAAGAAGCCGAGATAGTGATCCGGTGGTAAACCCGGAACATGGGTGACGAGGGCCACGAAATCGTTGATGTAGTCATCCAGCGCACCAATTTGACTTACCCCACACAACCGTTCGATGGCGGAGCCGGTGTAGCGGCTGTCGTAGCGGAGGATCATTTCCTGCTTGATCTCCGACCAGGAGATGGCTGGGTTGGACTGGCGGAGCCATCGGTCTCAATGTAGGGCGGAGCCATGAGTCCCACGACGGCGGCAGAGACCTTGTCCCTCTCGGGGGTGTGATGAAGGTCAAAATACTGTTCCGCATTGGCAATTTACCCAATCGAGTCCACCCCGGCGAAAGTGTGGAGGTCCAAGGCAAGGGCTGGGCGACCCGAGGAAATCAGGGGTGCGGCGTCCGCATTTTGCGGTAGCGGTGCCGCCCCGTGGATGGACGCGCCGGAGGCGTGACACACGGATCCGTTGGCGTAGGGCGGCGGAAGGTTGGAGAGAATCAAACTTGGCGTGAAGTTCGAGCAAGGAGGCATGCATGGAGGCCACGAGGGACTCCTGGGCGTCCACACGGCATTGGAGGGCCTCGTTGGTGTTCTCCGATAGGGCTTCAGTAGCAGATCGGGTCGTTTGTGCCATGGTGCGGCGCGGCGCGGCGGCTTAGAACGACGGGCGCCCGAGGTTGGGCTGCGGTCCCGTGCGGTGCAATCTGCGCTGCAGGCGGGGAGTTGGCGGGCGGCGGTGTGGACGGGGTGTGGCGCGGGCTGTGGGGATGCGGCGCGGGATGCGGACGGGGCTGCGGCGCGGGCTGGAACTCCGGCGGTCGGAAAGGGCAGGTCAGACCAGTTTGATACGGACTCGGCGGTGGGAGAGCGGGAGAGAGAGAGAGGAGGAAAGAGGGGGAGAGAGAGAGGGAATAGGGTTAGAGAGAAGAGGAAGAAAAAACATACATTCATGCAAGATAAAAAAATACAATGTATGTATGTCCTTTTATAATGGCGAGAAGCGAATACAAAAGAAAATACTGAAAATAAAAAAATACTTGAAATACTAAAAGCGCAACAAGCAAATATAGCAACATATTTAATATTAATTATCCTCCGCGGCCTCGGTGGGCCCCTGCGATATACGCGTCCGGCGCATGTAGACTTATCATGGTGGCTCGTCGTCGAGTAGGATTTAGAGTTTAGGTTTTGTAACATTAACTCTGAAGTTAGTGACTAGGGTCTTGGTCGTGATATTTGGCATATAAACAAACTCATCCAGCATCTTTCTTCTTGGAAGAATTCCCAACTCTCCCGGTGGGTCTTCCCCACACGCATTTGTTGCGCTCCTAATTGTTGTTTGGTTCCTTTGGACCTCCGGGAATGCCTCCAAACATTACTCCATCAATCCCAGCCTACAAAATCAAACTTTATATCCATAACATAATACCGTACTTGAAAATTTCCTTAAAAATCAACCTTCAACTTCAATTTGTCCCTATATTTTGGGTCTTACTGGGAGTTGTCGGTAAACGTTCCTTCGGTTCTCTCCATGATCTTGCCACGATGGTAATCCTGCGGAATCACTAGTTATCATTTTTTTCAACCGCGCTTTGATAAATTTTCCGCTCATATATAAATTTAGGTATTATAGAAGATGCGAGAAGCTCGACTAAGATGGTTTGGATACGTACAAAGGAGACCATTAGAAGCATCTGTTAGGCATTGTGAGAGTTTAGTCACTAGGCATGTTAAACATGGGAGGGGTAGACCAATAAAGACTTGGAATGAAACTATTAGAAAAGACATGATGTACTTAGGCATTAGTTAGATTATGACTAAAGATAGGACACAATGGTGACAAAGGATCCATATAGCCCACCCTACTATAGTGAGATAAAGACTTTAGTTTTGTTGTTGTTGTATATAAATTTAGGGATATTATCTCAGGCCCTACATTGTTGCTCCTCTCTTTCCACTTTGGCTAAGCCTTGGACTTCTTGTAAGGAAAACTAAACATTTTAATGTTCCTATATCTTTAGGTACGCAGCCATCGTGTTCCATGACATCAATCCATATATAGAGTTTTCTATTTCTATATTTTTAAGTTGTATTTTTCCATTCAAAATATTGAAGCATATATTTATTAAGATAATGTAAGGCCGCCTTGTCTTGTCTTCGTGTTGTGAACTGTTTTGGTGTGGTTGTTTTAGTGGAGGGTAGTTTTGTAATTGGCCCATATATATATAGCCGGGCTTAGCTCTAGGGTATTATGGAGAACCATTTTCCATTGTTGTGTTGTGCGTCTATGTGACTGAATCGGGAGTTACTCCCCTCTCCAGAAGATCGAACCGTTCACGGCTCAGTTGTATGTTGCTGTATTTGCCTTCTAATTCCAAGCTTCTAGTGGTGATTGCATTTCAGAGGTGCTGTGTAGGATATTGCTGGGTCCTTTTCACTGTTTTATTGGAACAAACATATCACTTCCTCATTCTAACACCTCTCTCTCAGCAGTCGCGGCATCTCGAGCTTCTACAACGGCAAATCCAAGTCTTTCACGAGCTTGTCGGATGCCGCGGCCTCCTGCGTTTCCGCCAAGGACCTCTCCAAAGAAGAGAATGCCTACACCCGCAAGCGAAGGAACCTCCTCGCCCTGAAGACCATGCTGGAGAGGCCGCACACCATTCTGAAAAGTTCCTCTGGCTGCATAAACAAAAAGCCGGCCGCTCCCGCTCGGGGCGCACTGGCCACTGCGGCGGCCATGAGCTTCTCCCCAAGACTCGGCCATGGGGCCAAAGGCCCGCACATTCATCAGCAGAATTTCTTACCACCACGGCCAGGCAAATTGACCGCCACCCACGCCTATGCGGTTGGCATCGGGTCGCCTTCGTCTCAGCAATTCCCGTTCCCATCTCGGTCATTCTCGCTAGGCGATCTCTCACAAATAGCTAGCATGGCCTCTTCCGTCGAAGCCTCCAACTGGGAGAAGAAGAGTCTCGAGCAACACTAGACCTCCATGAATATTTTAACGGTCAACTGTGGGCATAAAGCTATGAATGGGTCTCAATAAGGTTGTAGATGGAGCCTTGGAGAAGGGTGGTTGTATGATATTAGGGATTTATCTCAGGTCTCCGGGCGAAAAATAACTGTACATTTGTGCATCATCTGCCTCTACAAATTTCTTGCACGTAGGGTAATCTTTCATGCTCAGGGCAGCCATCCATTCAGTATCTCCGCCCCCTCTTTTTTTTCGTTAAATAAAAATGTCTCCCTCCTCATGATGCCCTTGGGACTGCAAGTTTGCGGGAGTGTCATCGCGCCAAACCACTATCGCGGCCGGAGTATTGTCGTTGGCCGCACTGAAGCCGTGCACTGTCACTGGTGTGTATATCTTTGAGGGGGGATAATTCTGATTCTCTTTGTTATCTGAATTTGAATGCAGTAATGATCACTGGGTTTGGATTAATAAGTGGGAATCCATTGGTTGGGAATGTTTTGATGGGCCTCCATCATTACACCATGATAGTTTTAAACTTTTGGTTTTAATATGAAGTTGTGGAGATGAGAATGCTTAGGTGGATGTGTGGGCACGCAAAACTAGATAAAACTAGAAATGAATGTATCGGGGATAAGATAGGAGTAGCACTAATTGCAGAGAAGATGGGAGAAGCTCGACTAAGATGGTTTGGACACGTACAAAGGAGATCATTAGAGGAATTTGTTAGCTGTTGTGAGAGTCTAGTCACTAGGCATGTTAAATGAGGGAGGGGACGAGTGGTAGATCAATAAAAACTTGGAATGAAACTAAGGAAAGACACGATGTACTTAGACATTAGTGAGATTATAACAAAAGACAGGGCACAATGGCGACAAAGGACCCATAATGCCGACACCACTATAGTGGGATAAAGGCTTGAATGTTGTTGTTGTATAGACTTGTGATCAAAGGAATTAATTTACAAAAAAACTGGAAAAGAAAAACATTTAAAGGTACATGAAAAATCAAAGTTGATGAAACAGATCGGAAGGTTCAAATTTATTCGACGATAACAGCAAAATATAAGTATTAATTCATAACAATAACAAATTTCTCAAACAACATCTTGCAAAATAAACCTCTTAATCAAATTATTTACAAGAAGAGGCTTCTCTATTTGCAATGCATGCCCGGCTTTCTCGATCACTTGCAACCTTGCCTTGCCTCCTAAATGCCTGTTTACATTAAAAAAAAGCCTTCTTGTCAGATGTTCAGTTTTTCTATAACTGTTTGCGAGCTCGTCCCACTCCCGAGCTAAGATGGTTCATTTCGACCGATTTTCAAGCGCTTCGAGCGACCCGTAACACAGTATTTAATGAATTAACTTGCAATAAAGGAAAAAAAAATACCTCTTAAGAGCATAAGCAAGAGGCAAAGGGAAAACAATGTCTTTGTCACCCCATAAGATTAGTGTTTCCTGATTGAAAAGGAAGAAAAAAAATGAATTCAGTTATTTTGGCCTGATGGATTAATTCAATTTAAGAGAAATATAATTAAGGTTCCGTTTGGGGTGAACTTATTTTTGGTCCAATTCATGTGCCCGTAACCGCTTGACCGGTGAAAATAAGCTCCTCCAAACAGAGCATAAATTTATTACCTGCTTAAGAAGAGGAAGGGGATCCCATCCAACCCCATTTGTTAAAAGTTCCTTCAGCAACTCAATCCTCTCATTCCTATGATCCTTGAACATTATCTACACATATATAATACAGATATGAATGCATATATCTCGAAGTTACAGTGACACCATATGCGCGTAGGCTCTTGTACGCGTAGTATGCAGCACTGATAACCGATAACATCGGACGATCGCTCGAGCGAGGCCTTGCATTACGGCCACCGCACAGTGTGCATGAAAACCTACGCACAGCCACTATTATTTTGAGGCGATGGCCGTGGGAAAAGTTCTATTCTTGGATGATTAGCTTTTTCAAAAGAGCTTTTATAAGAAAAATATTTTGGGTATTTTTTGAGCAGCCGGTCTAACATGACTTTCTAAAAATCATTTTATTTGCTTTCAGTTTTTCCTCATTTATTCAAAGTTTTTCTTCTCTTATTCCAGATTCTTCATCCATTTATTCATTTACTATCTTTGCTTCTCGCCGTCCATCTTTTTGTATTTGGCTTGCTTTGAATTTATATAGTATTATTAAAAAAATATTCTTTCAAAAAAAAACATTCAAACATCTTTTTGAAAAAACAGTTAAATTAAGATTTTCCAAATAATAATAATTTTTTAAAACATTTTTTTAAACAACTCTAATATCACAATTTAAGGAACTTCAACGACTTTTATGTTCAAATAGATTATGTTTGTTAGATGATCCTTAACAAATGATGTTTTAATCCATGCATTTACGACCGCCACCACCCTATCAAACGGAGCCTAAGCCTTTCTAAAAAGCGGTGTACAAAAAGTTAAAATGAGCCTTCTGTCTCAAATTGGCCCAAACAGGGCCGAACAGGCCGAGTTCAAGTCCAAATTAAGAGCATCAGTTCACAGAAGAGAGCCTTGGAAGATGCTTTTTAGTGGGTGGCCGTGGCATCATGAATATAATTTGACTGATATTTTTCATACTTTATTTCTCTGCCGGCTTACGTTGACCTCTCTACTACCGTTGACAAAACTAATCAGAGCCTCCAGCTGAACCCTAAAACAAATAGGGACCCAATTTGGCACGGCACACATGAACGTGATTATGAACTGTTGGGTCCCTAAAACTAATAGGGACCCAATTTGGCACGGTAGACATGAATGTGATTATGAACTGTTATTCACCGTCACCCGATCTTACCTAAAAAAAACATCAACTTTTATGTTCAAATATAGTTTCTCATGAAGGTGACATTTTTATCCAAATTTATCAAAGCAAAAACACCACCCTAAAAGGAGCATAATATAAGTAGGATCCTGTGATGTGCAGACCAATTTCAAATATGTTCAAATCAGAATAAGCACAAACTAAACTAAAAAAAATCATAAAGATATGTGAATCCATAAAGAACAAATCTGACCATAGTTATTTTAGCAAATTTTTTTAAAGAACAGTCATATTTACCTAAATTTAAAGCTTTCAACGGTCAAATCGTGCTTGCCCCGATAAATTAACATTAAAACAAATATTCAGGTCAATAACCCCCAAATTAAAAAGTCAACGACAAGAGTACTGACCTCAATGAAATCACGAAGAAGGAAATCCGGCATCCACGGCGGCCTGTGCATACACCGCCGGAAAAGTTTCCTTAAATCATCCGCCTTCTCCGGCAGCAGCAAATCAACCAGATCCATCCCATCCCCCGCCGCCTTCATCCCCCTCTCCTCCGCCGGAGCAGCAATTCCCGCCGCCATTATCACCACCCTCTCCACCTCTCCCGCCGCCGCCGCCGCCGCCATCCTAAACGCCACATACCCGCCGTAGCTCATCCCCACCACCGAATACCTCTCCACCCCAACCCTCCTCATCGCCTCTGCCACACACTCCGCCTGAAAGTCCACCGTCCGATTCCCGTCGGCGGTCTCCGACCCGCCGAAGAAGACCAAATCGGGAAGGTAGAGGTCGAAGCAGCGCGAAAGCGGCACGATTTGCCGCTCGAACTGCCACTTGGCGAATCCGCCGTAGCCGTGTATGAGGAGGAGCGCCGGCCGTCCCCGGCGCCTCCGGCGAGGCGCCCAAAGATGTATTTTTGTAGCGCCGCCGGAGAAGAAGACGGTCCGCGGGGACAGCCCGCAGAGGAGGAGGAGGAGAGAAAGGAAGAGCTCTTTGAGCGAAATCGGGCTGAGAATTCGCCGGAGACGGTGGAGGAGGAGGCTCAGCTGTTTTTTCAGACTAATTTCCATTTTCTGTTGACAGAGGATTCCCATAGGCCTTCTTAAATATGTTGATGAAAATTTTATGTTTTTAAAGGGTTTTTTTTGTCATTTTTTCAATATTTTATTTAATTAGTATTTTGAAATTGTGAGGTGCAGATATCAAAATCAACACGATATCAAGTCCTAGGGGTGTAAGCCTAATCAAACCGAACCGAATCAAACCGCACGGTTCGGTTCGGTTTTACTAGCCCACGGTTCGATCACGGTTCCAATTTTTGAAAAATCGTGTGGCTCGGTTCACAATTCGAAGTGTTAAATCTAACTGAGTCAAACAAAATCGAATCATATTAGCTTTAATTATATTTTATTTTACTATGGATACTTTATTTCATAAGTTTTAAGTCTAATTTATTAAAAATAAACAATATAATGATTAATTTTTACTATTTTATGCTGAGTATAATATATTAATTAAGTCTTGGCAGCACAGTTATTTTTAACATTAAATTTTTTCATTTATTTTTAAGATTAACATTTTTCATTGTATGATAGCTTCAATATTCGGTGTCATTTTCTTTCTATAGTAAGATTAAAAGGAGAAACTGTCATTGATTAGCAACATAAGGTCTATACATATGTCGGGATAGAAAATAAGTTGGTGATTTTTTTCATTATGACGATAACTTCGACAATGTTTTGGTCTGATATTAAGACTCTCATCAATGCTAGTATTGTGTGGAAAATGCAGAAATTTTTTTTAGTGAGGGCAATTTATAAAATTATTCAAAAAATAAATTAACAAATAGAGCTAAAAGATCAGATGTCACATAAAATTTATTTACATCAATTTAATTTTTTATATAAATAATTTTATTATTATTATTAATACTTTAACCAATTATTGTTCACACTAAGCGTGATATCAAGTTGATTTCGATCGAGTATGTTTGGCTCAAAATAAAATTTTTTGACTTGATGTCAACTCAAAATCAAATTTGAATTTGGCGAGCTCGATTTGAAATTGACTAGATTTCGAGGGGGCTCAATTCAATATTAAGTCAACTAAAAAAAATAATTATTTTTGCTATAAAACATTATTTTTTATTGATAAATAGTGAATAAATGTTTAACAAATTTAATTTTAAATGTAGATCCTGAAAAAAATAAAAGTAAATAGAAAATCATTTCTTAGTTTTCGAAGGAATTGTCTAATAGGAAGAAAGCACATAAAAAAGATAAAAAAAATTCTTTGAGAATTGAGAGGAATCGAACTCTCGATCATCAAAAAAAATTTTATGGCTTCTACCAACTGACATATGCTGCTTTACCTTTTTTTATCATAATCTAATAATTATTTATATATTAAATCATAAAAAAAATATTTTGTATTAGTGAAAAAATTATTTTAAAAATTCAGTGTACACTTGTCCCTATGTAGATCCACCCCTGCTAGTATTGCTCTTGTCAGTTCTCAGTAGCAAATTTCTTTTCTTTTAAGTATTGAACCATTCAACCCGAACTGAATCAAATCGAACGATTCGGTTCGATTCCAATGGTGTTCGCGGTTCGATTCGATTTCAAATTTTTGGAACCACGCGTGGATGATTTGGTTAGCGGTTTTGATCAAAAACCGAACCAAACCAAACCGTTACAGCCCTTATTATCAACTCACAACAACCGCCTTCGAGGCTAATAACAACTAAAGGGCAGATTGTAAGCTGCCCGCTCTGCCCGCCTGAATCTAGCAGATTATTCTCATCTTCCTTAGCAATCAGAAAATGCATCCGCCTTCTCCTAAGCTACACAGAAACAAAAAAAGAAAGATAAAATAGGAAATTTTGATCCTTTGTCAATGAGGTCTCAGGTTCGATTCCTGGCCTCAAGAATCTATCACTGCTGAGATACATGCACGGGGAGGGGTTGGGGTGTATGGGTTGTAACCTGCAACCCGTACGTTGTTATGAAAGGCTAGGTCTAGTGGATTCCGACTAACAGCCCCACTGTGAATTTCGGGGTGAGTCTGTCCTTATTCGTTCCAATCTCAATATTTGATTCGGATCATTCTAGGTGGTTCGAAATCGGCATTTAACTTTTTTTTTTAAAATCAATTCAATTTTGAGAAAACTATTGAAAAACTTTATTATTTATGAGGAAATTAACCTTGATGCCCTTCCCACCTACGTCCCACAAACTTACCTTTGCCCGCTACAAGGA
This sequence comes from Platanthera zijinensis, assembly GCA_039513925.1. Lineage (NCBI taxonomy): Eukaryota > Viridiplantae > Streptophyta > Magnoliopsida > Asparagales > Orchidaceae > Platanthera > Platanthera zijinensis. Next base: position 166,559,782 of record CM077091.1, read on the forward strand.
TTCTCTCATCTCTTTCTGTCGGAAGGTCGAGGATTTGCCGATAATTAAATATCTGTGACACTAGTATTTAGGGGTTTCCGAAAGCTAGCTCGACAACAAATCATAACTTGCAATAAATTGGGAGGGAATTGTTAAACCGCCACATCCATATTCCATTTCAAAACCCGGGTCAAGGATTAGAGAGGCGGGGCGTATTATATGCATGAGTGGACCGTCTGGATATGCGGTGTGAGATTAATCTTTGCGTGTCTTTTTTTTATTCATGCTGGACCATCTAACAAAAATCCGTTGAAGGGAATTATACAAGTAAATCAAATCGGTTCACTCGATGCGACGTCGACGTATAGGCTGTGAAGGAGAGGAGATGGCGGGTTTGATGCTACTATGAAAGAGCGGGTCTCTGGCGATCTCATGCGAAGAAATGTCTGCCACATAAGGCTATATAGGAGCTCGCTTCCTAAGCTTCGAGGCTATTTGATAAGGATTCTTATCACAGTAAGTCACGAACGTGTCAGGGGTGGATGGACAGTGGCTATGGACAAACCCAGACATCCACTGGAGGGGCGAGAATAGGCTTGCAAACGAGACAAGCTCGAGTCGTGCTCATCAAAAAGAGTCAGCTTGAGCTCGAGCTTACTTTTTTGAGCTTGAGCTCGTGCTTGACAAGCTTGTTTAAAAGGCTCGAGCTCTAGCTCGTTCAGTACCCATCTGGCTTAGCTCGCGCCCGATGAGCTCGGCTTGGGATTGAACTAATTTTTCAATTAATTTTCTCCCAGCTACATCAAGTCCTAGCTCTAAGTTCCTGAATTAATGAATGGATAATTGCACCTAGTGTTGTAATAAAGGGAATAATGAGGCAGATAGTGAACCAGATTAAATAAAGTGTTGTGGTTACAAAAAAACATAAAACAGGAGACACGAGATTGCTTCAGATTCCTGCAAATCATTAGGCCCATAAATAGATTCCTGCAAAATCATTAGGCCCATAAATAGATTCCTGCAAATCATTAGGCCCATAAATAGTATATCACCCGAGATTGCAATTGGGCTGAATCTAATGGGCTTTTAACGTTTAGTTTGGGCCCCAATTTGAAACAGGAATCAAATGGGCTTTGTAACACATCACTGGGGATTAGAATTGAGTTCCCAGACGCCCACTGTAGTTTTTGAGAAAGCTCATTGGCTTTGTTTGGGGCGGCGGTGGAGGTGAAAAAAGCAGTGTGCTGGGAATCCAATTATGTCATTATAAATGTCCGAAAGCTGTTTTGAAAATTTTGTTGATATTTGAAAAATCTCCATTTAACTGCTTTTTCAAAAATGTGTAGGTCTTTTTGTTTGGAATTGTTTAGATTTCTAATAATAAAATGATGATTTATGCTCAAGTATTTATTGCAAAGATAAGTAAATATTATATAAATTCTAAATGATAAAATGGGCAGCGGCAAGGAGTAAAAAAAACATGAATGCATGAAAATTGCAAATGTGAGAAGTAAATCTTCGAATAAAAGAGAAAAAACCTAAAATCTGAAAAAACAATTTTTAGAAAGTCATGCTGCAAATTTTGAAATAATTGAGAGATCACACTTGAGTGTTGAGGTTTTTAAAAATGGGTTGTTTTTTAAATGCAAATCCTTAGAGCTACCATCTAAATTAATTCACACACCCACTAGCACTTGTAAAATGCATTAGAGAAACTTAGAGGAAAACATTAGTAAAACTATTTGAATGAAAGAAATAATGATGAGAAAATCTTTCAGTAATATATAAAACAAATAAGAGAGAACTAAAATGGATTATGAGACCCTGTGAATTGATTACTATTTTAACTAATCCTACACCACCAAAATCAAATCTCCCAGATATATTCCCTAATTGATACCTTATTAACCTTATAACTTGTTGCCACAAATTCCTGATCAAGTTGCAACCTATGAAGCCTCCCTAATTGTTCGGAGATCGGGTTTGAGCTCTTCCAGAAGTTTGTTAGGCATATCAACCGTTCGGAGATCGGAGGGAGAGAGGGACTGTGGCGGTTTGATGCTTTTCTGGCCACCAGCAGTCAACGCCTTGCGATATGCGACGACTTTCACGGAACGAAGCGATGGATGAACAGAAGCGAGGGACTACGAGAGCGAGCACGGTGCAATTTACATGACTGAAAAACTCGTAAAAGAAGCGTCCCGCTAGTGGAGTCGATTTCCACCATTCCACCCTAAACCCTACAAAAATTCGTTGCACGCAGCTCGGAAGACATGGGGCCAAACAATTGTAAATATTATGTTGGATCTTTCCAAAATCCAAATGGCAACAATGGTAAATATTATGTTGCCAGTATATCAATTGCATCAAAAACTACTAATCAAATATCAAGACCATGGACATTATTATTTATTTATTTAATTGTTTTTTGGGGGGAATAAATAGGAAGAAGAAGGGAGGCATCTACTTTTTCGTATTATTTAAAAATCAAACCATTATATTTTATATAATATATATTATATTAAAAAATTAGCAAATTTAAACTGTATTTCTTTTTTAACTTTACCCATCTATTTTCTGCAATTATTATTATATATTGTTGCGGATGGAAGTTTCGAGTAGATCCAACAAAATTGAACCGTCTTAGTTCAGGAAAGATCGAGAGTGAAATCAGGCACAAAAAGTAAAAAGTTGGAAGAGAATTTTTTTAACGTGCAAACACTTTAACTTAGTAAAAAATCATATGGTTAGATCTGTGTCGGTCAAACCTTCACTATTTTATGGTTGTTGTACATAACTTTTTTGAAGAACTCGAGAGCGGCATACCTCCTCTCGTTATAATTGTTGGGAGAGAGAAGGGGGAAGAGCTCGGAGGGTGACAGGTCATCACTCGCGGAGCTAAGTATCTCTTCATGTGCTTCGAGGGGTGATGCGCTTGTTGTACTTCGGGGTGCTTTGATGATTCTTGGAAGCGGGAGCAGCACACACTGTACACTGCTTGGTATCTGTTGATTAGAAGCTCGAGCGGTGTGTTCTGTGCTCTTTATCCTCTGCGGTCGGTTGACTTGTTGTAGACTGGGGAGTCTGTTGTTGAGTTGAGTGCGTTGAGCTCTTATGATGGTCATGAGAGTGGAGCGTGCGAGGGCGCTCTTGGAGAGGTCTTGACGACGGAGCGCACAGAAGTACGCTTGGAGCGAACTTGATGGCAGAGCGCATAGAGGTACACCTGGAGCGGTCTTGAAGGCAGAGCGTTGGTTGGAGGGGAGCGCTCAGAGCGCTTGCTAGCGGAGAGCGCGCGGAGCGCTTGCTAGCGGAGAGCGCGCGGAGCGCTTGCTGGCAGAGAGCACGCGAGCACTTATTGTGGAGCGTTGAATGGGGGAGAGTGCGTGGAGCGCTTGCTAGCGGAGAGTGCACGGAGCGCTTGCTGGCAGATAGCACGCGGAGCGCTGGCTTGTGAAGAGCGAGCAGAGCGCTTGCGGACGGAGAGCGCGCGGAGCGTTGGTTAGAGGAGAGCGTGTGGGGCGCTTGCTGGAGGAGAGCGCGCGGAAGAGAGCGCTCAAAGAAGAGACACGCACATGAAAGAGACTCTCATAGGAGCGCGCGGGGAAGATGCGCGCGTGGGAGCGCACAGAGAAGAGAAAGTGTTGGAGAGAGAAAATCTGTAGGTTGATTTTTAGTCCCCCTAGTGCGTCCAAATGAAGGAGGGAAGAGATCTATTTATAGATTTTAGGAGGGGCGAACCACCAAATTTACCCGGTAACTATTGGGAGTGCGAATAGAAACGCTCCGTTTAGAGCACGCGGATCACCAATTTTGGGAAAATGACGAGACCGCTCCGGGGCAATTATGGGCTCTTCAGAAAAGTAACCGCCCCTCCAGCGAGGGGAGGGGTGGCCAGCGAGGCCAGTGGCCGAGGAGATGAGCCCCTGAACGAGGCCGGGAAACAAAGGAGGCATGACGGGCGGCAGAAATCGTCGCTCGTCCTGGTCGGGAGAAAAGCCGCCCCCAAAGGGGGCGACGGTTGGCCGAGCGGCAGGAATTGCCGCCCGTCCAGGGCGTCAAAACTGCCAAAATGGGCGGCAAAATCACCACATGTTCTGGTTGGGAGAGAAGCCGCCCCCGAAAGGGGGTGGCGGCTGGACGGGCGGCAGGAATCGCCGCCCATCCAGCCTAAAACTAGCAGGACGGGCGGCAGTTTTGCCGCCCATCCTGATTGGGAGAAAAGCCGCCCCCAAAGGGGGCGGCGGCTGGATGGGCTGCAGAAATTGGTGCCCTTCCAAGGCAGTTGGATGTTATGCAATCGGACCGAGTACCGCGGTAGCGCAACAGAAATGAAATTGAGCAAAACAATCGCGCAAAATAAAATACGGAACGAGATATCCAAGCACACAGACGACACACAAAATTTTTTACGTGGTTCGGAGAGGAGCTCCTACGTCCACGGGGAGAGCGCGCCGGAAAAGATCCACTATAAAAATAGGAGTTACAGATTACAACTGAGACCGCAAAGGTCGAGCAATAAATAGAGAATTGAAGAACTGAAAATGAGAGCCGCCGCTTGGAATCGCCACCGCCGCGTCGCTTGGAATCGCCACCGCCGCGTCTGGAACCACCGCAGGAAGTCGGCCTGATGTCGATCCGACTGGATCCGACCGGATGCCGTCTCTGCTAGCTCCTCCTTCAGCCGCCGCCACGCCTGAGGCCGTCGCCGACGTTGAAACTGATGCCGTCGAGACAGAGCTCCGCCACCGTCGGGATGAATCCCTCTCCTCACGGATTGCTATGAATACAGATTGCCTTTTCCTTTTGGATTGCTCACTTGATCGGATGAGGGCCTACTCCTTTTATAGGCTATAAATTCCCCTCCTGATATGGAGATAATGCTATTAATGGATTGCCAAGAATTCATGGCTTAGCCATGAATGGAAGAATCCACCGGGCACAATCTAAGGAGAAAATATTCCTCTTTAATGATGTTCCAATTATAGGATTAGCCCACTTAAGGAATCCTCTAGGCACATGGATCATTGAGGTGTCACAAATCCAACAATCTCCACCTTGACGCCTCACAGAACATAACTCCACCTGCAGCTTGGATCTCCCCCCTCCGGCAAACTACCCCCTCTCCCTGGGGTCGCCCAAATTAACATGCACCAATATGAGCCAAGTCAAGGCAGTGCTTGAACTTGACTCCCGTCACTGGTTTGGTCAGCATGTCCGCAATGTTATCCTCCGTGGGCACCTTCAGTAACTGAATGTCTCCGCCAGCAACGAACTCCCTCAACTTGTGGTAGCGCACATCAATGTGTTTTGTCCTGGCATGATAGACCGGGTCTTTGGCCAGACAAATCGCACTCTGACTATCACAGTACAGCTTCACCGCTTCCTGAGAAATCCTGAGTTCTTTGGCGAGACCTTTGAGCCAGATAGCTTCCTTCGCAGCTTCCACTGCAGCAATGTACTCAGCCTCTGTCGTAGATAAAGCCACAATGTCCTGCAGAGTGGCTTTCCAACTGATGGGGCCCTCACCACAAAGGAAGATGTACCCGGAGGTAGATCTTCTTCGGTCGAGGTCGCCCGCATAGTCGGAATCAATGTTGAAGCCAAAAATGACCGAAGCCAAAATTGACTTCCGTGGAGTTCGACCCTTGGGGAAAGGGGTGACCTCACACCTACTACACTCGGAAGAATGTCACGGACTTAAGACCTAGGAAGCTATGAACCGACCCTTAGCTCTAGCGCGGAGGTCCCACCTCACACCCAGAAGACCTTTGAGGTCTCCCCCTCCCTAGACAATGCTTGAGCTAGGCGCCTTGGAGGAAAGCCAAAGAGAAAATAGTGGCTAAGGAAAGAATGACAAGATCCTCTCCAAGGCACCCCTAAGGGTCTATTTATAGTTTTTCCAAGTCTTGGGGGTAAAATGACCAAAACGCCCCTGGGGCCAAAATGCCTCCAGCCAATAGAAAACCTCCACACCGGGGGGCAAAAAGGGAAAATCCACCTCGGGGGTAAAACGGTAAAAGCATGAGAGGTCACGCCCTCAGGCCCCCCCCCCTGGTCGGTCTCGCCCGGCCTGACCGCGAGGCCGCGAGGCAGGGGCGAGAACCCGGCCCCGGGCCAGTCTCGCCCCGCCTGCTCTCGCCTGGCCGCGAGGCAGGGGCGAGAACCCGGCCCCGGGCCGGTCTTGCCCCGCCTGCTCTCGCCTGGCCGCGAGGCAGGGGCGAGAACCCGGCCCCGGGCCGGTCTCGCCCCGCCTGCCCTCGCCTGGCCGCGAGGCAGGGGCGAGAACCCGGCCCCGGGCCGGTCTCGCCCCGCCTGCTCTCGCCTGGCTGCGAGGCAGGGGCGAGAACCCGGCCCCGGGCCGGTCTCGCCCCGCCTGCCCTCGCCTGGCCGCGAGGCAGGGGCGAGAACCCGGCCCCGGGCCGGTCTCGCCCCGCCTGCCCTCGCCTAGCCGCGAGGCAGGGGCGAGAACCCGGCCTTGGGCCGGTCTCGCCCCGCCTGCCCTCGCCTAGCCGCGAGGCAGGGGCGAGAACCCGGCCTCGGGCCGGTCTCGCCCCGCCTTCCCTCGCCTAGCCGCGAGGCAGGGGCGAGAACCCGGCCTCGGGCCGGTCTCGCCCCGCCTGCCCTCGCCTAGCCGCGAGGCAGGGGCGAGAACCCGGCCCCGGGCCGGTCTCGCCCTGCCTGCCCTCGCCTAGCCGCGAGGCAGGGGCGAGAACCCGGCCTCGGGCCGGTCTCGCCCCGCCTGCCCTCGCCTAGCCGCGAGGCAGGGGCGAGAACCCGGCCTCGGGCCGGTCTCGCCCCGCCTGCCCACGCCTAGCCGCGAGGCAGGGGCGAGAACCCGGCCTCGGGCCGGTCTCGCCCCGCCTGCCCTCGCCTAGCCGCGAGGCAGGGGTGCGCCTCTGGACTCCGGCCGGTCCCGCAGCTTCCCCTCACGCCTATCATGCAGGGACGGGTGTCTGCCTACTCGCCGCCCCCGCCCCTCAAAGGGGCTCAAAAGCTTAAAACTTACTAGCATGCCTTATGCCTTGCTTGGGTCCTCCCGTCGCGAATACGGGGTTGTACACGATCCCCGCTCTTTTCGAGGTTGGTACAAGCTCGGAAAGAAACATCCAACCCAACGTATTCGCTGAGCGAAGCTTGCTCTCGCGGTATCGAAAGACTGAGGCCTCTTCCGAGGGGTCAACTTGCCATGCCAGCTGATGAGAGCCTGGGTGGTGAGACCCCCTCAGGGTAAAAGGATCTAACCTCCTGGGGGGGTCAACCTGCCATGCCAGCTGATGAGAGCCTGGGTGGCGAGACCCCCTCAGGGTAAAAGGATCTAACCTCCTGGGGGGGTCAACCTGCCATGCCAACTGATGAGAGCCTGGGTGGCGAGACCCCCTCAGGGTAAAAGGATCTAACCTCCTGGGGGGGTCAACCTGCCATGCCAGCTGATGAGAGTCTGGGTGGCGAGACCCCCTCAGGGTAAAAGGATCTAACCTCCTGGGGGGGGTCAACCTGCCATGCCAACTGATGAGAGCCTGGCTGGCGAGACCCCCTCAGGGTAAAAGGATCTAACCTCCTGGGGGGGTCAACCTGCCATGTCAGCTGATGAGAGCCTGGGTGGCGAGACCCCCTCAGGGTAAAAGGATCTAACCTCTTGGGGGGGTCAACCTGCCATGCCAGCTGATGAGAGCCTGGGTGGCGTGACCCCCTCAGGGTAAAAGGATCTAACCTCCTGGGGGGGTCAATCCTGCCATGCCAGCTGATGAGAGCCTGGGTGGCGAGACCCCCTTAGGGTAAAAAGATCTAACCTCTTGGGGGGGTCAACCTGCCATGCCAGCTGATGAGAGCCTGGGTGGCGAGACCCCCTCAGGGTAAAAGGATCTAACCTCCTAGGGGGGGTCAATCCTGCCATGCCAGCTGATGAGAGCCTGGGTGGCGAGACCCCTTCAGGGTAAAAGGATCTAACCTCCTGGGGGGGTCAACCTGCCATGCCAGCTGATGAGAGCCTGGGTGGCGAGACCCCCTCAGGGTAAAAGGATCTAACCTCCTGGGGGGGTCAACCTGCCATGCCAGCTGATGAGAGCCTGGGTGGCGAGACCCCCTTAGGGTAAAAGGATCTAACCTCCTGGGGGGTCAACCTGCCATGCCAGCTGATGAGAGCCTGGGTGGCGAGACCCCCTCAGGGTAAAAGGATCTAACCTCCTGGGGGGGTCAATCCTGCCATGCCAGCTGATGAGAGCCTGGGTGGCGAGACCCCTTCAGGGTAAAAGGATCTAACCTCCTGGGGGGGTCAACCTGCCATGCCAGCTGATGAGAGCCTGGGTGGCGAGACCCCCTCAGGGTAAAAGGATCTAACCTCCTGGGGGGGTCAACCTGCCATGCCAGCTGATGAGAGCCTGGGTGGCGAGACCCTCTCAGGGTAAAAGGATCACCTCAACGAGAGATCAACCTGAACCCGCCAGCTAGTGAGAGCCTGGCAGCGGAATCATCTCGGAGCTAAAGGGCTTGGCTCCCACGAGAGATCAACCTGAACCCACCAGCTAGTGAGAGCCTGGCAGCGGAATCATCTCGGAGCAAAAGGGCTTGGCTCCCACGAGAGATCAACCTGAACCCACCAGCTAGTGAGAGCCTGGCAGCGGAATCATCTCGGAGCAAAAGGCTTGGCTCCCACGAGAGATCAACCTGAACCCACCAGCTAGTGAGAGCCTGGCAGCGGAATCATCTCGGAGCTAAGGGGCTTGGCTCCCATGAGAGATCAACCTGAACCCACCAGCTAGTGAGAGCCTGGCAGCGGAATCATCTCGGAGCTAAGGGGCTTGGCTCCCACGAGAGATCAACCTGAACCCACCAGCTAGTGAGAGCCTGGCAGCGGAATCATCTCGGAGCTAAGGGGCTTGGCTCCCACGAGAGATCAACCTGAACCCACCAGCTAGTGAGAGCCTGGCAGCGGAATCATCTCGGAGCAAAAGGCTTGGCTCCCACGAGAGATCAACCTGAACCCACCAGCTAGTGAGAGCCTGGCAGCGGAATCATCTCGAAGCTAAGGGGCTTGGCTCCCACGAGAGATCAACCTGAACCCACCAGCTAATGAGAGCCTGACAGCGGAATCATCTCGGAGCTAAGGGGCTTGGCTCCCACGAGAGATCAACCTGAACCCACCAGCTAGTGAGAGCCTGACAGCGGAATCATCTCGGAGCTAAGGGGATTGGCTCCCACGAGAGATCAACCTGAACCCACCAGCTAGTGAGAGCCTGGCAGCGGAATCATCTCGGAGCAAAAGGCTTGGGGCATGTTACCTGAACTCCTGCCAAAATTCAACATCCTCAAAAGGGGAAAAAGGTTGGGTTACATGACCCTCTTGACCCTATCGGCCGGGGGTTGGACTCATTACAACAACATAAAAGAAAGATACATTACTCCGCCGAGGCGAGGCTTCTTCAGGGGGTCCGTGCATGGTGGTCGCCCTCCGATTACTTCCCACTAGATACCTCCATCCTGCTCAGGCTCTCCATGATCTTCTCCATCTCTTCTGCCTTAGCCAACCAAGAGATGGTGTTGACTGCCGTGACGTAGCACTGCCTCGCCATCCTGGAGTCTCCCTTGATCCTGACCTGGATCCCATCTGAGTTGAACTTGAGACATTGGTGGAAAGATGAGGGCACGCACCGGAAGGCGCTGATGAGGGGCCTTCCGAAGATGGCGTTGTAGCTGCTTGGAGCGTCAACAATGACGAACCTGCAGTTCCTTGAGGTCCCCCCCCAACTTCACCTGGAGTCCGACTCCACCTTCCACCTCCTTCCTCTCCCCTGAGAATCCAAACAGAGGTCCATCCGACGCCACTATCCTCCTTGGCTCCACCTTCATCCCCTCGAACGCCTTCTTGAAAATGACGTTGACCGAGCTTCCGTTATCAATCAAAATCCGGGAGACGGTGAAGCCTTTGACGGCTGCTTGGATGACCAGGGCGTCGCAGAAGGGATCCTCATGCTCTGGCATATCCTTTGATGAGAAGGTGACCCTTTCCTCCGGGGGAGGGGTCTGGGATGTCGAGACAACGCTCCGCCGATACATCACATGGAGACTTGCCTTCCGAGCGGCTTCGATCCCCACCCCCCCCGTGGATCACAGCTATACCACCTCGGGGTCCTACATCGACCCGGTCCTCACACACATCATCACCCCCTCCTTGGGGTAGAGCTTCAATCCTCTCCGGCTGCTGCTGGGCTGGAGCTCTCGCCCCTCTCACCTCCAGGAACTCGGGGCAGGTAGCCGTGGCGTGACCTTCCAACTGGTGGAAGTCACAGTATGACAACTCTACCCTGCCTCCCCCTCTTCCCTTGCGGTTCCTCCTATCTCTTCGGCCAATCACCATCGCTTGCTGGGGTGGGGGCAGGAGATGTCTTGGGGCCTGCCTTTGGAAGTTGAACCTCCCTTGGCGCCCATGATGGTTCCCTCCATCCTGGATGAGAGCCCTTCCTGGACCATGGGCAAGTCCTCCCTGCTGCCTCCAGCCTGGCTCCGGACCCTCCTGTCTCTGGAACCCTTGAGCTCTATGCTCCTCTCTCCTTCTCCCTTCATGATGCCTCGAGCCGCCTTGCTCCTTTGACTCCACCTCTGTCAACCTCGCCAACTTCTTCACAAAGGCCGGGTTGGCTGCCTCCATGGCTATCTCCTCTGCCGCCCTTTCCATCAGCTCCTCAAAGGAAAGAGGGGCCTTCCGAGTCAAGCTCATCTTGAAGAACCCTTCGCGCAACCCCACCGTGAACGCCATCTGGAGGGCATACCCTGGCACCTCCTGGATGTCAAGGACCTCCTCCTGGAACCTGTCAACGTAGTGGGCCAGCGACTCCTCAGCCCTTTGCTTTAACAGGAAGAGGGACTCAGGACCCTTCTTCCTCTTCTTGGAGGTGGAGAAGCGAAGCTGAAAGCTCCGGCTCAAGTCTTCGAACCCAAAGATGGACCTCGGAGGGAGTTGATGAAACCAGTCCCTTGCCTTCTCCTTCAACGTGATCGCAAAGAGGCGACACTTGAAGGCATCCGTCATCGGCCTGATGGAGACGGCATCCTCGAACCATTGCAGATGCTGGACGGGGTCATCCTTCCCGGTATAGTAAACCATGTCTGGCTCTCTGAACCCCTCGGGAACGGGAGCTGAGGTGATCAACTCACTGAAGGGTGACCCCCTAAGGGGAGCTCTCGCCACCTCCACTCGCGCGACCTGCTCGCCTGGGGGGTTAGCTCTCGTCGGGCTAGGGAATAGCTCGCGGCCTGGGAGGTCTCGCTCAACCCCTTCTACCATCCGCTCTTTCCCAGGCCTCCTGTCCGGCATGCTCACTTCCCCCCCTGCTGGGGTGATCTCGCCTTGCCCCCTAGGAGCCAGCTCGCCGAGACCACTCTGAGTTAGCTCGCCGAGACCCCTGGGAGCTAGTCCCTGGGGGGTGGGGGTTGAGCTGTCAGCCCGAGGGGCAATGCTTCTAAGCATCCCCATGATGCCTTCGATGGAAGCCATGAACTCCTCTCTTCCTACAAAGGGTCCTAGGTTGGGGAGACCACCGAGGTCATCACTACCTCCCTGATCTCCAGCCATGACACTCTCCCGAGATTTTCTGTGCTGGTCACTCTCCACGCTCACCGCACCAAAACTGTTGAAGCCAAAAATGACCGAAGCCAAAATTGACTTCCGTGGAGTTCGACCCTTGGGGAAAGGGGTGACCTCACACCTACTACACTCGGAAGAATGTCACGGACTTAAGACCTAGGAAGCTATGAACCGACCCTTAGCTCTAGCGCGGAGGTCCCACCTCACACCCAGAAGACCTTTGAGGTCTCCCCCTCCCTAGCCAATGCTTGAGCTAGGCGCCTTGGAGGAAAGCCAAAGAGAAAATAGTGGCTAAGGAAAGAATGACAAGATCCTCTCCAAGGCACCCATAAGGGTCTATTTATAGTTTTTCCAAGTCTTGGGGGTAAAATGACCAAAACGCCCCTGGGGCCAAAATGCCTCCAGCCAATAGAAACCTCCACACCGGGGGGCAAAAAGGGAAAATCCACCTCGGGGGTAAAACGGTAAAAGCATGAGAGGTCACGCCCTCAGGCCCCCCCCCCCTGGTCGGTCTCGCCCGGCCTGACCGCGAGGCCGCGAGGCAGGGGCGAGAACCCGGCCCCGGGCCGGTCTCGCCCCGCCTGCTCTCGCCTGGCCGCGAGGCAGGGGCGAGAACCCGGCCCCGGGCCGGTCTCGCCCCGCCTGCTCTCGCCTAGCCGCGAGGCAGGGGCGAGAACCCGGCCCCGGGCCGGTCTCGCCCCGCCTGCCCTCGCCTGGCCGCGAGGCAGGGGCGAGAACCCGGCCCCGGGCCGGTCTCGCCCCGCCTGCTCTCGCCTGGCCGCGAGGCAGGGGCGAGAACCCGGCCCCGGGCCGGTCTCGCCCCGTCTGACCTCGCCTGGCCGCGAGGCAGGGGCGAGAACCCGGCCCCGGGCCGGTCTCGCCCCGCCTGCCCTCGCCTAGCCGCGAGGCAGGGGCGAGAACCCGGCCTTGGGCCGGTCTCGCCCCGCCTGCCCTCGCCTAGCCGCGAGGCAGGGGCGAGAACCCGGCCTCGGGCCGGTCTCGCCCCGCCTGCCCTCGCCTAGCCGCGAGGCAGGGGCGAGAACCCGGCCCCGGGCCGGTCTCGCCCCGCCTGCCCTCGCCTAGCCGCGAGGCAGGGGCGAGAACCCGGCCTCGGGCCGGTCTCGCCCCGCCTGCCCTCGCCTAGCCGCGAGGCAGGGGCGAGAACCCGGCCTCGGGCCGGTCTCGCCCCGCCTGCCCTCGCCTAGCCGCGAGGCAGGGGCGAGAACCCGGCCTCGGGCCGGTCTCGCCCCGCCTGCCCTCGCCTAGCCGCGAGGCAGGGGTGCGCCTCTGGACTTCGGCCGGTCCCGCAGCTTCCCCTCACGCCTATCATGCAGGGACGGGTGTCTGCCTACTCGCCTCCCCCGCCCCTCAAAGGGGCTCAAAAGCTTAAAACTTACTATCATGCCTTATGCCTTGCTTGGGTCCTCCCGTCGCGAATACGGGGTTGTACAATCAACGTAGCCCTCTAGGACTCTAGAAACTCCGCTCTTCTTAAACAGCAAACCGACGTTTTTCGTTCCGTTCAGATATCTTAGAATCCACTTGACTGCTTCCCAGTGTTGTCGCCCCGGATTCCCCATATATCTACTGACTACGCTCACAGCCTGAGCGATATCTGGTCTCGTACAGATCATGGCGTACATCAAACATCCTACCGCACTAGCGTACGATACCCCGAGCATCTTTTGTCGTTCTCCCTCTGTGTCTGGACACTGCTGTGACGATAGTCTAAACTGTTGCCCGAGAGGGGTTGAAACGGGCTTAGATTCAGTCATATTGAACTTCTCCAGAACCTTCTGAATGTACCCTGTCTGAGAAAGCCAAAACATGCCCCGCTTCCTATCTCGCTTGATTTCCATGCCAAGGATCTTCTGTGCTTGACCCAGATCCTTCATTTTGAATTCAGCTTGTAGTTTCTGCTTCAAAGACTGGATCTCCTGAGCTGACTTGCACGCAATCAGCATGTCGTCGACGTATAACATCAGAATCAGAACGTCGTCGTTTGCCAGAAACTTGTAGTAGGCGCAGCTGTCGTACTGGCTCCTGCTGAAACCTTGTGAAACCATGAACGTATCAAATCTCTTGTTCCACATTCTTGGAGCCTGCTTTAGACCGTAGAGGGACCTTCTAAGTTTACACACCTTCTTCTCATCACCGGGTTGTACAAACCCTTCAGGCTGCAAGATGTAGATCTCCTCTTCCAAGTTGCCGTGAAGAAACGCCGTTTTCACGTCCATCTGCTCTAGCTCCATGTCATTCATTGCCACCATCGCAAGAAGCACCCGTATGGAACAGTGTTTTACCACGGGTGAGAATATTTCATCAAAATCGACACCCTTCTTCTGCGCGAACCCCTTGGCAACGAATCTGGCCTTGTATCTCCACTGGTCTTTGCCGGATGTAGATTCCTTCTTCCTGAATATCCATTTGGAACTGATTGCCTTCGCCCCTTTGGGCAGACGAACCAAGTCCCAAGTCTGGTTTTTACGAAGGGACTCCATCTCTTCTTCCATAGCTGCTTTCCACTGAGAACTCTCTCTACTCTCTACAGCTTCTTTATAAGATCCAGGATCTGTGGAGATCACCTGGAAAGCGTACGCTACCGTGTCCTGTAGCCTGAGAGGCAGTCTGACCTCTCTCCTTGCCCTTTCTCTAGCAATAGAGTACGGCTCTGCTTCCGTAGGTTGCACAGCATCAGCATTTTCTGGGTCAGAGGAATCGCCATGGTCGTCAGCTTGGTCGCTCCCTTCCAGCTCCACCTCTAGGGGTGTGACTGGAGTCTCCTCCACCTCTTTAGACTGAGCCTCAGATTTCTTGAGCATAGAGGCCTCATCGAAGATCACATCGCGCCTGACCTCCACCTTCTTTGTGTCCGGGTTCCACAGTTTGAACCCCTTCGTGCCGGTCTTTCGTCCCAGATAGATGCACCGTTTGGACTTAGCATCCAGCTTCGTCTTCTCAGAGTCTTGTACAAGGGTGTACACAGGACAACCAAAGATGTGGATGTCAGAATAGTCAACCGGCCTGCCTAACCAAACTTCCTATGGCGATTTCAGATTCAGTGACATCGATGGGGATCGATTCACTAGATAGCATGCCGTATTAATGGCCTCGGCCCAGAAGGACCTTGGTAGGTCTGCAAATAACCGCATGCACCGGGCTCTCTCTAGCAACGTTCGGTTCATCCTTTCTGCCACGCCATTCTGCTGCGGTGTACCAGGAATAGTAAGGTGTCAAGTGATGCCCTCCTGATTGCAGTATTCCTGGAACTCCGCTGAGGTGTACTCGCCACCGTTATCAGATCTCAGATATTTGACTCTTTTCCCGGTCTGCTTTTCCATTGTCGTCTTCCAGACTTTGAATTTCTCGAATACTTCGGACTTGTGCTTCAGAAAGTAGATCCAGACTTTTCTCGAAAAATCATCGATGAAAGTCACGAAGTATCTGGCCCCACCAAGAGACGGCTCTGGGGCAGGCCCCCAGACATCTGAGTGTATATATTCCAGTGTCTGCTTGCTCCGCTGCGTAGATGTCACGAACTTCACTCTGTGCTGCTTCCCGAGAACGCAGGTCTCGCAGAAGTCTAACTTGCATGTCTTGACTCCTTTCAGTAGGCCCTTCTTGTGAAGCTCCAGCAGTCCTCTCTCGCTCATGTGGCTAAGTCTGGCATGCCACAGCAGAGAGGAATCCTCATCTGTCGTCTCAGAAATCGCCGCGTCGCCGGCGATGGTTGTGCCGATCAGCTTGTAGAGAGTACCAGAGCGCTCTCCTTTCATGACCACCAGAGCGCCTTTCTTGACCTTTAGATATCCTCCCTCGCCGGTGTATGAGCACCCAGCCGCCTCTAGAGTGCCTAGGGAAATTAGACTCTTCCTCAGATCGGGCACGTATCTTACATCAGTAAGGGTCCTGATTGTTCCGTCGAACATCTTAATTCTGATACTTCCGATCCCGAGCGTCTTGCACTCCGAGTCGTTTCCCATTAAAACGCGACCGCCGTCACATTGCCTGAAGCTAGTGAACCATTCTATGTTCAGGCACATGTGATACGAGCATCCCGTATCCATGATCCACGTGTCGGTGGTATCCAGGGTGGAGTGTACATGGAGTACGTCAGCATCGCTCTCGGGGTCAGACGCCACAGCCGCCTGCTGTTGTTCCTGATTCTTTTCTTTCGCCTTTTTCTTCGGACAGTTGGTTTTCCAGTGCCCTTCTTCCTTGCAGTAGTGGCACTGGTTCTTCTTGTCCCGAGACTTAGACCTAGCCCGATTGAATTTCTTCCCTCTGTCTCTCGATCTCCCTCTGACCGGTTCTTTGTTCTTCACGAACAAACCTTCGCTGGTGCTGGGGCCAGGTTTGCTCCGCGTTTCGTTCGATAGCAGCGTTGTCATCACCTCCTCCATTTTGAGCGTATCCTTTCCGTAGAGGATCGTGGTGACCAGATGGTCATAGGACTTCGGTAGAGAAGACAGTAGTAGTAGCGCCTGGTCTTCCTCTTCGACTTTTACGTCCATGCTCCGCAGCTGGGAGATCAACTTGTTAAACGCATTCATGTGTTCTAGCAGCTTGTTGCTCTCGGACATTCTTAAGCTGTATAACTGTCTCTTCACATAGAGCTTATTTGTGAGAGATTTCGACATATACAGCTCCTCCAATTTCTTCCATAGGTCTACGGTGGTGTCAGCGTCAACCACATTGTACATGACCTCGTCGGCGAGACTCAACTGGATTGTGCTGATGGCCTTCAGATCCAATTCCTCCCATTCCTCGTCTTTCTTCACGCCGGACTTCTCCTTGCCGAGTAGCGCCTTGTGGAGTCCTTGCTGAACGAGAACCGCCTTGATCCGTTTCTGCCATAAGCCGAAATCGATCTTGCCGTCGTACTTGGAAATCTCGAATTTTGCCGCCATTGATTTGCTCGCAGTGCTACTGAGTGATCAGAAAAAATGTTCTTGGATCAGATCTTGAGAAGGTAGGGAGTGGACCTTGTCGTCACCTACCGTTGACCCAGATCTAGAACCAGAACGCCCAGACGATCACCCCCGCGGAACCTGCCTCTGATACCAATTGTTATGCAATCGGACCGAGTACCGCGGTAGCGCAACAGAAATGAAATTGAGCAAAACAATCGCGCAAAATAAAATACGGAACGAGATATCCAAGCACACAGACGACACACAAAATTTTTTACGTGGTTCGGAGAGGAGCTCCTACGTCCACGGGGAGAGCGCGCCGGAAAAGATCCACTATAAAAATAGGAGTTACAGATTACAACTGAGACCGCAAAGGTCGAGCAATAAATAGAGAATTGAAGAACTGAAAATGAGAGCCGCCGCTTGGAATCGCCACCGCCGCGTCGCTTGGAATCGCCACCGCCGCGTCTGGAACCACCGCAGGAAGTCGGCCTGATGTCGATCCGACTGGATCCGACCGGATGCCGTCTCTGCTAGCTCCTCCTTCAGCCGCCGCCACGCCTGAGGCCGTCGCCGACGTTGAAACTGATGCCGTCGAGACAGAGCTCCGCCACCGTCGGGATGAATCCCTCTCCTCACGGATTGCTATGAATAGAGATTGCCTTTTCCTTTTGGATTGCTCACTTGATCGGATGAGGGCCTACTCCTTTTATAGGCTATAAATTCCCCTCCTGATATGGAGATAATGCTATTAATGGATTGCCAAGAATTCATGGCTTAGCCATGAATGGAAGAATCCACCGGGCACAATCTAAGGAGAAAATATTCCTCTTTAATGATGTTCCAATTATAAGATTAGCCCACTTAAGGAATCCTCTAGGCACATGGATCATTGAGGTGTCACAAATCCAACAGTTGGAAAGCCTCCCCCGCCGGGGAGGCGGGAGATGGGAGGCTGCCTCCCTTCGGGGAGGCGGCTGAGGGCCAATCCCCTTGCCGCCTGCCGGCAAGCCTTGGGCGGTTACGCGGCGGCTGCGACAACGGTTGCGTCGCGGCGTTGAGGGACTCGAATAACCGCACTCCACACATGGGGTGCGGCTAGTCCTTTTAAGAGGACCCATCATATATAATATAATAAAATAATAAATAAAAATAAAAATAAATATATAATTATAGCATTAAAATATTGAAAGACGCTTGTTAGTTATTATTCACAAATCATAAACTTTTATCCAGAGATCAAATATATATGCGGACATTAATTGAGGAGAATACTTTGCAGCACTATGCCACTATCATAATTTATTGAATACGAAAACAATCATATTTTACTACCTTTGATATTACTTGGATTGTCATGTTTATACAGTGTTTCTTTTTCAGCCATAGAAAAACTTTTATGAACTAGAATATATTTATATATATACAATTATACACACATATGAGCATCTTTGTACGGACTACGTCCGTGCTCGATGCTCTCGGGCAACCTTCGGTCACATTCAAGCGGGCTTCGTCGTGCTCAATGCGTTTGAGGGTTGCGCCCGCAACATATGCATATGAGTACTCAAAATGACCGTAAAAAATATACCTCAATATTATCATTTTAATTTTGCAATAAAAAAATTTGATGTGCAAAAATTAATTTCTCTCCTCTCCTCTCTCTCTTTCTCTCTCCCTCTCTCTCAACTATTTCTATAATATTATAATATTTCAATATAATTTCTCTCTCTCTCCTATTTCAACTCTCTCCTATCGCCCTCTCTCTCTCGTCTGGTATAGATTTAGGTGATTTATATTTTTCAGTTTTTTAATTCAAAAATAATAGATGATGGAAATTAAATGTTTGGACTTTTAGACTCTATTTAGCGGCTGAGATGCAATCTAAATTACTTTTTTTATAATTGATATATATATATATATAATACTAGGATCTTCAAACGGGTTTCGCTCATTCTCGATGCGTCGTTGTGGGCTTCGCCCGTAACCAAGCGTGTTTCTTCCGCTTGGCAACCAAGCGGGTTTCGCCCGCAACCAAGCGACATTGTTCGGAGGTGACGACAATATTTGGGGGCGGCGACATTGTTCGCGGGCGGCGACATTTTCGGCAGCACGTTGTTGAACAGTTATATTGCTTCTCCGTATACGGATAGAATTGCGGTGCAATAAGTGAGTACGACTTTCTGGTAGTTGTGTGATAACAAAACAGTTACATTCACATGCATGACAGCATGAGATATTGTGTCGAGGGATATTTATAAATTTGGGTAGGTAATACCTGGAGTTAGTAGATTTTGAACCAGCTCTTGACTTGTAATTGTTAGAGTTGTTGTCGTTGAATACTCACCTGGTTGAAAAGTTGAAGGCATGGTCACAACGTTGGGCATTGTTCTTTCTTGCGTTTCATGACAATGATGTTGTGCTCGTCTTCTGCTATCTTCGTCAGCATGTTGTTGATCAGTCATATTATTTCTTCATACACAGGTAGAATCGTGGTGGAGTAAGTGTATATGGCTATCTGGTAGTGTGTGCGTGTTATTAATATGTTGCATCCACACGATATATTATATAATGTCTAAGTATGTTTATAAATATGGGCAAATAATATCAGGAGTCAGTAGATTTTGAAGTAGTTCTTGACTGATAATTGTTGGAGTTGCTATTGCTGTTGAACCCTCACTTCTTTCAAAAGTTGAATGCATGGCCAAAGCGTTGGACGTTGTTCTTTCTTGCACTTCATGAAAATGTCGTTGTGCGCGTCGTCTGGGATTTTTGGCAGTATATTGTTGAGCAATCATATTACTTCTCGGACCTCCGGTAGAATCACAGTGCAATAAGCATGCACGACTATCTGGTAATTATATGTGTTGCATTATCCTAAAATTTGTTGTGTTTAAGGATATTTATAAGTTTGGGCAAATAATACATGGAGTAAGTATATTTTGAGGTAGTTTTTGGCTTCCTATGTCGTCCATTGTTTTGGGTTTTCCTTCACTTCATTCAATTTGCAAAGTATTAAAAACTTTTGTATGATATTAAGAGAGATTCAATGATGGTCAAATATCATTTACATTGTTCAACAAAGTAATATTAAGTCAGATTAACAATTATATGGTGGGCCCTGTAAGGCATCAAGATCATGCAATTATATTAAATATGATCCAAGTTAGATGAGCAATTATATGGCATTACATGAGCAATATAAAATAAACAGAAAGTTAGATGAGGAATTATTAGACATGAAAATACTTTGCAGCAATATTGAAGTTGTTCATGGCATAAACACTTGCATAAACAACTTGCAGCAATTATATGACATCAACAATTATGAAATAAACATGAGGAATATAAACATGAAGCCCATATGAGAATAACTGTTGGGGAACATAGTAAGTGAATGGATAACATAAATAGCAATGCAAAGAAATCATACCATGTTTTAAACTCAAGAAAACACTCTTAACAAAAGCTAAATGGAGTTTTAGCTTTAGGAGTTTTCAAACCTGAAGCAAAAGCAAAAGAACAATGCATTAGTGAATGACAATAATAGTTGGGGAAGAGCCCTATTCATATTATTTGTTATATACACTTTGCAACAATTATATGACATCACAATTATAAAATAAATATGAACAACATAAATATGAGCCCGATTGAAGGATGTTTCAATTTAATCATTTTTTAGAGGTGAATCTAAAAAATATGAACTTGGAGAACAGTGTTTAAAATAGCATTTTAAAAAATGGTTCAAGTGAATCTAAAAAATACGAACATAGGTGTTAAATCTTCATATGATTCAGTTTAAAATATATGAACAGAAGTGATCCATGCTAAAAAATATGATCTGAGCTCATATTTAACACCATTTTTAGAGGAGAATCTAAAAAACGCATGTCGTGATTCAAGTTTATGGTGTAAATATGAATTTGGAGAACTTGAATCAATCACATGATGCTAAAAAACATGAAAACTTATATAATTAAACTTGGAGAACTGTAAAAAGAACACACATTGAATATTGTGCTTGCAGTATAAAACATTTAGGGAGATTCAGTTT
The DNA here is from genome assembly GCA_039513925.1 of Platanthera zijinensis. NCBI lineage: Eukaryota > Viridiplantae > Streptophyta > Magnoliopsida > Asparagales > Orchidaceae > Platanthera > Platanthera zijinensis. The sequence continues at coordinate 166,580,315 of CM077091.1, forward strand.
TCTGAAATTCTCCCTTACATTTAAGGCATTTTGCACAACATAAAATAGTTCTCCATTACATAGGAGAACACACACATTGAAAATTCAGCAAAATATAAGGGAGAACTGAAGATTTAGCAGTGTAAAATATTAGTAAGAGATTTGGTATGACCACTCTTCTATATTTCAGAAATGAAGATTTATGTAGTTCTCTTAAATTTTTGTAGTTCTCCGAGAACCTTCCATTTTGCTGAATCTGAAGCTCCCTTAAATTTACTACCTAATATTTAAGTTCTCCCTTACATTTAAGGGTGAAATATTAGAACATAAAGTTTAGGGCATATACCTCCCATCAACTCTAAATTTTAGAACTGAAGATTCAGAAAACCTATATACATTTTCATGAGAACTATAAAAATGAAAATGATTGGATTAAAACATTTTCATTATATAGCTTTTCATGTTTTTAGAATAGGCTTGGAGAACTTGAAAAACTACATTTGTTATATGAAGAAAGAACTCAAAATCAAAGTTGAAATGTGAAGTAAAGATTTCAGATTTTAAGTAAACGGAGAACTCGAAGCAAACACATGAATTTAAAAAACATGAAAACCTATATAAATAAACTCTGAGAACTGTGAAAATGAAAATGATTGGATTAAAACCATTTTCATTTTATCGGCTTTCATGAACTTGAAAACCTTGAAAAACTGTATTTTCATCATATAGGTTTTCATGTTTTTAGATTAGGATTGGAGAACTTAAAAATTGCATTTTTTTTATGAGCCATCTTTTTCTAGTAAGTTCAGATGGCAAAGCATTTGGTTGTTGGGGTATAGGGATTTTGTGCTTTAGAGAATAACTTTGTTTTTGAACATCTTCAGAGAATAACTTTGTTTTTGAGCTTTAGAAAGAAAACATTTTTTAACATGACAGTGTTTTCATTGCAGGAAAAAAGTTACTGGATACGGTCAATCAAATGGAAGGGTCAGTATTACTTCTTCTCTATTTTGTCTTTTTTTCTCTGAACGCTTCAATTTACTCAGTCACTTTTTTCCAGCAGCGAACTGAGCACAATACATGCAGACATTGAAGCTGCTTACAGTTGTTTGGAAAAAAGATGAATGCAGACATCGTCAAAATCAAAACAATGTCGCTATAAAAGTTGAATGAATTTTGAGTGTATCAACACAAACAAAACGACAACACATTCAAGTTAATTTAGTATCAAATAAATACTTAGTGAGGAAAAGGAAACATCTAAAAATGATGGAAATAATAAGTGAATGCAAAAAAATCAGGTTTGCTTATTCCCTCTATAATCATAATTTTTTGAAACTTTTCACACTTAAAATTTAGGAAAGTCACAGTTGAAGCATAAAATCGAAGAAGAAAACATATTTTGAACTAAAAAACATAAAATCAAAGGAGAAGAAATGCTTACACATATCTTGAAGAAGGAGAAAAACTGAAACGAAGAAGTAAAGAGCTTGCTCAAGTGAACGATCACATGGATTTCACCCATTAAAATAGAGAAGAAGTTTGAAAAATAAACGGAGAAGAAAAGCTTACCGGAGGTGCCGATCGATGATGCCCTAGGCGTCTGCGGGAGGAAGAAGAAAGCAGGAGAGGAAGCTGGTGATATGCTTCGACTTCGGCGCAGAGCCCGACGCAGATCCCGGCGGTGAGGGAAGGGGAATGTTGTGAAATTGAGACCGAATCCGCGACTACGGTAGTTCGTCACGGATCTAGCAGCGGAAGCTAGTCTGAGCAATAGAAAACAACAATATTTAAATCCAAGCAAGCACAATCACAGATGACAAAATAATTACGTGGTTCGGAGTTTGGGCTCCTACGTCCACGGGGAGAGCGCGCCAGAAAGATTCACTATAAACTGATGAGGTTACAAGATACAAACAAAGAGACCGGAAAAAACACGATTGAACAACACAGGAAAACCAAAGAACCCAAAAGACTGAAGAACCGCTACCGCTGGGCAGTAACAATGTCGTCGGGCGACAGAGCACTGTTCTTCCTCCTCCGCTGGAACCGCTGTTTCCTGCACCTACTATCGCCGCCTGGAGCTGCCTGCCGCCGCTAGACAGAGCCGCCTCCACCTGAATCCGCCTGCTACCGCCGCCTCCTGGAGCTGTCTGCCGCCGCTGGACAGAGCCGCCTCCGCCTGAGGTGACCGGAGCCTTCGCTGCCTCTAAATCGCAGCACGCCTGCTGCCGCCGCCGCCGTACCTGGTCTGCACTGGAGCCGTCACCGCTGCCGCCGCCTGAATGCCTTTCGATGACGCCTGGAGATCGTCGCTGCAGCCCGCTGCCGCCGCCTCTGATCCTCCTGCACCGACAAGGCCCACCTGCGTCGCCGCCGCCAGAAAGCTCCTACAGGACCTGCTGCTAACGCACGGTTCTACTGGTGGCTGATGGCCTGGATTCTTTTCTCTACTGTATTGCATGCATCCACCCACTGCCCCTATATAGGGGAACGTACCACCTACTCCTAAGAAGAAAGAAGCACCAACAAAGGAGAGCTATTAATGGCACCTAACCAGCATGAAAATATCCAGCTGGTTATGGCTGGAAACAGCCATAACCGCAAGAGTCAGCCCCCCTAACTCCTCCGAAAAATCAGCCCCCCTCACTAAATCACTTCCTAATCAGGATTAGGACAAACTAGGCAAATAAACCTCCCTAGGATCGATGACGTGGCGCGATCCTAACGGTCCGAGATTGGCGATGAGGTGTCATAATCTCAACAGGGAAAGTGGTTGCTTGAAATGGAGATTGGGAGAGGAGAGATCGCAAGGAGAAGCACGACGGCGAAGAGGATGCAAGGAGTTAAAGCAGGAGGGGGGAATGATTTTGGCGTGTTGCGGCCGCTACTCTCGGCGGAGATGACGTGGGAGAAGACGCGTTGTCGTTCGGGATTTGATTTCTCCTTTTGGTGTGCTTCCCTGCGGGATTTGATGGCGGGATTGTGCGGGATTTCCTGGCAGTATTTTGCGTAATTTTGCATGTAGTGATTCGACGATGGAAATTCATTGAAGAAATTCGATCCGGAGACTGAAATGAAAATAATTGTGTGCTCTCAAATACATATACTCATTTATATAATATATATATATATATATATATATATATATATATATATATATATATATATAATTACCCAAACCTTCTTTGTAAATTAGCATAATTAGTGAGAGCACCTCTTTTATTTCTGATATTACAAAAAACTTCCCTTAAATTTTCATTTCATTACAAAAACCTTCCCCGGTCTTTTCATTTCATTGCATCCATGAAGAAAATTACCCCTCTGGACACTGTACACCGAGGGTGGGGGGGGGGGTGTTGTGCATGGTTGTTATGAAATTAAAACTGCAGGGGAGTTTTTTGTAATGAAATGAAAATTTTAGAGGAAGCTTTTGTAATTTTGAAAATAAGAAAGGTGGTGTCAGTAATTTAGCAAAGTTAGAGGGAAGGTCCTAGTAAATGACTATATATATATATACATCCTTAGAAAATAACTCAAATATTAGATTGAATATATTTTTTGAAGGAATATTTAATCCATTGGACTAAGAAAGTGCCATAATGAAACCAAACAGAGGAGGTTGTTTTGTTAGGGAAGATGATTGGATTCTGATAAATTCTTCTCATTAAAGTTAGAGAAAAAAATAAAGTCACAGATAAAGTGATATATGGCATTGAAAAAACAGTAGAATCAGGAAAGGAAAAATTCATTTATCACTCAATCTGTTCCGGGTTCTCTTTCATTGCACTAAGAATATGCTCGAGAGTATAGTAAGTCAAACGTGCAAACAGTCAAAAAGAGAATCAACAGGAGAACATTGAGACATTTTGCGTGAAAAAACTCGAAAAGGAAAAAATCACAGAGTCAAGCCCTAGTTCTGACAAAATCCACTAGTTTTAGTCCTTTACAGGATTTGAACTCTAGGAGAGTGACAAACCATGCACTGCTCCTTCACAACTTCTTGAGAAAAAGCTAAGTCTTTAGTAACGCTCGGGGAGCAATCTCTGGAGTAGAACTATCGCACGTGGAGCACACATTGAGCAGGAAAGCAATTAGACAGCCAAGTCTTCGCCAGAAAATCTCAGAGCTCGTTACTCTCTCCCTTTTCTTCTCTCTTTGAAAATGAAGGTCTAGGCGTCTTTTTCTTGTTTTTCCGGTAGACGCGCTTATAATTGCGCCCTTCTGGATGCTGAACGGACAAATACGAAAGCACGATTTTTGTCACCTGAATTGCTAATTTTTCGAAAATGATGACCATGTCCCCCAAACGGTCTGATCAATCTGGGTGGCCCGAGCAGGCTAGCCGGCAAGACGGCAGCGACGACCGGAGGTGGCATGTTGCAAATAAAATGATCTGCGAGATTAGTTACATAAATTTATACTGTTTCGCCCTGTAAACCCCTAATCTTCATGATGATCATCTGTCATCGTTCGTGGGTGTAGAAATTTTAAACATGAATATATTGCATAATTTCATACCTTGTGTGATTCTGTGTTTCTTCTCCCTTAGTTTTCATTGTACTCTTGAGCACATTCTTATCTAATCACTTTTGATGAGGAGTGGTTAGCTCTAGTTAGAACTCAAGCATGAGATGTAAAATCAATTGGTTGGAGGTGAAGAGTCTTGAGATCTACATTAAATGTACAAGGCTATGTTAGGCTATGTTAGGCTCTGTTAGGGAGAGTGCTTGGTTTCAGTGTCATGGTGGTCACTGATGAAATTATGAAAAACAAGGACACCATTTGAATACGTGTTGACAAACGGTAGACGTTTTAGGACAAAACGCCACAATTGGCATGCACGTATTGTCAAGTCTTAGCGGTCAGGCAGCCGAAAGTAGAATTTGGGTCAAAATAGCTATTACGAAAGTTGTAAACGCAAGAAAACCGTCTCAACTGAGTATACTTGTTAACCCAAATCTTGCGATGGGAGATAACATCAGATGGCTCCAGACAGGTCATCCAGGCGACTACTCGGGGTGCCTGCGGGCAGGGGGACCTAATAAAGGGCAAGTGTGGGCGGTAGGCCACACTGAGAAGAAAAATTGCGGAATAGGGTTCTTCTTCGCGAGCGGGAGCAGCTCCAAATTTCTGGACTGGCGTGCACTCACCGGGAGCACTGGAGCAGCCGAGCAGTTGTAGCAAAATCACGTCGACTCGTTGATCCTCCACGGCTCTGCATATCTCTCGATTTTCTGGCTGCCTGAGGGATTGCATTCTGCAACTTTTCCGACGGCACAAGGCGCTTAAGTGTTTGTCAAGCGAGATCGGTAATTTTTTTCCTTCTCTTTTCTCCAGAGACCCTATTTGTCTTCCTACCATTCCTACGCCAAAAATGATTTCGATCTTTTGACTGCCTTAGGGGTTAGGATTTCCTTCTCCTCTTATGGGGATTGCCAATTAGTGAATACAATCTGCAGGCGTTAAAAATCTTTGGCATGCCAAGTCGCCAAACATACATTCTATGATGATGCCTTAGGAGTTATGTCTAAAACTTGTTTTATTTTCTTGGTGGTGGTTGTAATAGTTGGCACGCCAAACATACACTCTATGGACTATGATGATAGAGTTTTTGCCCAAACACACGGGAGCAAAAACGCTGGGTCAAACGGAGCCTATTTCTCTGTATTTTTTCCCTATGCAATGCATATTGCTGTATTTCTATGAATTATGTCTTTTGAATACATACTAGTTAAGATTACTTTTCTGTTCTAGTGGGCTATATAGTAAGAAACCTCCGTTAGTCCATTAGATAAGAGAAACAAAGCAATTTGAATAGAGAAACAAACCAATCTGAACATATTTTGATAGCAGAATTGAAATTTAATTTGAAAGAATTTTTTTTGTTTCTCATAAAACTATCAACTAGCACTGGGAGAGATCAAGTTTAATTTGACATGTTTTAATTTCTATATTATCAGTTCTTGATGGTATATTGTTTGATGTTAGTTTTGATTTTAATTTTTTTTCAATTATTATGTTATGGACCTATGGTGAGATACTTTAGAAAAGAAGGATGACATTTTCATTTGCTCAAAATATTTTAGGATGAATGAAATCTTGTGCGTTAAAATGAATCCAATCTGCAGTTTTGAAATTCTTGTGATGTTAGTTTTGCTTGAAGGCTTGAACCAATCTCTTATGTTACATCATAACTTGATTTCTCCAACTTGGAGGAGTGACAATTGAGGTAGGACTGGTAATTAACCGAAAAACGCTCGAGGGCTTCTTGAAATTACTTTATTCGGGATATTACTTTATTCAGGTAAATGGTTCAATCATTTAGTTTGGTTATATTTGATAATTGTTTGTTAGAAATTTTTTTGAGTATTTGAGATAAACTTTATTTTAGGTCATCATGGAAAAAAATTTAAAGAGAAAAACAAGTTTAGAATCAATTGTTTCTTCTAGTAGACATGTCTGTCCACGATTAGAACTCAATATAGACGAGCTTCCTGCAGACTCGGGATTACGAAAGAATATTTATGATTATGACTCAAATGATAGAGAGAGGGTTCGAAGGTGGTATCTACAGAAAAAAACTTTCCAATCAAAAAATCATAATTTCTCAATTAGACTTATTGGAAATTATCCACGTAGATTTATTCGTTTTTGGTTTGAGGAATACAGTAAAAATCGCGCTCGAATGAAAAATTTGCGCTCGGGCGAAAAATCGCACTTGGGTGAAAAATCCAAGTCAGGGTAAAAAAATCGCACCCGGGCAAAAAGTGCGTGCGCGGGCGAAAAGTGCGCATGCACCCGGGCAAAAAGTGCGCACTCTGGCAAAAAAAGCGCGCTCGGGCGGAAAAGTACGCACTCGGACGAAAAATTAACGCTCAGGCAAAAAATGCACGCTCTTGCTTAAAAATGTGGAATTTTCATTTGATTTTGCAAGAGTTGACAGATTTCTTTGGAGGGTGACAAGCCACCTCTCTGTTACAAGTTCTGAATACGAAAAACAACAAAAAATAATTAAACCCTTATATCCTGGGTGGGAGAACTCTAGTGGGAAAATCGTTAATTCCCCGGAACCACGATGAGAGCGCTCCTACTGAGTCGGAGCCTTGATGGAAGCACTACTGTAGAGAAGCATGTCATGTCTTCGAATCCATGAGATGCCTTCACACTAGAGAGGGAGCGGAGCGAATTCCGAGCGGTGGAGCTATCTAAGTACCACAATCTCGCCGGAAAATGGCAGAGCTATTTCAAGCCTCTATAGTTGCATACCACGTAAAGAAAAGCATTATTTACGTCCAGCTGTCACATCTTCCAACCTTGGCAAGCCACCAAGACCATCACCACCCGTACTGAAGTCATTTTTGCAACAGAACTAAACGTCTCTTCGTAGCCTTCTCCGTATTGTTGAGAGAACTCTCGAGCTACAAGGCGATCCTTATGTCGCTCGATGCTCCCATCCGCCTTATTTTTCAGCTTATACGTAATATGCTCCATATAATTCTTGTCATGCTTATGAGTGTAGTGTTTCTGCTTCAACCAAGACGTACCGATGACACATTGGTGTGTGCATGCAATGAGACAAAACAACTAGGACTTTACCAGAGAGCCATTGGATCAAATTAACAAACAAACCTCCCTCTGGTACCAACTGTCACAACCCGCATTTTCTCAGCATTTAATAATACATCAGAGTAAGAGAAAATACACATTGCTAAAAATCCTCTTTTCCATGAACGGACCAAGCACATTGAAGTAAACTGTCACTTCATTCGAAAGAAAGTTCAATTGAAGAAGCTAGAATGTGTGCACGTAGATACGGGGAGCTTGCTACAATGTGTGCACGTAGATAGGGGGAGCGTGTAGAACATGTGGATAGGGGGAGCGTGTGTGTAGGGGAGCTATATAGAGAACCTGGAAAAATGCGCGCCCGGACGAAAAATGCGTGCTTTGATGAAAAATGCGCGTCTGTTCGAAAAATGCGCTCCCGGGCAAAAAAATGCTTGCCCGGGCGAAAAATTGCACGTCCGAGCAGAAAATGCAAGCCCGGCAAAAAAATTCTAATATGCAACTGAATAGTAAATTACTGATTATACATGAAACGATTTTTCTTTTCCTGCTTTTCTCAAACAACTTTTTCTCCTAAAATAAATCTGGCAATTAAATTATTTACATGATGAGGTTTCTCAAATGGTAATGCATGCCCGGCTTTCTCGATCACTTGCAACCTTGCCTTGCCTCCCAAATGCCTGTTTACATTAAATATATTCAATTGTCAGCAGCATGTTACAAATCACTTACATTTACTTAGAATTTTTGTGTGCATGCATGCTATGAATTGCAAGCAAATTTATGCTCAGTTTGCGACGGTGGTCGCACGGGTTAAAACGTCATTCGTTAAAGATCACTTAACAAACATCATCCGTTTGAACATAAAAGCGGATGAAGTTCCTTAAAAGGGCATTAACGAATGACAACTTAACCCCGTGCTCCTGACCGCCGCCACCCTGCCATAGGGAGCTGCCTTAGGCTGCGTTTGACGTGGCTTATCGTAGCTTATTTTCTCCGATGAGGTTGGACAAAAACGTCACCGGAGAAAATGTTACTACCGATATCAAAAAAAAGAAATTAGTTTGGGCCCGGCACAAGATTTTTGTATGACAATGACATTTTTGTCCAAGCTCACCGGAGCAAATAAGTCACGATAAGTCGCGCCAAACACAATCTTAATATTTCTTTAGCATGACAACGATAAAAAAAACACTAGTTTTGAACTTAAAAGTGGATGAAATTCCTTGCGTGAGGCTGAGCGTGCATGAACGATAGTCCATTGTACGTGTTCATGACCGTCACCGCAGCGCCAAACCGAGCATTAATAGATAGAATGTGAGCATTAATAATTTTAAGAAAATGTGTACAAAATATTGTATAAAAAATATATTATATGCGTTAGCTCTAAATTAATTACCTCTTAAGCGCATAAGCAAGAGGCAAAGGAAAAATAGTGTCTTTGTCACCCCATAAGATCAGCGATTCCTTGTAAAACAACAGGAGAGATTAGGGTTTATTTGATTCGGCGGTGGCAGGACGAACAAGCGGGAGGAACCGCGACATTCGAATTGGAGGGAGGAAGCGTGTGATCGAAATGGGGCTTTTCGCTCCATTTCTCATGACGTGGCAGGGTCAAATGCGGCAAACGCCGCTGCCAGCCATTTGTTTCTGCCATACGACTGCCTTTGCGCTAAACGTGGTGCCAAAAGAAGCCTAAATTACCTGTTTAAGAAGGGGAAGTGGGTCCCAACCAACTCCATCTGATAAAAGATTCTTCAGAAACTCACCCCTCTCTTTCCGATGCTCCATGAACATCATCTACATGCAAATATTATTTTCATATTAAACATAATAAAATTGCATAGTAATTGCATATTATTTTTTCTCTCACTTAACACTTTTCTAAATTATTTTTCATTATATTATATTATTCAAGATTTATCACACTTTTTATATTTTATTACATTCCATTACCTTATTTTAAATAAAGTTAAATGTGTTAATAATACCTTCTATCTCCTCTCATTTAAATTTTTAATTTATATTTATATTTATTTATATTAAAAATAATAATAACTGTGGAACAATTGAATGACCATATGAGCCTATGATAAATCTCTTTTTGGATCTTATGAAGAATATATTACTATTAAGTGAGCTTCCTTTTATTAGGAAATCTAAAATGACACTCACCAAATTATTATTATTAAAAAATAACTTTTTTTAGATGACTATTAGCAAATATTTTTGTTAATAATAGGTCACATAATAAAAATTAAATGACTGCTATATAATCAATATTTTAATATTATAGTTCAAATTTGATTATTTTTAATCCAAAATCATTAATTTAGACTCTCCATTCAGAGGTAAAATTTAAGAGGAAAAATAAGTTTAATTTAATTTAAAAATGGCAAAATTTAGAATAAGGAAGAATAAAATTGAAAAGATTTATTTTTTAAAAATGTCGTTTTTTGGGACAAGTCAAAATAATATGGTGATTTAAAAAAAAACGGTAAAATTTAAGAGGAAAAAATATTTGGTTATTATTATTAGGTAAATTTTATGTGCAAATCAAATTTGACTACGTGCAAATGGCCAATTCAAAACAAGTGTGAAAGCAGCTATGTGCAAACCGGCTCTTTACGGGTTCACAATGATTTAAGATTTTTTAATTTGATTTGCACTTAATTTGATTTGCATATAGTCAAAATTATTTTTCACTTAATTATACTTTATTATTATTATCGACTTTGACTTAGGGTCTGTTTGACAACCCAACGCCGCTCCGTTCCGGCGTGAACGGCCCGGCGAAATCATGTTTGGCGCGCTCCGACTGAGAACAGCCGGCGTGAAAGGGTGTCGGCCCGGTGTTTTGCCGCTGGTGGGAGGAGCGTCAGTCGACCGTTTAGAGCGGTCATTTTTTCTCTCCTCCCAGGCCTCCGGCCGGACCGGAATGTCAAACAGCCTAATAAATGAAAAACATTCTGGTGGAATGCTGAAAAGAAAATAGAATATCAGCAATGGCCGGCGAAGACCTCAATGAAATCACGTAGAAGGAACGCAGGCATCCATGTCGGCGGCCGGTACATGCACCGCCGGAATAAGATCCTCAAATCCTCCACCGCCGTCGGCAGCAGCCACTCGGCCACGTCCCTCCCCTCTCTCGCCGTCATCTTCCTCCTCTCCGTCGCCGTCGCGGCAATCCCCGCAGTAATTATCACCACCCTCTCCACCGCCTTCTCCGCCGCCGACGCCGCCATCCGAAAAGCCACAAACCCCCCGTAACTCACCCCGGCGACAGAGTACCTCTCCACCCCAAGCTTCCTCATTGCCTCAGCCACGCACCTCGCCTGAAACTCCACCGACCGGTTCTCGTCCGCGGTCGCCGACCCGCCGAAGAACAGCAAGTCGGGCAGGTAGAGGTCGAAGCGGCGCGAGAGCGGGGCTATCTGTCTCTCGAACTGCCACTTGGAGAACCCGCCAAAGCCGTGGATGAGTACCAGCGCCGGCCGGTCCGGGCGCTGCCGGCGAGGACCCCAAAGGTGTATCTTTGTGGCCCCGCCGGAGAAGGTGAGGGTGAGTGGGTACAGCCCGCATAAGAGGAGGAGGAGGGACAGTGCGAGTTCTTTAAGTGTGATGGGGCTGAGCAACCGCCGGAGATGGTAGAGGAGGAGATCCAGGTGGTGCTTTTTTGAAGTTTTTTCCATCTTTTCTCACCGGAGCTTTGATAGGGGTGATATGTATATATATATAGGCAGACCGATTTCAGCTATATGTGCAGACCAAGTATTATACTGGTTCACAGATTATAAATTTTTAATCGGCAAAAATCATATATCAGTCCTCAGACTTCTATCCCTTTATGAAATCAGTCCTCATTCTTTTTTTACAGGAATTCAGTCCCTCTATATTTAAAAATGAAAATCAGTCCCTACTATCAGTTCTCTTAATCTTCTTGGATGAAAAAGTAAACAAGTTGAATTATTTTTATAAAAAAATTACTTTATAGCAACATACAAAAAAAGATTTTAAAACGGCTTTTTTTTTTAAATAGCATGGGGGCAGAGCAGGAGGGGGTTTCGCCGAGGAGGAAGTTGGCGACGTTCCTGGTAGCTGAGAAGGATTTTATTGATGATGGTCGCCAAGGAGGAAGGGTCGTTGCTGGTAGCCGAGGAGCAAGGCCTCGATGCTGACTGCCAAGAGATCTTCGAAGACCTTTGCCGTCGCCGGAGATGATTTTGCTGCTAGTCGCCGAGGAGGAGGAAAACCTCGATGTTGGTTTCCGAGAGATCTTCGAAGACCTTTGCCGTCGCCGTGGAGGGTTTTGCTGCCGGTCGCTGAGGAGGAGCAAGACCTCGATGTTGGCCGCCGAGAGATCTTTGAAGACCTTTGTCATCGCCGGAGAGAGAGAGAGGGCGGGTCGGTGACGGTCGCCGCTCTTTTCTTGCACGAGAGGAAGGGGCTTACCGAAATTGAAATAGGGTTTTACGGGAGGATGGGGGGAGATAAGAAGCTAATTTGAAAATAATAAGAAGCCAATTTGAAAATAAAAGAAGAAATTCATCAACGCCGTTAACGAAAAGGGATGGAAGGACTGATTTCCATTTTTAAGTATAGTAGAGGGACTGAAATCCTGTGAAAAAAAGAATGAGGACTGATTTGATAGAAGTCTATGGACTGATATATGATTTTTGCCTTTTTAATTTGACTTGCATTTATTTTGAAGTGTAGACAGTCGAAATGACATGTATATAACGTAACCGGGGGGGGGGGGGGCCGCCGGGTTCCACTCTAGTATGAGGGGGAAAAAAGGGGGAGGGGGAGGGAAAAAGAGGGGGGGGGGAGAAGAAAGGGGGGGGGGGGGGAAAGAGAAGGGGGAAAGGAAAAAAAGAGGCGGGGCGGAGAGCGGGTTTGGGTGCACCGGCTGCAGTCGAGTCGTTGGCCCATGTCGGCCTTGACCTTTCTATGGTCGGTGAGCCTACTTTCAACGCTCATATTAACAATTTTATACCCCTTATGTAAAGGGCCTTTGGTCTCTAAAATATGTGTTTTTAAAATAATTTTTAAGACGTCTGAGTGTTTTGTTTACCTTAGCCCATTTTGATCTCATATTAAAATATGTGTATGAGTTTATACAATCTTAAACCAATTAATTATAAGCGGAGGAGCCCAAGAGAGTTTCATCCACTTTTATATTCAAAACTTGTTCAAGCATTCACTAACTATAATTCAAAACCACCACTTTCACCACCGCCGCCACTGTGCCAAACGGAGATGTAACCAAGGAGAAATTGTCATTCGTTAGCATCCACTTAAGAAACTTCATTCACTTTTATGTTCAAACAAATGATGTTTGTTAGATGAGATCCTTAACGAATGATGGTTTAACCCATGCGTTTACGACCGCCACCACCGTGCCAAACAGAGCCTAATAATTTCAAACAAAAATGTAAATCGAGATCCTTAGGCGAGGTTTGGCCTTCCCGTAATTACGTACAACGATTCATAACCAATGAGATCACGACCACTATTCTCATGCCAAATGGAGCAATAATTAAAGCATCAATGGATCAAGAGAATAGGCCATAAAGTTAAAACTCAACTCAATTCCATAAAAATGAAAAATATCATCCTAAATAATTGTAACACTATGAATTAATACACCATAGAATTTAATCAACTGGTGATAAAATATGAAAAATTATCATATGTTAATAATGATATTTGATTACTATTCACAGCTCATAGCAAAAAAATTTTGCTAGTATAACAATTGAATAAAGTCTCAACAATACACAAATGTTATGAAATATATGAATCAATAATAAAGATCTTGTAACCATCAACAAATTATCAAATATTTTGTGTGCTACAGAAAGAGAAGCAAGTTTATCGGTTCGTTTAAGTGAGCTAATCTAAGGTTTACTCCCATTAGCAATTTCTAATGCCCAACTTCTTGCAACCATCAACAAATTCTCAGGAGAAACAAGAGCATCAACAAGTCCACACTCATTCCCTTCTTTAGCTCGTATTGACTTGGATAGCTGCATGGAGCATACATTGAACAGAAAAGTCAGCACAAAATGGAGATTTGTTATAGATAACACGCTACTTTCACAAACTGGCAAATAAATAGGAAGCCTTTGGAAGTGAAAAGAGTTTTTAGCTCCTAAAATCTAATGAGGTCAAGGCCTTCAAGCCTGCCTGGAAACCTTTCATCTCTTGGAAATGCATCTGTACCGGAATTTGGCCCCAACACTGCTCATTTGGCAGTTCAGAGCTCCTTTCAAAGGAGCTTGCCCACCTATCAATCATCTTCTTGTGATCAGTGAGATAGATCATCTATCAAAGATGATTGATCACAAGAAGATGATACGATGGTATAAACTATAACCATGAGGATTGCACATACACAACTAATAAACAAAAATATCACTTTCACTAATATTGTTTGACCACAAAAATTATGTTAAATCGTTTAAGAATACGAATAAAGTTCACTCAAATTAACACCAGACTATATCATTTCTCCGGAGCAAATAAGTCGTGTTAAAGGAAGCTCAAGGCTCCGTTTGGCACGGTGTGGCGGTCGTAAACACATGTGTTAAACCGTCATTCGTTAAAGATCATCTAACAAACATCATTCGTTTGAACATAAAAGTGGATTAAGTTCTTTAGGTGGGCATTAACGAATGACAATTTAACCCCCATGTTCATGAGCGCCGCCACAATTGTAGGACTAAACATCCAAAATTGCTTCTGTTATCCAAGTAGAAGGAAGCATTGGAAGATTTTCCAAACAAAGGCTTGCTCAAGTCAAGTTATATATCATAATGGGTATGACTCAGAGTATCCAAAGAGATGAAGAGATACAAAGAAAATTTCAGAAAAAGCAATATGTGGAAGGTTAAAAATGCTGAAATCAATTTCTGAAATTAAAAATGGAGCGAAGGAGGGCCCCTTGAACAAATATGAGAATGACTTGAACATAAGAAGCAATAATCTCAAGCTTAGAAAAACTATTGCAACCAAAAGAGGACTGAATACTCACAAAACAACAGTGCAATCGGCTCCACTCTCAAATCAAACAAAATCCAGTTAACTCTGGCTGGATTCATTTCCCTAGAGCACACAAGAAGTTTATGCAAGAAACCATGCAAATTAAACTGTACTTATACAACTTCTTCACCATGAAAACAATTAAATTAGATCAGAAGGGGCAAATTCAGAAATACAAAGCCCGTATAGTGGCAAAAGGCTACTCACAAAAACCTGAAAAAGATTAGAATGTTGAGCCAGCAGGATAACACATGCTCACTTGTAAGAAGTTGCAGGCTACATGGTTTATATGTTGGCTTTCTCAGAGCTGGTTGAGTATTACGAGTAATGAATGGTGAAACTGCAGTAGAGTCGGCGGCAGCAGAATGCGAAGGACTCTTACGATCGGTTCACGATATGCGAACAATTTCACAGGATTACACTACAGAATCTGTAACACCCTCTGCTTGCTTTCAATATCATAACCTGAAATTTAACTGAAAGAATGAGTGATGCAATTACACATTCACATATGGGCACATAATTTGAAATATTATGTGCAGAAATATCAAAAAGAAAAACAAGCAGGTTTAAACCTTGTGAAAATGTGAGTATAAAAATTGACCACCACATTCAACCCAAACCTACTAATCAAAGGTTTAAATTTTATTACGGAAAATGTGAGTTAGAAACAGCTACAGAAACAACACTACCGTAGCATGAATTCTCTTTGCGTGAAATTTGAGATGGATCAACTTAACACCATGCTGGAAAAAAAAATTAATTTAGCACAGCTGAACTTCTAGGATAAGTAAACCTTGTGAACTTGCAGTCAATCAAACAAGAAAGAATAACTTGAGAATGCTGATTAAAACTATCCAAATCATCTTTGTATGTCATGCTGCCATGTATCCATATAACTGACGCTTACCACCGTGGTAAAATAACACAGGAATACCACGCTACCATACTGCCCTAATGGTGCCATAAGATCGATGAAAAATAATCCTAAATAATAAGGAAGAAGAAGAGGAAAAAGAAGAAAATGAAGAGGAGATGAGAGTAGGCCCTGGTAGCCGGAAGTGCCAGAGAAGAGATCTGAGGCGTCGGAGAAGATATCTGGGGCGCCGGAGAAGGAGAGTGAGACGACTGTAGATGGATTTCCCAAGAGCGAACAGCGACGGGGAGGTTTTCGTGAAATTGACGGGAGGTTTTCTTGAAGATGCCTTCGATCCGGGGCGCCGAAGTAGAGATCCGGGTGCCGGAGAAGGAGAGCGCGATTGTACCTGGATTTTGCGGAGATTAACGGCCGCCGGGTTCCTGAAGAACGCCGCTGGTTAGGTTGGAGTTACCTGGAGATGCCGAGAAACTGCAGCGACAAGACGATGAGGAGAAAAAGGAACTGGATCGCAGTCCGTCGCGTGCCTCCTCCTCGCCGTCGCTGTGATGTTATACGGAAGCTTGGTATCGGCCAGATCGCGAGAAAGAAGCCGCCGTGTTCCTGTTGTTTTTGTGAAGAGGCGGGAGGGCAGTTTCGGAAACGCGTAAAATAAGCCAAATTCAGCCGACTGGAGTGAGGCCCGACCGGGGGGGGGGGGGGGGGGGGGCTAGTGTTAAGTGCGCACCAAAAATGACTGTGAGCGCATCAGTATTATAGGCTCATCATAAAATTTTAAATGCAGCCAACATTATCTAATTAATGCACCCAAATTAAATAAGCGACTTTATATTGGCATCTAAAACCATAAATATTAGCAGTTTAATAAAATGATATTCGTAGCCCACTAAATAATGAGTCCAAAATTATTATTATTTTTTTAAAACATACTAATTTCATATTCTATATATATAACATTTACTATAAAAAATTAAGGGCGTTTATATTGGCAGCCCGTATATCGATATTGGAAGCCCAAAAAATAATGAAAAACACACGTAATATGGCCGCTAATAGCAGCCCAAAATGCGGGTTCCGCGCCTTTTGAAAATAGGCCTACTATATGACATTTTTAGAAAAAGTGTTCAACATGAAAGTTGTAGATCTCGACGAGATCTACAACTTTCATGTTGAACACTTTTTCTAAAAATATCATATAGTAGGGTTATTTTCAAAAGGCGCGGAACTCGCATAGTTCCGCTCGGGTTCCGCGCCTTTTGAAAATAGACCTACTATATGATATTTTTAGAAAAAGTGTTCAACATGAAAGTTGCAGATCTCGTCAAAATCTACAACTTTCATGTTGAACACTTTTCCTAAAAATGACTTTTAAAAACCTATTTTTTGGGCTGCCAATAGCCATTGGGCTGTCAATATCGATTTACTTGGCTGCCATTATAATTGGGCTGCCAATATCGATATGCGGGCTGCCAATATAAACGCCCAAAATTAAAAACCCAAATCGTCCATCCTCTATAAGCAATGCCAATAGTCACATCACTCAAGAATGTGTTCTAATTTTCTAAATTCAAGTAACTACTTGCAGAGTCATTTTTACTAGAAACTAAGCTCCGTTTGAAGGGATTTAGAGCAACTCCAATGGAAGCCTCTATATTTAGAGGCTTCCATTGTACCATGTTCTTCAAATATGGAGAACATGGTGGGAGCAACTCCAACCATATTCTCCATATTTAGAGAACATGGTATTATTTTATGTATATATTATTATTTAATATATGTTTATATATTTTTTATGTATATGTATATTTGTATATAAGTATATATATATAATATTTATAGTTGATAGGCTCCACCTTAATTTATAAGAATGAAAGAGATCCCCCATGATCCCCACCAAGGGAGATCATGGGAGGGCCCACCTTGCCCCCATGATCTCTCATGGAGATCATGGGGGGTGGGCCCCATCTCCTCCCCTCTCCCGCGGAGGGAACCGCCGCCGGCGGCTCCCCCCGGCCGGCCACGGCCATGGACCGCGGCCATGGCCGGCCGCGGCCATGGCCGGCTCGCGGCCATGGCCGGCCGCGGCCATGGCCGGCTCGCGGCCATGGCCGGCCGCGGCCATGGCCGGCTCGCGGCCATGGCCGGCCGCGGCCATGGCCGGCCGCGGCCATGGCCGGCTCGCGGCCTTGGCCGGCCGCGGCCATGGCCGGCCGCGGCCATGGCCGGCTCGCGGCCTTGGCCGGCCGCGGCCGCGGTCGGCGCGCGGCCATGGCCGGCTCGCGGCCGTGGCCGGCTCGCGGTCGTGGCCGGCCTCGGCCATGGCCGGCCTCGGCCATGGCCGGCCAGCCTCGGCCATGGCCGGCCGTGGCCAGGGCCGGCCGCCGCCGTACCCGGCCGCCTCCTCGCCGCCGGCGTCGTCCGGGCGGCCCCACCACGGGAGGACCTCCCCACCGTCCGATCAAAGGGGAGGCTCTACCGGCCGTCCGATCGGGGCAAAACCACCCACTAACCCACTATGTTAGTGGTGGGGCCCGCCATAACTTCCCCCTGGAGCCTATAAAAGGACCCCAGGGGCTTCTCATTTCCTAACTTTCTCCTCCTACGCTTCCCCCTTCTTCTTCTTCCTCAGGTGGGAGCTCTCCCGTTTTCTCTGCCAGCGGCCGCCCCTCGCCGTCAACCACCGGTGACCGCCTCTCGCCGCCAACCACCGACGGCCACCCGCAACCTCCAGCGGCCACCAACGGATATTAACACCCGCCAACAGCTACCAGAACCCGTCATCGGTTATTGGCACCCCATCAGAGCCCAGTTACAAGGGGAACACTCCAAGGACCGAGGAAGACGCACAAAAGAAGCTACAACAACCCCAGGACACGCGTCGCCTCCGAGCACGTGCAACTGAAGTACCTCGCGCATTTCCACCATCCAAGTCCCGTTGGCGCGGCAGTCTGTTGCCCACCAACGAGTGCATATACTCTCTCTCCTCAAGATTGTAACGGGAGCGGCCTGTCGCCCCGGTTTCCCCCATCAAACTGTAAAACTCCAGCAAACTAGTGGATTTTGATCGGCACCGACCCGGTCACGTGGTTTTTTACCCGGTTGAAGGGTTTTCCACGTCAAAACTTCCCGTGTCCATCCCTCACTCTTCAATTGACTGTGTGCGCGCTCGACCGCTCCGAGAGCTAAGGCGGCCCAAGAATATCCGGCCCGACCGGAGCATCGAGTTAGACCGCAACAGTTTGGCGCCGTCTGTGGGAAAATTCCCAATATCCTTCGCAGAGCAAGTTCATCACAATGGCAAAGAGGAGTGCTCGCTTAACCGAAAGACCCGCACTTGGCGGACACACTGAGCCTGCACGATCTCCCTCTCCGGTAGACGCACCACTAACCACAGGAGCAGCCCTAGCTCCCGCGCCAGCCCTGGAAGGACGTGTCCGCCAGATGGAAGAACTGCAAACCGAAATGATCACCTTACTTCGAAATTTGGGAGCACCAGCCGTTCTCTCACTGCTGAATCCGACACCAGAATCCCAGCAAAGAAAAAAGCAAACTATCACAAGACAAGAAGAGTGGCGTCAGGCCGCGCTCCGACAGCAAGACCCTTCAGGTACTGGGGGGCAACGGCTACCTCAAGAGTACATACCTCCCAACACCATCCGCGTTGATGCAACCCATGCAGCACGGAATAAGCCGACATTCCACCACCTAAGGACTCCTCTGCCATTCGAACAAGTTGTTCTACTGCCGCCAGAAGAACTCCCTGCTCCCACCAGGCCTGGCCTACACAAGGAGTACGACATAGAAAAGGAATTCTCTAGCACAAATAGCTCCCCCTTACCTGCAACATCACTCCCAGAGATGTATGACCACTACCTCGCGCGTCCTCATCATGAAGAAAACACTGGAAACACAATAGGTCCTGACACTTCTACCACAAAGCAGGGACCAGATGAATACTTACCCAACGAGGACTCCCCTAGCTCTTGGGCAGCCGCGGGCACGGAAATCCGTAGTTTCAATGGGACAGGCAACCCACTCGCACACCTGAAGCATTTCGAAGCCATCATGCACGCCCGCAATGCCTCAGATCAACTCATGGTCCGAGTATTTTCAACAACATTAGTAGGAGAAGCACTACTAGAAAAGTGAGTATTGGCTACACTTTTTTTGGCTAGGGACTAAAAATCATGGCTAATACACTTATATTAGCTACGATTGCAAAAACCGTGGTGAATAATTATTTTATAGCCAGGGTTATAAATAGTGTGGCTAATACATATGTATTAGCCATGAAAAATAGTGTTCATGGCCAAAACCCACATATCAATCAAAATCTGCACGTTTATTTACCCTCCAACTCTTTTATCCTGATCTCAACCCTAACCCTAGCCATCACTCCACGTCGCAGCCCCTCCCCTCACGATTCCCTCTCTTCCCTTGACAGACCGCGACTTCCCCTCGACAAATCGACAAACAAGGTCTTCCTCCCCCATTCGCCTCTTTAATGGAGATCAGGTATTCCATTCATTCGACATCCTCTTTTGCTCTCCAAATCGATTTTACCCCCTTTCACGTTCCTCTCTTCACGTTTTTAGTGACCGCCGAAGTCGAACGCCTTTGCAATGCAATGGAAAAGCCCGAACTCTTGAGTCCCCGCCGGCTATTTTACGCGATTTATGCTTGGACGGGGAAAAGTTCGGCGCTCGTGAGGTCTCTCCTAGGTCTAAAGGAGGCATGACTGCTAGGACCAAAGGAGTTCGGAGGTTGCTGCTTCGGAAGAGAAGAGGCCAAGGTGTTTCCCGATATTTTTTCCGCTCCCAAGGTGGAAGCATTTTGAGCAGATGTCGGCAAGGTGTTGCTTGATCTCATTCCTCGATATCAATCCCGGCTCCAAGTCCGATCGTAATCAAGCTCCTGATCCGGACAAGGTAACACCTACCTCTTCTATCTTCAAAGGTTATGGTAATATGTTGCCTCCTATGGTATCTGTAATGGAGAACATGACTGATTTTCTTTTCTAGATTTTAGATCTGTTGACTCCTTTATTTTAGATCTATTGTTTCCTTTATCAAGAGCTAATGATAGGAAAATAATTTTAGAACCGTTGTCTCCTTTATTTTCTTGTTTTTCTCTTATTTTTTGGTATTTGATTATGTAATCAATTTCTGATGTTAGAAATATGTTGATTAGGAATGTTGATGTCGAAACAAAGTTGATCATATATCCATTTTGTTTTGGAAATCTGTGTTCCTTTTAAAAAATCACTTTACAAGTCTTTTATTCAATGATATGTGGTTTATTACTTGATTTGGAATTCTGTTGATGCTTTTATTCAACCTAACGCCGCTCCCTTCTTTGCAGGCGCGCCCCTACCTCACCCTCAATGTTCATCGTAGGATTTCCTACTCCAATCAAACAACCGTATCGCGCTCTCATGTCGCTTCTCAATGTCCGTAGGGAGAAAACATCGCGTCGTCGCCGACGCCCTTGCCCTTCTCCAGGTATCTCTCCTCTTTCTTTCCAGGTTCTAATTTCTTACTTCTTCGTGCCTATTGGCATTACACACATTTCTCTCTTTAGGCTTTCATGTATCTAATCCCTATTTCCATCACATCTTCCTGATGGTGATTAAGCAAGTAATTGATACGGAATGGTGACCGAGAAGGGGGAAAAGAGGGAGCGAGAGATGAAGCAGGTAATTGTTTTGTTATGTGTACATGTTAATTCTATATTATATTGTCTTCTATGTTATGTCAGTAAATTACTCTTTCCATCTTGGACATGTTTGTTGAATTTGCATTTCAATGAACAAGCAGCTTAATCTTAGGTATGTATTTCTCCGTGATATTTATCATTTTTTCTATCAATTTCTTGCTAATTTAGTTGAAACATAGATTACAATTTTGTCTCATACAACATCTTCCACTCAAGTACATACATTTCTTTTAGTTCTACATTTTCTAAGCTTATTTTTTTAGTTTTCCTCTGGTTTTAGTTCAACATCTGTTGTTTTACTTTTTCTATGGTTTCATTACAGCATGATTTCTTATTAGCAGTTGTACACTGTCACCTAAAATTATGAATTCTTCTTGAACAGAGGAGACATAGACATGAACTGAAATATTCACAACTATGAAACAATCTTTAGTAGTTCAAATATGCAGAAATTGCACAACCATCTTATAGTTTGTGATATTCTTTATGATCTTTCATAAACAAATTTAATGCGAGAGGCGCGACCACTTGCTCTCACAGTTTCTCTCGAACTCTCTTCCCTCGAAGGTACTCTCGCTACCATGGCCTGAAGTAGAATGAAAGATTTTTTTTACTTTTACCACGTTACAGTGAGGATACCATATTTTGCACACCAAGCAACTCATCTTTGTTGTTCTGCATCTTGAGGTATTCTTTTGAATGAATGACGTAATTTTTTTGCTTGCAATAGAAATTTTCCAACTCTATGTGCATATTTTGGCTCATACATTTCAGTATTTTGGCTCCCATCAACAGCATATCATTTGCAGGATAGCTTGAGGGGAATATCGCTACCGACTTATCAAAGAATTCATTTCTGATTGAGGTCTTGGGAAATCAATTCATTTCAGTCATTAATTCATGTGGATATGATTAATTTTCTCCATGCAATTATTTTTATAATTAGGAAGGATCTGACTCAATAATCATATATGCTACAATTTTATAATTGGGAAATCAATTATGAACTTGATAATTACATATTACATTAGTGGTGTTCACGATAGACCATGTGAAATATGATTCGTGCACACTTTTTTTGTCCCCATTTGATTAGTGTTGGATTTTTGTTTTCAGATACAGGGAGAAGCAGAGAAAGGAAGCCTCTCGTCTTCAGACTGTGAACAGAAAGCTGACTGCCATGAACGAGCTGTTGATGGAGGAAAATGATCGTTTGCAGAAGCAGGTTTCTCATCTGGTTTATGAGAATGGTTATGTGCGCCAACAGGTTCATAATGTAAGTGTATTGCTTAGTTTGTTCTTATCATATGTTGCACGATGCTGGAAGACAAGTGCCTTCTTATGTTCTTAGTTCCTATTTTTCTTCTTTTCTTCCTATATATAGTTTTCCCCCTCTTCTCACAATGCATCATAATAATGGAACATGTCCCTTAAGCATAACTGTAATATCTAATACAATGTGGTGGCAATTTTTAGTCTTATCTGGTATCACTTTAACCAGCATTATGATCCATTTTAGAGCCACTATGTCTTTTGATAGGCATCTGGGACTATTGCAGATACGAGTTGTGAGTCTGTTGTGACAAGTGGTCAGCATCATCAGCAGCAAAACCCCACACCTCAGCATCCAGCAAGTGATGATAACAACCCAGCTGGATAATTCATAGTTGTTATTTTAATATGCAGAGGGTAATGAAAGCATTGTAAATTTCTTCTTCATCAACCCATGATATATGTTGTACATCCACATTCTACTCGCGATTGCTGAGGAGACCTTGGTAGAGTTCTTATCAAAAGCTACAAGAATTGTTGTTGAATGGGTTCAATTGGTTAGGATGTAGGATGAAAGCTTGGTGGTAAGTTTTGGAGGCTGTTAATTATTTACATTTTTGCTTGTTTATGTTGGTATGAATCTTTTGGTCGTGCTTGAACACACGTTGAGTTTTTAAATCTCATCCAAATTTGTTTGTTTGCTCTTCTTGTTTGAGTCATTACCAGCCTTAATCCAGTTTAACTAATTATATATAAGATATTATTGATATTAAGATCTACTAAACTTAAATTTATTCATCATTCATTATTAAATTTGAGATGACTTGCTCACTATTATCTTGAATGTTCACTCAATATTCTTCATGATACCTGTACTTCAATAACACGTAAATTTGAAGCTCACAACTAGTGAGTTCATCGTCAACCTGTTCATTCATATGATGCATGTCAAAAAAAATGTTCAATTATCAAAATAAATGAACACAGATGATTCTAATATGAATGTGCTCATTTTGATCAAAATGAGCATACTTCAATTGTAGAGTGGATAATGAAATACTATAGCGCATAATTGATGAGCATGACAATGTTCTTTTACATTAGTCATACTTCCATGCAGATCATTATGTATGATGATAGTGTTTTGTTTATGATCACTAGAACAAAACTGAATTCTAAATGATTGTTGTTTTATGTGAACATATTTAGTTTACATAGTTTTTTTAATCCAAAAGGATTTGCTTGCTTTTACATATATACATGAGGTCTTTGACTGCTTCAATTGGTGGCCCATCTGGCCCTACAGTTCTAAATTTTGTGAGAGCTGAGATGCTTTCAAGTGGCTACCTAATTAGATTATGTGAGGGTGGTGGTTCCATGATCCATATTGTTGATCATCTTGATTTGGATGTAAGTTTCTTCATTTGCATCCCCTTTTTACCAATTTTGTTTGTAATTTTTTTTTGTAAATTTACTCTTAAAAACTTTTTTTTACTCAGGCTTGGAGTTTGCCTAAGGTTCTTTGGCCTTTGTATGAATCACCAAAAATTCTGGCTCAAAAGATGACAATTGCTGTAATTTGTTTTTCCCATTTCTCTTCAAAGTCTTCGATTTTGAAGGATTTAATTAATAAAAAAATTTCATTTTACGTGTTACAGGCTCTGCAACATATTAAACAGATTGCCCAAGAAGTCAATGGTGATATTTGTTATGGGGAGGGACGTCAGCCTGCTTTTTTGAGGACCTTTAGCCAGAGATTGAGTAGGTGGTTAACCTTCTTTCATTTTTTCAGCTGGCAACTTTTGTATTTTTAGTGTCAATCTCATTTAATGAATTGCAGGGGATTCAATGACACTATAAATGGGTTTCCTGATGATGGGTGGTCTTTAATGGGAAGTGATGGGGTTAAGGATGTGACAATAACTCTAAACTTATCTTCTAATAAACTTATTGGCCCTCATTGAAGTTCTGCCATGTTTTCTAATCTCGGGATCCATATCTTATGTGCAAAAGCATCCATGCTACTTCAGGTTTAACTTTGTTTAATAGTTGTATACCTTGAAATCCAACTTCGGGTGTATTGTTTGTGTAATTGGCAAAAATATATGGTTCCTTAAATTTTTCACCTTTTTAATTAGAAATGGGGTTTTGGCATGATCTTGGTCCCTCGTCTTTCCAACCTCTAGTGAGGGGCATAAAAAAGAAGTGTAAACACCGATTTTCATATTTTTGCATTCATAAATCGAGTTTATGAGCTGTTATATGATTTATTGCAAAACGTGCCTCCTTTATTGCTAGTTCAATTTCTGAGGGAGCATCATTCGGAGTGGGCAGACTCTGGTGTTGATGCTTATTCTGCTGCTTCACTGAGTGTCAGTCCCTTTGCAGTTCCTGGTATGAGGGTTGGTAATGGCTTCCTGGGAAGCCATGTTAATATTCCTCTAGCTTATACAGTGGAGAATGAGGAGGTAATTTTGGTTATCCAGATTCTTCACATTGTATTGTTGTAGATGATTCTCTGTACAAATTTGGTTTTTGCAGGTCCTGGAAGCTGTGAGGCTGGAGGGGCATGGATTAAACCAGGATGATTTTCTGGATAGGGATTTGTTATAGTCCTGTTAATATTTCGTATGAGAAAATTGGCTTGAATGTATACTATTGGATAATGTTTAATTACAATAGCTTTCTTTGTGAGCTTGTGTATGCCCTCCCATGTTTGAAAGCACCAAAATCTCTCCTCCAAGGTTGGAACTTTTGCATACATCACAAATACACTCATCTTAGCATTTTTAAGTTGTTTATTTTACTTGAAATTAGCAATGTAACAATTTGCAACTGTATTACAGTATTTTGTATGTGTTTTTTTTTTTAAAAAAAACATAAATTAGTATTTGCCATGGCTTGTAACTGTGGCAAATAGTTTTTTTTTTAAATGATGAGTTCACTTTTAGCCAGGGTTTCATACCGTGGCTAATAGTTAACTTATTTGCCACGGTATTTTTTACCATGGCTAATACTATTTGCTACGGCCAATTCGTGGCTAAAAAGTTTTAGCCACGCCGACTTTAGCCACGGATTTTTCCCGTGGCTAGACCGTGGCTAAAACTTTTTAGCCACGGTTTTGGACTTTTTGCCAGGGAAATTTGCCCTGGCCAAAAGTCTATTTTCTAGTAGTGAAGCTCGGACTTGGCTTCGATCCCTACAAAGAGAAGATATTGATAGCTACATCGAGCTTGCCGCCCTCTTTATCAAAAGGTTCATGACGATCGAAAAGCCCTCACCAGAAAATCTGAGGTCAGACAGAAGACAAAAGAGGAAGAAAGAAGGTGAATCAACCCATACAATGCGAAAAGAACGACGCCAGAAGCGGAGTCGCCCCAATGGTAGTCAGCACAGCCCCCCGAGAAATGGGGGGCAACATTCACTCCAGGAATACGTCCCTCCGAATACTACCTGCACTAATGTGATCCAGAATAATTCATCATTTCAACGACCAAGAGCGCCGCGGCCGAACCCCAAGGCAGACCAGGCAAGATACTGCGAATATCACTGAAGTCATGGCCACAACACGAACGAATGCAAGGGACTAAATGAAGAAGTCCAACGACTAACCAACTTAGGAGCAGCTGATCAATTCATAAGAAGACCACCTAACAACCAGAGCATAAGATGCACGACGGTCGAGATTGGCAAACCACCCGTCAAACTGAATCAGGTTCTAATAGACAAGGAAGTCACTACCAACATACTATTTTTACCAACTCTGCTTCAGCTCAAGCTCACCGCCGGATATCTCAAACTGACATCTGCAAACGCCCGTGTTCTCGGGGATCACCCGGTACCAATCATCGGCACCATCACTCTACCAGTCACTCTCAAAGATGCACACCGACAGACATCCTACGACGTACAGTTCGTCGTCATCCAAGCTAATTCCGACTACACAGCAATACTCCAACAATCACTTTGGGATGTCTTCCAATCCTGTTCTAGCCACCTCCATCCTTAAGTCGTTTCCTTCATTTGTTGATTATGTTTATCAAATATTATAGAAATTCGCTCATCTGAGCTAGTACGAACGATCCAAATGGCCTATATCTCGCCTTAAACTATTTAGAACCAGGGGACCAACCCCGGGCATGTTATCACCATCCTCAAATTACTTCATTTATACTATGTTTCTCTTTACCCATCTTAACAGTACAAGAATCGAAAAGATGACTCGCCCACACGAAGATTATGCAATCAAATGAAACATATGGCGCTAATCAGAGCAACACCGTGGGGGCCTGCCCCCCTCACGAAGAAGCCGCGGGCCTGTCTCGCGCGAAAAGCCGTGGACCTGTTCCACGCAACACCGTGGGGGCCTGCCCCCCTCACGAAGAAGCCGCGAGCCTGTCTCGCGCGAAAAGCCGTGGACCTGTTCCACGCAACACCGTGGGGGCCTGCCCCCCTCACGAAGAAGCCGCGGGCCTGTCTCGCGCGAAAAGCCGTGGACCTGTTCCACGCAACACCGTGGGGGCCTGCCCCCCTCACGAAGAAGCCGCGAGCCTGTCTCGCGCGAAAAGCCGTGGACCTGTTCCACGCAACACCGTGGGGGCCTGCCCCCCTCACGAAGAAGCCGCGGGCCTGTCTCGCGCGAAAAGCCGTGGACCTGTTCCACGCAACACCGTGGGGGCCTGCCCCCCTCACGAAGAAGCCGCGGGCCTGTCTCGCGCGAAAATCCGTGGACCTGTTCCACGCAACACCGTGGGGGCCTGCCCCCCTCACGAAGAAGCCGCGGGCCTGTCTCGCGCGAAAAGCCGTGGACCTGTTCCACGCAACACCGTGGGGGCCTGCCCCCCTCACGAAGAAGCCGCGGGCCTGTCTCGCGCGAAAAGCCGTGGACCTGTTCCACGCAACACCGTGGGGGCCTGCCCCCCTCACGAAGAAGCCGCGGGCCTGTCTCGCGCGAAAAGCCGTGGACCTGTTCCACGCAACACCGTGGGGGCCTGCCCCCCTCACGAAGAAGCCGCGGGCCTGTCTCGCGCGAAAAGCCGTGGACCTGTTCCACGCAACACCGTGGGGGCCTGCCCCCCTCACGAAGAAGCCGCGGGCCTGTCTCGCGCGAAAAGCCGTGGACCTGTTCCACGCAACACCGTGGGGGCCTGCCCCCCTCACGAAGAAGCCGCGAGCTTGTCTCGCGCGAAAAGCCGTGGACCTGTTCCACGCAACACCGTGGGGGCCTGCCCCCCTCACAAAGAAGCCGCGGGCCTGTCTCGCGCGAAAAGCCGTGGACCTGTTCCACGCAACACCGTGGGGGCCTGCCCCCCTCACGAAGAAGCCACGGGCCTGTCTCGCGCGAAAAACCGTGGACCTGTTCCACGCAACACCGTGGGGGCCTGCCCCCCTCACGAAGAAGCCACGGGCCTGTCTCGCGCGAAAAGCCGTGGACCTGTTCCACGCAACACCATGAGGACTCGGCCCCCTCACAAAGAAGCCCTCATACAAACTAGGCCGCGAGTCAGGCCCACATATTAAACCATGGGTCATCCCCATACAAATACACCGTGACAAAGATCAACTCCCACCAACAACTATCTCATGTCAAAATACATCTGTACAAAACACAGAACAATGACATACAAGTAAGGCTATCATAGCAAATAATGAATGGGAGCCCTAACGGCGACAATCTCAAAAGCTATAACAGAAGCAAATGACTACAAGTAAATGGCAAAACAGACAAAAGCAGATAGGCACCACAGCTACTCGTCATCAGCATCTGAGCTAGAACGCTCATCATCTGAGACATCCGCAAAACTGAAACTAGAAATGTCACACCCAAGATGCTTCCCTATGAAGCGAAAGGCCTTTGAAACACCACAACGAAGCGCTAACTGGCGCATGTCATCCATCTGAGGCTCTATTTCCTTGGACCAAATGTCATCACGAACCTCCTCCGCGATCAGGCTACGATCCCGCATATAGTCCAAGGACTCTAGGTACTCCGCAAGGCCTGCGGCCTTCAGTTCTGATGCACGGTCATCCGAAGATAACATCTCTATCTGCGCCTTCGCCGCACAAAGTTGGGTCTCAAGGCCTGCAACCTCATCTCGCGCCGCATGCAACTGAGTCTCCAAGCCAGATATCTCCTCCCGCGCATGTTTTAACATCTGGGCAGTCCTCTCCACCACGGCTTTCTCCACATCCAAGGAAGCACGCACGTCTTCCAACTCAGACTTCAACTCTGACCCAACTCGATGATACCGCACAATGTCCCGGTCATGTTCTTCCTTAAGAGAAGAAAGTGAACCCATCGACAGTCGAAGCTTCTCCAGCAGAGCAAGATAACCATCCTTCAGGCTCACGTAATGATCATTCCAGGTGACCGCTATCTGCGCCTGAGTCTCGATCTGCAAAAGGGAAACACGTAATTAGCCGCCTTCAAACAAAAAATAGAAGGAAAAGGAAGAAACAATGAGCCACCAACTTACCGCATCACTCATCGCCTTCAAAGAGGAAGACATACGAGGAACCAATGCGCTAACCAGCGCCCGTGGAGTCGGGGAAGCAGGCAACTGCGTCTCTGGAACTGAATCATCAGAGGCTACCACGACAACGTCAACATCACTATCGGGGGCCATGGCCGTTTTTCTCTTGCGGCCTCCTCCCTGAGAAGACGACACCACCCGTCCTATGCCAACAGAAATACCACATCCCAGCAATCGCTTCTCTTCGACAAACGCATATATGTTGAAAAGACGGTTAGCCAATTCACGAGGCCCGGAAAATCCCAGCACAGGAGAGAAGTCTCGCTCCCTCCCTTTCACACGGCGACAACGGTCGGGAAGCGCATTCCACGCCTCAGGAAGACCCCAGGAATTCTTCACATATCCGAACAAAGTGTTACCGCGACCGGCGCCCGCGCGGCCTGCGCGCAGAACCAGCGCGCGCGGCCTGCGCGCAAGGCCAGCGCGCGCGGCCTGCGCGCAAGGCCAACGCGCGCGGCCTGCGCGCAAGGCCTGCGCGCAAGCCCTGCGCACGCGGCCAGCGCGCGCGGCCAGCGCGCGCGGCCAGCGCGCGCGGCCAGCGCGCGCGGCCTGCGCGCGCGGCCTGCGCGCGCGGCCAGCGCGCGCGGCCAGCGCGCGCGGCCAGCGCGCGCGGCCTGCGCGCGCGGCCTGCGCGGGCGGCCAGCGCGCGCGGCCAGCGCGCGCGGCCAGCGCGCGCGGCCTGCGCGCACGCCGTCTGCGCACGCGCGGTCTGCATGCGCGGCGTGACGGCGCGCGCTCGGTCCCTCTCCCGCGACGGTGGCACGCCACCGATTCCTACGCCCTGCCGGCCCCTGCGCAAGCTCGTCCGACGTCCGCTTTCCAAACCAGCGCGAACCAACATACCTTGGAGCCGCTCACCATCGCCGCCATCCCGGATTCCACGCCGGCAATCACCACCGCAACAAGAGTCAAAAAATCTCTCCCCGTGCTCGCTTCCCTCCCAACTGAAAGAGATTTGGGGGGCAATTGATAGGCTCCACCTTAATTTATAAGAATGAAAGAGACCCCCCATGATCCCCACCAAGGGAGATCATGGGAGGGCCCACCTTGCCCCCATGATCTCTCATGGAGATCATGGGGGGTGGGCCCCATCTCCTCCCCTCTCCCGCGGAGGGAACCGCCGCCGGCGGCTCCCCCCGGCCGGCCACGGCCATGGCCCGCGGCCATGGCCGGCCGCGGCCATGGCCGGCCGCGGCCATGGCCGGCCGCGGCCATGGCCGGCTCGCGGCCATGGCCGGCCGCGGCCATGGCCGGCCGCGGCCATGGCCGGCCGCGGCCATGGCCGGCCGCGGCCATGGCCGGCCGAGGCCATGGCCGGCCGCGGCCATGGCCGGCTCGCGGCCTTGGCCGGGCGCGGCCGCGGTCGGCGCGCGGCCATGGCCGGTCGCGGCCATGGCCGGCTCGCGGCCATGGCCGGCCTCGGCCATGGCCGGCCTCGGCCATGGCCGGCCCCGGCCATCGCCGGCTCGCGGCCGTGGCCGGCCCCGGCCGTGGCCGGCCCCGGCCGTGGCCGGCCCCGGCCGTGGCCGGCCCCGGCCGTGGCCGGCCCCGGCCGTGGCCGGCCCCGGCCGTGGCCGGCCCCGGCCGTGGCCGGCCCCGGCCGTGGCCGGCCCCGGCCGTGGCCGGCCCCGGCCGTGGCCGGCCCCGGCCGTGGCCGGCCCCGGCCGTGGCCGGCCCCGGCCGTGGCCGGCTCGCGGCCGTGGCCGGCTCGCGGCCGTGGCCGGCCTCGGCCATGGCCGGCCAGCCTCGGCCATGGCCGGCCGCGGCCAGGGCCGGCCGCCGCCGTACCCGGCCGCCTCCTCGCCGCCGGCGTCGTCCGGGCGGCCCCACCACGGGAGGACCTCCCCACCGTCCGATCAAAGGGGAGGCTCTACCGGCCGTCCGATCGGGGCAAAACCACCCACTAACCCACTATGTTAGTGGTGGGGCCCGCCATAACTTCCCCTTGGAGCCTATAAAAGGACCCCAGGGGCTTCTCATTTCCTAACTTTCTCCTCCTACGCTTCCCCCTTCTTCTTCTTCCTCAGGTGGAAGCTCTCCCGTTTTCTCTGCCAGCGGCCGCCCCTCGCCGTCAACCACCGGTGGCCGCCTCTCGCCGCCAACCACCGACGGCCACCCGCAACCTCCAGCGGCCACCAACGGATATTAACACCCGCCAACAGCTACCAGAACCCGTCATCGGTTATTGGCACCCCATCAGAGCTCAGTTACAAGGGGAACACTCCAAGGACCGAGGAAGACGCACAAAAGAAGCTACGACAACCCCAGGACACGCGTCGCCTCCGAGCACATGCAACTGAAGTACCTCGCGCATTTCCACCATCCAAGTCCCGTTGGCGCGGCAGTCTGTTGCCCACCAACGAGTGCATATACTCTCTCTCCTCAAGATTGTAACGGGAGCGGCCTGTCGCCCCGGTTTCCCCCATCAAACTGTAAAACTCCAGCAAACTAGTGGATTTTGATCGGCACCGACCCGGTCACGTGGTTTTTTACCCGGTTGAAGGGTTTTCCACGTCAAAACTTCCCGTGTCCATCCCTCACTCTTCAATTGACTGTGTGCGCGCTCGACCGCTCCGAGAGCTAAGGCGGCCCAAGAATATCCGGCCCGACCGGAGCATCGAGTTAGACCGCAACAATAGTATATGTATATAACTAAATATATTCAATAAAATAATAGTTTAATAATACTATAATAAATATTAATTAGAAAATATCCAATATTAGCCTCATTTTTTAGGTCTCGAAAAAACTTTTTTATTATTATTTTTTGTCTTTTTAAACAAAAAAAAAATTGACGAAACATGATCAAATAAGTATTATATAATTAAAACATTACAGTTACATTATAAAAATAAAATAAGCATTACATATTTCAAAATTAAAATATTACATTTGGAATTTAAACTAAAAATCTGGGAGGTCATCACTGGGTTCGCTACGACTTCCGTGCGCGCTATCCCCCTGTTGTTCTCCTCCATACGTTGGTATGTTGTAGTCGCTTCCTCCATACTGGCTTCCTCCCTGCCGGTCTCCTCCGAACTGATGTCCTTCAAATTGGCTTCCACCGTACTGGTTTTCTCGGTATTGGCTTTCTCGGTACTGATTTCCTCCAAATGGAGGTCCTCCAAATTGAGGCCCTCCAAATTGAGGTCCTCCATGTCGGTCTCTTTCATACTGGCTTCCTCTGTACTGACTTCTTTCATGTTGACCTCCTCCAAATGGAGGTCCTCCAAATTGAGCCCCTCCATATCGATGTCCTCCATGTCGATCGCCTTCATACTGGCTTCCTCCACACTGGCTTCCTCCAAGTTGACCTCCTACAAATTGAGGTGCTCCATATTGGCTTCCTCCATATTGGCTTCCACCGTAACCACTACCTCCGTATATGCCACCTCCATATTCAGTTCCTTCGAGTGTTGAAGATCCTCCAAATAATGGTTTTATAATATTTCTATTCATAATTTCTTGTTTTTTTGTCGAAAATACTGTCGTTCTGGAGTTCCTTTGATGCTATCCAAATCTATCATTATGATATCGTGATCTTGTTTAGCGCTCTGAAGATCTAGTTTTCTTTTTTGATTTTCTGCTTTTATTCTCATGAGCTCTTGGATAATAGACATATCGTTTGCTCGTTTTTCTTGCCCTCTCTTTAAAACCTCTAAGATTTCTTCGCTTTTTTTAGTATGAATCTCAATATCATAACCCTTACCACTCAATTGTCTCCTCCTCTCCTTTTCTCTCTTTCTCCCAGTTGGTCGATTATTGGAAGTTGAGATTGGAGATTATTCATCCCCAGTACTATCAGGATTCATGTCATTGTTATCTGCATTTAAGTCTATTCCTCTCCGTTGACTGGGAGAGTTAGAACCTAATGTTTGTGACATGTCAATATTTTGAGAGTTGATACCTTTTGTAGACTCTGGCGTATCCATCCACTTCTCTGTGTTTTTTAAAATATTCCAAACATGCTCGAACATGAAACCTTTCTTCTCTTTTGAATCAGAGACATATAACATCTTGGCTTCATTGAGCTACAAAAAAATTATTTTAATCGCACATTATTTATGAAAATCAGAGATCTAAATTCTAAAAAATACTTACAATATCAAGTTCAGATGTACCGCTGGGGTTTCGTTGCTCTATCTGTCGAATACATTCTCGGAATTTGCTTGTTTTACTTGCCAAAAGGGACCAACGACAAGAAAGAGATTTTGGGGTTCTCTGTCCTACGCAAGTTTGAGGTCTTGTATTGTGAAAAATGGTTGAAATTCTTTCCCACGTCTGTGCTCTCTTTGATTACTCCCCATAACTGGGTCTTCTGAGACCTCAAGCCAAGCATAACATAATGCTTGATCTTCTTTTGGGGAAAATGCTAGCCCGCGGTTGGCAGACATGATGACAAGTAAAGAAGGAAGAGAGTGCTTGATTTTGCAGATAGAGTGATGGAAACTTAGAGAGAGTGCTGGAATGGGTACTTATAGAGAGTGATGGAATGAGTACTTAGTAAAAGAGAGGCTTGAGTGGAGAGGGTATCAGATGCTTGGAAGAAGGCATCCAATGCTGGGAAAAAACAAGGCTCCGGATTTGATGTTGACAGGATTGATGAGACACAAGAGTGGCTTGAGTGGAGAGGGAATCAGATGCTTGGGAGAAGGCATCCAGCATAACAGATCGTCGAGCTCGGCCGAACGTCGAACGGCGGTCGACGATCGTCGAGCTCGACCGAACGTCGAGCTCGGCCGAACGTCGAACGGCGTTCGACGATCGTCGAGCTCGACCGAACGTCGAGCTCGGCCGAACGTCGAACGGCGTTCGACGATCGTCGAGCTCGGTCGAACGTCGAGCTCGGCCGAACGTCGAACGGCGTTCGACGATCGTCGAGCTCGCCCGAACGTTGAGCTGGTTTCGCCGCGTCGAACGTCGAGCTGGGTTCGACGTTCGACGTCGGGCTGGGTTCGACGATTGTCGAGCTGGGTTCGACGATCGTCGAGCTGGGTTCGACGATCGTCGAACCCAGTTCGACGACTGGAGAAAACACCTCCGCCGGGGGCTGCCGCCCCCTGACCCCCGCTGTCGTCGGTCCCGGAGATGTCGAAGGGGGATCACACTTCGATTCCTCTAAGCTCACGTGGGCAAACCCGGTGTGAGAAACAAGAGGACCGGAAGTGTTCCACAACCCCAACAAAGACAAGACAGAGGCTTGAGTGGAGAAGACATCCAATGCTTAGGAGAAGGCATCCAATGCTGGGAAAAAATAAGACTTCGGGTTACGAGATGACAGGATTGACAAGACAAGACAGAGGCTTGAGTGGAGAAGGCATCCAATGCTTGGGAGAAGGCATCCAATGCTGGGAAAAAACAAGACTTCGGGTTACGAGATGACAGGATTGACAAGACAAGACAGATGCTTGAGTGGAGAAGGCATCCAATGCTTGGGGAGAAGACATCCAATGCTGGAAAAAAACAAGACTTCGGGTTACGAGATGACAGGATTGACAAGACAAGACAGAGGCTTGAGTGGAGAAGGCATCCAATGCTTGGGAGAAGGCATCCAATGCTGGGAAAAAACAAGACTTCGGGTTACGAGATGACAGGATTGACAAGACAAGACAGAGGCTTGAGTGGAGAAGGCATCCAATGCTTGGGAGAAGGCATCCAATGCTGGCGAGCTATATAAACGCCCTTTTAAGATAGTTAATGATACATTCAAAACATTCTTTTCTTCTAAGAAAAATGAACTACGGAGAAGGTTCATCCCATTTGCGATCTTCATCATCTTCAGATGATGATGAACAAATACTTCTCAAGTGGGAAGAAGACCTTAAAAATTGGGAGAATGAAGATGAAGTTTTAGCTCGCATGCATGCCTCCAACAATGTCATAATCGCAGCTCAACTTCAAGAAGATGCACGTCCGCGACGCAGAGGTTCAATACCTGGCCACGTGGTAATCAATCGGGGCAGGATTGAAGGCAACACTAGACTTTGGAATGATTACTTCTCCGAACACCCCACATATGGGGAAACTTTTTTTCGACGAAGATTTCGAATGCGAAAAAATCTTTTCCTTCGCATTGTTACTGAAGTGCAGGAGCACGATAATTTTTTTGTTCGAAAGAAGGACGGTGTTGGTAAGCCTGGACTATCAACAATACAAAAAATTACAGCAGCATTTCGTATGTTAGCATACGGAACATCAGCTGATAATTGCGATGAGTACATTCGAATTGGCGAGTCTACTGTGATTCAATGCTTGAAAAGATTCTGTAGGGCAATTGTACAATTATACAGAGATGAATATTTGAGATCTCCCAATGCAAATGATGTAACAAGATTACTACAGAAAGGTGAAGAACGAGGTTTTCCAGGGATGTTGGGAAGCCTAGATTTTATGCATTGGCAATGGAAGAATTGCCAAACGGCATGGGCAGGCCAATATTCAGGACGTCATGGTGGACCAACAATCATTCTCGAGGCAGTAGCATCATACGACATGTGGATATGACATGCATATTTTGGCTTACCTGGATCTAACAATGATATTAATGTCTTGCAGGCATCAAATTTATTTGCAAACTTAACCCAAGGTATAACGCATCCTGCCAATTATACAATACTGGGTAAAAATTATGATGTTGGTTATTATTTAGCCGACGGTATCTATCCGAAATGGTCAACACTAGTTCAAACCATTTCTCATACACAAGATAAAAAAAACAACACTTCGCAATGATGCAAGAGGCATGCCGAAAAGATGTAGAACGCGCATTTGGAGTTCTCCAATCACGCTTTGCAATTATTAAGGGGTCTTGCCGTTTTGGGGATAAAAATGTGTTGCACGATATCATGACTGCTTGCATTATAATGCACAATATGATTATCGAAGACGAGCGAGATGAAAATGAAGATGTTATTATTTCTCCACCGCCGCCAACTCAGAATGTTGAAGAGATGGACACAAGTGAAGTCGAAAGATTTCGACAGTTCCTACATCGGCATAAAAAAATCAGAGACAAAGAGGCACATTTCGCACTTCGAGATGCACTGATTGAACATTTGTGGGCACGACATGGTAATGAAATAATGTAATTTGAATGTATTTGGATTTATGTATTTGAATGTAATTTGAAAAATTGTATGCATTTTAATTTGAATGTATTTAGATTTATGTGCAATTTTATTTAGTAAATCGTGTTCTCTTCCTCTTTGTATGATCAATAATAATTATAAAGTATGCAATATTAGTCTCGTTTTGTAGGTCCCGAAAAAATAAATTTATCGGTATATTATATGTCAAGATTGGAAAAATATTTTAGCGGATACGCAAGTTATTGTGTAATACAAACTTTTCTTATATATAATAAATAAATATTTAAAATAAAAAAAAATACATAAAAAAAATATGCTGGCTCGCCAATTCCTCTCTCCCTCCTCTAAATTTAGAGGAGCGGACCCCTCCTCTAAATTTAGAGGAGGGGAGAGCTGATCGCCATTTTTAGAGGGCAAACTGGCGATCGGTTGGAGGGGGAAAAATCTCCATTTTTGAAGAATGGAGAAGCGTTGGAGTTGCTCTAAAGAGACCCATCTGCAAACAAACGGGCCTTCAAATTTAGAGATCTTCTCTCTCATCTCTAAATTTAGAGGCCGGAGAGAGAAAATGGAGGGAGCTGGTTTTATTTTTTTGTATATTTTTTATTTCTTTTAATTGTTTAAATTTCATATTTAAAAAACTAGTTCTTTTCAATAAATTGTTCGTAATCGTCAATATATTTTTTTAAAATATGACATATAATATATCAATAAATTTATTTTTTCGAGACCTACAAAACGAGACTAATATCGAATAATTTCAAACTAATATTATTCATATAAAGAGCAAGAAAAGATATTTTACTAAATAAACATGCACATAAACGTGAGGCATTATTCAACATATATACATATACTCATATAGCATATAATAATAATAAAAACAGCCCGGCGCATATATTTTTTTAATTTCTTTTTTTTAATTACTTAATTATTTTTTTATTAAAATTCCGCATTTGTATCTAAATTATAATAAAAAAAAATCATTATAATATTATATTTATTTATTTATATATATGAATATATAAATATAATATAAATAATATATATATATATATATATTAAAATAACATGTTCTTCAAATATACAGAACATGATTGGAGTTGCTCTACCCATATACTATTTAGAGAACATGATATAATGAGGATCTCTAAATATAGATATCCCCATTAGAGTTGTATTTTCACAGATAAAGCGGTTGCAGCCGCATAAATCGGACCTAAGTCATAAAAAAGAAACTAAACAGAAATAAAAATCTTAGCATTTTGACAAGAGCTTGAATTCAACTACTAGATCTTATTTTTTTTGAAATAGATACTAGGATTTAGGCAGAATTCTGAACAAATCCAACTCGCAATAAAACATGGATTTAATTTCATTTTGTTGCGGTTCGCTCAAGATTTCGGTAGATCGGACAACATTGAACCGTCTTAACCCGGGAGCGATTGAGCGTGCAAACAGTCACAGGAAAAGGAAAGCTGACAAGACAATTTTTTAATGTGGAAAACCCTTCAATTGGGTGAAAAATCACGTGGTCGAATCTTTGTCGGCCAAACTTTCATTATTTGTTTGGTGTTCTACAGTGCTTCTTTGAAGAACTCGAGGGCGACAGACCGCCTCTCGTTACAATTTGAGAGTGAGAGAGAGGTGTGATCGGAGGGTGACAGGTCACCTCTCACGGAGCTATAACTGTTTTCCACTGCAATTAGGAGCTTCGTGCTTGTGGAAGTTTTGGGGTCTTTGACTTTAGCTTGAAGCCGGGAACAGTTTTTTGCGTTCTGACGTCCGGGGCTTGGAAGA
Source organism: Platanthera zijinensis (assembly GCA_039513925.1). Classification (NCBI taxonomy): domain Eukaryota; kingdom Viridiplantae; phylum Streptophyta; class Magnoliopsida; order Asparagales; family Orchidaceae; genus Platanthera; species Platanthera zijinensis. The sequence continues at coordinate 166,618,189 of CM077091.1, forward strand.
TCAGACGGTCTTTGGCGGGCTTTGAAAATGATTTTGTAAACTGCTAGCGGTGCGGGGCACACGAACTTTGGGTGCTCTAGCGGGCTTGATCTGCTGAGACTGAGGATACTCGGTGATCACGATGGAGTGCGCAGAGGTGTGCTTAGACTTTCTTGACGACGGGGCACGCGGAGGCGCGCTTGGATGGTCTTGATGGCGGAGCGCGCGGAGATGCGCTTGGTGGAGGAAAGCACGTAGAGCGCTGGCTAGCGGAGAGTGCGTGTGGCGCTTGTTGGAGAAGAGTGCGTGGGGCGCTTGCTGGAGGAGAGCGCGCGGGGCGCTTGCTGGAGGAGAGCGCGCGGGGCGCTTGCTGGAGGAGAGCGCGCGGGGCGATTTCTAGAGGAGAGTGCGCGGGGCGCTTGACGGAGGAGAGCGTGCGGGGCGCTTGCCGGAGGAGAGCGCGCGGGGCGCTTGCCGGAGGAGAGCGCGCGGGGCGCTTGCCGGAGGAGAGCGCGCTAGGGCGCTTGCCGGAGGAGAGCGTGCCAGGGCGCTTGCCGAAGGAGAGGGCGAGCGCGGGGCGCTTGCTGGAGGAGAGCGCGCGGAGGCGCTTGCTGGAGGAGAATGCGCGGGGGTCTTGCTGGAGGAGAGCGCGCGGGGCGATTGACGGAGGAGAGCGTGCGGGACGATTGACGGAGGAGAGCGCACTGGGCGATTGACGGAGGAGAGCGCGGGAGGCGTTTGGCGGAGGAGAGCGCGCGGGGCGCTTAACGGAGGAGTGTGCGTGGGGCTCTTGCCAGAGGAAATGCGTGGGGAGCTTGCCGGAGGAGAGCGTGCGGGGCGCTTGTCGGAGGAGAACACGCGGGGCACTTGTCGGAGAATAGCGCATGGGGCGCTTGCCGCAGGAGAGCGCGCGGGGCGCTTGCCAGAGGAGAGCACACGCGGGGCGCTTAGCGGAGGAGAGGGCGCGCGCAGGGCGCTTGCTGGAGGAGAGCGCGCGCGGGGCGCTTGCTGTAGGAGAGAGCGCGGGGCGCTTGCTGGAGGAGAGCGCGCGGGGCGCTTGCTGGAGGAGAACGCGCGAGGCGCTTGCTGGAGGAGAGCGCACGTGGCGCTTGTTGGAGGAGAGCACGTGGAGCGCTTGCTGGAGAAGAGCACGGGGGGGGCGCTTGTTGGAGGAGAACGCACAAGGCGCTTGTTGGAGGAGAGCGCGTGGGGCGCTTGTTGGGGGAGAGCGTGCAAGGAAGAGGCGTGCACGGGAGCGCATTAGGAATAGGCGCGTGTAAGAGCGCGCACGGAAGAGGAACATGCGAGAGCGCCCATGGAAGAGGCGCCCCTGGAAGCGCGCACATAAGAGGCGCGCCCGGAAGCGCGCACATAAGAGGCGTGCATGGAAGCGCGCACGGAAGCGCGCACGTAAGGGGCGCGCATGAAAACACGCACGTAAGAGGCGTGTATGGAAGTGTGCACGTAAGGGACGCACAAGAAAATCTGTAAGGAAGGGAAGCGGTGGAGAGAAAATCGTAGGAGGAGGAAAGAAAAAATCTATAGGAGGATTTTCCGGCCGTAAGAGATAAAAATGAATAGGAAGGGGGGGCTATTTATAGATTTCGAGAGACCACCGGCCGGACAAATAGAATCGTATGAAAAGATGCACACCGATCACCATATTTACGCAAAAGATGAAGATGCCCCAGACTGGAAAAATAACCGCCCTTGCCAGAAAATAACAGCTCCTCCCGCGAGGGAGGAACGGTCGGCAAGGGCGGCGGCCGGAGAGGGTCGGGGGCCAAGGTCGGCGATCGAAAATGCCGCCTGCTGTGGGCGGTGAGGGAAGCGCCATATGCGGGGGCGGCGGCAGGACGGGCGGCAGAAAATGTCGCCCATCCTGGGCGGCAAAGGAGCAGGACGCGTGGCAAAAATTGTCGCATGTCCTGGCGATACAAAGGGGGGAACTAGCGACAGTTTTTTTCCGCCCGTTCTCGTTGGCATGGATGTCGTATCTTAAAGGGGTGGTGCTGGACTGGCGTCGAAAATTGCCGCCCGTCGAGGGCGAGCAAAAGGGGTCCACCCCTGTTAAAGGAGCGGCCGACGGCAGGAGGCCGCCCCTCACAGCGGCGGCGGCGTAAATCTGAAGCCGGTTAGGCCTCCTGATTTGGATCGACGGGGAGGCCTCCCCTGTTAGGGGCGGCGGAAGAGGACGGACTGCTAGAGTAGCCGCCCTTCCCGGGCAAGTGAGAGGCCTCCCCTTACAAGGGCGGCGACAGAAATCAGGCGGGCAGTTTGGCCGTCCGATTAGAGCTAATTGGTCGAGGCCACCCCTTACAGGGGATGCGGCGGTGTTCGCGGTGCCATGAGGTTGTTTTGGGCACGCCGACGGGCAAGGGATCACACAAGGAAGACGGCGGCGGTTGCGGTTGTCGCGGCAACGGCGGCGGGAACGGTGACGACGTTTTCCACGCCCGAGCTATAGTGTGCCTGTTACAGTAAAGTGTCTGTTACATTCTGTATAACCCGTAATTCGTTAAGGTCAGAATTATCCAAGCAAACAGCTATTCGCAGATCATTGGGAGAGCAGAGGCGAGCTTGGGCGAGCAGGGGCAGGCTTGGGCGAGCAGTGGTGAGCTTGAGCGAGCAGAGGCGAGCAGAAGCAAGCTTGGGCGAGCAAAGACGAGTTTGGGCGAGCAGAGGCAGGCTTGGGCGAGCAGAGGCAGGTTTGGGCGAGCAGAGGCGAGTTTGAGCGAGTTTGGGCGAGTATGAACGAGTATATCGCTAGTTTGGGCGAGTAGACCCTTAGAACTCGCTAGCAGAAGCTGGATACTCGCATATACCACCCCCCCCCCCCCCCCTTGATTTCTAGAAATGGACTTTTGGAAGTGGTTGAGATCCCCCAAGTGGATACTCGTCAAGTTCAAGTCGGTCTAGTACCTCGCTCAGCCTTTTGGTTGCGGAGGGGAAGTTTCTCCCAAACTTCTGGGTATGTGATGGGACCTCCCTGCTGGAGCACCTGGGATGTACTTATAGATAGTTTCCTCTCTCTCGCTAGCCATTTAAATTGTGACGTCGGACCGTAGAACCAGTAACCTTATGTTGTCTTGATCCGAATTTTGTGGTTGAGATTTTCCTGGCTTCAACAGGAGGAGTGATCACCCCGCTTATACACCCAGGACCAACAAGCACGCTAGGCGGTGTGGTACTAAACAGCCCCCTTTTAGCGAGTCGCAACACACTCTCGGACATCAACGTCCATTCCACGTGACGCGCTCAACACCCCCCCCCCCCCCACTCGCCACGTGCCCTCCTACTCTCACACAAGTGTAAAATTTTAAGACGGGGAGGTCGCATGACCACCCTCAACCAACTAAGAGAAGTAAACCACTAGCAATAGAAGAACAACAGAAACACTCGTATTTTATTCACTGTTTTACAAGACGAGACATACAAGTGCGATATATGATTTTGTGTTGCACCCGATGGAGTTAAAAAAACAGATAATTACAAATTGACAAACTGAAAAACTGAGACCGCCAAGGCCGTCTGTTAGCACCTCTAGCCACGAGGTCGCGCGAACGGCTTTTATTGACTTGTGTTGGAGATAACCGTCCAGTTCGCGTGAACTAACAAGCCAAGCATCGTGAACTGGTCCACAGACCCCCTGCTTGAGAATTGTCAAGGAGAGACCGCTCAGATTGCCAAACCGTGATATCACTAGAGCTAGCAATATCGTCCAGTGATAGCTCCAAACCGCCAACTGCTTCCTTCTACAGTCCTGATGTTGGGACACTGACTTAACCACTAGACCGCCGAGGCAGGTCCCACAGCTCGCAAAACAGCTGATCAAGAGGCTACTTCTACTGTCTGAGATATAAATGAGGGGGTCAGGACCCCTATTTATAGGCAGAGGAGGAGGATATGTCCACCGCCACAAGTGAAAAAAATGGTGTACTTTGGATTTAATTAAGAATTATATTTATAGGGATCATGACCTCGTGGCTAGAGGTGCCATCACAGAAAAAAAAAATTAAAAGAACCGGCTCTTCTATTTAAAAGAGTCGGGATGAGCGAAGTCTGCCGGAGACGGCCTTCAATGTCACGCCCCCCGTACACGGTCACTCGTGTGTGTGTGTGTGTGTGTGTGTGTGTGTGTGTGTGTGTGTGTGTGCGCGCGTATATATATACACACACGAGCTTCTTCGCACAGGCTTCGCACGGGCTACGTCCGTGCCCGAAGCTCTCGAGGGGCCTTCGGCCGCATCCAGGCGGGATTCTCCTGCTTGCGCACAGGCTTTGCTCGTGCTCGATACGTCGCTGTGGGCTGAGCCCGCCTGTGAGCGGGCTACGTACACACCCGATTTTTTTTTTCAAAACATATACAAATGATTACTTAAAATGACCGTAAAAAATTATGGAATACTATTCCTATTTTTATTTTATAAAATTTATAAAAATTAATTTATCTCTCCTTCTATCTCTTTTTATCACTCTCCTCTCTCTCCTTCTCTCTCTCATCTCTCTCTCTTTCCATCCCCTCTCTCCAAATTCCCTCCATCTTCTCTCTCATGATCCAATGATCAACATTGAATCTTTGATGTGCCTCCAAATACATATATTCCCTTATACATATAAGATAATATATATATATATATATATATATTTATATTTATATAATGTAAAAACGTGGAACGCATTTTTAGCAAAAAAAACGAGTTCCGCGCGCCTTTTAAAAATATGTCTATTTTAATATATTTATAAGAAAAATGTCAACATGAAAGTTGTAGATGTCGACAAGATCTATAACTTTCATATTGATCACTTTTTGATTTGAACTCATTTAAGCCCCCGATTTGAGTCCCGAAAAAAGTCACGCCGAACTCGGGCGTCTTTACATATGTTGGGCATGACTTTTTTCAAGGTCTAAATTGAGAACCAAAACGGCTTCAAATAAAAAAGTGTACGTTCAACATGAAAATTGTAAATCTCGACGTAATCTACAATTTTCATGTTGAACACTTTTTCTAAAAATTAGGATTGGATTCGAGTTAAAGTTTACTCAGTTACCTTCACATTTTTCATTACTCATGTTACATACTTATATGGTAAGTTGCAAGTAATTCTTAATAATAAAAAAAATTGACTCTAAATCCTATAGCTGCAAATTTGAATTTTTCTTCAAATTACAATTCGTCGTGTTGGACGTTATATTCTATGGCATTTGTTAGCAAAGTCATCATACCTATGAATGCTGACCCGAGATTTGGCACGGGACTTTTACTTTCACGAATTTTTGAGTCCGGGATCAATGAGGTGCTTGCAAACGAGGTGGGCCCCGTGCATTTGTGACTTCTCCCATATACTTTTGTGCGGGAGGGCTCACACAATTCTGACTTCTCATTGATCCCGGACATCATCGGGGACCCTAAACCCAAGAAAAGAATCTTTTCTTTCACCGCCAAGAAGCAACCACGGGATGCCCGAGAGGAGGAAGTGGAAATGGCGCAACGGGAGAAAGGGGAGAACACACGACTGGACCGGAAAGGAGGTATGTCTCGTATCGTATCGGATTCAAATTAGAGTAGGGGTTGGATGGCTTAGATCAAATGTGTGAACCCTTGTTGGATGGCCAAGATTCAATGGGAGGGCCATTAAAAAGCCAAGATGAGCATAAAAGCCATAATATTAGCAGTCGTGCACGAGCTATGACCGTAAAGACTATTCTTGGTCGTGAACTAGTTGCACCCATCCACAAAATTTTTGGGTGCCCGCATGCACAAAATAGCAACCCACTGTTCTGCGTGTGCACGCTAGCGGGCTCCGTTCATGCGACTAATTCAAAAGGGCAAAAAAATACAGAATATTGCAACATCACAAAAAATAAAATAGAGATATCCTCTCTCATGCCAATTGCAAAGAGCCCAAGATTGAAAGACTCAAATGCTTTCAATGGCATGAGAGCATCAACCTTTTCAAAGAACTTTGGTCCATTCATTTAGGGCGGAATTAGAGACTTGAATTAAATTTTGAGGTCATTCTCAATTGAATTTTTCGTCTCATTCCAATTCCAATTATTCCTATATAATTGGCAGTTTTTTTTTTTTTTGCATTTCCTAAGGAGAAATCTTCTTCATTTTTCCAAAATATATGATTTAAATAATAGAAAAAATCTGCATATGACTAAGGCTCCGTTTGGGGGGACTTATTTTCACTGGTCAAGCGGTTACGACCGCATGAACCGGACCTTAATCGTAACGGTTTGCCCGGTGCCCCCAAATAGAACCTAGGTAATCTCATTTTTTTTATTTCATATACAACAACACTCAAGCATTTATCCCCCAATAGTGGGGACGGCTATACGGATCCTTTGTCGCCATCGTGCCCTATCTTTAGTCATAATCTCACTGCTGCCTAAGTACATCATGTTTTTCCTTATAGTTTCATTTCAAATCTTTATTGATCTACCTCTCCCTCATTTAACATGTCTAGTGACTAGACTCTGACAATGCCAAACTGGTGCATCTAATGATCTCCTTTATACGTGTCCAAACCATCTTAATCGAGTTGCTTGCATCTTCTCTGCAATTGGTGCTACTAATGTCTTATCCTCAATACATTATTTCCTAATTTTATTCAATCACGTGTGTACACACATCCACCTAAACATTCTCATCTCCACCACTTCTCTTTTAATCTTTTTTGCTCATGCATTCAATTCACTACCTAACACTCCAAACCATACAACATCAACATCATTGGTCTAATTGTAGTACGGTAAAGCCTGCCCTCAAGTTTTAATGGTACTTTACAATCACATAAGATCTCTGACGCAACTCTCCAATCCAATCAACCCGCTTGGATTCTCTGTGTCACATTTTTATCAATATCTCTATCTTTAGGAACTATCAATCCAAGATATTTAAAACACTAAATACGTGAAATATCTAAATATAAGAGTCTGAAATAGAGAAGATATGCACCCACATCTCTGCTTGGATTTTTTTCATTTAATCAAAAAAAATTACAAAATTTAGAAAAATGAGAATTCATCCTCAAATAGACTTATAAATGTAGGATTCTGGAACAGAGAGGAACTACATCCTCTGATTTCTATTGGTTAGCTAAAACTAAATTACAATTACAAAATAACAATAATAATCAAGCTTGTAGATTGTGGCCAATATATCGGTCGACATGTTGGTTTTAAAGAAAAAACGACACGTTATCACCACATGACAATTTTGGCGTTTTCCAGTATTGCGGCCGACATGTCGGCCCAATATTGCGGCAAATATCGGCCCAATATTGCGGCAAATGTCAGGTACTGTCGGCCCAATATTGAGAGTTTTTTTGTTCAAAAAAATTTATAATTTTTTATAGAATAAATTCATCAGAAGGTTCTAGTAAGATACCTAGTGCTTCTTCCATAGCATGTAGAGATCCATATTGAGCATTTGATGAGAAGGTGACTCCAAATGACACCAATCAATATGATTAAACATTCGTTAGTAGTTTGATTTTCTCTAATGAATTTTAGCTTACATTTGATTGGATAAAATAATTACTATCTAACTAATAGATGAAAATATTATCAAACATATATATATATATAACAATACAACCCGACAGTTTGAAATGTCCCTGATATATCTCTCGCAATCCGACATCCAACATAAAAAACTCAAACCGACATGAATCTGACATTCAACATCTGCAACCTTGATAGTAATATACAAATATTCGAGCAACCCGTAACAATTACGCATATATAAGAGTTGTTTTTACTGTTACATCGTTGCATTGAAAAATATAATTATGAAATCAGATGATGAAATTATTTTTGCTTATAAAAAAGGAAGAGCATTTAATTTACCTAAAAGAAGATATGCATGACATTAAAACTAAACTCTATATATCTTCTAGGATATTTTCTTACTAAAATATTAATAAAACTATAATTATGAAATTAATTGATGATTTTTTTTTATTGAGTAATTAATTTACATACAACAAGATCTATAGCGCATTAACATAATATTCAATTCTTTTTCACCTTTACTTCCATAAGAAAGAATTGATGAATGAGGGGACAGTTATTCCCAATCCTTCTTGATACTTAATACAAACACACACATACACATATATAGAATTATTCATCGGGACCTCCCCTCGAAGTTTTTGTAATTACACCTTGCACCCCTCTAACTCTTAAAATTAAAATTACACCCCTTCAATGTTTACTTTTCATAACATCCGTGCACAAAAAAGCCACGTGAAGATTTACTCCAAGCGGATATTTTTGTGCATGAATGCTATAAAATGTAAACAAACTTCTAGTAGAGATCCCAATAAATAGCAATATATATAATATATATACATAGTTATATAATAAAAATTATATAAGAGCATGCATAAATACATTTATGGAGATAGTAAAATGGTAGATTGCAATAAGAAGCTCAGAATAAGATGATTTACAATATGGGGCTTCTCCAACTGCACCGCATGTCCCGCATCCGCGATCACTTCGAGCCTCGCATTACGTCCCAAATGTCTGAAGATTAATGTTTTAATTTGGTACAAAATCAGTAGTGTTATGAATGGGCTTAAATAATATCCATTAATCACCCATATATATTGAATAAATACAAGTCAGTTAATTAAGGGAAATGTTCTAAGCAAACTGGACTATTAGCAAACCAAAAATAAACACCATAAATTAATAAAGTGGAAAATTTTATTTAGCTTTTTACTATATACTTTGTCATTTTTATTATGATTTATTGATATTACTATACTAATAATAATACATATTAAAGTTAATGTCTTAAATTAAATTGCTTATGTATCATAAGCCAAGTCAAACCACCAAATAGAATCAAATTTTTTGTAGTTCAAATAATTTGATCATGAATATATATTTTTTATAATTCAAAAGGAATAATTATAAAAAAAAAAATCCTAGAGGTTAGCATAATTACGACTTGCACCCCTCTTATTTTTGAAATTACAAAAACCGCCACATCAAGTTTACATTTCATAAAATTCATGCACAAAAGTACCCTCTTGGAATAAATTTTTAGGAGGGAAGGGATCTTTTTATGCATGAATATTAAGAAATTTGCTCTTACAACGGAGGTTTTTGTAATTTCAAAAGAGAGTGATGTTCAACCCATAATTTAGCAAACTTAGGCTCCGTTTGGGGGACTTATTTTCACCGGTCAAACGATTATGACCGCATGAACCAGACCTTATTCGTAGCTGCTTGACCGGTGAAAATAAGTTACCCCGAACGGAGCCTTAGAGAGCTGGATGTCCTGATAAATTGTCTGTAATTCTAAATATTAATTAGAGAGGTTGGTGTATACATAAAAGTATAAAGCATACCTTTGTAGCCGATGACCAAAAGAAATTGGGAAAACATTATCCTTGTCACCCCAAATAATAAGAACCTCCTGCATGTAGAGAAATGATTCAAAGAAATTAATTAGACTTCTCCAAATGGGAGGCTTGAGATTTAAGGTATGTTTGAGTGGGTGATAGTGGTTAAAGATAAAGATAAAATAGTGCCCTTTAATGGAGCTCCCTCCCTATAGTTTGAATCTGGCATAAAATGTTGTTTTGAAATATTGATGTTCCAAATGGAGGCTATAAATTCAAGGGAATTGTTATTGGTACTTCATAAATGAATATTTTTAATCAATTGATATTTGTACTCAAAATAGATATTTGTACCCATAATTAATATTTGTACTCATACATAATAATCTTAAAAAAACTAGTTTTTGATCTCATATTTGTATAAATGAACTCAATCTGTCATAAAAACAAGGAAATAATGTTTCCATGCAATTTAAAAGAGACTAAAACTAGGAAAATAAACGTTGCATATACCATGTTAATATTTTCAAGTAAAAAATTGGAAGAAGCATCAAAATCTCCTTAGAATCACGTCGCATATATCCTTTTCTGTCAAAATGAACTCCGCCTACAAGAAAAAAATGTTTTAAATTAGCAAACAATGAGAGAGGGGCAATGATCTGGATGTTGTTATAGCCGGCGGGCAAACAATGAGAGAGAGATGATGATCTGGACGCTGTTACAGTCGGCGAAAAAAGAGGAGAGAGGGGTCGACGAAATGCCCTAAACCAGAAAAAGAATGGTGACCTGAAATTAGAGGAAATCGCCAGCCAGAAAAAATTGAAGTAAAAAACGAATGAGAAGGGACGACGAGAAGCTGAAAAACGGAAGTAAAAAAATTCACCTTTTACCAACGACGTGACGTGTTGCGAGAGAGGGAAAAAATTTAGCCTCTTGCCGGCGAGCTAACAGAGATAGGAGGGGCGTCGAGCTATGAGGGGGGAAACGAACGTCGGAGAGGGACTGATTGCCTCCTACGTTAACGTCTTTGAGCGAAGAGGGGGGTGTTCGGCGGGGTTGTTGGGTACAAATATCGGGTAGGGTTAGGGAAACAAAAATGCTAAAAATTGTATTATTGTGGGTATGAATATCCAATTGTGAGGTGTGAATAACAAATCTCTAATTCAAACATGAGAAAAACATTTGATTTTTTTAAAGAAAAACTGTTTAGATGATATTTTATAATAGTCATCCTTAAAACAAGGATCTTTTTTGCAAGTCCGCCTCTTGTTAGAGGGATAGTGAGGCAACCCAACTGGGAACTGCTCGCAGGGTTATCTCACCCAGGATCCATAGCCCCCGCCCCAGACTGGGAGCATCAGGCCCGCAGACTAGTCACCTCAACCCGTCTCTGGTCCCACCACAGGAGCCGAAAGATTGTTGAGGCCGAGATTCGATCCTGAGACCTCTTTGATAAAGAGCTCTTCAGCGAGCTTTCATCACCAACTGAACTGCAGCCTGTGGTGGGACCGGAGACGAGTTGGGGTGACTGGTCTACGGGCCTGATGCGCCCAGTCTGAGGCGGGGGCTATGGACCCTGGGTGAGATAGCCCTGCGAGCAGCTCAGTGCCCAGTTGGGTTGCATCAGATAGACTTAATGTGGTTCTCCTAAAACTGTTCGAGTCAAGCTGGTTTAGACTTTCACCGAACAGCCAAAGTGGGCAGAGTCGGCCAAGTGGGAACGCCTATGAGCCTAGGGACACGTGCACGGCGAACACGCTCGCGCACTCCACAAGCGAACACACGCACACATACATGGTGTGCGACCCACAAATGCGCGCCCGTGCGCGTGCTGGCAGGCACCGCCGCCTGTCGCCATTCATCGACACCGCCCACTGTCGCCATCCGTCGCCACCGCCTCCATTGTCGTTGGCAAACCCTCCCGAACCTCCTGGGGGGAGAGCGCTATTACCAAGACGTCCCTCAGAGAAGTTATAAAAATGCCCATATATAGACCTTCATTTGAAACAAACTACCAAGAAGAGAAGAGAACTCTGAGGTTTTTCGACGAAGACTTGAAACTCCGCTTGCTCTATAGCTCAAATGCTCAAGCGTCGAATTTGCTCTATTGTTCACTATGCACGCTCTCTCACTCTCGCGCTCAAGTGTGAAATTTGCTCTCCATAGTGTCTGCTCTATAAGCCACTCTCACGAGTGTCAAGAAAGACGCTGATTCTTTTTCACTTTCAAGTACTTGTAATAGAGCGATGATCTGTCACCCATCTGAAAATTCTAACGCATGTAACCTCAAGCAAATTAGCAGTTTGGTCAACACCAAACCAATACCTTGATTTTTTTTTCCCGAATTTTTCCACGTAAAACGTTTTGTCGTTTCCACAATTAATTCATTTTTAATTTGCGCATTTGGCTCTCTCTCGAGCTAAGACGATTCAATCTTCCGGATCGGGAGAGCCCTTAATGACCCCAGCAAGAGTATTTCCATTCTCTCCTATGTTGCCTCTAGCCTCTAATACTTTGCTCAAACCAATAAGAGTACTTTGTTGACAAAAGAAGGAATTTCAAGGGTTTACAGGTTTCTAAATTCATGAGGAGAAATTGCCTTAGAAGAATGCCTACAATAAAAAAAGGAGACTTGGGATGCAGTTAAAACTCAAAATAGATAGTTAGGGCTCCGTTTGGCAGAGTGGTGGCGGTCGTAAATGCATGGGTTAAACCGTCATTTGTTAAGGATCATCTAACAAACAACATCAGTTTGAACATAAAAATGGATGAAATTTCTTAGGTGGGCGTTAAGGAATGACAATTTAATCCATATGTTCATGACCGCTACCACCATGCCAAACGGAACTTAAGTTCAATGTCGAGTGCGTGGTGTCACGGTTAAACAAACACAAATTAGGTACAATAAATGAGATATAAAATATGATTATTAAATTACAAAAGGGTTTTACATAGAAATATAGGGTAGACAATATTTGATCCGCCGCCCAACTTCCATCGCTCGTCTCCAACTTCCATAGCCCCAAACGGAGCCTAAATCAATTAAATATTGTTCGCTAGCTCAATAATATTGAGCTGATAATGGACTAATTCAAAATTATAATGAAGGGTAAAATTGGGAAGTCCAACTATTTTACCAATAACGTGGCTTCCTTTATAATAAAATTGTGTGTTTTTCTAAATGGTGCACGGGGCTATGCTCGTGCATGACTATTATTGGTTGTAAACGAGCTCCCACAGGGTATGATATTAGGTTCCGCCTGTGTGATTAAGGTTTTGTTTGGAGGGACTTATTTTCACCGATCAAGCGATTACAACCGCATGGACCGGATCTTAATAAAAGAAGAATAAATAAGTCTAAAATAAGATTAATAAAAAAATACTTTGCAATATCAATGATGAGGTTATCCTATGATTCATGGTGAAGGATTTAATTGGATTGGATCAATGTGGGAGTAGATTCATAATATTGCATTCATTGCTGAAACCTGTAAGTTTAGTGTAGGTTTTATGCGAAATGTTATTAATTACGTTTGAAATGAGACAAAGTGGGAGAATGTTGAGAATTTTTCCATTAAGTGGACTTATTCATCGTTATGTTTCCGATGGGACGTATGCATATAATTTGAGTCTATTCAGATTCTCGTCGTTACTGAGTGTTAGTTTAGGGTCCGTTTGGCACGGTGGTGGCGGTCATGAACACGGGGGGTTAAATTGTCATTTGTTAAAGCCCACCTAAGGAATTTCAACCACTTTTACGTTCAAACGGATGATGTTTGTTAGGTAATCCTTTACGAATTATGTATGAACCCATGCGTTTACGACCACCATCACCGTGCCAAACAGAGCCTTAGTCATGTGAATAGTCAAAACATGTAATAAATGAGCTAGACAAATTTTAATCTTCATTGTGTGAGCTCAGTTCACCTTGGCAAGCCGGGTTCAATTTCTCAGACCGAATTAAGCTTATGGGATGAAATTATTAATCAATTCAGATAAATGAATGCTTCTGAAACTCTTCTTGCAATAACCCTAATCAACCTCTCCATCCTATAAAAAGGGGATTGATGGGACCCCCTAATTTTATAGGGAATAAGGGCTGCAAATAGCGAAAAACCCTCTACCTTAGTGCTGAGCATGGGGAGAAAAGGGTTGACCAAAAAGTCAACCCGCTAACTCCAATAACACCATAACCGCGTGACCGCCAGCAACAGCAACCGCCAACACCGAACCACCACGGCCGGGCAGCCGCCGTCTCCGCCCGGTCGTGCGCACCCATGCGCGCGGCAGCCGGCCGCCGCTGCACGGCCGCGTATCCCCTTGGTCACGCGACTCCTTGGCCGCACCACCCCGCACCGCCGTCGTACATACGTGTCGATGCACCCATGCATGTGGTTGTGCACCGCCCGCACGACCGGCTACCCGGCCGTCCTCCACCCGCTGGCCTCCGACCACCCGCAAGCCTCCACTAGCTGGCCTCCGCTGCCGTACGGCCTCCACCAGCCGGTCTCCGCTGCCGGACAGCCTCCACCAGCCGGCCTCCGCCGCTAGCCGACCTCCACCGGTCGGCCCCTTGGCCGCCGCCCAACTTCCATCGCCCGTCCTCCACTACCTCAATCGGGCAACTTCCACGCCCTGTCATCCGCAAAACCACCCATTATGCGGTGTGCGTATAACCAAACTTTCATAATGGGTGTGCACCTAACCGATTATGTTGATGCAAGTCGTAGTAAAATATATGATGATGTGTGTGCATAGAGCAAAAATTTGCATGACGGTGTGTGCATAATAAATTATATGGTTATGATGTGTGCATAGTCATATAATCCATTATGGGTATTCGCATAGCGATGAAAACCCTCATGGGTTTGCGTATAGCCATAAAACCACTTATAATAGGTGTGTGCATAACGCATTATATGATTGCGGTGTGCGGATAGCCAAATTCCCTGATCACTTTATTATGGAAATGTCACCCTCAAAATTTATAAAAGGGACATCAAGCCTTCATTTGATCTCACCTTGTATCCTACGCCCAAGAGAACTCTAGAAGATTTCCTTCGAAGATCTCCCAACATGCTCGAAGATTTCCTAGAAGATCCTCGAAGGCATTCGAAGATTGCTTGAAGATCTCCTTCAGCTCCCGACTCCGTTGCTCGGTTCCAAAGCACTGATTGTTGCACCCACCATTCAAGATTGCTTCCGAGCACACCACCCCCGACTCCGCCGCTCGGGTTTAGAGCACTTGTTGTTGCCTCCACAAAGCCAAATTGCTTCTGAGAAAGCCACTCCCGACTCCATCACTCAGGTCCAAAGCACCAGTTGTTGCCTCTATCATTCCAGATTGCTTCCGAGCACACCACTCACGACTCCCCCGCTTGAGCCCAGAGCACCAATTGTTGCTTCCGTCATTCCAGATTGCTTCCGAGCACACTATTCTTGACTTCGTCGCTCGGGTCAAGAACACCAGTTGTAGCTCAAATCCAAACCGCTTCCAAGCGCATCCACCAACATTGCATTCCTGCCGACCCAGATAATCCAGAAGAATAACGAGCGGTGGTTTGTTACCGTCGAGTATTTTACTACCTATAACGAACAATAACATGTCACCCTCGAGCATTCTACCTCTTGTAACTCACTAAGAAGATAGTGAAATTTGGCCAGCACAAAACCAGTCCCGTGGTTTTTTCCTTTCTTGGTTTCGTTTTCGCCCGGTCTGCGAGCGCTTCTGACGGCGCACCACGATCGACATGCGTGTATTCCCGCGGGAGGCGGTGATCCACTGCTCGGACGGGCGATCAGAGTTCGTGGTTGCGTCTGGATGGTCGATCCAAGTCAAATTCGTATATTACTTTTTATATTTTGAGTTATATTTACACCAGATCGGTCCAAACAGTTCGAGTCGTCTGATTCAGATGATTTATTTGATTTTATAGGTATTACAGCGGCTATGTGTTAGGGCTTTTATAAGTGCAACCAATTTTGTTAAGTGCAAATCAATTTTAAATAAATGTACCTAAAATTTTTCGGTTTCCACATGCTGGAGTTGTTTTGAGAGTTGATCAGGTCAATAACTTTCTCTTATTTTAAGTATTTGTTTTATATTTTGTCTTTTAGTGGAGAGAGAAGTTGAGTTGGTGAGCATTTACTGTGCTGCCACATGTCATTTTTCTACTCGTTGGATTAGCCTATATAAGAGCTGTATACTCATTTGAAAGTGAGTTGAAAAGGTTCTTCTTTTGTTTTGTTTTCTGTGAGTAACAGTGAGAGAGAGAGTTAGAGTGAGAAATTGCGAGAGAGAGAGTGAGACAGAAAGAGATTGGCAGAGAGTGAGAGAGAGAAGAGCTAAAGAGATAGAGAGAGAGAATTTAAAGGCACAGGAGTTCCCGCAGGAACCTCCTCTCGCCCGCTGGACTCGTCGGCCCATCTCACCGGAACCTCTCAACGGCCCCGTCTCGCCGCCGAGAGGTGGTCTCGCCGGGAGTGGTGCTCACGCCACCTCGATCTCGCCGGAGGTCCTGCTCGCGGTTGCGTCTCACCAGGGCCCATCCCGCCTGGTGGATCATCTCGCCGGAAAGGCTCTCGCCTGCCAGCCGCTGGAGCTCGCCGCCCCTAAGCTCTCGGCGCTGCTCGCGTGTTTCACCTCGGCAGAGGTCGTTCTCGCCGGTCCTGTTGATGTGATTTATGTATTATTACAATTCCACGTGGGCAAGGGATCGGGTTGTTGTTTTGATGTGTCTTAATGGTAGTTGTGGGTGTTGGATATAAGAGGTGAATATACATATTTTAAAGTTGTGCTCACTCGTGTTTCCAACATCACATAACCGTGATTTGCACGTAGCCAAAATGAGTTTGCACATAAAATTACTATTTATTTATTACCAACAGTTCGAGGATGTGAGGCATGGAAGGTTGAATTGCGTATAACGTAGCCCGTCGATCTACCTTGGAGCGATTCCAGGAATTTCAACCTACTGGTGCGACACCAAGTACTCCCGTCTTCGTTCTCCCCTTCCTTACCAACCATCGGACAACCGCAGAAAACCCCTCCTGTATCCCCTGTCAACAATGGAAAATTTTTGGGGCAGGGCACAAGCCATAAATTATGAGGGGCCCGCGCAAAAGTGCATGACACAAGCCAAAAATTTTGAGCCTCACCTCCTTTGCAGGCTCCTCATTGATGCAGGACCATAAATATCCTCCGATGTCCTGACCCAAAAATTGTTCGCCAACAATGGCTCTCGCCAAACCGGTACCGCCAAAAAAAAACCTCCGCCTGACGCCAACAAACCGCACTCGCCGTTTATCTCCACAGCACCCCAACTCAACTTCCTCTCCCATCCCTCTGCTACCATCTAACCCTCCCGTGGGCTCCACTCAATCAAACCGCATTCCCTTCCCCCTTCCAACAGACTCTTAAACCACCCGGGCAGCCCCCATCTCCACCACCTCCCCTCCTTTCTTGTCAGGCCCTTTCCAATTAGCAGACACCGAGCCCGACAGCCCCTTCCCTTCCTCTTGCACCCCTTCCCTTCCTCTTGCAGTCACCGTTAAGTCCTTCCTCCCCACTAATAGTCCCGATCCACATCTCCATCTTCTACGTCTGCTACAATTTTAGTTGCCCGCCAACAACCGTCATTGTCGCCGCCTACATGTGTGAATAATGGTAGAAAAAATTTCCTTTATTGTTGTTTATTTTTCAGCAACTCATATTGTGGTGGATATTTATCTTATCATGTTAATATTTCATTTATTGTACCACTTGCGGAGTTTATTTTGTCCGGTACTTAAAACACTTGCGCCTCACTCTTCTGCGAATATTTCTTGCTTTCCTAAATTAAAGTTTGTAACTGTTTGTGCTCCTATCAAATTTAAATATAATTAGTTACTGTTGTAACTTTTGATCGGATCACTTTTGCACTTGCATTACTCCTCATCGCATTTAGGACTGCATTTAGAGCGTCCACCTTGAGTCAATCGACGTGCCACTGCAACAGCTTCGAGTGACCCGCAACAAGGATCAATCCCGAATTCAGTGGCCGTCAATCGACCCGAAGAAAAGTTCAACTGTGGCTTTATCCTCCCAATCGGCGACTTCATCTCCAAATCGACAAATTCGAGCGCCTTCATCTTCGCCAATTTCATTCTCCATAAGCAAGGATCATGTGTGATCTCTTCCTCGATCTGTTTATTGGAATTGGTAGAGCAGTCTGCACTGGTGGAGGGCTTCTAGCTTCATCCGTTCTCTGCCCTAGCCGTAGGAAGAAAGAGTAGGACTTCAAGGATTCATTTCGTACATATTTTGATTCCTGCCTCTTTACATGCCTTCATTTCTTTTTGCGATTGGTTCAGTGCTTAACTTCAGTTATACTCCATAAAAAAAATAGTTATATTTGGTTTCAAACGATCCTCAAGCCTCGTAGTCCTTGATTTAAAATAGGCTACACCGACATTTTTTGTGTAATTGGCAAAGTACATCTTGAAAATATCGATTTTTGACAAAATGCACATCGAAAATTTAAAATTGACAAAATGCATCTCTCTCGAAAGTGGGTTTTTTTTTTTGCGGTGTGCACCCTAGAGTGTACATTTTGGTCATTTCATTTTTTGCCTACTGAAAGAGAACATTGCCAATTTGGAGATGTATTTTGTCAATTTTAAACTTTCGAAACGTATTTTATCAAAAATCAATATTTCTAGAATACAATTTGCCAATTACCCCGTATTTTTTGTAGCAATATATACTACAATTCACAACTTAAAGCGATGGAGAAGGAGTGACCTTGCTAAGAACAGGAAGCGGGTGCAGATCGAGTCCGTTCGATAGGAGTTCTAGGAGAAGCTCCACTCTCTCCTCCCTCTGATCCTTATACATCACCTGCAGGTAATTACAAATAAATTAATGCGATAATCAAATGCCCATAAATATCACAATACTCTATGAATATAAATTTAAGAATGATGCACGTGCTTTAATTCATGTTCATAGATATTTAGTACATTTTAATAAGTAAATATAAAATAACTTAAAATCAATTTCATGTATGTTATATATAACTCCTATATATAAATACAAATTGAATATAGTGTAACTATACATTAAATTAAAGGAGCTGTTAAATTAAGGTGATTGTTATTAGCACTGTAGTTTTGATTAATCGTGCCGTATTTTTTCCTAATTTTTCGCGTCTTAGAAATACGTCTTGTGCATGCATTTTTAAGAAAAATGTTCAACACGAAAGTTGTAGATCTTGACGAGATCTACAATTTTTGTGTTGAACACTTTTCCTAAAAATGTATATACAAGACGTACTTTGTAAATACGTCCAGATTTTGCGTCTTTTGGAAATACGCATTGTACATGCATTTTTAGACAAAGTGTTCAACACCAAAGTTGTAAATCTCGACGAGATCTACAACTTTCGTGTTGAACACTTTTCCTAAAAATGCATGTACAAGACGTATTTCTAAAATGCGCGAAAAATTAGGCGAAAGTGCGGTGCAACTAGCCAAAACTACAGTGCTAATAACAATCACCAATTAAGGTGACCTCAGTTTAGGCTAATCTCACTGTAATGTAATTTCTCTTAATTTAAGAGTTAAATTTACTCTCCAAAAAAATACTAGTTCCATCATACTAATTCACACCTCAATTTCGATTAATTTTTAGGTAATGACTCCTAACCTAAAGAAAGGTCAGGACAATCAATGAGGAGCCAGAAATTACGAGGGCCCCGCGCAAAAATATATGGCACAAGCCAAAATTGCATGAGCTCCACCACCTTTGCAGGCTCCACTATCGCTTCAAGCTAGTCTTTTCCCTCGTAAGAACAACTCTATGGTCTCCATGGGTCCTAGCCTCCAAAACCTTGTTAACCAGCAACTTACACTTCACTTTATCCTTCTTCTTGCTCTGATCATGTCCCATCTTCTCCTTGAAATGTTGTAAAGAGGCGCTGGTGCGGCACAGGCGTCACACTTGCACGTCACCATAGAGTCCCACCAGGGGCTCCAGCTGGACTCAGCATCAGGCAACTTTCATCGGGGTTGTGGCCCCTACAATCCCAATCAGCTCTTTGTCATGGAGTCAACACAATGCGGCAGGTTATTGAGACCGAGACTCGATCCCCTGACCTCCTAGATAAGAGGAATTCACTAAGCCTGTGCAAAAATATCTGAGGACCCGAGAACCTGACCAAAACCGAACCCGACGGTTCGGATCGGTTCTCGTTTTACATGGTTTGGATATGGATCTAGAAAATACTAGAACCGCCGGTTCGATTCGGTCCTCGGTTTCTGCGATTGGGTGCCCGAGAACCGAACTGAACCTATAATTAAAAAAAAGGGCCATTACCGGGACCTCCCTCTAACTTTGCTAAATTACTGACAACACCCCGCTTATTTTTGAAATTAAAAAAAATTATTAAAAGTTTAAAACTTTAAAAGCATAATCAATTTATCACTGATTTGTGAATTCTATTAAGAAATCAAATCCCACGGTTAGAGTCAAAGGGTTAGCCGGTTAGCACTCAACCAGTTGGCCTCACGCGTTCAGCAAGAGCGGACCTATTAAAGGCTTAATGTGGGTGGTCGTCCACACTCAAAAAAAATTGTATTAAGTATAAACTATAAAGTATATATATTATATATTTAAAAATACAAAAAAAAGTTTAATTTTTAAGGCTATTCACCCGTCTTTGGCGTTGGACGCATTAATTTTTCAAAAAAATATGAGAATAGACAGCGGTATATGTAAAAACAGTTATCTATACTCGAATAGACAACGATTTTTATATAAACCGTTGAAGAATAGACAACGGTTTATATAAAAACAGCTGTCTATTCGAATATAAGGAATAGACAGCGGTTTATGTAAAAACTGTTGTCTATACTCGAATAGACAGCAGTTTCTGTTGGCGGGTGTTGAAACCAAAAAACTTGGTCTCTGTGGAGTTCGACCCTTGGGGAAGGGGTGACCTCACACCTACTACACTCGGAGGAACGTCACGGACCAAAGACTTGGGAAACTAGGAACAGACCCTCGGCTCTAGCGCGGAGGTCCCACCACACACCCGGAAGGTCACAAGAACACTTCCCCTCCCTTACCAATGAGAGCTGGGTACCTTGGAGAGTTCTCTCGACTCTACCAAAAAGAGAACTAGGGGGGAGGAAGCCAAAAGCCAATGCCTCTCCAAAGGTACTCAAGGGGGTCTATTTATAATTTTTCCAAGTCCTGAGGTCAAAATGACCAAAATGCCCCTAAGGCAAATATGGCAACAGGAGGTCCAAAGGGGGGGAGGTGAAGGCTGAACCATGCTCCTCCCCCTTACCCCACTTCGGACATCCGAAGCGAACTCGCCCAAGGGCTGGGCGCCCGGGCGAGCTCCAGGCCGCCGGCCGAGCTCGCCCAAGGGCTGGGCGCCCGGGCGAGCTCCAGGCCGCCGGCCGAGCTCGCCCAAGGGCTGGGCGCCCGGGCGAGCTCCAGGCCGCCGGCCGAGCTCGCCCAAGGGCTGGGCGCCCGGGCGAGCTCCAGGCCGCCGCCCGAGCTCGCCCAAGGGCTGGGCGCCCGGGCGAGCTCCAGGCCGCCGCCCGAGCTCGCCCAAGGGCTGGGCGCCCGGGCGAGCTCCAGGCCGCCGCCCGGGCGCCCAGCCCAAGGGGCTGGGGTGTAGGGGGTGAGGCCTTGGCCTCCGTCCGGAGTACCGCTTTTACCTTGCTCATAGCAAGCCCGGGGGGGTAGATTTTTCCTCCCCCTACTAGTATATTTGCAAGGTCAAGCCAAAATTGGCCACCAAGAGTCCCAAATCTCTAAAAAGCTTAAAATCATAAAACTGGCTCAGCGCCTGCCGGATGGACCCTACTCTGCGAATACGGGGTTGTACACAATCCCCGCTCTTTTCGAGGTTGGTACAAGCTCGGAAAGAAACATCCAACCCAACGTATTCGTTGAGTGGCTTTCATGGGGCCGAAAATACTCGGTCTCTCCGAGGGGTCAACCTGCCATGCCAGCTGATGGGAGCCTGGGTGGCGAGACAGCCTCAGGGTGAGAATACTGAACCTCCTGAGGGTCAACCTGCCATGCCAGCTGATGGGAGCCTGGGTGGCGAGACAGCCTCAGGGTGAGAACACTTAGCCTCCCGAGGGGTCAACCTGTCATGCCAGCTAGTGGGAGCCTGGATGACGAGACAGCCTCGTGGTGAAAACACTTAGCCTCCCGAGGGGTCAACCTGTCATGCCAGCTAGTGGGAGCCTGGATGACGAGACAGCCTCGGGGTGAAAACACTTAGCCTCCCGAGGGGTCAATCTGTCATGCCAGCTAATGAGAGTCTGGGTGACGAGACAGCCTCGAGGTGAAAATACTGAACCTCCTGAGGGGTCAACCTGTCATACCAGCTGATGGGAGCCTGGGTGGCGAGACAGCCTCAAGGTGAAAGGTCAACCTCCACGAGAGATCAACCTGCCCTGCCAGCTAGTGAGAGCCTGACAGCGGAATCATCTCGGAGCTGAAAGAACTTAGCCTCCACGAGAGAACAACCTGCCCTGCCAGCTAGTGAGAGCCTGCCACCCTGCTCCTTTGACTCCACCTCCGTCAACTTAGCCAACTTCTTTACAAAGGCCGGGTTGGCTGCCTCCATGGCTATCTCCTCTGCCGCCCTTTCCATTAGCTCTTCAAAGGAAAGGGGGGTCTTCCGGGTCAAGCTCATCTTGAAGAACCCTTCGTGCAACCCCACCGTGAATGTCATCTGGAGGGCAGACCCTGACACCTCTTGGATGTCAAGGACCTCTTCCTGGAACCTGTCAACGTAATGGGTCAGCGACTCCTCGGCCCTTTGCTTTATCAAGAAGAGGGACTCAGGACTTTTCTTCCTCTTCTTGGAGGTGGAGAAGCAAAGCTGAAAGCTCCGGCTCAAGTCTTCGAACCCAAAGATGGACCTTGGAGGGAGTTGATGGAACCAGTCCCTTGCCTTCTCCTTCAACGTGATCGCAAAGAGGCGACACTTGAAGGCATCCGTCATTGGTATAATGGAGACGGCATCCTTGAACCACTGTAAGTGCTGGATGGGGTCATCCTTCCCGGTGTAGTATGCCTTGTCAAGTTCCCTGAACCCCTCGGGAACGGGAGCTGAGATGATCAGCTCGCTGAAAGGTGACCCCCTGAGGGGTGGCCTCGCGGTCTCTACTGGCGCGACCTGGTCGCCTAAGGGGCGAGCACTAGGCCTGCAAGCGGTTCGGTTTGGGTCGGTTTGGACCCAAACCGAAACCGAACCGACATGCCTCGGTTTTTGGCTTGTCCAAACCGACCCGAACCGAATCCGGTCGGTTCGATTCAAAGTCGGTTCGATTTTTTTTGGTTCGGTGTCGGTTTTTTGTGAACGAACATATAATAGTTAATATTAAACCCATCTTTTTTATTTGTTTTAATTTTTTTTGCTCATGTAAGAATTAGGATAAAGTATAAAGCAATGATAGATTGATTTAATGTATAAGTCAATGATAGATTGATTTAATGAATTTAAATGGCTTAGTAATCACCTACTTGATATGGGTGTCTGTTTTATTTAAACTCAATTTATTGTGACAGCAAAAGTATCATTGATACAACCATCAATTCATTTGTTCAAAAATGTGTCAAACACATCGGGTAGATAAGTAGATTGTCATCTGGTATGACAGAAACATGCAGCTAAACACATTGCCCTTTTTGTTATCAAGTAAAGTTTTTCTCAATTAAAGTTTTTCTTTTTCAAGCTGAATACAGCTACAGATCAATTGAATACAAGCTGAATACAACTACAAAATAACAGCATCATGGGCAAAAATATATCATATTGAAATCAATTGTAAATATATGAAAATACTAACCTTTGATTGTGGTCCGTAGACCTTAATGAAGTGCTTAAGTATATTAATATGTTTAAGTATATTAATATGCTTAACGCTTATACAGGTTTGATCGGTTATGCAAAAGTATATTAATATGCTTAAGTATAATTAGTTAAACACTTAAACTTTAAAATATGTTAAACAAAAAACTCGGTTCGGTTCGGTTTTATCGGTTTTCACAACCTGAAAACCGACCCAAACCGATAGTCCTTCGGTTTTCGAAAGCTCCAGACCGAACCGACACCGGACCGGGCGGTTCGGTTTCAAAATCGGTGTGGTTTGGTCGGTTTGATCGATTTAGTCGGTTTTCGGTTTTCACTCCTCACCCCTAGCGAGCACTTGACGGGCTGGGGAACAGCTCCCGGCCGGAGAGGTCTCGCTCGACCCCCTCTCCCATCCTCTCCTTCCCAGGTCGCCTCCCTGGGACACTTCCTTCTCCCCCTGCTGGGGTGATCTCGCTTAGATCCCTGGGGGGCAGCTCACTGAGGTCCCCGGGAGCCGGTCCCTGGGGGTGGGGGTTGAGCTGCCAGCCCGAGGGGCAATGCTTCGCAACATCTCCATGATGCCGGAGATGGAAGCCATGAACTCTTCCCTTCCTACGAAGGGTCCTGGGTTGGGGAGACCACCGAGGTCATCACTACCTCCCTGATCTCCAGCCATGACACTCTCCCGAGATCTTTTGTGCTGGTCACTCTCCACGCTCACTGCACCATGTGTTGAAACCAAAAAACTTGATCTCTGTGGAGTTCGACCCTTGGGGAAGGGGTGACCTCACACCTACTACACTCGGAGGAACGTCACAGACCAAAGACTTGGGAAACTAGGAACAGACCCTCGGCTCTAGCGCGGAGGTCCAACCACACACCCGGAAGGTCACAAGAACACTTCCCCTCCCTTACCAATGAGAGTTGGGTACCTTGGAGAGTTCTCTCGACTCTACCAAGAAGAGAAACTAGGGGGGAGGAAGCCAAAAGTCAATGCCTCTCCAAAGGTACCCACGGGGGTCTATTTATAGTTTTTCCAAGTCCTGAGGTCAAAATGACCAAAATGCCCCTAAGGCAAATATGGCAACAGGAGGTCCAAAGGGGGGAGGTGGAGGCTGAATCATGCTCCTCCCGCTTACCCCACTTCGGACATCCGAAGCGAACTCGTCCAAAGGCTGGGCGCCCGGGCGAGCTCCAGGCCGCCGGCCGAGCTCGCCCAAGGGCTGGGCGCCCGGGCGAGCTCCGGGCCGCCGGCCGAGCTCGCCCAAGGGCTGGGCACCCGGGCGAGCTCCGGGCCGCCGGCCGAGCTCGCCCAAGGGCTGGGCGCCCAGGCGAGCTCCGGGCCGCCGGCCGAGCTCGCCCAAGGGCTGGGCGCCCGGGCGAGCTCCAGGTCGCCGAGCTCCAGGCCGCCGGCCGAGCTCGCCCAAGGGCTGGGCGCCCGGGCGAGCTCCAGGCCGCCGGCCAAGCTCGCCCAAGGGCTGGGCGCCCGGGCGAGCTCCAGGCCGCCGGCCGAGCTCGCCCAAAGGCTGGGCGCCCGGGCGAGCTCCAGGCCGCCGCCCGAGCTCGCCCAAGGGCTGGGCGCCCGGGCGAGCTCCAGGCCGCCGGCCGAGCTCACCCAAGGGGCTGGGGTGTAGGGGGTGAGGCCTTGGCCTCCGTCCGGAGTACCGCTTTTACCTTGCTCATAGCAAGCCGGGGGGGTAGATTTTTCCTCCCCCTACTAGTATATTTCCAAGACCAAGCCAAAATTGACCACCAAGAGTCTCAAATCTCTAAAAAGCTTAAAATCATAAAACTGGCCCAGCGTCTGCCGGATGGACCCTACTCTGCGAATACGGGGTTGTACAGCAGGCAGGCTTAAATCAAGGCTCTGGCAGGCCTTCTATTGGGCCGAAAGGCTTATTTTAAGCAGAGCGGTTCATTGGTTTTTGGACTTTTGTTGCCCCAACAAAGTTTTTTTCCTGCATAATTGGGAACGGACGGTGGAGATTGATTTGAAGGTCCATCGTGTTTTACATCGCGCAATTGCATTGGCCAATGATAAATCTGTATATAGTATAGTATAGATACACGCGCACACATATATATATATACTATATATACAAAGATTTATTGGGAGCCAATATGATTTCACTGTGTAACACGGGTGTAAGATGAAGCTCATCTAATTCATTGCAGCAGTTCATTTCTTTTGCAGATCACTAGCAACAACACCATTTAAAAAAAGGGAATTGTTAAAAGCACCGCACTTAGGTCTTTTAACACTTAAAATTTGTCACTCTAAAAATATACATGCACCGCACTGCTGCTTCCTCGCACCGCAGCCCTAATAATTCTGATCTTCTCCTCACGCCTCCTGACGCATCGCTGGCTCCTCCCGCCTCCTCCAGCCCCCTCTAGCTCTTTCCGTCGTCGACACCGGCAGATATCAGCGCCAACGCCGCCTCTCCTCACGCTCAGATTTTACGCCTTTCAGAAATACGCCTTGTACATGCAATTTCAGGAAAAGTGTTCAACACGAAAGTTGTAGATCTCGATCTACAACTTTCGTGTTGAACACTTTCCTGAAATTGCGTGTACAAGATGTATTTCGAAAAGACGCGAAAAATTAGGAGATTTTTTGGTGCGACTAGTCAATAAAGAGCTGCGGTTAACAATCACCTATATTAAAGGACTTCTGAAATTTCTTTGAGAGTTCATTACTGTTTCTATGTTTAGAAGTAAATTATTGTAATATTATTGGTCCTCATCGTGAATTATGCCCCAAGTATTATTGGTCCATATTATAGATGTCGTTGATGAAGATCACAAATATTTGAAGAAAAGAGCATAACAATTTGGACAACACATTTGATGGTTTTTTTGTATCAAATATTTTTTCTATTGAATATATATTAATATTGTAATTCAATAAGAACCTATTTTAATTCATAAATTAAGTGCGGTGCGTTTATCTCAATTGCAGTGCGGATAACAATGTGTGGTGCTTTTAACAATATGTGAAAAACTGTGGTGCTTTTAACAAAGCGGTGCGATTAGCCAAAAGTGCGGTGCTTTTAACAATTCCCTAAAAAAATTACAACTGTGAAATCTATTGAGGCTGCCGCCGGCGGCCTACCCGGAACCCGTCGGGGGATGTTCGGCGGCGAGCGGGCAGGTACACTGTCGGCAGTGGCCCTTCCCGCGCGAATCGCAACAGCCAATGATAAATCTTTGTATATAGTATAATATAGATATACTATACACACACACATATATATACTATAAATACAAAAATTTATCGAAAGCAAATAGGATTTCACGGTATAACACAGGTGTAACATGAAGCTCATCTAGTTCATCGCAGCAGTTCATTTCTTCTGTGAATCATTAGCGACAGCACCATTTAAAAAAAATTACAACTGTGAAATCTATTGAGGCCGTCGAGCCGGCTGCGGCCTGCCCGGCGCTCACCGGCGGATTCGCCGAACCCCGACGAACCCGTCGGGGGTTGTCCGGCGGCAAGCGGGCAGGTCCACTGCCGGCGATGGCCCTGCCCGTGAGACACAAACCGCCGGTATGTCAGGCAGGTCGGCGGTGGCGGAGCCCACCCATCCGCTCCGTGGGTTTCATTTCCATATATTTAAAAAAAATTAAACAAAATAATTAAAAAAAATCTATTCTCTAAAATAAAAAAATGACGACGAATTAATGATAAAAATTTACTTTTTTATTTTCCTAAAAATAATAAGAAAAATAATGGTTTATATAAAAATCGAGAAGGGTTTATATAAAAATCGTTGTTTACGTAAAAATCGCTATCTATTCTATCAATATTTTTCTTCATTAATTTATTGCACACCCCCACTGAAGAATCATGTTGGGTCCACCTATGGCGGTCAGCACTCGGCCGATCACGATGCTTAGGAGTTAGGGGATACCGAATTACGGGGTTTGCCGATTAGGGTTACTTAGTGTTTACTCCAGATCGAGGAGAAGAAACAGAAGACAAGAAATCAAGAAGGGTTGGATTCGTCGCAGCCCGCAGCTCAGCGTCGTAGCTCGTCTGTTGTCGCCGGAACTGGAAGAAGGGTTGGATTCGTCGATTCTCTACTCTCTAGGTATGCAAAACCGTGTTGATTTGTTTCTCTGGTTGGATTGTAGGTTTTTCACGCCTTCACTTTTTGGTCCTTAATTTGGTACTTACATGTGCTTTTTTTAATAGTTTTTCTCATACTTAGTTTGTGTACTCAGGAAAATATTTGCATGCTAAGGTGTCTAGTGTCTAGAGACAAATGGCATTGATGCCCAACATGTAGTATGTGATACATCTGTTACCGATGAGAACCGAGAACCGAACCTGAATCAAACCAAAAAATTCGGTCCGGATCCGGTTCTATATTTTAGAACTGTGGGTTTGTGGGTCGGTTCCGGTTCCAAAAACTTAGAACCGAACATACATGGGTTGGTTCCTGGTTTTGAGTGGAACTGAACCGAATCGATCTGAGTTGCACCCCTAGCCTACCATCGTTCTCATCACCAACTGAGCCACAGATCAGTTGGTGATGAGAGCGATGCCCCGCTGGTACGTACAATAAACATCAGCCACGCCGGTATGGTCCATTTTGCGTAACACAAAAGCTTAACGACAATGCCTATGCTGTGGACCTTCCAACTCATTTTAACATCTCTCAAACATTCAATGTTGCATACCTTACCCCCATGTACCCTCTGATGTGCCGCTCCATCTGAACGAAGCCTCGAGAATAGGCCTGCAAGCAATTCAAGTCAGTTCGGTTTTAAGTAAAACCAAATCCAAATCAAATAACATCGGTTTTTACACATCCAAAATCGAAATCGAACCAAACTCAATTGATTCGGGAACAACATTTAGATTAACTAGTGCACAAAAAAACTAGAACTATTCAAAATAAAGATTGACAAAACTAAAAACTATTAAACTAGTAATATGAGGCACTCCAAAACATTCATTTATAGTTGAAAGTTGTAACGACCTCATCCGTTACATGACGTATAGTAGAAGGTCCGGCCGGGGCCTCACACTATATGCCACAAACAGACGGTGAGGTCACAGGATAATACCAAACCATACACGAATCCTAACTCAGAGCATTCTAGCGGAAGCTTTAAGTTGTAATTTGAACTCTAACCAGGAATGTCCAATAGATAAACCACCTTTATATATATAGCCACGGAATGTACAACAAACATAGAGTTTGGCCTTAAGGCCTTACAGTTCCTCTTTCCACACCGTATGGTTTACAAACCTCGGCGCGCAGGCCGGCTATACATGAGTAAAAGAAAACAAGCAAAAACATTCGATTAGCCTTCAAGGGCTAGCCGCAGCAGCAGCAGCAACAGCAGTAGGGCTTCAACCCTTCATTTACCACTTGGCTCTCCAGCACCTGCATAGGGACAATCCACCCAACCGGTGGCAAACAATGCAACGGTCAGCATTCAGCTGACCCAATTATAACAATCCTACCCCTTTCTCGGGGCATTAGCATTCTTTCCCTGCATAGCATGGCATCATCATATAGCAACTATGTACGCGCAGGCACATTCAAGCCATCACAACTATCGGCCACACGGCCCGATAGTCCGTGCACTCAGGGCACATTCTTGGTGTACCGGAATACCAGGGTCAACACCACCGTCTACACGGTATTTGAGCATTTTAGTCTTTCCGGCGCGCGGGCCTAAGACTCTCATTAGGCGCTCCAACAAAACCTATAACCAGGCTTCCAAGTCGGACGGACCTAACGCAGGTACGGATCAGCCACCCCCCGTTGCTCAAGTCGTCGTGCCACCTCGAATACGGAAGTATCCATGGCTATTTATAGGCGCGGGTCGGTTTCACCTTTCCTGTTCGGCAATCTGCCTTTTCATCGAGTTGCAGCCCAACGGCTCAACCGCTCATAAAGTGGCAACGCACGGTCACAAGAGTTGCATCCAACCCTCTTCATTTCCTGGACATCATCCAGTACTTCCTGCTGCACCAAGCAACAGGTAGGCACAAGGCAACACAAGCCATAATCACGGAGCCTTCTCCGATATGCAAACAAGCATCACCAATCCAGACCATGTCCAGATGGGCTTCACACAGCAT
Organism: Platanthera zijinensis; assembly: GCA_039513925.1. NCBI lineage: Eukaryota > Viridiplantae > Streptophyta > Magnoliopsida > Asparagales > Orchidaceae > Platanthera > Platanthera zijinensis. The sequence continues at coordinate 166,647,505 of CM077091.1, forward strand.
GCCTAGATCCGTACTCCAATTCCGGACTCTAACAAGGGGGACTTCACATATCTACCCCAAGGGACACCACAACCCACCGCACACTCGCGGGGAAGGGTTTTCCCTATGCAATGCAGAAAAGAAGGACTTCACATGTCCAAGAAGGGAGATCGTTACCCTTGTCGATCTCTTGGGAGCCATCGCAAACTAGCCGGTGAGAAAGAACCGCAGCAGCTTTGCCTTCACAACGCTGGCCTCGGATCACGAATCGGACCACGGGAGCTCCGCCGGTGGCTTGATCTCCTCCTCCTTCTTCCTCCTCTCTCTTTCTCTCTTCCTTAAGCAAATGAAGAATGAAGTCTTCATCAGCCTCTACTGATTAAATCCAGCCAGGAATCACCTGAGCCCTTGAATCCAAAGAGAGAAATTTGAACGGCCACGATTTTCCCAAAAACACACATTTTTGGCTGACACGGCCTGTGACACGCCCGTGTCACAGGCCGTGTACCCTTAAGCGGCACACGCGGTATTTGTACTGACTGATCTTTACCAGAACACGGGCATCGACACGCCCGTGTCGAACCTGACACTCCCGTGTCATTCCTGAGACACGCCCGTGTCACCCCTGCCTCATCGAGTTGCAAGCAATACACGGGTAGGCACACGGTATCGGACACGCCCGTGTCCAACCTGACACGCCCGTGTTCAAGGCTTGGTTCTAGGCCGTGTAACCTTCTGACTCAGAACGCATTTTATTTGAGTGACACGCCCTGGGACACGCCCGTGTCCCAGGCCGTGTACCCCCGACACGCCCTGGGACACGCCCGTGTCCCAGGCCGTGTAAAATGACTTGCACCTCAAAACCATTTTTGAGTCTTTTTGGGGTGTTACAATCCTCCCCCCTAACAAAATTTCGTCTCGAAATTTGCACGGTAAGGAAACAAGAACCCACAATGCTATAACTTGATAACTCTGTTATAACAAAAGGTACACGGTCTACAGCTTATACAAACAGTTCGGGAAATTCAGCTCGCATGGTCTGCTCTCGCTCCCATGTTAGCTCTTCACGGCCACAATTGTCCCATCGGACCTTGACCATCCCGATCACTTTGTTCCGCAACTGTTTCTCGGCTCGATCCTCGATCTGAATGAGTCTAACTCTTGTCGTTAGCCCATACTCGACCGGTACCCGATCATTCTCCACTACTTGAGCTGGATCCTTCACCGCCTTACGAAGGACTGAGATGTGAAATACATCATGTAATCCACCCAAGTCTGCTAAAAGTGCTAGTCGATAAGCAGCTTCCCCAACTCGCTCCACCACCTCAAACGGACCAAGATACCTCGGACTTAGCTTTTTCAAACGCTGAATCTTGGACACGCCTTTGAAGGGTTTGATCTTCAAATATACCCAATCACCCACCGCGAACTCCACGTTCCGATGTTTGGCATTGTAGTACTTTGCTTGACGATCTTGGGCTATCAATAGCCTCTCCCGAATAGAGCGTATGAGCGAGGTAGCTTCTTCGACTTCCTTTTTCCCACTCAGCTTAGATTCGTCTGCTTCTGCCCAAGCTAACGGTGTACGGCATTTCCGACCATATAAAGCCTCAAATGGTGTCATACCAATACTCGCTTGGTAGCTATTATTATAGGCAAATTCGACAAGAAATATATAATCTTCCCATCTCTTACCAAAGTCTAGGGCGCACATGCGGAGCATGTCCTCCATCGTCCTGTTGGTTCGTTCAGTCTGGCCATCCGTTTGGGGATGAAAGGCCGTACTAAACGCTAACTTTATACCCAACATTTGATGAACTAGCCGCCAATCATTCGATGTGAACCGCCCATCACGGTCACTGACGATGCTCCGAGGAACACCGTGCAGTCGAACAACCTGCTCCATATAAAGCTTGGCCAAGGTTTCCATTGAATCGTCTCTTCTGTTTGGAAGGAAGTGCGCCATTTTTGTCAACCGGTCCACAATCACCCAGATTGAATCATGACCGCGTTGAGATCTCGGCAATCCGTGCACGAAATCCATCGAAATGTCATCGAACTTCCACTCCGGAATAGGTAACGACTTCAGAAAACCGCCAGGCTTCTGGCATTCTGCTTTCACCAACGCACAGGTATTGCATTCAGCCACATAACGTGCGACATCTTTCTTTAGTCCGGGCCACCAGAACAGCTTTTTCAGATCTCTGTACATCTTTGTGTTCCCTGGGTGAACTGAGTACTTTGCAAAGTGAGCTTCGTACATCAACTCTTCCCTCAATTTACACACACTCGGGACGCACACTCGACCATTTCTTCGTAACAACCCGTTATCCCAAGAGAATTGGTCATCCGGCCCATCTTTTGCATAGCGCTGGAGACTTTCATCAAGCTCCGTTGCTCGCCGAACTCTGTTCGTACGGTCATATTGCACCTCCGTCCAGTTCAAGCATGCATCAGTCGACGAACCCTTGTCAACACAAGATATCTCCAAGGCTTCTAATTCCTGAATTAAACGCTGATCATGCCTCTGCAACCAGCTTGCCCGTACCGAAGTCTTCCGACTCAAAGCATCAGCGACCACATTTCCCTTCCCGGGAGTATAGTGAATCTCGAAGGTGTAGTCCCCAAGGAACTCCATCCATCTTCGTTGTCGCATATTCAGATCCTTCTGATCCAACAAATACTTTAGGCTTTTATGATCTGTATAGATATCCACTTTAACGCCATAAAGGTAGTGCCGCCACAACTTGAGCGCAAAGATTACCGCCGCCAACTCCAAATCATGGACGGGGTAATTCCGTTCATGCACTTTCAGCTGGCGCGAGCCATAAGCAATCACTTTACCAAACTGCAGAAGGACGCAGCCTAAGCCGCTCCCTGAAGCATCACTATAGATTTCATACCCATCTGTACCACATGGCGACGTCAACACAGGCGCCGTGGTCAAACGACTCTTCAAGTCTTCAAAAGCTCGCGCGCACTCCGGCGTCCAAATGAACTTTTGATCTTTTCTCGTCAGCGTGGTCAGAGGTAAAGCAATCCGTGAGAAGTTTTCCACAAACCGTCTATAGTAGCCCGCAAGTTCAAGGAAACTCCTGACCTCGGCCACTGAAGACATCACTGGCCAATCTCGAATGGCACTTATCTTCAACGGATCCACCGCGATACCTTCTCCACTTACCACATGGCCTAAAAAGGCTGCTGAAGAGAGCCAGAACTCACACTTTGAGAACTTTGCATAAAGCTTATTCCTCCGTAGGGTATGCAAGACCAACCGCAAATGATTTGCATGATCCTCTTCCGACTGAGAGTATACTAAGATGTCATCGATAAACACAATAACGAACAAATCCAAGTACTCTCGGAACGTTCGATGCATTAGGTCCATAAATACCGAAGGCGCATTACATAGGCCAAACGGCATTACCGTGAACTCATAATGACTGTAGCGTGTTCCAAACGCCATCTTGGGAATGTCACCTTCCCGAATCCTCAGCTGATAATATCCTGATTTCAAATTCAACTTGGAATAGACCGTTGATCCTGCCAGCTGATCGAATAGGTCATCAATTCACGGAATCGGATATTTGTTTTTCTCCGTCAGCTTATTCAATTCGCGGTAGTCAATACATAACCGTAAACTACCGTCTTTCTTTTTCACAAATAGAACAGGCGCGCTCCACGGTGACATACTTGGGCGTATGTATCCCTGCTCCAACAACTCTTGCAATTGGACTTTCAACTCAGCCATCTCTTTTGGCGCGACGCGATATGGAGAGCGGGCCACAGGTTTCGCACCTGGCACCAACTCAATAGAGAAGTCAATCTCCCGCTGGGGTGGTAACCCAGGAAGATCTTTAGGAAACACATCGGCAAACTCTGACACAACCAGTACTTCACCGACACTGGCCTTTGGCTCAACAGCCTGAATTAGCGTGAAGAATAACTCCGCGCCCTTCCGAACAGCATTGACGACTTGGAGCGCAGACAACAGAGTTCCACCAACTCCTCGCATACCAGCGAACTTCGTCACAAGTCCGGTATTCTGGCCCAATGTAATCTCCTTGGAGTTGCAATCAATAAAGGCACGCTGCTCCGAGAGCCAGTCCATACCAAAGATCACATCAAACTCCGATAACGGTAGCACAGCTGCACTCAAACCGAAATCCCGACTTCCTATTTGCACATCCACATCGCAAGCCCTATCCGCAAGCATCACACAGCCATTCGGCAATAGCACCCTTGTACGATCCACCGTCACATGACTTGGTACCCCAATGCGAGATACGAAATCCTCAGACAGAAAAGAATGTGAAGCACCCGTATCAAACAGGGCTCTCGCCAAATTATTCCGAATCAGAACAAAGCCTGCAGCACACACATCATGCACAAGCTATACATAACCACAAACAATAGCATGTAAGCAAGTAAGCTAAATCAACTCGTACATGTGACGACGTCACTTTGCTTAATCGCTTCCTGTTGACCAAGCTGATAGATTCAGGGTTGTGCCTGGGACGCAGAGGAATCAACCACCGCTTTGCCCTTCTCAGCATACGACGCACCCGTCTTCTTTTCCCCTTTGGGCTGAACAACCCGACAGTCACGAGCTATATGCCCCACCCGGCCACAGTTATAGCATGTACGAGAATCCGGCCTTGATGTCGCCCCCGACACAACGGTCGTAGTCACTTGCCCAGACGACTTGGACCTCTTGCCCCCTCTCTTCTGATAGAACGATTTGCTAGGGCGAGGTGCTTGAACCTCTGGCTTCGACACAACCAAGCCCTTGTTCCCTTGCACCCGCCGCATGTCCTTCTCCAACGCATATGCAGTATCAACCAACGCCTGAAACCCTTGGTTTACTGAACTCGAAAGCAGGAACCTCAACTCATCCCGCAATCCTTCATAGAACCGATTCGTTTTCCTTTGGTCATCCGCGAAGATTGTTCCCGCATACCGCCCCAACCTGGTAAACTCATGCAAGTAGATATCCACGCTATCTTCTCCTTGCTTTAACCGTTGGAACTCACTTTCCATAGCAATGCGTTGCGCCGCTGGGACATGCTTCGCCAGAAATATCTGAAAGAACTCAATCGATACTTGCGTTAATTGCCTGCCCGCCAAATGGTGTACCTCAACCTCGTCCCACCACAACCGCGCCTCTCCTTCAAGCATGAAGGTGGCCAAGGTGACCTTTAGAGTTTCCTCCGCCCTGATCGTTGTCATTATCCGCTTGACACGCGATAACCAATCTTTTGCCTGCGTTGAGGATCCCAGTCCCGTAAACGTAGGCGGACTGAAGCTCATGAATTGCTTCAACTGTCGGTCAGCTGCTCGTGGATCTACAGCCTCAACCGGCTCGGGTCGTACAACAACACGAACTGGTTCTACTGCCGGCTGCGCTTGCCCGGTCGGCTGAATCATGGCAAATAGAGTCTCAGCAACTAAGCGAACAGTTTCCGCAGATGGAGGAGGTGTTGGCACCTCAGCTGGTGCCGCACTCTCATCAGAGCGCTGGGGCTCAGACTGCCCAGCACCACTACGCGTCACCTATAAGTGGACAAGACACACATTAGCGAACGTATGCAAGCAAAACAACACAAAAAGGAACGCGCAGATTCCTCAAACAAGATTTTGTACATTCCTTAGTGGACATTCCAGAGTTCATTAGCGTTACAGCAAGACGCATAAACACGCGCTCGCCACCCCATAAAAGAATTCGTCCACGAATTCAATAGAGGAAGACCGAACGAAGCTGATAACAAAATGTAACGACCCCATCCGTTACATGACGTATAGTAGAAGGTCCGGCCGGGGCCCCACACTATATGCCACAAACAGACGGTGAGGTCACAGGATAATACCAAACCATACACGAATCCTAACTCAGAGCATTCTAGCGGAAGCTTTAAGTTGTAATTTGAACTCTAACCAGGAATGTCCAATAGATAAACCATATTTATATATATAGCCACGGAATGTACAACAAACATAGAGTTTGGCCTTAAGGCCTTACAGTTCCTCTTTCCACACCGTATGGTTTACAAACCTCGGCGCGCAGGCCGGCCATACATGAGTAAAAGAAAACAAGCAAAAACATTCGCTTAGCCTTCAAGGGCTAGCCGCAGCAGCAGCAGCAACAGCAGTAGGGCTTCAGCCCTTCATTTACCACTTGGCTCTCCAGCACCTGCATAGGGACAATCCACCCAACCGGTGGCAAACAATGCAACGGTCAGCATTCAGCTGACCCAATTATAACAATCCTACCCCTTTCTCGGGGCATTAGCATTCTTTCCCTGCATAGCATGGCATCATCATATAGCAACTATGTGCGCGCAAGCACATTCAAGCCATCACAACTATCGGCCACACGGCCCGATAGTCCGTGCACTCAGGGCACATTCTTGGTGTACCGGAATACCAGGGTCAACACTACCGTCTACACGGTATTTGAGCATTCTAGTCTTTCCGGCGCGCGGGCCTAAGACTCACATTAGGCGCTCCAACAAAACCTATAACCAGGCTTCCAAGTCGGACGGACCTAACGCAGGTACGGATCAGCCACCCCCCGTTGCTCAAGTCGTCGTGCCACCTCGAATACGGAAGTATCCATGGCTATTTATAGGCGCGGGTCGATTTCACCTTTCCTGTTCGGCAATCTGCCTTTTCATCGAGTTGCAGCCCAACGGCTCAACCGCTCATAAAGTAGCAACGCACGGCCACAAGAGTTGCATCCAACCCTCTTCATTTCCTGGACATCATCTAGTACTTCCTGCTGCACCAAGCAACAGGTAGGCACAAGGCAACATAAGCCATAATCACGGAGCCTTCTCCGATATGCAAACAAGCATCACCAATCCAGACCATGTCCAGATGGGCTTCACACAGCATGCCTAGATCCGTACTCCAATTCCGGACTCTAACAAGGGGGACTTCACATATCTACCCCAAGGGACACCACAACCCACCGCACACTCGCGGGGAAGGGTTTTCCCTATGCAATGCAGAAAAGAAGGACTTCACATGTCCAAGAAGGGAGATCGTTACCCTTGTCGATCTCTTGGGAGCCATCGCAAACTAGCCGGTGAGAAAGAACCGCAGCAGCTTTGCCTTCACAACGCTGGCCTCGGATCACGAATCGGACCACGGGAGCTCCGTCGGTGGCTTGATCTCCTCCTCCTTCTTCTTCCTCCTCTCTCTTTCTCTCTTCCTTAAGCAAATGAAGAATGAAGTCTCCATCAGCCTCTACTGATTAAATCCAGCCAGGAATCACCTGAGCCCTTGGATCCAAAGAGAGAAATTTGAACGACCACGATTTTCCCAAAAACACACATTTTTGGCTGACACGGCCTGTGACACGCCCGTGTCACAGGCCGTGTACCCTTAAGCGGCACACGCGGTATTTGTACCGACTGATCTTTACCAGAACACGGGCATCGACACGCCCGTGTCGAACCTGACACGCCCGTGTCATTCCTGAGACACGCCCGTGTCACCCCTGCCTCATCGAGTTGCAAGCAGTACACGGGTAGGCACACAATATCGGACACGCCCGTGTCCAACCTGACACGCCCGTGTTCAAGGCTTGGTTCTAGGCCGTGTAACCTTCTGACTTAGAACGCATTTTATTTGAGTGACACGCCCTGGGACACGCCCGTGTCCCAGGCCGTGTACCCCCGACACGCCCTGGGACACGCCCGTGTCCCAGGCCGTGTAAAATGACCTGCACCTCAAAACCATTTTTGAGTCTTTTTGGGGTCAGCTCAATTGGTGATGAGAGTTGAAAGAACTCCATAGTTAAGCGTGCTCGGGCTGGAGTAGTACTGGGATGGGTGACCTCCTGGGAAGTCCCCGTGGTGCGCGCTTGACTATCGAGTTTACCTCATCAAAGGGAGGCTGTGGCCACCAACAACCCGCCAGTGGGCTGGAGAGGGGTTGGGGTGCTGCACTTTTTATTGTAACGACCCTGGCACGTACGTAACAGCGTTACGGCTCTGCTCTCCAGGCATCGCTACCGGGCTGCAGCCCAAGCACCCCAACCCCTCTCCAGCCCACTGGCGGGTTGTTGGTGGCCACAGCCTCCCTTTGATGAGGTAAACTCGATAGTCAAACGCGCACCACGGGGACTTCCCAGGAGGTCACCCATCCCAGTACTACTCCAGCCCGAGCACGCTTAACTATGGAGTTCTTTCAACTCTCATCACCAATTGAGCTGTCCCCGTGATGCGCGCTTGACTATCGAGTTTACCTCATCAAAGGGAGGCTGTGACCACCAACAACCCGCCAGTGGGCTGGAGAGGGGTTGGGGTGCTTGGGCTGCAGCCCGGTAGCGATGCCTGGAGAGCGGAGCCGTAACGCTGTTACGTACGCGCCAGGGTCGTTACAAAAGTGAACATTAAACTCGTGAACCATTGGACTGTGAAGCGCAGAGTGTTGAACCCGAAAACCACGGTTCAAGGAATTCGGACATGGGGCAGCAGCCTGCACTTCTCCTAAGCTATGAGCCTATGACACTAAGCCGGACTCTCAGAGCGAAGAATCTCACTCACAAATGGTGGACCACTAGAAATAAACTCCGAGCTACAGCATGGAGGTCCCGCCACGCACCCGTAAGATCGAAGAGAGTTTCTCATTCCAAACCAAAACTGAGTTTGGCACCTTAGAGGGCACTTGAGAGCACTCGCCCTGTCCCACCTGGAACCACGGTGAACAAAGAGCTGAAGCTATCAACCTATCCATCCGGAGACCACGATGAACGAAGTTGGAGCTCTCGACCTGTCCACCCGAAAACCACGGTAAACAAGGAGTTGGAGTTGACCAGAGCTAGCCTGAGGAAGAAGCAAGAAGAAGCCCCCCCCCCCCCCCCCCAAGGTGCCTAATGGAGTCAATTTATAGTTTTCTAAAACTGGACTACAAATAACAGAAACCCATCTTTTGGTTTTACTAACTGCAGCCCAAATTGATATGCCAACAGCGTAATCACGTTGTTTGGAGCGGCTAATGGCATACCAAAAAAGGGTTTCCTGAAGGTGGCAAGTGCCCAATGAAGATGTTATTTAAACTCATTAGTTTAATCTTATGCCTGATAAATATGAATTTAAATAAGTAAAATAAGATTAAATTTATGTTTTTTTCTAAGTTCGAGTATTATTGTTATTATCTATGTTTTTTATTGTAGAAATGCTAAAAAGTTAATTTGAAAAATAAAGTTAGACCAATTTGATTGTCTGAAAAAGTTGTTCAAAAACTTTACAAGTTATTGCAACAAGGCAAAAACAAATTTCAAAATTCAAAAGTTAAATTTTGCGTCGGATACGAAACTAAAATGGAGCTTTGATTCGATGAAAGGATGCTTCGAAAAGGAGCAAAACAACATAAAAGAGGTGGCAGATCTACAAGCGAAAATTTAAGAGATGAACTAAAACTGGGAGGAGACAAAGTTGGCGAAAGAGGAGAAGCATCCGATCGAAAGTGGAAACAAATTTGGTGAAAGTCTAAGAGGATTTCCTGCAGCACTTTAATTTTTTATTATCATTTTTAGTAAGCTTTTTTTAATTGTATTGTGTGTTCCTATATATCTCAAAGTCATGTATGATGAGAGTACTACATTTATTGTGATGGTAAATTTCCCTTAAATTTTATATATGTTGGATGATTTATTTTTAAGTTTATGAATTTAATAATGAAACCTTTATATTAGTTCGATGTAATTAGTTATTGATAGAGGGGCTTTTATGTAATTACCTGGATTAGGGTTGTATATAACCTTAAGATTTATTCATGAGAGGGGGGATTTCATCATCAGTCAAACATGGTATCAGAGGCCGGTTGCGGCTCCTGCTAGGTCTGCTGCATCCCTCCTCTCCGGCCGCCTCCGTCTCCCCGCCGCGCATCTGCCTGATCGGAGATCCAGAGGCATCCCCTTCTCCGTTCTTCTCTCAGGTTCTTCTCCCCGTGGCCTCGCCGGTCTTGATCTCGGCCTGCTCTGCCAGATCTGTTTTCTGCTGCTTTCCTCTTCTTCTAATGGAAAAATCTGAGAAATCTTCACCGTTTCACCCAGCGTTTGCGGTCTCCAACATACGCAACGTCATCCCTATTAAACTTGATCTTGAGACTGCCTTATATTCGTCTTGGGCAGAGTTGTTCAAGATCACGGCTCAAGCTTACGACGTCATCGATCACATCATACCACCATCTACCACTGGCAAAGATGCAGTTCAGAGTATTGCAACTGCTGCGTCTTCCTCGCCTGTTGATGATCAACAGTGGAAGCGGCTCGATGCGGTGGTTCTTCAATGGATATATGGCACCATCTCTCAAGACCTTCTGCTCACTATCATTGAACCAGGGTCCTCGGCGCAAGAAGCTTGGGAACGCCTTGCGGACATTTTCCAGGACAATAAACAGTCCCGGGCTGTTCAACTTGAAAGTGAATTTGCTGGAATTCACCTTGAACAATATTCTAATGTCACCAATTACTGCAAAGCGCTGAAGACTCTTGCGGACCAACTCTCGGCGGTTGGCTCTCCCGTCTCCAATGAACGCCTCGTCCTTCGTCTTGTGGCTGGCCTACCTGAACGCTTCGACACTGTCGCCAGCATCATCAACCAGACAACCCCCCTACCTACATTTATCCAAGCTAGGTCTATGCTTACTCTTGAAGAGGCCCGTAAATTGCGCCAACTGAGTGCTCCGTCTGCTATGGCACACACGACTCACGTATCACATACTAGTGTTGAGCAGCCTGCGAACTCAAGTCAAGTCCAGAATAGTGGACAAGGTCGGCCCACCAATCGGGGTGGCCGGGGTCGCGGAAATCGTGGTAGAAACCGTAACAATGGAGGTAGAGGAGGGAGATTCAATTTCAATCAATGGCAACAATCTAGGCCTGCGAGCGGTTCGGTTTGGGTCGGTTTGGACCCAAACCGAAACCAAACCGACATGCCTCGGTTTTTGGTTTGTCCAAACCGACCCGGACCGAATCCGGTCGGTTCGGTTCAAAGTCGGTTCGGTTTTTAATCGGTTTTTTGCGGTTCGGTCTCGGTTTTTTTGTAAATAAACATATAAGCAGATATAATATAATATAATATCAAAACTGGATAGTAAGAGGAAAAATAGATATTGCAGATTGATAATCTGAACATGCTTCACAGATTGAGCAAGTCGATCCCAGGCATAGAGTTTAGGTTGTCGTTTAACTAGTTTTGAACATGCTTCACAGATGAGCAGATATTGCAGATTTATAATATGACATTTCGATAATAGTTAATATGAAACTATTTATATTAGTTTGAATTTTTTTTTACCCAGGTAATATACAATTATGCAATGAACTCTCTAAAGAAAATGTTTTATACAATCAGGTATATCATACCATACAATCATGTTTAATAAGTAAAGAGATTGAAAATACAAATAATTGAACTCAAAGCAATTGAATAACAACATCATGAGCAGAATCATATTGAAATCAATTGAAAATATATGAAAATACTACTATACATCAAGACAATTAAATAACAATATCATATACATTTCTATACATAAATTAAAATTTAAAATATAGTATACAACTATACATAATTTAAAATTTTTATAAGATTACTCGGTTCGGTTCGGTTCGGTTTGATCGGTTTTTATAACTTGAAAACCGACCCGAACCGATAGTTCTTCGGTTTTCAAAAGCTCCAGACCGAACCGACACCGGACCGGGCGGTTCGGTGTCAAAATCGATGCGGTTTGGTCGGTTCGGTCGGTTTAGTCGGTTTTCGGTTTTCGCTCCTCACCCCTACAACAATCTCCTCCTCCTTGGAATCAATCCTTACCAAACCAGCAATGGACATCTCCTCCTCCTTGGAATCAATGGCAACAGTCTTGGAACGTACCACCATGCCCTTACCCCACCACTCAGTGGAATCAGCCATCACCTGCTCAACCCCGGAACACACAAGCCGGAATCATTGGCTCACGCCCTCAAGCTCACAGTGTTGCTGCCATGCCTGCTCATCCCTTCTACTCTCCAGACATTGCATCGGCCATGCAAACACTCAGCCTTCATCCCCCGATGAGAATTGGTACATGGACACTGGTGCCACCTCCCACATGACGTCCAATCAGGGTAACTTCTCTTCTCTTTCTAATTCAAGCAGTCATAGATCTATACTTGTAGGTAATGGCAACTCTATCCCAGTTCAGGGTCATGGTCGTTGCTCCATCTCACCACCCAACCCTCCCATGAAACTTGATAATGTGCTCTTTGCACCTCACTTGGTCAAAAACCTTATTTCTGTTCGTCAATTCACGAAAGAAAATTCATGCTCTATTGAATTTGATCCCTTTGGTTTCTCTGTGAAGGATCTGAGGACGGGAACACCTCGCATGCGATGTGACAGCAGCGGGGACCTCTACCCAGTTCACACTATTGGATCTCCTGGTTCATCCTCCACTGCCGCACTGTCCACCATTTCTCCTAATGTTTGGCATCATCGCCTTGGTCACCCAGGAAGTGTGGTTTTTAACTTTCTTCGGAAAAATAATTGTATTAAATGTTCTAGTCTCAATCCTAATATGTTTTGTAAGTCATGCCAACTTGGCAAACATATTAAACTCCCTTTCAGTTCATCTGTTTCATGCACGTCCGCTCCGTTTGACATCATTCATAGTGATGTGTGGACTTCTCCTGTTTTAGGAAATAATAACTTTCGTTATTTTGTCTTGTTTTTGGATGATTTTTCTCATTTTCTATGGGTGTTTCCTATGTCTCATAAGTCCCAAGTGTTTGAAAAATTCAGTGCCTTTTACACCTATGTTGACACTCAATTTGAGAAGAAAATTAAGACTCTTCAGTGTGACAATGGACGTGAATATGATAACTTGTTGTTTCATAATTTTTGTAACAAGCAGGGTATGCAACTTCGTTTCTCCTGCCCATATACTTCACCCCAAAATGGGAAGGCCGAGCGTATGATCCGAACCTTAAATAATATCTCTCGCACACTTCTCATACACGCCTCCATGCCACCTGCTTATTGGCCTCACTCTCTTCTAATGGCCGCATACCTCAACAATATCATGCCCACCACCACTCTTAATTTCTCGTCTCCCACTGAAGCCCTCTTTATGCGTCGACCTGTGTACTCACACATTCGTACATTTGGTTGCCTATGCTACCCAAACATCTCAGATATTGTTCATAATAAATTACTCCCTCGCTCCAAACCGTGCGTCTTTCTCGGTTTTCCTACAAATCACAGAGGCTACAAATGCCTAGATATACTATCTAACAAAATATTTATTTCCAGACACGTTACTTTTGACGAGCATGTGTTTCCTTTCTCCTCTCATACTTCTACACCAAAGTCTTCATCACACCTTCCGGTGGAGGAATCTCCCTATCCTATCCACTTGATTCCCGGCAACGCATCTGAAATACCGGTTGGTTGCCAAACACACAATCCCCCTCATCAAACATCCACCCAACATGTGCCTCATCTTGAAATTGCTGAACTGCCTCCTACCTCTCAGCCACCCACAATCCCTCCTAGGCATCCTATGGTCACCCGTAGTGGACATGGGATTCACAAGCCTCGTATTCCTCTTAATCTTTCAGTTGAGTCATCCTCTGATACCATGTTTGACTGATGATGAAATCCCCCCGGGCGGGGAACAAGGTCCCATGCAGATTGTAGCGGACACTGTAATTCGAGAAGAAGGTTGTGTAACCAGCAAGCCTCAGCAACCGCATTCGCAACCCCTCTGTATTCGGCCTCAGCACTCGATCTTGATAGAGTAGGTTGGCGTTTGGATGACCAAGATATAAGGTTATCACCCAAGAATGCACAGTATCCTGAGGTGGATCGTCGGGTGTCGGGACAGCCACCCCAATCAGCATCCGTGTATATGACAAGACTATTTAGCGGAGATGGGGATAGGTGTAATCCAAGATGGAGTGTCCCCTGAATGTATCGAATGATGCGCCGGAGAGCATGAAGATGAGGCTCGCGAGGGTCATGCTGTCCAACAAATTTGTTTATTCATGCATGACCCTCGCGAGCCTCATCTTCATGCTCTCCGGCGCATCATTCGATACATTCAGGGGACACTCCATCTTGGATTACACCTATCCCCATCTCCGTTAAATTGTCTTGTCATATACACGGATGCTGATTGGGGTGGCTGTCCCGACACCCGACGATCCACCTCAGGATACTGTGCATTCTTGGGTGATAACCTTATATCTTGGTCATCCAAACGCCAACCTACTCTATCAAGATCGAGTGCTGAGGCCGAATACAGAGGGGTTGCGAATGCGGTTGCTGAGGCTTGCTGGTTACACAACCTTCTTCTCGAATTACAGTGTCCGCTACAATCTGCATCCTTAATCTATTGTGATAATGTTAGTGCTGTTTATCTTTCTGGGAATCCAGTCCAGCATCAACGCTCAAAACACATTGAGATGGACATTCATTTTGTGCGCGAGAAAGTTGCGCTGGGACTGGTTCGTGTGCTGCATGTCCCCTCTGCCTACCAGTATGCTGACATCTTCACAAAGGGCTTGCCTAGACAGATTTTTCAGGACTTTCGTTCCAGTCTCTGCATCCGTTCAGCTCCTGCTTCGACTGAGGGGGTGTATTAGTTCGATGTAATTAGTTATTGATAGAGGGGCTTTTATGTAATTACCTGGATTAGGGTTGTATATAACCTTAAGATTTATTCATGAGAGGGGGGATTTCATCATCAGTCAAACACTTTAGATTAAGTTTTCATCTTCTACTATGTTGCATGATTCAAGAAATGAGTTATGTAAGTATATGAAGGAAGGTTTTCTTCCTGCGTTACGAGATTCGAAAGATGAGTTGTGTAAGTTTTGTAATCAAAGTTTTAATATTTTTACTGTGCTTCGAGATTTGAGTGATGAGATGCGTAAATACTTCATAAATTCAATATAACATAAAAGAGAGAAAAAATGTATATTTTTACTAGCAATCTTGATTTTTATTCTTCATAATATATTCTTAGTTCTGCCTAAATTAGAGATGACTATGAGAATAAATAATATAGAGAATTATGATATTGAGGGATAATGATTTTTGATTTAAAATCGTTGCAAGATAAGTTAATTGAGCATTCTCATAAAACATCATTAAAAATATTTATCACAATAGACATACAAAATCATAATACAAAACTGCTTTTTCAAATTGATTAAAAAGTACTTTTAGGAAAAACATTGTCTAGTTTTATTAGTGTTTTCATCTATTCTAAAAAGCACTCTGTTTAATATACTTGAATTTTTTAAAAAATTGTTAAACTAATACTTACAATCATATATTAGTCGCTTCTTCGTGAGAACAATCTTTAGTTTCATTATATTACTTATCTGACACGTGCACTTGCATATATATCTATTTTTCAGTCATCAGCATACCAATAAGCATTCTATGGATTCAGGAAGAAAGGCAAGATATGCAATTGCCTTCTACCATTGATTTTTTTGAAGTGAGAGATGAGGAGGAGGAAGGTTTTCGGCTGGTTGGTTTCGAAGTTTGGTGTTCTAGGTGATCCAGTATTAGATTTTGTTTGATTTGGTGTTTTGTGGCAACTCTCTATAAATAGAGCAGTTCCCCTTCATGTTTCAAGGGGAAAATAGAAGGAAAGGTTGAACAGTAGATTTTGTGGTTTGCACTTCTGAGGTCGCCAGTGAGTTGGTGTCTTGTAGCAGGTTTTTCTCTTCTGCGGTTATGAGTTGTTGAGGTCGCTGGAGCAATCGGCCGAAGTCGTTTGTCGATTCCTGGAGCAGTCGTCGAAGGTGTTTGCAGGTTCCTGGAGCAGTCCGCCGAAGTTGCCGGTTCCTGGAGCTATCCGTTGTTAGCGTTGTCCTGTGCAGTGCTTGCAGGTTCCTGTAGCAGTTTGCCTAGATTAATGTTGTTCGAGGTTGAAGCTGTCCACCCAGCGAACTATGCAGTGTTGTTCGCTGGTTTATGCAACTCGTCAGAGCAGTCTTTGTTTTTGCTAGAGTAGGGTGCGATCTAAAGATTGTAAGCAGGTGTTTGGCTGTCTGAAGTGGACCGGGAGGTTGGCGGTCTGAAGTACGGTTAAAAGTTATGTGGCTTATTGTACTTGTGTCTAGAAGTTATGTTGTTGCTTGGTGGTTTTTTTTTGTGATTCAAATTGTCCAATACCACCCCAAATTGTCTTGCAGCGTAGATTAGTTGTTGCCCACAAACTGTACTACTGCTTTATTACTCATCTAGTTTGTCTTTGGTTGTTCTATCTTGCAATTCGAATTTTTAACATGATATCAGAACTAGGTTCGCACTAGCTGCGTTGTTTTTGTTGCAAGATAATCATGCTTGAAGATGAAAGGCAGTGACTATACCAGGGGTTTTGGTGTGGAGTTACTCACGCACTCAAACTACAAAAAATAGAGATCTTGCATGGAGAGTTATCTGCTGGGGGAAGACCTGTGAGAAGTTGTTGACGGAGATGACCAGGAGCAGGTTGTCGCAGCAGGAAACAACGCTCAGCTAGTCAGAGCTTAGAGGAAGACAAACACCAAGGCGAAGTTCACCCTTAAACGGGTCATTTCCCCAAAATTGTTTGACCATATCATAGGGTGCAAATCTGCATCAGAGACCTAGAGAGCTCTGAATGGGCTATTCAATAAAAAGAATATGACACGGTTGCAGTTCCTGGAGAACGAGTTGGCAATGGCCACTCAAGGGGAGTTGATTATTTTGACCTTCTTTCTGAATGTGAATAATCTCTGCGCTGAGATTTCTGTTTTAGATCCTGACGAACCGATCTTCGAGTCAAAACTAAAGAGACACATCATTCGCGGGCTACGAAAGAAATATATGGCTTTCATCACGTCGGTTCAAGGATGGGTTGTTCAACCGTCCTTGTTGGACTCTGAGAATTTGCTGTCTTCTCAGAAGAGTTTAGCAAAACAGATGGCAGGAGTGACGATCATGGAAGGAGAAAACGAGGCTCTCTTCTCTGAGAAGAAGAAGCTCTGAGAAAAATAGAAGAAGAGTTTAGGAGACGGACAATCAACGTCCTCTCAAGAAGGTGGGAGAAACTTTCTTCCCTAATATGATGAGCAAAATATGCCATTCTGTTTTGCTTGTCACAAGTATGGACACATAGTGAAACATTGTTGGTCAAACTTAAAGGTCGGACATGTTGCTGAGAAGGAGGATTCAAAGCAAGAAGAATATGGAGAAAAAGAATCATAAGGAGGTCGACAGTGGGGGAACTGCTTCCTAACAGAGATGAGGGCACCATCTATTGACACGTTAGCTTTGATCATCTTCCAGGATGATTGGATTGTTGATTCTGGTTGCGGTCATCATCTCACCGGAGACGTGACAAAGTTCGTTGCCCTCAAAGCATATAAAGGAAACGATATTATCATCACGGCAGATGATACTGTGCATTATGTAGAGAAGGAAGGGCTAGTGTCGTTGGGTAGCGAGGAGGGACCATTCAACCTGAAGAGTGTGTATCACGTGCCTGAAATGAAGAACTAGTTTTCTGTGACAAACGCGGTGGATGCGGGATACAACGTTCTTTTCGGACCGAAGGAGGTCAAGTTTGTGAAGAACTTGTCTGGGATCAATGGAGATGTTACTCATGTTGGGAGGCAAGTGAAGAACTTGTTCGTCCTGTTTGTTAATGTGTACGTTGACAAATTGAAGGCAAATAATGGCACAGTGATCTGACACGAGAGGCTAGGTCATGTGGGGATGGACAAGCTGAAGGTTATGGAGACAAAGAATTTGGTAAATGGCATGCCCAGCCTATCTTCTTGTGGCGACGGCCACGTGCGTGAGGGATATCAATTTGGAAAGTCGCACCGACTTTCATTTGACAATTCAGAATCCAGATGCAGAGCTCCGCTGGAATGCATCCATACAGATATGATGGGGTCATACATCACCCTGTCCTATTGAGGAAACAAATACATGTTGATGCTGGTAGATGACTACACCCGATACACTTGGGTGTACTTCATGGGAGAGGAGTCAAAGATTTTTGAGAAGTTCCAAGAATAGGAGCTTGTTGAAGGGAAGCTAAGGCGGAGAGTAAAGAAGTTGAGAACTGACAATGACAGGGAGTTTACCTTTGACGCTTTCGTGTCTTTTTGCAGGAGATCTGGCATTTGTAAAGAACTCATGTGTGCCTACACTCCTCAGCAAAATGGTGTTGTCGAGAGAAAAATCTGTCATTTAGCAGAAACATGTAACAGTTAGTTGTGCACAAAAGGAATTCCTAAAGCCCTATGGGCGAAGGGAATGACTTGCGCTACTTATGTGATCAACAGGTTACCTCTGAGTCCAAATCGAATGGTGTCTCCGCATGAACTAATGTTCAAGGAGAAGCCAAATGTTGCTCACTTAAAGATTTTTGGTGTGACATGTTTTGTGCACCTTCCGGACCAACCGCAGACCAAGCTAGAGCCAAAACCACGAAAGTGCGTGTTTGTTGGATATGACGAATGAAAAAAGGGATGGAAATGCATAGATTCACACACTCACAATTTTATCGCCTCTCGGGATGTAGTGTTTGATGAACTGATTTATTATAGGGAGTCTCATCAGTGGCATTGCCTGATGAAAGAGAAAGAGGGGATGAAGAGAGAGTCGTTGAGTACTCTGGGCTGGAACTTGTGATGTCTCCAAGTGCCTCATCTCTATCTAGCTCGGAAAGAGCTTCGTGTTCTGGAGGCAGGGAGAGGACTGCTCCAAAGCATGCCGAGCAAAGGATTGAAGTAGAGGAGGTTGTTGATATGGTTGAAAGTGGACAAGGGTTGAGAAGATCTAAGCAGACTATTGTTCCACTCGCCCGCTACAAAGAAGGGAACTTTGTGAGTCGTGTCTCCTATTTCTTTGCAGAATCACTTAACGAAAGGGAGCCGCTCGATTTGAGGACGCAATAGGCGTAAAGGAGTGGGATGAAGTCATAAAAGAGGAGATGGCGGCGTTGAAGAAGAATAAGACTTGAGACCTGGTTCCCATGATTGAAGGAATGAAGTATGTCACCTGCAAATGGGTGTACAAGATAAAGAGGAAGGCTGATGGAGGAGTGGAGCGGTACAAGACAAGGCTTGTTGCTGGGGTTTCTCTCAGCAATACGGCAAAGACTACAAGGAGACCATTAGTCCTGTGGCAAAGATGAGTCGGTAAGGACGGTCATTGCCTTGGCAGCATGTCGTGGTTGAAAACTGTGGCAGCTTGATGTGAAGAATGCATTCTTATATGGAGAGATCAACAAGAACATATTCATAGAACAGCCGCCTGGGTATGTGTCCAAGTCTCTGCCACAACACGTGTGCAAATTAAAGAAGGTCCTATACAGGTTGAAGCAGGCACCGAGAGCTTGGTACGGGAAGATTGCTGAGTACCTCCAGTTCTGTGAATATGACGCATCGGATTCAAACTCCAGCATGTTTGAAAAAAAGAGAGATGGTCTACATGTGTTGATTCTACTATACATTGACGATATGATTGTGACCGGAAATGTCGACGGGGAGATGGCGATTCTTACGGCAGAGCTATCTATCCATTTCGAGAAGAAGGATTTGGGTGAGTTGCACCACTTCCTTGGACTAGAAGTTGAGAAATTAAAGAAGGTCCTATACGGGTTGAAGAAGACACCGAGAGCCTGGTACGAGAAGACTGTTGAGTACCTCCAGTTCTGCGGGTACGACGCATCGGATTCAGATTCCATCATGTTTGCAAAAAGGAGGGATGGTCTACATGTGATGATTCTATTATATGTCGACAATATAATTGTGACCGGGAATGACGACGGGGAGGTGGCGATGCTTAGGGCAGAACTATCTATCCGTTTTGAGATGAAATATTTGGGGGAGCTGCACTACTTCCTTGGACTAGAGATTGAGAAGAGGAAGAGTGGTCTGCTAGTGTCTCGGAGAGCCTATGCCGAGAGGATCGTAGAGCGATTCAGCATGAAGGAAGGAAAGAACGCTTATGTACCACTCAAGTTTGGACTGAAGCTTTGAAAGGATGGGGGAGGATTCTTCCTAACTCAAAGGTTTTTCAGGCCTTGATGGAGAGTCTGATCTATCTGACTATCACTCGGCCAAGCATCGCGTTTGTTGTTGTCGTGTTAGTAGATATATGCAAGAGTCAAGGATGCCTCATCTGGAGGCAGCAAAGGGGATTTTGGAGAATGTGAAAACCATCCTGGATGTAGGATTATTATATGGAAGAAACTCCAGCTTTACTCTACATGGGTATACCGATGCAGACTATGCGGGAGATACTGATGATCGGAAGTCAACATTCGGATATGCGTTCATGTGCGGAGATGTTGTTATCTCCTTATGCAGCAAGTAGCAGGACTCGATTTCCCTTTCTACCACTGAGGCAGAGTACAAGGCGTCATTCCTTGCGACTCAGGAGTGTATCTGGCTGCGGAGACTGGTGGCGGATGTTGATGTGGAGGTGAGGGGACCAACCCTGATTCACGGTGATAACAAGAGTGCATTGAAACTGGCAACCAATCCAGTCTGTCACGCGCGAACAAAGCACATTGAGATAGAGCATCACTTTATTCGGGAGAAAGTGCCAGAAGGATCTCTCGCAATGGAGCATTTGCTAGAAGGATCTCTCGCAATAGCAGACATTTTCACGAAGGCTCTATACAAGGGACCGTTTGAGCGTCTTCAATCTCTTCTTGGTGTTGTCTCTGGGGCTCATTTCAAGGGGGAGTGTTGATTTTTTGAAGTGAGAGATGAGGAGGAAGGTTTTTGGTTGGTCGATTTCGGCATTTGGTGTATTAGGCGGATCCAATGTTGGGTTGTGTTTGTTTTGGTGTTGGTGTTTTATGACAGCTCTCTATAAATAGAGCAATTCCCCTCAATGTTTCAACAAGAAAATAGAAGGAAATGTTGAACAGTAGAGTTTGTGATTTGCACTTCAGAGGTCGCCAGTGAGCTGGTGTCTTGTAGCAGGTTTCTGTCTTCTGCGGTTATGAGTTATTAAGGTCACTGGAGCAGTCCACCGAAGTCGCGCCGTTTCCTGGAGCAGTCCGGCGAAGGTGTTTGCGGGTTCCTGGAGCAGTCCGCCGAAGTCATTGCCGGTTCCTGGAGCTGTCCGCTGTTAGTGTTGTCCTGTGCAGTGCTTGCGGGTTCCTGTAGCAGTTCGCCTAAATTAATGTTGTTCGAGGTTGAAGTTGTCCACCCAGTGAACTGTGCAGTGTTGTCAACAGATTCATGCTACTCGCCGGAGCAGCCGGAAGTTTGTAAACAGGTATTTGGTGGTGTGAAGTGGACCAGGAGGTTGGCGGTCTGAAGTACGATTAGAAGTTCTGTGGCTTGTTGTAGTTCTGTCTCGAAGTTGTGTTGCTGCTTCGTGGTTTTTTTTATGATTCAAATTGTCCAATACCCCGCCAAATTGTCCTGCGGCATTGGCTGGTTGTTGCTCACAAATTGTACAACTGTCTTATTACTCATCTAGTTTGTCTTTGGTTGTTCTATCTTGCAATTCGAATTTTTTAACAGTTTTGCCACCTAAGAGGTGGCGTGCACCTAAGATTTTGGGTGCATACATAAAAGTAATGTACACAAAGTCAAAAGTGATGTGCAAGTAAAAGTGCCCTATAATATACACATAATTAAAATTTCGCTTGCGCTAAGTTTAACTTTTACTAATTGGACAAGGAGTTTTTCGTTCCTCATTATAATAAATTAATTATAGTTTATTGTATTTTAAAATTAAATAGTCATTTTCATGGCGTTCTCCTTGACGATAAGTATATCATTATTATTGTCATTTAATGTTCTAACTTCGACCTAATTTCAATAATTGGCGAAATAAATAAATAACGATTAATATGTCTATTTAGTATTTATACAAGCACGTTAGATTTTTAAAAATTTCTAATCAAATTAATTGTCCGGTTGTCACTTAAAAGAGAATAAAATTACGTTTTGTTTTGTTTTTAAAAAACCTAAATTAAAGCTCTATTTGGCTCTCCACCATTCCTCCCTAAATGCACTACCGAGGTCAAGCCCTTTATTTTTCTAAGGGTGCAAGTTGAGTCGAGTCGACATGAAAAAACTCAAGCTCGAGCCCGTAAAACTAGAGCTCGAGCTCAATCTTAATTACGAATCGAAATCGAGCTCAGCTATAATTGTTCATAAGCTTACAAGTATTTGCATTTTTTTAAAAAAACAAGTTTCGAATATAAGGAAATTAGATTGACGAGCTAAAAAACTCGTAACCAGCTCGAGCCAAATTGGAGCTGCTTGAAACTCAAGCTCGAGCTTGAAAAGTAGGTATTGAGCTAAAGCTCGAGTCAGGATAAAATAAATTAGTGGAGCATGAGCTCAAGCTTGAAATGCTTAGCTCGAAATTGAAAATTTTATCAAAATAGCTCCCTCTCCAAACCAAGTCCTCTACTTTCAATCCTCCATCGCGGTGGCATTTGAGCCTTTCTCCACTGCACCAAAAACCACTGCCGGAGAGCCAAATTGAGCCTAAGGCTCCGTTTGGGAGGACTTATTTTCACCGGTCAAGCGGTTACGACCGCATGTACCACATAACCGCTTGAGAGGTGAAAATTAGTCCAAACGAAGCCTAAAAATTTATGTACTAATTCAGGCACCAATGAAAAACATGCCATATCAGGAAACAGAAAAAACGACGCGAGAAACAAAGAGATATTGAACTAAAAGCGGTAAGGTTACCAACATCGACGAAATCGCGGAGGAGAAATGCCGGCAACCATCTCGGGGGGCGGTGCAATGACCGGCGCATGAGAGCCATCAGATCCTCCGCCCGCCGCGGCAGCAAGATCTCACTCACATCCCTCTTCTCTCTCCCGGCCAGCGCATTCATTTCCTCCGCCGTGGCGCAGATCGCCGACGTCAGAATCACCACCCTCTCCACCACCTCCGCCGCCTCCGCCGCCAGCCGGAAAGCCACGAAGCCGCCGTAGCTGATCCCCGCCACGGAGTACTTCTCCACCCCCAAATCCCTCATCGCGGCGGCGACGCATCTGGACTGAAACCCCACCGATCGCTCCGCCGTGGCGGAGGCCGACCGGCCGAAAAAAACCAGATCCGGGATGTAGAGATCGAAGGAGCGCGAGAGGGTACCAATCTGATCTTGAAATTGCCACTTACAATTTCCGCCGAATCCGTGGATGAGAACGAGGGCTGGTTTTCCCTGCCTCCGGCGGCGTGGGATCCAGATTTGGATGGAGGTGGCGGCTCCGCCGGCGGTGAAGGATACGGTGCAGGTGGAGAGGCCGCATAACAGGAAGAAGAGCGAGAGTTGGAAGTCCTTGAGAGCGACGAGGCTGAGGCGGCGGTTGTAGAGAGGAGGGAGGTGGGTGAGGAGGAGGACGGCGAGGCGGCGGAGGAGAAGGGGTGGACGGAGGAGGCGGTGGAAGAAATGGCGGGCTATTGTGGCCTCCATTAATTATACGGTGGAAATGGGCGGCAAGTATTTATGATTTGGCGGCAGGGGTAGGGTTTCGAGGGATGCGTTTTGGAAAAGAAGCGCGGGTGAGGGGGGTAAGTTTATCCGCGGATTATTTTAAGTGTTTGTGATATCCAATGGGAATATGGGATGGACAGCAGTCAGCAAACCTTCTTCCAATTTTTTTTTAAAAAAATATTTATGAGCTGCATCATAATTCATGCATGCGAGATATGTTAAATTATGGAAATAGCGATAAACTAATCATCAACATACCTTACAAAACGGGCAAAGATAACACATATATGTACTCCATTTAAATTGCACTTTTTCTAGAAAATGGACACTGGATAAGGTTCAGGCTCAGTTTGGTTTGGTTGCAGCGATTCGAGAAATAATGGTGGAAAATAGTGGTAGAATAATCGGCTGTTTTGTAGAATGGTGACAGAATTTATGAAATTGTTTGAAAGTACAACTTTTATAGTACTATTTTAAACGGTGAAATAGTTTTAGCTGTTTGAAAAAATAATTATGTGGTGTGCAGTCTAATTTTTTGTAATTAAAGACAGAGAAATAACACATAATAAAATTATATTTAAAAAAAATACAATAAGAACTTTTCTTATAAGTTTTTTCTTTAAAAAAATCATAAAAGTAATGTATAATAAAAGTAAATATAGTTATTGAATTTTATATTTAGGTTTGCTAATTTAAATGTCATGTTGTAATATACCTGTAATTTTCATTCAGTTGATCTACAATTTAGTTCTTGATATCTCCCATGCCTTCAAATGTACTAGATGCATTATTTGGATTTGAATCGATAGTTCTTGTATGATTGTTTGGTCGCAGTTTGTACACCTTTGGATGAACAAAGTTCGTTTCCATCACATACATCAATCTCCGGGTCAGATCGAGATGGATGTCTTCTAATATAATTGTGGAGTACCATCGCGGCCACCACAATGACACACTGCTTGAAGAAATCAAACGGTAGCATTTTGTTATGTATGGCCCACTTTTTCTTTCATACATCAAAACTCGTTTCAATCACACTATGCAGCAAAGCGTGTGCTTTATTAAATATTTCACAACGTCCTTCTATTCGGTGATTCCCCCGAAACAAATCTGACAAGTGATATCTAATTAATTTCAGGAAAAGATTTCAAGACTCAAGAGTCCTTTTTCCAAATAATAATAAGAATCTATAGGATAATATTTACCTTCAATATTGAAAGAGATTATATAGTTGCAAATATGATATTCAATACAATAACACTTGTATAACTTCAAGTACGTACCTTCTCTTGAAAATGGAAATTTACTTACCGGATTTTTTACTGCACGATGATATGTACGAGTGCCATATGAGGAACCCTCCCAACTAGGAATAACATATGCAAAGCACATATTGAAGTCGCAAATCGTCATTACATTTTGAATTGGGCTATCATGACGACCAATATAAGGAACTTGATCTTTTCAACAGGTATACGTGCATCAACGTGTGTGTCCCATCAATTGCTCTAATGCAATCCTTAAATTGACACATATCTTTAATCATTTCTTATGTGTGAAGGAATAGCACGAAACTGAGGATCAGTACGAGCAATGATCATCAAAAGCATAAAGGTCCGAAAATAGAAATAACATAGGGTAAACACATCAGTTAAGTGATTCTGTGTAGTGGGTTTGGAGTCATTTCACCCTCCTATCCTCTAGGATGCTCAAGAAGGTCACTCGATTCACTGTGGATTGGAAATGTACTGTGGCAAAATGATACAACTATTGATCCTCAAAGATCTCCGGATATTTCTCAAGTTCTTGAATAACCTCTCGCAGTAGGTATATATTTGGTGAAACCATAGGTTTTGCAACAAGCGAACAACAGGCTCATCTTGCAGCAAGGAGACAATACTCCATATCTGTATAGATATGTATGTAAAAAATAAATCCAGATCGTCGGAATCTCTAGACATTGATGTAAGCTTGAAGATAAAACCCCGGAAAAGTTCACTGAAAAAGTAAACAAACGACAGATGATCGGTTCCTGTACTGGAGGAGAAGGCACGCCGGCATATTGAGGGACACCTATCGCCGGAGAAGAACGATTGGCATTAGCCTATCACCGGAGAAGGAGGGCTGAGGTGGAATGGTTCGCAGAATGGCAAGCTAGGGCTCGGAAGAGGCTCTCGCGAATTTGACTCTGGCAGAAGAAACTCGCAATTCTGAAGTCGCAATTTCTGAAGTCACACTAATATTTTGCGACTCTATAAACACAATAAACAACAATTCAAGGGTGGTAGAGATTGTCATAACCCGCATTTTTACCGTATATAATAGTTTATCAGAGTAAGGGAAAATGCGCGTCATGATGCCACGTCAGTAGGGGATAATTGCGGACGCTCAGGCAAAACTCCTACTAGACACAAAAAGAGATATCTTTAAGTGATTCAGTGAAAATCCAATATAAGTTAAGCAATTAATTGTATCCCTCGGCTTAGTGGCTCATCAGGTCCACGAAAAAAATAGTTTATACGCTGCGGAAAATACTTCATTCATAAGATTAAATGTCCTACATGAGTATAGACGTTTCTCAGGGAACAACTCATGGTATGCAAAATTCTAGGTTGATAATAGTACTAAAAATAGATTTTACGGTTGCTAAATATAATGAATTAGAGTTTTAAAATATGATATACATGATATAATAATAGTAGGTTTTATACTTGAAGATACCTAACATGCATTCCTAGCATAAATCATTCCAGAGAGCAAGTAATCCAATTACTCTGAAAGAGAACAACTAGCAGCTAGCAAGATATCCAGAAATCAACTATATTATGTGCATCAACAATCTGACATGAACTCACATCAAGTAAAAGTATGTCTAACTAAGTAAAGCAACAAAACGACAACTACCTCGCGATGGCGAGGTAAAAACCACATGTAACTCTACTGCTCAGCAACTCCACAACCAGCTCCACTACCTGTTAAAGCTCTGAACCTGAGGCATTCCAAACACAGAACACCTCAGCAAGAAGGCACAAGCGGTGGCAGAAAAGTAAGCAAAAAAGCAAACAACGGTCAAAAGGGTACCAACCCAAGACCAAAAGTATTGAAGTAAAGTACATAAGTAAAGTACCAAAATCGAAAATATAGAACTTACGTGAATCGTCACGTACAACAAATCACACCAGATGCGCAAGACTAAAAAGGTGGAAAGCAAGATTAAATCATAAGAAAGAATACTCAAAAACTTTATTGTCCACATGTGGTCAAGTCTACCCAAAACACAAGCGAGGTGTCACTCATCTAGACACACCCTCATAGATATATAATATCCGTCTAACTGCGGGGGAGATGCATACACTCAATTATTCACCGCAGACGCTCAAACACCCGGTAGAGTTCCACAAGGTACTAATAAAGGAAACAAACCTTGCGACGGTGGATTCGCCCACTAACACCCGCAACCAAAAGAAAAACCATGATATAAATCTCAGACATCGTGGAGGTGGTTACATCCACTAACTCCCGAAACAAAAGAAAATCATGATATATCTCAAGACTCGGCACATCGGATTCTACTAGACATTTCTAGATCAAAAAACGGTTGATCAACCTTCAGGAAGGATTTAAAATCCCAGATAACTCTAATACGTTCTACAACAATAGTTAAGGGCGATTAAAACCAACAATATAATATTTCATCAAATCACTACAACGCTACGAAGTTGAACAATCATGACAAGAACTTATAAATTTAAGTAAATTTCAAGGGGTATTAAACATATCTACAGTTGGAATGACAAAAGTGCAGAAGGATTAAAGAACATAAGTTAAATAGTTACCATCAAGACCAGGAAAGAGGGGAAAAAGGAGGGAAAACCACCACTTGTCTTGGGTTTGCCAGAAAAATTCTACTAATCACTCCTTGTCGTAGATCAGGGCTAAAGAAGACGAGATGAGTAGGAATCTGAACAAAAATAGCTGAAATAGAGGTTAGGGCTAAAAACCCTAACGAGAAAAATTCAAGAAATGGGGAGGATTTTACCACGATGACGAAGCTCTCGCTAAGAGATTTCAGGATCTATGATCGGTTCACGATTTCGAGCACTGGAGCACCGTCGGCGGCCACCGAAAGAACCACGAAAGTACCTTCTCTCTCTCGCTCACGCCGCTTTGGTTCGGAAGATGGACAAAAGGTTCGGTCGACTTAAAGAGAAAGAAGAAGAAGTAGGTATATATACTACGTGTAATATTAGCATAAATATACTTAAGGAAACAAACCGGGGTTAGCTGAACCGGAAAACTCAAGATGAAGAGCAAATTACTCGAGTGGAAGGCAAGTTCTCGAGTACAAAAGACAGTTCTCGAGAACAAGGGCAGATCTCGAGTACTACCTCTCGAGTACAACGCAAGGCTTCTCGAGAAGTGAAAGAATTTCTCGAGTACCAGGTAAGCAGTACTCGAGTACTGAAGAAGGCTTCTCGAGAACTAAGAAGGATTTCTCGAGACCAGCAAGTCAAGACTACTAGAGTAAAAAGGTAAGCACTTCTCGAGTACTGAGGAAGAAATTTCTCGAGTATAAGTATTACTCGAGAACAGACTCAATTTCCCGAAAACAAGAAGAGACGTCTCGAAAACAACAGATGGAGATATACTCGAGTACACAAAGTACTTCTCGAGAACAAGGAGATACTTCTCGAGAACAACAGATACTTCTCGAGAGCCACAGAAGGACTTCTCGAGAATAACCGAACTTCTCGAGTAACAGGTACGCATTACTCGTGAACTGAAAATGGGTTTCTCGAGTCCTAGAAGATATATCTCGAGAACAATAAGGGTTATGTTCTCGATAACTCCAGGTCCTCTCGAGAACTGAACAGGAAAAAAATCAATAACTTCAGATTACCATTAATTCTGGGATAAAATGTCGACTCTATGAATTTAGCAGGAGAGACAACCCTAGAATCCGACGCTCTAATTTTGAGACATAAACATCAAATGCTTACTTAAGCAAAAATCATCACAAAGATCCAAACATGCGTCGAGACTCCAAAAATGCTCGGATCGCAATAATAACTGGACAAGTACAAAAAAATCTCAAACTGCACCCCTTTTAATCAGGGAAAACATGTAATCCAAATCAAAATCCCAAAAATCTGGTCAAACAGTCCCAACGGATGCGAAAACGCACTAACGGTGCAGCGCCGTCAACATGACGCAGAACAAGTAACGCTTTGACGTCATAAATATGACGATACCAATTCAAATAATATTATTGAAAAATCGGGGACGTTACAGTCACTCCCCCTAAAAAAAGTTTCATCTCGAAACTTATCATAACTTCCAAAATCAAACCAAAACAAGAAAAACCAACATTCACCAAAAACAGAAAGACGTACTAGACACTAAGAGAAGAGATGAGGATGAAATTCCCTCATCACCGACTCCAATTCTCACGTCGCGCTCTCGACGTCTTGATTTATCCAAAGAACCTTCACCATAGGAATGGTCTTCCTCCGCAACACTCGATCTAGAGATTCCAAAACATGGACAGGCACTTCCACATACGAAAAATTGGGCTGAATCTGGGGCACCGAGTCAAGGACTTGACGATCACTATGAACACACTTCCGCAACTGGCTCACATGGAACACATCATGGACACCAGGGAAAGTACCAGGCAAATCCAAACTATAAGTTGACACTCTGATGCGCTCCAGAATTTGAAAAGGTTCCGCATACCGGGGGTCTAACTTGTTGTTCCTTCCGAACCTTCTTACACCTGACATCAGAGAGACTTTCAGAAAAACCATGTCCCCAACGTCGAACTCCAGATCGACCCTTCGTCAATTAGCATATTTCTTATAACGCTCTTGTACTATACAGAGCTTTTCTCGAATATGAGTCACAGCACAATTCATCTCCTCAAGGGCTTCTGGACCTAGCAACGGTCTCTCACCAACTTCAGCCCAAAATAAAAGAGTCCTACAACGCCTTTCGTACAGGCCTCAAACGGGGTCATCTGCAGACTATCTTGATAACTGTTATTATAAGCAAATTTCATGAGTCTGAGGCGTTCATCCCAAGCACCACCATGATCCAATATATAACACCTGATCATATCTTCCACGATTTGATTTACCCTTTTCGTCTGACCATGTGTCTGCGGATGATAGGCGGTGGAATACCTTAAATCGGTACTCAACCCCTCTTATAAACTCATCAAAAAGCGAGACGTAAATATGGAGTATCAATCTGATACAATGCTAACAGACACTTCATACAATCTGATGACTTCATCAAGGTATAACTCAGCTATCTTCTTCATAGAATACCCAATCTTAAAGTGTACAAAGTGAGCACACTTTGTCAATCTATCAACTATCACCCAAATAGAGTCATGCCCATAGGGAGATTTCGGTAGACCGGTGATGAAATCTATTGAAATACTCTCCCATATCCAACTATGAATATCAAGCGGTGTTAATTTACCACCAGACCTTCTATGATCTGCCTTAACACGCTGACACGTGTAATATTCCGACACAAACCTTGCTATATCGTTCTTTATTCCTAATCACCAAATAATTTGCTTCAGATCTTTATACATTTTGGTGGAGCCACGATGGTAGGCAACACTGGAACCATGGGCTTCATTGTAAATCTTAGCCTGAATGTCATCAAATGTCGGAATACAAAATCTACCACGGTATTCCAGAGTATCAAACTCATCTAAGGAAAAATCAGGTAGCTCTCCCTTCTCAGTTCTATTCCGGAGATGTAACAAATCAGGGTTATCCTTCTGGTGCACTATGGTAAGGGGAATCCAAGTGGGCTCTTCTGCTTCCAAACTAGCAGACACAGTACTATTCCCAACTTCTATGTCCATCAATAAGAATTCTTCCACCAAGGATTACACAGATAGATTGAAGACTTTGGCGGTCTTCCTACTCAAAGCATCGACTACTACGTTATCCTTTCCAGGATGGTAAAGGATCTTCACCTCATAGTCGGCCACATACTCTAACCACCTACGCTGGCGCAGATTCAACTCCTTCTAAGTGAAGACGTACTTCAAACTCTTATGGTCTGTATAGATCTTGCACAACGCGTCATAAAGTAAATGTCTCCAAAGCTTCAGCACATAAATTACAGCAGCAAATTCCAAATCATGTGTGGGATAGTTTCTTTCATGAATCTTTAATTGTCTAGATCCGTACGCGATCACCTTTTCTTATTGCATCAAAACACAACCAAGTCCAATGTGTGATGCTTCCACATACACAACATACTCAACTCCTTCAGTAGGTAAAGTTAAAATTGGAGCAGTACGCAATCTCTTTTTCAACTCTTGGAAGGCTTCTTCACACTTATCGCTCCATATGAACGCGGTGTTCTTCTGTGTAAGTCTAGTTAGAGGAGCAGACAACACGGAGAACCCTTCCATGAACCTTCTATAATAACCGGCCAGACCTAAGAAGCTCCTAATCTCTTTAGGAGTAGAAGGTCTCTCCCATTCCATTACAGCAGAAATCTTGATTGGGTCTACGAAAATATCGTGCTTGCTCACAACATGACCAAGAAAGGATACCTAGGGTAACCAGAATTCACACTTACTCAACTTGACATAGATTTTATGCTCCCTCGGGGTTGACAAAACTAAGCGCAAGTGTTGAGTATGCTTCTCAATACTGCGGGAATACACAAAAACGTCATTTATGAACACAATCACGAAACGATCCAAGAAATCTTTGAACACTATATTCATTAAGTCCATAAAAGCAGAGGGGGCATTTGTCAAACCAAAGGACATCACCAAGAACTCAAAATGTCTGTGCCGGGTACGAAAAGCCATCCGTAGTATATCAGCCTCACAGACCCTCAACTAGTGGTAGCCTGATCGAAAGTCTATCTTCAAAAACATAACGTATCCCCACAATTGATCAAACAGATCATCAATCCGAGGCAATGGATATCTGTTCTTGATGGTTACCTTATTTAACTCCCGATAATCTATGCAGAGCCTAATGGAACCGTATTTTTCTTTACGAACAAAACAAGGGAACCCCACGGAGGAGAACTCGACATAATAAATCCATACTGCAGCAACTCATCCAGCTGAGTGCGCAACTCTTCTAACTCACGCAGAGCCATACGGTACGGTGCATTAGCTATACGGCGAGTACCTGGCTCGAGGTATATCACAAACTCTACCTCTTTCTCAAGAGGACGTCCTGGAAGGCTATCAGGAAAAACATCTAGAAACTCTCGCACCACCGAGATATTCTCAAGATGATGTGTAACAAAAGCTGTTTCTAAAGCAGAAATAGAAACGAAATACGCCTCGCAACCAGACTCTATAGCTCGACAAGCACGTACCGCAGAAAAAATGAGGGAACCCTTGTCAGATGGAGGAGAAGCAAATCGAGATGCTCACTCTGCTCAGGAATATGGGGGCGCCTCCCGCTCAGCCACCTGCACTGACCAATCCCCAACCTCCACTAAGCTATGGCCAACCAAGGGAAGCTCCGCAAAGAGAAGCGTCGGAAGAATTCTCCGATGCCGCTAGTTCTACTCACCCGGTCCTCGGAGCAGCCGGAACTGATCGTTGCAACGGAGTCTTGGAAGAAGAACCCCGTTTACCCCTGGACTAAAGATTTACTCGAGATGAGATACGGGAAGTGATCGTCGAGGAGTGCAGACAGGTTGTTGATAACTTCTCAAACGCAAGTAATGGTCTACGTATTTAAACGCAAGTGCACGTGCCGTGTCAAGTAATAAAAAGTGAGTAAGAATCGTCTCCACAGGGAGGTGGTGAATTCAGTGCTTGCAAATACCAGTTAAGCCTTTTCCTTAAATCCAAGTAAGACAAAATTGGTGATTTTCTTAGACTACTAAAATTAAATATAAAGACTTCTAAATGAAATTACTACGGATCTTTGGAACAAAACTTTTCTTATCAAGGGAGAGATATAATCTTATATTATGATTTCCTAGGTTTAGGATGACGGATAAGTGAATGTATCGTTGTGAAATGCGTGGTGAGCGTGCCTTGCAACGATCTTAAAATAGATAACTGTATCTCTCGATATCGGCAATCCCTAGTTCTATATTTCCCCTCGGGTGAAATAAGAACCGCTCAAAGAACAAAGACCCAAGTTGCTAACACTAAGAGGAAGTCTCCTTCTCTCTTCAAATGCTATATCAAAATTATGATATGCTCTCGCAACTCCTCTCTCGATTTATGAAGCGTAGCATAAAAATGAAACATTGGCCAAACATTTCAGAAAATAAAGATCATAAATTTGATAAAGAACACTCACCAAGAATCCACAACAAAATAAACTAGAAAATATCCATCACACACAACCTAGTAATCTCATAATACAAGATTAAGGAAGAATTAGTTCATGGCGTTGGAGGAATCACTCAAAATAGTGAAATAGATCTTACAAAACATCGCGGTTCACGCTTAATCGCTGCAGGAATTTCTTCCTAGAGTCGCTTCTTCGATCCGTGCGAAGATCTCCTTCTTCTTCCTCTTGCCGGCGCTCTCCAATGGAGGTTTTCTTCCCAAGCCAACCCTAGATGATGCTCTCCCTCTTAGATCCGAAATTAATGATGAATTATTCTCCTCTAATCAGTTTTTGGCATTAAAAACGTCCATCCCCCTCAAGAGACACATCCTTCCATAATTAAAAATGGTGGGAATTCAAAATTTAAATTCTGAATTTCGGACAGACACATGTTGCAGTTTCAGAATTGGATGTTGCAGTTTCTGGCCAGGCCGAAAATAGAAATTCTGCATCACTCTTCAAAGTTGATTTCCTTAACAAACCTTGCATAAAAACCATAGAATAAGGCTAACTTAGTATCATAATCATTAAAATAATAATTAATCATATTTTATTATCATTTAGGCTCTTTTTTACTAATTATGAAGTAGAAATATTAGGCAAAGATAACTTCATTTGAGAAGTTATCACACCTCCATACTTAAAATCTTGCTAGTCCCTAGCAAGGACAAGTTCAAAATAATAACCTGGGCAAAGGACAATATGTAATGCATGATTCAATGATACCAAATGATCGAGGCACACTCAAAAGATTTGCTTTATTGAGATGATAGGTTTAACAATCAATAAAAATCCACCCATTCACAAATCCATTAGTTAGATGATGGATTAGAGCTCAAATGAACATCATAGTGTGGTATGTGATGACAAAACATATAATGTACTCTCATGCAATACCTCCTTTTGAACCCCCGCATCTACAGGAAATGATAAGAATATGCTAAGCAATTGATTTAACCTACATATGAGTTAGTAGGTTCAATGAAACATGGATATGTTTAAGCTTGAATTAACATTGATGGATACTTTGAAAGTGGAATGGTGTTCCCTAGTTAATGATCTGGAAGGTTCGCCATATTGTGGGTTTTTTTTATTTTAAACTACTCATAGTAGGGATCTTTCCAAATATAAGTGCACATACCTAGGCCACATGTCACTATGATATTTTCATTTTTTTTATTTATATAGATAGGCATCATAGTTGGGATCATTCTGAGTATGCATTCACATACGCAGGCCACATATCACTATGAATTCCATTTTTTTTCTACCCCTTTTTTTTATCATAGTTGGGATCATTCTAATTATGTATACGAATATTCAGGCCGCATATCACTATGAGTTCTCTTTTTTTTATATACCCACAATAGGCTAACTTATCAAGACAGAACTAGAAGGAACGTATGGAGTTTAGTCATGAAAGGATGTGTATAAAATGATTCAAGCTCAATTATTGTAGCGAATGATCAAAATAGGCTAACCAACTATCCTCATGCTTTGGTGTACATCATTGACTTAGCTCTTACTCACCACTCCCCATTGGATGTAGAGGACAATGTAGGAAACCTTGCAATGGGAGTACGTAAATATTTTTTTTTTACATTTTAGTGCACGAAAATATTTGTTTAAAAGAGCTCAAACAAACCAACATCTTTCTAATTTCAAATTCATTAGTTGGGTTCTTAAGATTGACACACCCTACCAATCAACAACTTAATCTAGAGTAGCCTATAGATTAATCATAAATTTGTATCATTGAATTAAAATAGTCCTTACCCAGTGTGTAAGGGCTATACCCCTCCACACTTAGAGCGTTGCTAGGCCCTAGCAACTCTACTTCTAGACCCCTCCACACTTAGAGCGTTTTGGTAATTAATGACTTAATCAAATGAGCATACAAATATCAGGAATAAACAGTTGAAAATAAATAACTCCCCTGAAAAAGTGAAGACTTGTGTAGAGTGTACCACATGTTTGCATGATAACCAACCCTTCCCAAAATGTGCCTCTCAATTTGCGTAAGGAGCTTCGTTAGTGAACACAATTGCATTCCCTACAGTTAAAGTGACATAGGACGCAACAAAATAGCAGTGCTACAAGGGGTTATATCAATATAAGTATACGGCCATTAATAAAAGTAAACATGCTTGATGAGTGGATCTGTTAGAAAAATTCATAAATCATAAGTGCAGCTATATAATCTTGGATAAAAACTTGCATCCATTATAAAAGTGTCTTAGGTTGAATCTTTGATAGACACAAGCATAGCCATAATAATATATAAGGATATCTTTGTCAAAACCATGAATCCATACAATAACAAAAGCACCTCATATAAACATATAGTAGTGTCTATGCCAAAACATGGCTTCCATATACCAACAAAAGTTTCACCTTGCATGAGCAAAGCAAAATATAAGTTATCCAAAACATAAAGTTCAACAAAACACAGCAACAGTCCAAAATATAGCTCAAAAACAACTAAAACTGTTCAAAATATCATGAGGATGTTGCAGTAGCCTTCCGCCGGTCGTCACTTCAATCGGAAATGCACCGGAGGTCGTCGGCCGCCGTGGATCTGCAGCTCGAAGAGGAACGTCGCGACCTAGGCGGGGATTTAGGAAAGAGATCGGGCTGGGGATTTTAGGTTAGGTTCTTTTTATATGTTAATTCAATTAAAATTTAATTAATTAACATGATTTAGGTTTAGAAACTATTAATCCTAATTAATTAGTCCTAACTGCCGTATTATACTCAGCACTTAAGCGTCTCCCTGGACCGTTTGCAACGGTTTACCCGAACCGGCGCCGTTTCACCACCAAGGCAAATCCCAGCCAAAATTCCCGAAAACGGAAAATGACAACATCGATTTTCGATGTTGCAGTTTTTCCTTGAACCGGCGGTTCAATCGAACCGGACACCGGTTCAGCCCCTGCGCTTTTTCAGCAGATTCAACCAGCAACCAGAAAATGACAACATCGATTTTCGATGTTGCAATTTTCCGCTGAACCGGCGGTTTGCTCAAAAAAAAATTGGCCGAAATTTTTTTTATAATTTTTTTTCCTTTTTAGTTATAGAATTTCATGCTCATCTCACAGCTTTTCCTCATTCCAATCCTAAAACTACAAAAACTACTAACTATGAAAACTTAAAACTTTAAAAACAAGAAATAATGCAAAGATGCAATGAGTTGCCTCCCACCAAGCGCCTGATTTACTGAAGGACTAAAAGAACAGACAGAAAAATTAAAACACAATATGCATAAAATGGAAGATAATTACTGGGTTTATTGTCTCCCCAGCACGACTTATTTAAAATTTTAAAAATTCTAAATTATTGGACGATGAAAAGAAAAATGAACAGGTAACAGCTCTAATATTCGTGTCGGTAGTAGATACTGATATAGCGATAAAACAGCTACGCATCTACCTAAATAATAATAATTGCACCTCATAGGTAGGGGAAACAAAAAGTAAGAAGAGGAGGAATGTTCCTCACCATTCTCACCATAAACTATATCGTTGCCTAGTAAGGTATCATCATCAATAAGAAGGCTTCCAAGAGAAAAAAGAATGAATGAGGCTTCTCCTATGGAGGAGGAATGAACTTCCTCCCATAAGGAGATGTTTTCCTCATTGACTTGAACAGAATGGTCTATGCCCTCTTTGAGTGCCCGTGACAAATCAACACTCACAAGCTCAGATATTGGAAGGGGGTTAGGAAATAGAATAGAGGAAAGATATAAATGATCTCTAATCATGGGAGTGATCACGGTTTCACTCCCAGCAGGTTCTAAAAATTGATCAATGTCGGTCTCATAGTCATCATAACAAGGGGCACCTGAGAACTCAAGGGCCTCGGTGGTGAGTTGGACCTCTTCCAATGAAGAAGTGCAAACCTCCACATCAGAAATGGTATCATCTTCATCCCACTTTGGCGTGTTATCGTGCTTCAAAGAATCATTCCCTCCATCAGAGAGATCAATATCTTTGTCCCACTTTGGCGCGACCTTAGGTTCTAGATCATCACCCTGCACAATATCTTCGACGGGATCGACAAAAATAGGTGTAGAAAAGTTTTGCAAAGAAAATGGAGGAACACTATTAATATTCAATTCAGAAAATATATGCTCAGGTTCATCCATGAGTGAATCACAAATATATGATGAATGTGCTTGGGGAGGTAGCTTCTCCACATCATCGCACCGATCACCAACGATAATGATGGGTATATCCGCAATAGTCCTACGTAGAAAAGGTGGTAATGCGCATATATCATCAGAATCATAAGGAATGACAGAATGAGAAGAGGATGAGATGATTTGGATATTTGGTTTGTTATCCACCTCTCTTTGACGCTGAAATGCAATGCAATCTTTCAAAGCATGCTCGTTACTACGACAAAACAAACACTCCCTAACATTACTATTTGATATCCAAGGTGTTGAGTCAGAAAGTTGAGGAACTATTTGACATGAGGACACAATGTTGTAGTGGTTTGTCGCACAATAATGGAGACTTAAATATTTCTTGTGTTTTGCGAGCCACGAATGATATCCAGCAGTCCCCATGTAGCACGCATCAGTAGTATGACTAAAAGATCCACACCACTCACATCTCACGTGCGTATACATTTTATTTTGAAAGGATGTTGTTAAAATAAAATTAAATTTTTTTTGCAAAACAAACTACACATGAAAATTATTGTAGACACGGATTACCTGCTTAATAAACCTTTAAAAAGATAAGAATAAAATAATATAATATAATATTTAAATTTTTTTTTTAAAAAAATTAAGGTTATGCACTAGACAATATTACAAAAAACCTAAAAATAAAGTAGAGACTTGAGCTCTAAATACTCAGAGTTCACTAATATTGCAAGAAAAACACTAAATTATTCGCACCTCCCCGGCAACGGCGCCAAAAACTTGATACGCCCGTAATGGTCTACGTATTTAAACGCAAGTGCACGTGCCGTGTCAAGTAATAAAAAGTGAGTAAGAATCGTCTCCACAGGGAGGTGGTGAATTCAGTGCTTGCAAATACCAGTTAAGCCTTTTCCTTAAATCCAAGTAAGACAAAATTGGTGATTTTCTTAGACAACTAAAATTAAATATAAAGACTTCTAAATGAAATTACTACGGATCTTTGGAACAAAACTTTTCTTATCAAGGGAGAGATATAATCTTATATTATGATTTCCTAGGTTTAGGATGACGGATAAGTGAATGTATCGTTGTGAAATGCGTGGTGAGCGTGCCTTGCAACGATCTTAAAATAGATAACTGTATCTCTCGATATCGGCAATCCCTAGTTTTATATTTCCCCTCGGGTGAAATAAGAACCGCTCAAAGAACAAAGACCCAAGTTGCTAACACTAAGAGGAAGTCTCCTTCTCTCTTCAAATGCTATATCAAAATTATGATATGCTCTCGCAACTCCTCTCTCGATTTATGAAGCGTAGCATAAAAATGAAACATTGGCCAAACATTTCAGAAAATAAAGATCATAAATTTGATAAAGAACACTCACCAAGAATCCACAACAAAATAAACTAGAAAATATCCATCACACACAACCTAGTAATCTCATAATACAAGATTAAGGAAGAATTAGTTCATGGCGTTGGAGGAATCACTCAAAATAGTGAAATAGATCTTACAAAACATCGCGGTTCACGCTTAATCGCTGCAGGAATTTCTTCCTAGAGTCGCTTCTTCGATCCGTGCGAAGATCTCCTTCTTCTTCCTCTTGCCGGCGCTCTCCAATGGAGGTTTTCTTCCCAAGCCAACCCTAGATGATGCTCTCCCTCTTAGATCCGAAATTAATGATGAATTATTCTCCTCTAATCAGTTTTTGGCATTAAAAACGTCCATCCCCCTCAAGAGACACATCCTTCCATAATTAAAAATGGTGGGAATTCAAAATTTAAATTCTGAATTTCGGACAGACACATGTTGCAGTTTCAGAATTGGATGTTGCAGTTTCTGGCCAGGCCGAAAATAGAAATTCTGCATCACTCTTCAAAGTTGATTTCCTTAACAAACCTTGCATAAAAACCATAGAATAAGGCTAACTTAGTATCATAATCATTAAAATAATAATTAATCATATTTTATTATCATTTAGGCTCTTTTTTACTAATTATGAAGTAGAAATATTAGGCAAAGATAACTTCATTTGAGAAGTTATCAGTTGTCCGTCGAGATATTCATCCCCATCGACCGCTTCACCATGGCTCCCCATTTGCTCCCACGGTTTTGTCCCATCCAATCCCACATGGCTTCAAACTGTCAAATATCGAAACCTTTGACGGGACGAACGAAGCGCTAGAACACGTCAACACTTTACTACGATCATGAAGATCTATAACGCACCTGATCAGCTACTCTGTAAAGTCTTCCCAACCACTCTCAAAGGTCAAGCTCGGACTTAGTTCCATTCTCTGAGGGAAGGAACTATCACAAACTTTATAGAGATCGTTAGGCATTTCAATGACAAGTTTATCGCCAACCGAAGAATCGTCCGAGACCCCTCACACTTGTCAGGAATCCGACAAAACGGGAGGGAATCTTTGAAGGAATTTTTCTGTCGGTTCACTGCAAAAGCCCGTCAGATCCCAGGAGTAGACCCAGAACTATTAAGGGGAGTATTCCTTGGAGGGATTCGCCCTAGTAGATTCTACTCCGCGCTGATGAGAGAAACTATCCCCAGCTACACAGACCTTATACACCGCGTGGAAGCACAGATAACACCAGATGAAGCTATCGAAGCTCATTGTCAGCAGTTCGACGGAGACTAGAAGCACAAGAGGGATAGAGAATAACCCTCGAAAGCCTAGGAAGGAAGATTTTAGGAAGAACGTCAGAATGGCCAGCGACGGCGTGACTTCAAGAGGGACCAGCCATCCCGAGAATACACTCCGTTGAACACCACTCGCACGAATGTACTTTTTGCTATCCAGAACGAGCAGCTCTACACCGCCCCAAGCAACCTACCCCAAATTCTAGAAGCGACCAGTCAAAATATTATGAATTCTATCGAGGAACCGAGCACACCACAGAGGAGTGTGCAAGACTAAAGGATGAAATTGAGCACCTAATTCGCTAGGGACTCCTAGGAAGATTCTTGCAAGGAAGCCGACAAGATCAAAAAGCTCCCCTAAGGCAGATAAGGGATCATCAAGATGCCCAACAAGGAGGGGCCAATGGCAGGCAGATAGTCGGGAACATCAAAATCATTATCGGGTCACCAATTCTCTCTACCCAAATATTTTTGATAAGTGCCCAAGGGGATGTTCACGAAGACAAAGAACGTAAACAAGACTTCACCATAGCCTTTAGGGATGAGGACCTTGAGCAAATCTGAATACCCCACCAAGACCCTCTCGTGATCAGCGCAGGAATCAGAGATCCATGCTACAAGGTTGAAAGGATACTCAACGACAAAGGAAGTTCAGTCGACGTCCTATTCTTCTCCACTCTTCAAAGTATGAAACTTACCGTTCAACATCTCATGCCAGTAGTCGGACCCGTTTACGACTTCGACAACCATCCAGTCCAAGTGCAAGGGACGATAACTTTACCATTCACCATGAGAGAGTTTCCAAGGCAAGCTACACACGAAATCCAGTTCGTCGTGATAAATTCAAGATCACCCTATAATGCAATTTTCGGGAGACCCCTTTAGTGAGCCTTCAAAGCCATTCCTTCGATCCCACACCTCGCCATAAAATTCCCCACTGTTAGGGGGATGGGAGTAGTACGTGGAGACCAAGACATTGCCAAGACGTGCTACTCAAAGCAGGTCCAGCCAAAAGAAGTCGTAGC
This sequence comes from Platanthera zijinensis, assembly GCA_039513925.1. Lineage (NCBI taxonomy): Eukaryota > Viridiplantae > Streptophyta > Magnoliopsida > Asparagales > Orchidaceae > Platanthera > Platanthera zijinensis. The sequence continues at coordinate 166,688,139 of CM077091.1, forward strand.
CCTGAATATCAGTGACTCTTTATTTTGAACTTTCCCAAAAATGCTTTTATCGTATTTGAACTCCATGACAAGTAAGAACCGTAAAACCGGTCAAGTAAGACAACCAGTTATTTAAACATTACGTTTTATTTTTAACAATGTCCAACTAGTTTAAGTTAAGACTAAGCCGCGGGCGATCCCCGTGCAAACTAAGTCGCGGGCGATTCTCATGCAAACAAAACCGCGGGCGTTCCCCATGCAAACTAAGCCGCGGTTGATCCCCGTGCGAACTAAGCCGCGAGCGGTCCTCGTGCGAACTAAGCCACGAGTGATCCACGTTCGAACTAAGCCGCGGGCGATCCCCGTGCGAACTAAGCCACGGGGCAATCCCCATGCGAACTAAGACGTGAGCGATCCTCATGCGAAAGGTAAGACTGCGCATGCGGTTTGAATACAAAAGCTATTCACCGAACCTGCCTTTCTAAGCTAGGACGTCGTCAGGTCCTGCCCCTCATGAACAAGCCGCGGGCGATCCCCGTGCGAACTAAGCCGGGGCGATCCCCGTACAAACTAAGCCGTGGGCGATCCCCGTGCGAACTAAGCCGCGGGCGATCCCCGTGCGAACTAAGCCGCGGGCGATCCCCGTGCGAACTAAGCCGCGGGCGATCCCCGTGCGAACTAAGCCGCGGGCGATCCCCGTGCGAACTAAGCCGCGGGCGATCCCCGTGCGAACTAAGCCGCGGGCGATCCCCGTGCGAACTAAGCCGCGGGCGATCCCCGTGCGAACTAAGCCGCGGGCGATCCCCGTGCGAACTAAGCCGTGGGCGATCCCCGTGCGAACTAAGCCGCGGTCGGTCCCCGTGCGAACTAAGCCGCGGGAGATCCCCGTGCAAACTAAGCCGCGGGCGATCCCCGTTCGAACTAAGCCGCGGGAGATCCCCGTGCGAACTAAGCCGCGGGCGATCCCCGTGCGAACTAAGCTGCGGGCGATCCCCGTGCGAACTAAGCCGCGAACGATCATCGTGTGAAAGGTAAGACTGCGCATGTGGTTTGAATACAAAAGCTATTCACTAAACCTGTCTTTCTATGTCAGGACTTCGTCAGGGCTTGCCCCCCTCACGACCAAGCCGCGAGTGATCCTCGTGCAAACTAAGCTGTGAGTGATCCTCGTATGAACAAAGCCGCGACAATCCCTGTGTGAACTAAGCCGCAGATAATCCCCGTGCGACTAAGCCGCGAGGGATCCTTGTGCGAACTAAGCCGCGAAGGATCCTCGTACGAACTAAGTTACTAACCAACTATAGGCACAATTATAGCCCCCCACAAAGCAACATTACGAGCCAAATAATGCTCAAACAAGAGAAAGGACACAAATACATGCGCAAACGCGCCAGTCAACAACCATCAAACAATAAAGACGACATACAAAGATACCCAACTATAAAAGCAAAAATGCAAACACACACTAATACATGAAAATAGCGTCGCTACACATCGGCCGCGTCAACATCAAAACCCTCGTCACCAGAGAGGTCATCAAAGCTGAGGCCGGATACGTCGCATCCCAAGCTCCTGCTAACAAGACAAAAAGCCTTCGAGACTCCACGCCTAAGGGCCAACTCTCGAACGTCTTCCATCTGAGGTTCCACCTCCTTGCTCCAGATCTCCTCGCAAACTTCCTCAGTGTTCACAACCCGCATTTTCCCAACATTTAAAATACTATCAGAGTAGGGGAACTACGCATTGTAATGCCACGTCATGTAGGGGACAACTACTGACGTTAAGGCAACTGATCGTCTCTCGCAGCTTATAGAAATCATTTTTAAACTCAATGTGTTCCAAATATGATTTATGCACAATATTTGCAAAGTCGTGTCCCTCGGCTAGGTGGATTAACTAGTCCATGGTTTGAAGATATAGTTTTACGCAGCAAAAAAATACTTGATTAAATCATTTGGTGACCTAAGTACTCATGAAGACCAAGTGAGGTGCACCATGCAGTATCAGACGTCTAGATTTACTATATATATAAGTAGACTTATCATGCGCAGAAAGTAGTGAGATTAACATTTCAAATCATGGTATGCAATGCTCCAAATGTCTTAGCATATCTAAGCAAGGGGGCCACCAAGCCAACCCATAACTAACCATTCCAGAGCAAGTGTCCTAAAAAATGAGAGAAACAGCAGCAAAGTAGCAAAAAGTCTGACCAAATGACACCATGGGCGTCAACACCTGACACGAACCCATAGGCAGACAAGTTCGCAGAAAACCCTACCTCAAGAGGGTCAGAACACGACAACCGATGCAACTCCACACTAACACCTGCTACTGTCCAGAACCTGAGGCATTCAAAGAAAGAACACCTCAAAAATAAGTTACAAGTGGTGCAGAAAATAAGAAAGTAAGCAAACCTCCGCGAGACCGGAGGGAAACAGTAGCTGTAAAGGTTAGATTAAACAAAACTAGCCACAACTAGCACCAAAAATCAATCAGAAAGGAGCCCGCCAAAGAGGAGTGTGGACGGGCAAAAATCAAACTCATCATAAGCAAAATAACCTTCATTTTCAGATTATTAATCTTATTATTCTTATTCAAATTAAAGAGACTGATCAGCTCATCAGAAAAAAGGAGAAACCGTGTAGGGATAATACCATCACACATCGTCACGGCCCTCAGAGCATCGCACTGGTGGAACCGCCAACATCGTGTACAACCTCTAACAGATTTATCATTTTAAAAGAGTATCGCATCGGTGACACCGCCAACGTCGTATATGACCTCCAACAGATTTATCATTTTAAAAGAGCATCGCACCGGTAGCACCGCCAACGTCGTGTACGACCTCCAACAGATTTATCATTTTCTGACTCATTCAAAAGACAAGGAAACAAGACCCACCAGATCATAATTTATGATTTCAAGAAACAAGTTAATGATATTGTAATGAACAAAAGAGCTAGGCGAAAATGGATCTTAACATTATTAAACCTGCTAGAAGCATAAAGGAGAAGAGGCGTAGCAAAGAGGAAAAGAGCAAGATCTCCACTTGCCTCAAACCACCCGAAACCGCACTCTGGAAGGCACCACGACGCAGATCGGCCCTAGCGAATGCAAGAAACAGAAATCTACATCGACGAGGTCGAAACATAAGTTAGGGCCGAAAAATCTAACGGAGAAATTCCATGAAAGTAGAAATACTCACCACGATCACGTAGATCTCGGCGAGAGCTTTCTGAATTTATGTTCGGTTCACAATTCCGAGCACCGGAGCTCCGTCGGCGGCGGTCGGAAGTTTCACGAACGGGAGGTTCACGCTGTCACTGATGCTCTGGTTTTTTTTTCTTCGGCGGGGAGAAGATGAAAGTCAGTAGGGTTTTACTTACATAAATATTCTAAGTTATATACGTCCTTTGGTCAGACTTTTTGCTACTTTGCTGCTGTTTCTCTCATTTTTTTTGGAAACTTGCTTTGGAATGGTTAGTTATGGGTTGGCTTGGTGGCCCCCTTGCTTAGATATGCTAAGACATTTGGAGCATTGCATACCATGATTTGAAATGTTAATTTCACTACTTTCTGCGCATGATAAGTCTACTTTTATATATAGTAAATCTAGACGTCTGATACTGCATGATGCACCTCACTTGGTCTTCATGAGCACTTTAATTAGGTCATCAAATGATTTAATCAAGTATTTTTTCGCTGCGTAAAACTATATCTTCAAACCATGGACTAGTTGATCCACCTAGCCGAGAGACACAGCTTTGCAAATATTGTGCATAAATCATATTTGGAACACATTGAGTTTAAAAATGATTTCTATAAGCTGCGAGAGACGATGAGTTGCATTAACGTCAGTAGTTGTCCCCTACGTGACGTGACATCACAATGTGTAGTTCCCCTACTCTGATAGTATTTTAAATGCTGGGAAAATGCGGGTTGTGACATCAGTGATCAAGCACCGATCCCACATATAATCTAGAGACTTTATATACTCTACAAGGCCAGCCGCCTTCAACTTCGACACACGGCTATCAGAAGACAATGCCTCCACCTGGGCCTTCGCCACACCAAGCTTCGTCTCCAAACAAGAAGTCTCCTCTTGGGCACACTTCAGCATCTGCGTAGTCCTCTCCACCAGAGACCTCTCCACTTATAGGGAATCCTGAGTCTCCTCCAACTCCGCCTTCAGCTCCGATCCCATCCGGCAAAATCGAGAAACATCCCGGTCATGATCATCCTTCAAGGCAGCAAGAGAGCCCGCCGTGGCTTGAAACTTTTTCTGAATGGCCAGATATCCGTCCTTCAAACTCACATAATGGTCATTCTAGGTGACGACGATATGAACCTGAGTCTTGATCTGCATAAGAAAAGAGAGAAGTCAGTGCAATACAACAATAAAACAGAGCCAAAAATAATTAAGCTCACTTACTACTTCGTTTATCGCCTTCAAAGAAGAAGATAGCCTCGGAGCCGCTGCCTCCGCAGGGAAAGACTGGGGGGCAGATAGACCAAGCACCTGAACCCCGGGAGGCGAACCGCCACAGCCACCCGAAGGAGAGTCAATACTCGGAGAAGACAAACAAGGCGCCAAACTACCGCCAACTCGAGAAACTGCAACGGCCTTCCGCTTCTGACTACAACCCAAAGACGTCACAGCGGTTCGCCTAGGGACTGAAGAAAGGCCACACCGCAACAAACGCTTCTCTTCCACGAACGAAGAAATGCAGAACAAACGGTTAGCCAACTCACGAGGCTCTGAAAATCCAAGTACTGGAGTGAACTCCTGCTCCTTTTCCTTTTGATGACAACAACGGCCAGACAACGCGTTCCACAGCTTAGGCAAGCCCCAAGAATTCCTGACATAACCAAACAAAGTATTTTCGTGGCGGTAGTCCGTCTGAATCTCGAAATATCAAGCCAACTCTTGTTTCTGCAAATCTCCACCCGCTCGCCACCATCCGAGCGAACGTCGCACCAGTCCCGAAAGCAATCCAAACAAAGTTTCTCGTCATGCTCGCGAAAGAAGACGACCAACCCCATCAGGCGTATCACTCCCAAGGGAGTAAAATAGGAAATCGGCATGCCGTAAAACTCCAGAATCTCAACCACTTCCTCGCACGAGGGGAACCAAAATCTCGATCTCAAGGTAGTCTCGCAGATCATCAACCAACCACAAGGAGGATTTTGTACCCTCTCCTAAACACGCGGTATCCTCACTTTCGGCAGAAAGGCCGAATCCCCTCCTCCAAATTGTAACTTGGTCCTCGGTAAGGGAAGAGCGAAGACGCATCGACCGAGCAGTACGTTTTGAGCCCTATCTCAAAGAATAAAAATTTAGACTAAAAACACTAGTCAAGAGTCATCCACCTTCGTCGTGCGTAAAAAAATCCGCGACATGCACACGCCCCAACACGCACGCGAGCACACACACTAGGGCACATGATTAGGACCGTGCGCGATCAGGCCCCCTCGCGGCCTGGACAGCGCGCGGCCAGGCGCACACCCGCGCGAGATCGGGCGTGCGCGCTTACGCACGCCCGCGCACGGGATTGCGCCCGCACCCGTGCGACCAGGAGCGCGCACGCGTGCGGGCTCAGGTGCGCTTGCATGCGCCCGCGCTAACAGGTGCGCACCCGTGCACGGGATCGGATGCGCATGCGCGCCTGACCGGCCACGCGTACACCCGTACGCGCACGCACTTGCGTGCATGCGACCGTGCGCAACCGCACAGGCCCGCGCACGCGGTCTGGCACATGCCTGCTAGCACGACCAACCGCGCACGCTCCAGCGCGGGCGCATCCTCTCACACCTCTGCAGGTACGCCCGCGCGCTCCCTTGCACATGTCCCCGCCCGCATACTCACGCATGCCCATGTGCGACATCGTGCACCATCACGACTAAAGGAGCAATAGATTCCTCCCATAGACACGGTTATCACCACCCCTAAATAATAAAATAGATACTAACATTTTTTTACCTGAGTTTGCATGGCGCAGCCGCTCGCCAGCGCAAGTTCGTCACCATTCGCCACAATCGCCGTCATAAAAATGAACAAGACAAGATCCTTGTTTTTATTTGTTCGAAGCGGTTTCGTGCAATAAGGATCTGGGGGGCAATTGTTGGGGATGAACCCCATTTTATATGTGATGGGTGCGCACATAGCCACCTCCACCATGATCTCTACTAAAATTAATGGGATCATGGGTTTGACCGCGCGGGAGATCCGCGCGCGCTGATCCTGCTACTCACGATGGGGAAACCGCCACGCCTCGCCGGCGGCGAGCAGGAGACCTCCTCCCCGCCTGCCGACCGCCCTTCCCCGTTCATGCGGCCAAGGGGGGCGGCCGCTCGGGCCGCCCCCTCCTCTGCCGCCCGAACGCCCAAGGGGGTGGCCGCCCGAGCCGCCCCCTTGCTCGCCCGCTGATGCGGCCAAGGGGGGCGGCCGACCAGGGCACCCCCTCCTTGGCCGACAGTGGACAGAGGGGCGGCCACCCCGGCCGTCCCCTCGCCCGGCCGCCCGTGTAGCAGAGAGGGGCAGCCAACCGGGCCATTCCCCGCCTTGGCCGTCGGCGACCAAGGGGCCGGCCGCCCCCCTCTCCCTGCCACCCGTGCGGCCAAGAGGGGCGGCCAACCGGGCCGCCCCCGCCTTGGCCGTCAGCGGCCAAGGGGGCGGCCGCCCCGACCGCCCCCCTCTCCCGGCCACCCGTGCGGCCAAGAGGGGCGGCCAACCGGGCCGCCCCCGCCTTGGCCGACGGTGGCCAAAGGGGCGGCCGCCCGGGCCGCCCCCTCGCCTTGGCCGCCGGTGGCCAAAGGGGTGGCCGACCGCCCCATCCCTCGGCTGCTGATGCGCGGCCAAAGGAAGCGGCCACCTCTCCCCGTCCGTCGGCGACGACCCTCCCTCGTCGGTGAATTTGGCGGCAAGTTCGCCGCCGCCCGTGGAGGCCCTCTCCCGCCGTCCGATTAGGGGGGAGCGTCCTTGGCCGTTCGATCCGCGCGTAACCACCCACAAACCACTAGGTTAGTGGGGGAAATTTAATTAATATTTTATTATTTACTCATAGCGGTCTCCAAATAGCGGGATACGCGCACCAAAAACTATAGTAAAATTATTTATGTGGTGGTTACGGTGTGCAGATAACCACATAACCACCGTAACCAGTTCCCGGAGCCTATAAAAGGAGTCACATGCCTCCTAATTTCTCATCTTTTTCTGATCTTTCTCTTTGCAGCCTTCTTCTTCCTCAGGTCGAAGCTCTGCTAGTTTTCCACCTACGAGTCACCTTCGAGCCGCCTCCTAGCCGCATCCGAGCCACAAGCGGGTCAAGTCGCAATCACCCGGCAAAGCCAAATTGTCCAAGTCCCAAGCGGCTCAGCAACTACAAGACCAAGTGATCTGCTTCCCATCCAGAATCAGCAAGTCGCTATCTGCAGACCACCGGCGCGAAGCTCACTCTGTAACGACTCCCGACGCGATGGCATGTCGTCCTCCGCGTGCAAAGTGCTCTCTCACCTCATAATTGTAATGAGAGGTGGTCTGTCACTCTCGACTTCAAAAACAAGCTGTAACTCCCAAAAAATAGTGAATTTTGACCGGCACGGATACGGTCATGTGGTTTTTTACCCAGTTGAGGGGTTTTTCCACGTTAAAACTACTCATGTACAATCAACCTACTCTTTTAACTGTGTGCGCGCTCGACCGTCCTGAGAGCTAAGACGGTCCAAGAATTCCGGCCCGACCGGGACGTCGAGTTAGTCCGCAACACCTCCAGTTCCGAGAATCAGACCGTCTTAGTTCCAAGTTGGACTGGGCGTGCAAACCATTAATGAAAATCGAGCAGCAATGACAAGATGTTTTTTTTAATGTGGAAAACTCGAAAAAGATGAAATACCATGCGACCGGATCTATGACGGGCCTAAATCCACTATTTTCTTTTGAGTTTACAAGCAGTTATGTTCCTCGGAGTGTGACAAGCCAGTTCTTCGTTATAAACTTGGAGTACAAAAAGAAAGGGAAAAAAACTAAGTCCACGATGCTTGGAGAAAAATGTCCATGAGAGCGTCCTCTGATGTCTTCTCCCGTGCTCACAAAAGCGTCCAAGTGAGCGTCGAGCATTGTGCGGACTAGAGAGGAAGTGGAGCGAATTCCAAGCGATGAAATGATCTAAGTCTCCCGTTATCGCTGGAAAACCTCAGAGCTATCTCTACTCTTTAGAGTTGCTTGTTTTCAAATGAAGACTTAAGTGCTTTTTATAGCATTCTGGAGGATTGTGCTGGTAATTGCGCCGGGTTGATTCTTGAGTTGACGAATGATGTTGATCCGTTTCGGTCACATGAATCACCAATTTTCACAAAATGACCGACCTGCCCCTCGGGCGGCTTGATTCTGTGCCTTCCTCCATTGTGGTTTTGCGACTTGTGTATGTGACTCACTAGGTGGGGTCGTATAACTCGGGTATTTTAGACCAAGTTCTATTGATTTGACGCGAAAGCCTCCAGAGGAAACCCATCAAAAATAAATATTGTTGTTCTCATCTTTGTGCGTTTGTGCTGCAATGTTAAAAGCACATTGGCTATTGAAAGCCAAATATTATTGACACATCAAAAATTATATTTACATACCATCCGGTTATTAACACACCAAAACCAAAAAAATTAAAATGCACACCAAATATTAACTATTAAATGCAGATTAAAACCATAAATTAATTTATATTTGCAAAAATCATAACTAATCATGCTTCCAAAATGTAATCGCAATATGTTCCAAAAATACAATATATGTTAGACTAAGAGAACAAAATAGAAGATTAATCGCAATTGTCTATGTCAATCATCTTCGTTTGAGGCCTGTAAATATATCCAAATGACTTTCATATCCATTCACCTGTAATTAAAAATTTATAAGCACAAGGTAAATATCTTATAAAAGCTTAAAAAAGATAAGCAAAAAAATAAAAGATTAATCGCAATCGTATACCTTAATACGTTGTAATTATGCATTGTAATAAAGGCTCAATGCAACAAAAAGATAAGCATCTGCACGTGAAGATATGTTGTGAGAAATTAACACTAAATATTGTATATTGAATTGAAAAAGAAAAAAATACATACCTTAGGTTCAAGGTCCAGTCAAAGTAATTATTGCTTCCGGTTGTTCTTTCTTAACCCCCACTCTAACCCGTGAAACATAAATCAAGTCCCACCCTTCTGCAACTGAAGCATCATATCTCATCCACATTGATATTACCGGGGGTAGTGGGCAATCCTCGTTCATCAACAATCGTATGAAATGATTGTCGTTAACAAATCCAATAAAGATAGTCTTCCGATTTAATGGGGGAGCTGAGTGTAAAGGTATGAATGTGAAAGACTAGAATTTAGAATAATGAACAACCGCCACATTGTAACGTGAAACAATAATTAATCTCATATCCAGTATCGCCATCCATTTGTCCAACGGTGCAGGAATTGAAGAACAATCCAAAGATAACAGAAGCTCTGATCGTCTCGAACTCCCAAACATGTTGTTATATAGAAATTCATTTACGTTGATTTCTTCGATAAGATCTTTCCTCACTTGCAACCAGTTATCACCATAAATTCATTTACGTTGATTTTATACGTGCAGTCCATTATAAAAACATCATGAAACATATTGCTTAACTGAACTGATGTTGGATGTGCAAAAAATAAGGCTTCCAAATTTTCAGTGATAGGTTGTACAATATTGTAACTCATGTACTGTGCCTCAGATATGAACTTGTAAAGAAACTGAATAGGAGACCCTCCTTCCAACTCCTTAAATAATTTAACTTTTTCATTGTAAATTGTTCGCATGACATATGTATTTGAGGAGTTTCTTTTCTTTAAAGCTGATAATATTTTTTCGGGCTTTACACCAGATGCATACATTTCTGCAGCAATTTTTTGTTCTTCGGCATTTAATCTACTTGCGTAACTGTGTGCTTTAAGATGAACAAAAGTATGATTATGCAGTCCACAGTTGACTTGTACTTTCCACTCATCTACCTCCGATTCTTTTTGTCATACTAAAGCAAACGGACAACCACATCTTTTAGAGCTTGTTTTTCTTAAATTTCTCTTAACATAGCCCTTTTACTGTTGATTATCCCTCAGAAAATCACTTCTATCACAACCTAGAAAAACCCTTGGCCTGGGTCTACCATCAATATTATCCGCTCTCTGAATAGTAATAACAAATCCCAAACCGGTGGCAACATTTCAAACCCACTTAACTAATTCATCTTTAGTAAGAAAATGAGTATCCGTGACAAAATGCAGTTCTACATCTACTTCCACCTATAAAAAAAGGATTAAACAAAAAGAAAATACATAACTATATAAATACCCAAAGCAATAATATAAAAAACAAACTTTTGAAGTACCAATTACCTAGCTTGATGTGGGATGATTTTCTTGAAACACACTTGATTATGTAACAAAATAAAAGACTCAATCCGACCACCTACAAATAGAAGTTAAAACAATTCATTAAACCCAAATTTGTACAAAACCACAACAACTATTTCACTCAAATTTGTACAAATAGAACTAATTCACAGGTCTCAAAATATTAGCAAATATTTCAAAATAACATAGTAAGGCTTTTTCTCAACAAATTTATTCAACAGTTTTAACCACAACAACTTCCACTCTATCCGAACTCATGCTCTCAAAATATGTCATTTGCAAAAACGAATTTACGGATGGCTATATAGAAAACTTTAGAAAAAAAGCCTCCAAGTTGCAGTGCCTTTACAGAACTGTACAAAAAATTTCACAGGAAGTGCAGTGGGCAGTGTTCATGCCGAAGAAGAGAGCTACCTGGAGGAGAGGGCAACCTGTAGAGAAGGGTGACGAACTCGCCGGAGAAGAGGGAAAATCCGGAGGAAATGGCGGCCTTCGGGTTGGAGTGCGACGGCTATGGCGTCGTCGATCTGGAAGGAGCGACTTCCAGATCGACGGCGAACTCGCCGGAGAAGGACTAGCAGGAGGAAAGAGCGACCGTGGGGTTGGAGGCGTCGTCGATGGCGTCGATCTGGAAGGCGCGGAAGCGAAAATCTCCGGGAGGGGAATCGCCGTCGGGGTCGGGTTGGAGTGCGGCTAAATGTCTGGGTTGTTAGAAGATTTAGGATTTGCTTATTTTTTAGGTGATTTTTGGGTGTGGTAATAGCCATTGATGATGTGCTTTTAACATACAGTATTTTGGGCCTTTTGGCTTCTCACGTCCAAAAACTACTTAAACCACTCAGGCCTTTCTAGACACAATAGCAGTGCAAATGAGCCGTATTTGCATTACTCACTTCACAGAATCCAGATCCCTCCTGCCATTGTTATCCAACACCACATCGAATGCGGCCGAGCCCACAACCTTCCCCACATCGACAGGTTCCTGCAAAAGCCAGGACGGTTTAATGTAGGAGTAGAGGAGACGGGAGGAGCTGGGGAGGAAAGATAGATGCCATTGGCGACGGTTTAATGTCGCGTTCCTGTTCTGAGAATGGAGTTGCACTATGAAGGTTTGGAGGCCGTGATAAGCGACGAGAAGGACGAGCAAGGGGAGGAGGAAGAAGAATAATAGTATGGTTAGGGCTGATGACCTTCCTGAAGGAAAACCAAACGATGGTGGATGAATGTCGCGGATGTTACCAAGACATTCGCAGAGAAGGAGAGGAAACTCGTAAGCCACAGCTGCTGTGATGACATTTACTGAGCTTCGGTATGAAATCTATTTGCTTCACTTTTCACGGTCTCTCTTCGTCTTCTTCCAGCCGAAAAAAGTTCATTTTTTTCCTCTTTTCCTGCAATTTTGAGCTATTTCAGTAATGCATGCCAAGTGTTTGATGAATTGCTTAGCAGTAATTTTTTTTTGCATTGACCAATCTATTTTACTAATGCTGGGTGTTATTCAAATTTTTTCTATCAGTGCTGTCTTGCATTGACTGAGCTGAGTGCGTACCTTTTTTTTCATTTTTAAGAGATGAGTAGATCAATCTGCAGCATGAAGTATATAGCAAAACTTAGTAGTAGTGATGATCTACAAAATTCAGTCGCCTACTAGCCAAATTTTATATGCCTGAAGCTCTATATTTTCAAATTTTTGCGGCTTAATTCTATTGGTAATGCAATTTTGGGATGTGAATAAACATATCTGTGAACTGTGAATAGTAGTTTTAAGACTGCTTATAGCATTGCCCTTTATTTTTTTTTGAGAATTTTTGTTCCATATACAGGAATTCCAGCTAAAAACACCAAGAAGAGGACTTTAAATACTTTTTTTTTATGGGGAGGGGGTTTGGTAGGGCCTCTGATAACCAAAATCTCCTTCAGCTTGCTAAAAGTCAAGGGTCAACCAAGTCTTTTCCCCCCCTTCAGTCATCAACCCTCCTCCCATGTTGTAAGAAGCCTCTCCTTCTTCCTTCTATAATTTGGTAATGTAGTTGGTATGCCGTGTTGAGCATCTCCAACTTCTCCCCTTATTATCTATAGCCACCATCACCTCCACCGCCATTGCAACCCCTCTCATCCAGCCCACTCCTACTCCTCCTCCTCCGGCCATGCCGGGCAGATCCTTGCAGGCGTCTCTCCTCAAAAGCTGCTGCTTTTTTGACGGCGGCAGCCATGAAGGCAAACTCGCATCGAAGCGGGGGTCACTGCGAAGGGTGTCGGAAGCGGCCGTATCGACAGAACACCTCTCCATCTCTCTCTCCGGCTCCAACCTCCACGCCTTCACCCTTGCCGATCTTCAGGCGGTGACCGGGAGATTCTCCGGCAGCAAACTTCTCGGGAAGGGCGGTTTCGGGCCGGTGTACAGGGGGCTCATCGACGGGAGGGTGAGGCCGGGAATGGAGCCTCAGGAGGTCGCCGTCAAGCTCTTGGACCTCGACGGCGTTCAGGGACACAGGGAGTGGCTGGTGAGACGCTCGGCAACACCCTGTTTCGAAGGATTTTGATGTTGTGGAGTGATATATATACAGAGCATGCTCTGTTTGTGGCAGGCTGAGGTGATGTTTTTGGGGAAGTTGAGGCATCCGCATCTTGTGAGGTTGATTGGTTATTGCTACGAAGAGGAGCAGAGGATGCTGGTTTATGAATATATGGAGAAGGGCAGCTTGGAGAACCACATGTTCAAGAGTATGTGTTTTTAGCTCTGTTTGTTTGGGCGTTTTTTGCTCCATTACCATTAGGAAGAAAGCGCAAACTTTCAAAACAATTGTTTGGTAGCTTTACAATTCCCACAGCTCATATTCTCATTGCTCCAATTCTCACCGCAGAACAAACAACAAACACACACCGAAATCTGGTTTTGATGTTTGTTTGAGTGTTTGGTTGTGCTTTTTCCCAACTTCTGCTTATGTTGATGTAGAAAAGTGATTAGCCCTCCCCTAAGACTTCTAGGTGCCAGCAGAGTATGTAAAACTTAAAAAAAAAAGTCGAACTTACCCAATGCCCTCGGCCTTATTGATACTATATCAATAAATTTTAGACTCTTTTGCCCTTGGCTTGCAAATAGGCCCACATAACAAAATGAAATGAAAAATGATTTGATTGTTCTGATTTGTTATACTTTAATGTTTGTGATTATTTAGAGTTTAACGCTTTGTTTGGTGTGGCATTTTTGCTCCCGTGAGTTTGAGCAAAAACGCCGCCATTATAAAATAATTCATAACATTTAGATTTCTCTCTCCCATTATGTAATTAGAGGGCTGGGGTGGATGGATAACCAACTTTGAAGTTGTTCAATAACCCAACTTTATTTCCTAATCCTTATCATTAATTATTGTAATAATATTTTATTATTTTGACTTCATATATACCAAATCCACTACTATAGTATATATATATATATATATATATATATATATATATATATATATATATATATATATATATATATATATATATACGAGTGACAGGCACGGGCCTTCGGCCCAATGGCCACGCGCCACAGTACCCGGCCGGTGACGGCAGGCTTCGCCTGACCCCCGGCGGGCTTCGCCCGCCCTGGGGACACCGGGCGAAGCTCGCCCTATAACAAAACATTAAAAAGCAGGCGAGCCTGCTATTTATAATAAAACATATAATATTTAATATATAATAAATTTTTTTATAAATATTAAAATAGGAGTCAGCCCGCGAAAAAATGCAAGCCAGCCAAGCCCGTGTATATAAATTTTTTTTTATAAATATTAAAGCAGGAATCAGCCCGCGAAAAAAATGCAAGCCAGCCAAGCCCGTGAAATCAAGCCCACAACACAGTAATTCGGCAAGCCCGTCCGCAAGCCTGCATCCCACATTCCTTCAAGCATCTATTCCCGGCTTTATAATATATACCCAAAAATAAACTTTTAACTCGCGGTGTGGGACTAAAACAGGCGGGTGAACCCGCCTGTTTTAGTCCCACACCGCCAGTTAAAAGTTTATTTTTGGGTATATATTGCATATCCCGGAAATGATGTTTGAAGCAATGTTGGTTACAGGCTTGCGGTCGGGCTTGCGAAATTACTGTTTGGCGGGCTTGCTGGCCCAGCATTCTGCGGGCTGGGCCGACTGGCCGGTGAATTTTGCTAACCCAATTTTGTACCTATTTCACATAGGTTTAAGACCGTCCTAGAGTAGGTTTAGGAGGCCTATAAAAAACATCTGGAGAGAGGGTTAGTTTGATCCAACGGTTCACGATCAAAACTCTTAAATCCGACGGCCACCTAATTTCCCTCTAATTTCGAACTCATGCTATCTACAGACCACAGTATTTCTATTATAGTGGTAAAGATATAGGGTTAATTATCAGGACCTCCTCGGGGAGTTTGCATGATTATAGGTTGCACCCTCTATCTTTTGAAATTACATTTACCACCCCTTTAAGTTACCACAATTTACAATAATAAAATAAGGCAAAAAATTTTTATGATATTCCAATTTTATCCTTTGTAATGACTCTACATTGAAATAGGTTAGCTCTTCCTTTAGAAATATAGATGGAAAGTGATGTGTAGAAAATGTAGAAAATTGAGAAAAATAATAATTGTGTTAATTCCTCAAATTTAATGGTACGATCGTACATTCATATAATTGTAACTTGTACATTTATATAAGAGAAGAAAGAAAGGAGTAATTCTATCCTAAGAGGTGGGACTAAACAAGCAACCAAGATGGGTCTCAAGATGAATCAATCTTTGGGCTTTTACATATATTCTCTAACATGATGAAATATGCCAAATTATTTTATTATATTCCAATTTTATCCTTTGTGATAACTCTACATTGAAAGATATGCATTGCATTTTACCCTTTGTTATTAATCTAGAATCATTATAAAAGAATAAAATTGTAATATCAAAAGATTATTTGGCTGATTTTATCATTTCCGTCCATATTTCTAACGAAATGGACATTTTTGTAAAATGGAAAAATTTAGAGAGGAGGCAAGTGTTATTTCGAAAGTTAGCGGGGTGCAACCTATAATTATGCAAACTTTCCGAGGAGATCCCGGTAATTAACCATATATATACATGGAAGCAACTTTGTCTCCCAACTATATTTGAAGTTTTTCCTATGCATGCAGGATTCCTGACTTCTTTGCCGTGGTCGACGAGATTAAAGATTGCGGTGGGGGCGGCGAAGGGACTGGCCTTCCTTCATGGGGCGGAGAAGCCCGTGATTTATCGTGATTTTAAGGCTTCTAATATCTTATTAGACCAGGTAATTAATTAATTAAGTGATTAATACTCCATTTATCTTCCTGCCAGGTCTAATGGTGCTTTGTCTTAGTCAAGCTTGGGCTCATCTTGACTTGGTTTAGCTTCAAGGAACCTTCCTTTAGTTGAAAGTGTAATATTTGTGAAATGCATAGAAAGAAAAAATATCGATGTTGTTGAGAATATATATGTAGGGTTAATTACCGCGACCTCTCCTCCAGTGGCGGAACTAGGATTTTTGTTGGACCCGGGGCACCATACAAAAATAATTAATTATACAATTTTTTTAATGCAACATTTTAAAAAATGCTAGTTAATTAAAATAAAGAGCGAAATGCGAACCAAGGAGATGGAGACAATCAGAAATTCAGAATCCTCCCAGACAGTGCAATCACAAACAATAATGAAAGAATTCAACATACCTAGATGGGAAAGAAGAAAGATCCGGCCATGGGAAAGAACTAAGAAGAAAGAGTCGGCCGCCCGGAATGATTGAGGATGGCTGGAGCCTGGAAAGGGACGGTCGACAGGGACGCGACCATGCGTGGTGCGACTGTGCAAGAAGCCGAGAAAGAAGAGCGAAGCACTCACGTCGATCGGCCGATACCTGAAAGCAGCGAGGATTGGGGAACGAATATGCCCTAAACGGACGCGTGGTGCGAGAAAAAAGAATCACGCGATTTAATGTTGCGCATTCACTGGGCCAGAGGCGGAGCCAGGAGGAATTTTGTTCAGGGGGTGCTAGTTTTAATTATAAATTTTTTTGTTCAGGGAGTGCTAATGTACCGCTGTCTATTATAGCAAAAAATATAGATGAATAGACATCGGTTTTTATAAAAATCGCTGTCTATTGGAGCATAGACAACGGTTTTTATAAAAACCGCTCTCTATCCTATCATGAACCATAGAATAGACAACTGTTTTTATAAAAACCGCTGTTTATTCGAGCTGCATTAATTTTTTTTTTAAAATAGGGGGTGCGGCCGCACCCCCTCGCTCTACACTGCATCCGCCCTTGGCTGGGCCTGAGCATAATTAGAACCAAAATAGTGCACGGGCGCGTCTAAATTGATCATAAATTGTATTTTATTAGACCAAAATCAATACCTTTAATTTTTTTTCCCCGAAATTTTGGACCCGGGCACGTGCCCGGGTGTGCCCGTGAACAGTTCCGCCCCTGCTCTCCTCGGAGTTTGCATAATTATAGTTTGCACCCCTTTATCTTTAAAAATTACATTTACCTCCTCTCTAAGTTTTTTCAGTTTATAAAAATGTCCATTCAGTTAGAATATGGATGAAAAATGATAAAATCAGTCAAATTATTTTATGATATTCCATTTTTATTCTTTTATAATGATTCTAGATTTATTACAAAGAGTGAAATGTAACATATCTCTTTCAATATAAAGCTATTACAAAGGATAAAATTAGAATATCATAAATAATTTGACATATTTTATCACTTTCCATCCATATTTCTAAAGGAAGTGGACATCTTTTTTAATGCAGAGTCATTACGTACAATGAGTTAAATTGAAATATTATAAAATAATTTTGCTTGTTTTACAATTTTTCATCCATATTTCTGACGAAAGGAGCATTTTTGTACATTAGGAAAACTTCGGTGGAGGTAAATATAATTTCAAAAGAAAGAGGGGTGCAACCTGTAATTATGCAAACTTGCATGGGAGGTTGTTGGGCTAGAGAGCACGCAAATCCGACCAGAGCACCTGCAAATTAGTTCGAGCAAGTACTTGCACGATCGCTTAGCAGTATGTCAATACATAACAAAAACACAACATAAAATAACTAAAATAAAAGTGACACAGAAATTTAACGTGGAAACCCAATATGGTGAAAACCACGAGACGATCAAAGTCCAACCCGAAAAGCTATCACTAAAAATATATAAAAATAATAGACAATTACAAGGCTTTCCCCACTTGATCCACACAAGATCTTCACTAACTTCGCACCATACAATATTTCACAATAAACAGTTGCAAGAAAATTGCAAGCTACCGACAGTGGCAGACGAGACAGATTACACAAATCCTCTGCAAGGTGACTCTTCGAATCCTTGCCCAAATTTGCTCCAGATCTAATCCGTGTAAGCAAAGTATTTCTCGTCAACATTGTAGAACGTCGTCCGAAAGTTCTCTCAAACTAAGACGATTGACACAAAAGCCTCTCTAAAAATCTTCCAATATTTTAGTTTGGAGAGAAGTGGATGTCTTACTCCTTCGCCTTCATCCCTATTTATATAACCAAAATCAAGGGGGTAAAGGTGGTAGACGTTGCTTTACAAACCGTCTGATAAATCCGCATAGCTTTCGATGCTCCACCTTCCACTTATTTGGATCCATGTCTTTAGGCATCTCTTCAAAGATATGAGCATGTTAGTCTTTTACATAAATGAGATCCTCCATCAGTAAGTGTCATTGGTGGTAGTTCGCGTCGTTCAGTTTCACCATTTGCTCGGAGCTTGAACCTGATGTAGACTCACTCCATCGTGCTCTGTCACTGATCAGACTGACCTTAGTTCTCTGAGCTGACTATTTCAAAGAAAAGAAACAAAGAGGATAGAGAACAAACCAATGGTCGTCACCTACCGCACTCAATCACTAACCCGAAATATCTGATCAACTCGTCTCGAATCTCAGACAGGTTAGCCCGATAACTGCTTTGATAAAGAACCTCCCTCTGATACCACTTGTTGGGCTAGAGAGCACGCAAGATTTATCAAAGCACCTGAAAATTAGTTTGAGCAAGTACCTGCATGATTGCTTAGCGATATGTCGATACACAACCAAAACACAGCATAAAATAACTGCAATAAAAGTGATACAGAGATTTAACGTGCAAACCCAATAGGGTGAAAAGCACGAGACGATCGCAGTACAACCCGGAAAGCGGCCACTAAAAATATATGAAAATAATAGGCAATTACAAAGCTTTTTCTCCTCGATACACACAAGATCTTTACTACCTTCACACAACACAATATTTCACAATAAACAGTAGCAAAAAAATTGCAAGTTACCGACAGTGGCGGATGAGACGGATTACACAAATCCTCTCCAAGATGTCTCTTCGAATACTTTCCCAAATCTGCTCCAGATCCAATCCATGTAAGCGAAGTATTTCTCCTCAACGTCGTTGAATGTCGTCCGAAAGCTTTCTCAAACTGAGACGATTGTCACCAATGTCTCTCTAGATATCTTTCAAGCCTTGAGTTTGGAGAGGAGTAGATATTTTACCCCCCCCCCCCCCCCATCTTTCATCTCTATTCATAGGATCAAAATCAAAGAGGTAGAGGTGGTAAATGACATGTAGATGAAGCTTTACTCGGTCAAAAACACATGTTGGTTTAAAGGTCAAAGACGGCTACTACTTTTCGCACTTGTCATGAAACATATGCTTGAAAAGCATACACATACTTGAAAAATATGATCAAAATTGACTACCCTTTTTCACACTTAGGAGGAAATTATCTTAATAGAGATCCCAATAATTACCCCCCATATATATATATGCATTTAATATAGATCCTAGAGAGAGTCAATCCAATAAAATCTTTGATGTTATTTGACTCTTATATAAATTTTTTTTGAGGAAAGAAATGTACAAACATCATTACATTGGGAACACTAAGCATCAATAACTACATCATTAAATAATAATCAATCAAACAACAAACTATTAAATAAATAGACAAAGCTCACGCATGGTGAGAATCGAACTCATGATCTCTTTGTCATGAAGCCTCAACTTACCCAGCCTCATTGACACTCTTATATAAGCTTTTAGGCACACTAGTGTAAGAAAAACTATTTCATTAAGCAATTGCTTGAAGACCCAAACTAATTTTTAAATAATACCACTGCAATTACTATCACAATTTCAAAATACAACTATACAGACTCCTCAGCCTAAAACTTAAATTGAACATAGAATTTTGAAGTACAAACTTGCCCAGCTTGTGCATGCAGTTTGATCTAAAATGGCAAAACATTTTCTGATCCTCAGGATTATACAGCAAAGCTTTCAGACTTCGGACTAGCAAAAGATGGCCCCGAAGGAGACGACAGCCACGTCTCGACCAGAGTCATGGGAACACGGGGATACACCGCGCCGGAATACATCATGACTGGTACTAAAACAAACATCTCCATTCAATGCAGCCTCGATGATCTCTTTCTCTCTCTCGATGACTCGATCTGCGTCCCCAGGTCATCTCACCTCAAAGAGTGATGTATACAGCTTCGGCGTCGTGCTGCTGGAGCTGCTCACCGGAAGAAGATCGGTGGACACAGCGCGGCCCAACAGAGAGCAGAATCTCGTGGAGTGGGCGCGGCCGCACCTGAACGACCCCAGGAAGCTTTCCCGGATAATGGACTCCACTTTGGAGGGGATGTACTCCATGAAGGCGGCGCAGAGGGCCGCGGCCATGGCGCACCAGTGCTTGAGCCTGAGGCCCAAGTCAAGGCCTCCGATGGCCGCCATCGTGGAGGCGCTGGAGCCCCTGTTGGACCTGGCCGACGGAATGGTGGGCTCCTTCGTGTTCACGGTGGCGCCCGAGAAAGGGGGAGATGAGGAGGCGGAGAAGAAAGATTCTGAGGAGAATGAGAAGCAGAGCCAGGGGCAGAGGCATAAGTTGTGGTCTGCTATGTATGGAAATCCAAACAATATGTTGATGTATAGGAGCAGAGCTGGAGATAACCACAGGAATATGGCAAGAGCAATGGAGGAGATGCAATGCAAATAGTTTTTTGAAACTTTTTTTTTTGATTTTTTGGGTTATTTATTAGGATCTCTCCTCAAAGTTTGCATAATTACAGCTCGCACCTCTCTAACTTTCGATGTTACAATTACCTCCTTCAATGTTTACATTTTATAATATACATGCACAAAAAGATCCCTTGCAGATTTACTTTAAAGGAGTACTTTTGCAAGGATGTTATGAAATGTAGGCTCCGTTTGGGGAGACTTATTTTTGCCGGTCAAGCGGTTATGATCCTATGAACCAGATCTTAATTATGTCTTAGTTCATGCGGTCATAACCGCTTGGCCGGTGAAAATAAGTCTCAGTTCATGCGGTCATGATCGCTTGACCGGTGAAAATAAATCCCCTCAAACGGAACCGTAAACATTAAGGAGAGATTTTTGTAATTTTGAAAGTTAGAGAGGTGCAAGCTGCAATTATACAAACTTTGAGAGGAGATAAATAACTCTTATTTTTTGAAAATATTTGAATGTAGATTTCTATGTAGATTAGCCATGCAATAAGAAGCGAGCTCTTGAAGGGAGCAGTTCATTTCATGGTTATTGTTTGAAAAAGAAAATATATTGTGGAAGCTTGTTAATGACAATTTAATTTGATTGAATATTTTGTTGTAAGCAATGGTGGAACCACATAAGGCCCAGTGTGGGCGGCTTTAAAAATATCATTTATCAATAGGAGAATATGTAGTTTATTTATTTGATAGATATAAAATATACATATATATTTATGAATAAACTCGGATAATTAAGTCTCTTGGTCAAGTTGGTAGTGTGTTTATAATTATATGGTCATGAATTCTAGTCCTATGTATGTCTTATTTTTTATTGTTTTATTTTCTATATATTTATTTATTATTTTATTTTCTAACATATTTATTTATCATTTTTTCTACGCATTTTTTTATACATATGTCATATTTATTTATCATTTTTTTAGATAAAATTCAAATTAATAATAATTTTATTTTGTATTTTTGATATTTTTTTGTACACAATCCACCCAGGAAAAAATCTCTACGCCCGCCACTCTTCTAAGACCTTTCTATGATCATAACTTTTTTTGAAAAAAATAATATTTTGGCTGCTCTGGCTGTGCGAGCGCTCAAATATGCAACCACATGGGATCCGCCCGCCTCTATCTCTCCATTTGGAAAAACTGCAATGACGAAAAATTATGAGCTCTCTTAGGCTTTGTTTTGACTAGGGGTGCAAGTCGGATCGGTTCGGTTCGGTTCCACCCAAAACCAAGAACCGACCCATATAAGTTCGGTTCTAAACTTTTGGAACCGGAACTGACCCACGGTCCTATTGTATAGAACCGGATCCGAACCATTTGCTTCGGTTCGGTTCCGGTTCGGTTCTAGGTTCTTCCTATGTCTAACAAAATTAAAGAATGGCTTTTTCAACTCATGATTCATTGTAATATAAGTGTTAATATCTCAAAATAGTTGAATCATGACTTTATATCATATTGAAATCATACAACTACACAAGTACAATAAATATTTTTTTAGCCATAAAACTATATTCTCGATTATTTTCGCGTATTTGGTCATACAATTATAATCGGTGTCTCAAAATATTTTCTTTTGCATTGATATTCGGTTCTCGGGTCGGTTCTGGGTACCCGACCCTTGGAACCAGGAACCGAACCGAATTGTCGGTTCTGATATTATGGGAACCGGACCCGAACCGAAGCTATTTGGAACCGACCCAAACCATTCGGTTCGGTTCGGTTCCGGTTCGGTTTTCGGTTCTTCGATTATTTTTGCACACCCCTAGTTTTGACGCCCGTGTTTTGGAGCGTTGGAGATGAGAGTGATGAAAATGAAGAGAGGTTGCAACGATATTGAAGGTCAAAAATGACATTTTGAAGTGTTGGGAATGAAGAATGAAAGTTTACCAAACAATAATTTTTGGGCACTGTTACGTGCACACTACTTTTGGCTATGTGCACACCAAACTTTTAAAATAAAGGGCGATGTTACGTGTACATCAATTTTGACTATATGCACACCAAACTCATAAAATAAACAATACCACTACTTTTTTTTCAATCCCACCCATATTAAACCTAAGCTCACACCCCGCTCCTATTTTCTCCTGAAAGCCGAAACTCTACCCTCGCCCCAGCTTTAGCCTCGCTTCACCTGACATACAAGTAGAATTGAATGAGATATTGGAACCTACAGCAAGCCAAACTATAGAACCTTTGGTTCCGGGTCGCTTAAAGGGATGACCAAAAGGAAACTTGAACAAGCCAAATGACCGTGCATGTATTAATATTCAATTTTAATTAACTTGTAAATATTTATTTATTTAAGACAACTAATATTCATATCTTTAAGTTCGTGCATGTCTAAATGAACTTAAAAATGAACAATGCAAATTTTTAGTTATATCGGTGGAAATGATTTGAGATTTTTGTTTTTTAATTTGTTTATTTTTGTTGGTTTGAAATGTAAACGAGAAGAAATCTTCTGTATTTGAATTACAAAAACTCAAACTTTATTTTTGTGTTTATTTAACAATTTGGCATGCAAATAAAATGTATGGTGTTTACTTGACATTTTTATCTGCAAATAAAATTTATGATGTGCATATATCAATGGTATGCACATAGCCAAAAATGATGTGCACAGTGCTATTATTAGCAAATATATTTCAACTTTTAGAAAACCATGAAAAGATGGCTATTTTCGATGCATCAAGCAACACCTTAGTCTAATAACCTTTTAGTTTATGAGTAGTTCCATTGTTCTAAGGGTTGACATGTGGTCCGGGGTCTTTGACTTAAAAATATTTTTGATGCTATATTTTTCAACGTGCCTATTTGATATAGCTTGAATTATATTTTGTTTATCACTATTGTTGCAAGTCAATCGGTTTTTTTGGTCTAGAGAATTGAAGCGTTTTAGCTCGGAATCGGACCGGACGCACAAACAGTCAAAGAAAAACAACATCAAATAACATAATGTTTTTTTTTGACGTAGAAAACCCGAAAAGGGTGAAAAACCATGTGCACAGATCTATGTTGGGCCAAAATTCACTATTTCCCTTGACATTACAGAAGTTGAGACAATTCCTCGGAGGGTGACATACCACCTCTCCGTTACAAATGCAAAATATGAAAATAATGGGGAAAAACTATGTCCTCGGAGCCTTGATGGAAACACTCAGTCGATGAAAATCTATAAGTTCTCGGACTCTCGATTGAAGCGCTCCTATTGAGTTGGAGCCTTGATGAGAGCGCTCATTTGAAGAAGGAAAAACCACGTTCTTGGAGTCTCGAGATGTCCTCCTGCTAGAGAGGGAGCGAAGAGAATTCCGAGCGGAGGAACAATCTAAGTCTCGCGTTCTCGTCAGAATACCTCAGATCTCTTTTTAGTCTCTGAAGTTACTTGTCTTTAAACGAAGGTCTGAAGACATTTTTATAGTTTTCTGGAGGGATAGACTGGTAATTGCATCGGGTGAAATTTGTGTTGGTGAATGACGTCGCTATGTTCTTGATGCAGTAGCCCCGAGCCGCCCCTCTCGGTCGGCCCTACTCGGCCTAGCCAGCGGACCACGTGCTGGCGACCACTGCCGGGCTGCAGCCCAAGCACCCCACCCATGACCGCACATATTCTCAGCGCGGCGGGATGTTGAGGCGAGGTCTCGAACCCAGCCCCCTTGATAAAGAGCTTTCCTAACAGCTCTCATCACCAACTGAGCTGCAGATCAGTTGGTGATGAGAGCTGTTAGGAAAGCTCTTTATCAAGGGGGCTGGGTTCGAGACCTCGCCTCAACATCCCGCCGCGCTGAGAATATGTGCGGTCATGGGTGGGGTGCTTGGGCTGCAGCCCGGCAGTGGTCGCCAGCACGTGGTCCGCTGGCTAGGCCGAGTAGGGCCGACCGAGAGGGGCGGCTCGGGGCTACTGCATCAAAAAAAGTGCACTTTTTTGATGCAGTAGCCCCGAGCCGCCCCTCTCGGTCGGCCCTACTCGGCCTAGCCGGCGGACCACGTGCTGGCGACCACTGCCGGGCTGCAGCCCAAGCACCCCACCCATGACCGCACATATTCTCAGCGCGGCGGGATGTTGAGGCGAGGTCTCGAACCCAGCCCCCTTGATAAAGAGCTTTCCTAACAGCTCTCATCACCAACTGATCTGCAGCTCAGTTGGTGATGAGAGCTGTTAGGAAAGCTCTTTATCAAGGGGGCTGGGTTCGAGACCTCGCCTCAACATCCCGCCGCGCTGAGAATATGTGCGGTCATGGGTGGGGTGCTTGGGCTGCAGCCCGGCAGTGGTCGCCAGCACGTGGTCCGCTGGCTAGGCCGAGTAGGGCCGACCGAGAGGGGCGGCTCGGGGCTACTGCATCAGTTCTTGTCACCCCGGATCACCAATTTGAGCAAAAAAAAAAAAAAACAAAAGTGCCCTTTGGGAGGTCCGAGCAGGTTGCTCGGCGGTGGAGGTGATCGGGAGCGCGATGCGGGCGCGCGCTCTGAGAGCGCGTGTACTCGCGAGTAGCACATGTGCTTTGGTGATGTGCGCGTGTGCGCTTGCGTGATGCACGCATGCTCATCCAGCATGTGTGGGTGCAATGCAGGTGCGCTGTGCTTGGGTGTACATACTTAGTTCTACCCCTTCTTTCGGGGTGATTTTGGGTTTTGGGATGAGTGCGGCTAGATGCACTCGACTCGTTCAGATGGACTATCTTCCCTTGAGTCTTCGGTCAAAATCCACTCAGTTTGATTTAGCAAATTCAGGGAACCCATCAACTATTATATTAAAAATTATGTACTAAATACTATTAAAATAATTATAAATAAATTTCATCTTGTGCATACTAATAGCTATTTATGTGGTCCCCGCATAACATCTTTCTACATTTCCCTCTTTGTGGGAATTTTAACAAGATATATATTAAAATAGACAAAACTCAAGGTCTCAATATATTTAAATAATGAAATGCATTAAAGAGATAAAAAATAGAAGCGTTGACTCTGATCTGCTCAAGAGATAAATCCTGAAAATGATGAAAAATTATACCCTTAAAGTATAGAAAAAATGCACCTCCAGTCAGAAAATAATCAAATTATGCCCATTTGGCTCTCATGTGTTTAATATAATTTAAATATACTCTGATATTGAGCGAATTATTATTATTATTTATATAAAATAACGAAATAAATATAATAGCTTTGTGCCTTTGTCACACTGCCCTTTTATAATGTTCGCTTTGTTTTCAAAGTCGATGTTATCAATATGGTTATCATTCACAAGACGTTCAGCAACTAAACTTGAAGTCGGAGCGGAATTTAGGGTTCCATTTTCCCTCCAACATCTACATGACTCACTGTAAGCGATCGTCATTTTATTATTGTTATTATTGAATGCGAACTTATTTTGTGTACGTGAGCTGCCTGATCATCTTGTCCAGCATTCCGCTCTTCAAGTGAATTATTAATCATATGGGAGCGCTTTTGATCAAGATGCCTTTTGGTTCAAGTGTAGTAGGGTCACAAAGAAGGGACAACATATCGTTCTCTCCCAACAACAATTTCTACATCAATTGGCTTTTCAGGGCATGTAAAGCGTTACAATGGAATAATCTATTTGATTTGGCACCAAATATTAGTTAGGTGCACGCCTTTTGTATTCCTAGACTCCTAGTAGGGATATTGGTGTTTCAAATGTCGTTTAGAGTAATAGGAGTAGACATGTTGTGTAATCCGTTATTCGTCAAGATCAGAAATGTCTAAGAAGACCGTTATTCACAGACCTCATCAGAAGAGTACTCATCATCCTCAAGGAAGAAAATAGTGACAAGTATTTTTCAAAGGCGAGTACCCTTGGAACTCACTATTATGGGCGAGTGCCCATTGCAACTCGTCATTATGGGCTAGTACCCATTGCAACTCGCCAGTATGGGCGAGCGTCCAAAGACCGCCAGAGGGAGGGTTCTCGCGACATTTTCTATAGGCGAGTAGCACCTCCTAGTCTACACGTAGGCGTGATTGATCGTTAAGTCGCATGACAGGTTTATCACAAGGGTAAGGAATATTAGCCTACATACCCCCACCCCCACCCTTGGATTAGCTATAAATAAGACTCATAAGATACCAGAATGACATGTTGAGACCCCCCAAATTTCATATTCGACAAGTCCGTGTTTCCTCATACTTTGCTCAGTCTTTTAGTCGCAGAGATGTAATTTTTCATAACTTTTGGGTACGTGGTGAGACTTTCCCGCTGAAGTATCTGGGGGTGTGCTTGTAGACATCTCTCTCTCTCCTTCTCTTTTGCGCTAGCCATCCGAATTGTGGTTCGACCGCAAGTTCAGTAACCTTAGGTTGTACCTAAGTTTTAACATCTGGACGTACATAGGATTTTCCTGACTTCAGCACGAGTTCTTGAACTTATTTAATGAAAAAGGTGGGTGATCTTATTCGAGTCAATTAGAGCAAAATGTAATAATAAAATTTCAAAATCACAGTGTAATATCTAAGTGTTGAATTGAGCAATTTTCTTTGAAACCTAAAGAAAAGATTTTGAGGAGGATTAAAGGTATGATAGAGTTCTACACATATCCCGACTATCGTGTAAAATTTTCTAAAGCGAGAACTGACTAAGGTCGCAGGAACACTTAACCACAATCGAAGTCAAGTAAAAGATAACAGCAACAGTAGCACAAGAGTTTTCAATTGAAATTAACTTTTATTACAGAGCAAAGTATACATTGCAAGACATGATTTTACAATGTAGACCAGCGAACAAAAAAACAACAAGAAGAAGTAACCGCACGGACTGATTCAGGTAACCGCACAAGCCGCCTACTCGCCAGTTGAGTCCGCCGAGACCGCTGAAGCCACCTATTTGCGGCTAGCCGCGCAGACTACTGTTATTGAAATGTTGAGCCAGGAACAGAATCCGCTGATTGACTAGGTGAACTGCTCCACTTATCTGCAACTCCGAGGAAGAGATCAAGCCGCAAAGACCGCGACCTGCTCCTTAATCGCTGACTGTATCCGCGAACTATTCCACACCAACGTTCCGCTAGTCGTCTAGCCGTCTAGTGTTTGCCGCACAGCCTGCACAAAACCAACTTCCTTCGTAACAGTTAGAAAATCGTAACCGCAAAATCAAGCGTGAGCTCGTTCTTACTGTTCACTACATACTTATGACGAGCTGAGGGATAGGGCTGTTCACGAACCGAATCGAATCGAATATCTCTTCAATCGAATCCAAATTTCACATATAATGCAGAGATTCGGATTCGGATTCGGATTCGTTCGAATATTCGGGTTCGGATTCGGATTCGAATTCGATATGAAATGCTGGATTCGAATTCGGGTTCGAATTAAGATTCGAATTCGGATTCGAACACGGATTCGAATTCGAATTCGATTTTTTCTATTAAGAATAATTAAATATATAATTTTATTAAATATATATAATTTTATTTAAGTAATTTTACTATTCGCGAACTATTCGCAAATACTTCGAATAGGGATAATTATATTCGGATTCGGATTCGAAAATTATTCGAATTCGATTTTGGATTCGAATCCGGATTCGAATTCGAAAATTACGAATATTTATCGAATCTTCACGAATCGAATCTCGAATTATTCACGAACTATACTATTTGTTAACAACCCTACTGAGGGATCCTATTTATAGATGCGAGGAGGAGTGCCATCATCACCTACACCGATAAGATAACCGCCCATCAAACCTGTCGACTAACACATGTATCCGCACAACGCGGACACTAATACTAGATCGCCTGGTCGCGCCTATCTGCAATACCGAATAGAATACCAGTCCGTTAACCCCACGGACACTACTACAAGTCAGCGCATCCCGCAGCCTGTGACTTGGACAAAATCCGTCCAGCCAATACCGTCGAACTCGGCGAATACCAGAACAGTCCGCATTAGGCGAGCTCGACAAATACCGAGCAATCCGCACCTAGGCGAACTCGACGAATACCAATTAGTCCGCACCTAGGCGAACTCGGCAAGCTAGACAACTAACTGGACTTAGTATGCCCCCCAGACCAAGTACATCAAACTCCACGATCTCCAATCATAACCACGCCACCTAATACCAAGATCGCGCCTTACTAAACAACTCCAATCCACCATTATGTGAACTGCTCCATCAGTCCGCGCGACCTCCAGACAACCTATCCGCGCAAATGTGTCAACTCCACGATCCAACATCCAAATGGCAAACACAGTACCATGCTGGACACCGGCAAGCTCCAGAAGAGTACGCAACACCAACTCTGCCGGACACGACAAACTCCAGATTGAGTCTGCCACTCACGCAGCCGGAACTTGTCAAAAAATGGCCAAGTCCAAACCAGCGAACTCGACGACCTCCAAATGAGTTTGCCACTACCCGCGGATAACCAATCCTATCCGCCAGGTTACTCCACCAGAGTGCTTGCTAGTCCAAACCGCCAGAGAAGAACCATAACCGAAACCGGCTGCACAACTAGACTATCTGCCTAGTCCGCGCGTTCTTCTGCAGCCTGTACGGACTCCCCAATTTGTCTGCCCGACTTCCCCCACTTCATACTTAAACAATTTCAACACTCCCCTTGAAGTGAGAAGTGGAAACCAGCCCGAGCAACTCCTGTAACTGAATAAACGGTCCCTTTGGCAACAGATTGGTAAAAATATTCGCCACGTTGTCCTTACTCCGCACGTAGTCAACCATCAAAGATCCCTCCAACACCTTCTCCCATACGAAGTGATGATCGATCTCGATGTGCTTCGTTCATACATGATAAACTTGATTATTTACCAGTTTGAGAGCACTCTCATTGTCGCCGCAACAAATCAGAGTACGACGTCGTACCTTCTCATGAATGTCATCCACTAACCGCCTAAGCCAAATGACTTCCTGAGTAGTCGGGGCCGAGTCTTTGTACACCGCTTTAGTAGTGGAGACGGACACTGAGTCCTGCTTCTTACTGCACCACGAAACTGTTGTTGATCCCGTGAAGAAGACATAACTAGATATCGAACTCTAATCATCTGTATCTGCCCCATAATAAGCATCCGTATAACCATGCAGACAAAAGCCCGTGTCCCTCTTATACAAGAGACCCAACTCTAAGGTGGACTTGACATACTTCAAGATACCTTTAGCCTCTACCAAATGAGATTTCTTAGACTCCATCATATACTGACTCACCTGGCCAACTGCATAAGCAATATCTGGCCTATTAATTGTTAGATATATAAGACTCCCCACGAGAGCCCGAAATACCAAAGGGTCTAGAAGAACCTTTCCCTTATCCCACCGAAGTTTTAAGCCAACCTCTAGAGGAGTAGAACTGCTCTTCCCTTCCCTCATGCTGAATCGCATGACGATCCTCTCCGAATATCCCTTCTGGGAAACGAGCACTCCATTCTTTTGTCTCTCTACCTCAAGCACAAGGAAATGGTGAAGCTCACCCAGATCCTTCATCTCGAACCGGATAGATATCTCAGCCTGGAGCCTAGCTACTTCCTCGTCCGAGTACCCCATGACGATCATATCGTCAACGTACAACAGAACGAGGACCTGAATCTCTCCCTACTTCTTGACGAACAAACTGGAATCTGAGTCTAAAGCAAAGTACCCACAGAATTGGAGATATTCCGCAATCTTTTCATACCATGCTCGAGACGCTTGCTTCAGACCGTAGAGGGCCTTCTTCAGTTTGCAGACGTACCCTGAATATTCTTCAGATATGTAACCCGGTGGCTGCACCATGCAAATATCTTTGCCAATCTCGCCATAAAGAAAAGAATTCTTCACGTCAAGTTGCCATATCTCCACCCTTGGCAAGCTGCCAAGGAGACCCTCACCCGTACTGAAGTCATCTTGGCCACAGGGCTAATCGTCTCCTCATAATCCTCCCCAAACTGTTGAGAGAACCCATGAGTTACAAAGGGATACTTGTACCGCTCGATACTCCCGTCAGCCTTCTTCTTTAGCTTATACACCCACTTGCATGTCATAGGAGTGATGTCTTCGACTTTGGGCACAGGAACCCAAGTCTCATTCTTCCTGAGAGCAGCCATCTCCATATTCATAGTATCCTCTTACTCCTTGACTCCGGTGGCGTTATCAAAGCACGAATGCTTACATTCATCCAAGGGACCTGCGAAGAAACATGAGACAAAACTCACCATATTTTCATCCTTATATCGAGTCGGTGGAATAATAGTCCTCTTGGAATTCCACAGGGCTTGACCCTGATCCACCACTCCCGCTGCTTCTTCTGTGCTAGCTCTGATCCCAGGCACACCAGGAGCTCGTTCTCCCTACTTCCAGATCCAGAAGCCTCCGCTGCAGAGCTAGTTGCATTCGGAGCACCTGTCGACACACACAACTCCACTAGAAGATCCTAAGTAGCTTTTCCTTGCCCTCCATCAGACTTGCTCTCATGTAGATCCACAAGCGAGCTACCATGGTATGATGTTAACTCGTCAAATACCACATCCCGGGAGATAACAAACTTCCGTGTTTCTGGATCCATGCACTTTCATCCCTTCTTTTGCTCATCATATCCAATGAAGACTAACTTCCTTGCTCTCGCATCTAGCTTAGTCCTGAGCGAGTCTAGAATGTGCATATAACAAGTCGACCCTGTAGCACCCCCCAACATTTTGCCCGGGTCGGGCCGAAGAGGGTACAACTGGCCCAAGACGTCCACCCAGTGCTCATAGGGGAAACGATCCACCCTGTCCAAGTACTAGATGACCGACTTGGTTGGCTCGGATCATAACATTCACAACCCATCAGAATATAGCGGAGGCATTAACAGGAAACCATTACAGATTTATATATCACATATCAAAATTACAGCGGTTCTAGGGCCGAAGCCTAAGTACTTATATAAGCCTGTGGGCTATACATGTGCTACATATAATCCTCATATATTCTCTCTCTCTACGATGTTCGGCGGAACTCACGTCTCTAAACTCTTGGGACGGCGGGGGTGCATCTGCTCGAGTAGACCTAGCTGCTGGCGTAATCTCCTGCGGCAGCGGGTCACTACGATGCTCCACCTCCTGTGAATGGTTAATCAAATAACTGTTAGTCACAGAGCTAAGTGGAAACAAATCTCCTCCCCGGGTCCACATCCTGGGGACGAGCACGCACCCACCCAACAGAAGTAAATAGCCGAAGCACGAGAGGGTTAGCACAATATTCCATATGTGAACAACTAGGAGAAAATATAAAAGAGTGCAGTATAACCGAAAAGAGCAGCAATAGTATAAAACGGTTATAATAATGTTCTACTAGCTCATCACACAATATGTTTTCATATCCTGAATTCTATCGTAGGCATTCACAGCCGCGCACATACCACATGCATTCACAGCCGCGCACATACCGCAGGCCTTCACAGCCGCGCACACAAACCCTATGTCGACATAGTTTGGACCGCTTCTGTTCCAGCAGGGTAGCGAGCCCCGCGGGCCTCACCGATGTGGCCGTCGGTGACAGTGGCCAATCCTGCCACTTCTGGGGGTGATCGTACCGCACAACCCCAGGCCCTAATGTACAACCTGGTGTACTCTTGGATGTGAGCGACATCCAGCGAATCATTTTGGTCGACCAGCGGAGGAAAACCCGACGGGGAATAAAATGGCCGGTCACCCGTGGTGCCCATCTCCCTATCGCCTTGAGTCGTCAACCTTCCCGTACCGGTACGAATGGTCTGCGGAAGGGACTGACCTGTCACTATTCCACCGCAAGCAATTTACAAACAATCAATCAACGACAAACATAATACACACCGGGTCTACGCCGGCCTGCCCTACTAGGCTTAAACTTCGGGCGGCGACGCTTAGCTCAACTTTCATCAAGGAGCGTGGGAGCGCATTATTTGGGGCTAGACCTGGAGGAATACCTCAACTCCGGCTATCCCCAACTAAGGCTCAACCATAATAACAACTGCTCGTCAGAGCAGAACCCGAGATTGTAATAGTAAATTGCAATGAGGACAAATGCGGTTTTTATGCTGCTTATTTAAAGTGCTGGAAAGAAACGTGACCGATACGAAAATGGAGTATCACTGAATTAAAAGTACTTGACCAGTACGAGACTGAAGTAGAACTGAATTAAAAGTACTTGACCAGTACGAGACTGGAGTAGAACTGAATTAAAAGTACTTGACCAGTACGAGACTGGAGTTGAACTGAATTAATAGTACTTGACTAGTACGAGACTGGAGTAGAACTGAATTAAAAGTACTTGACCAGTACGAGACTGGTGTTGAACTGAATTAAAAGTACTTGACCAGTACGAGACTGGAGTAGAACTGAATTAATAGTACTTGACCAGTACGAGACTGGAGTAGAACTGAATTAAAAGTACTTGACCAGTACGAGACTGGAGTTGAACTGAATTAAAATTACCTGACCAGTACGAGACTGGAGTAGAATTGAATTAAAAGTACTTGACCAGTACGAGACTGAAGTAGAACTGAATTGAAAGTACTTGACTAGTACGGGACTGGAGTAAAGCTAAATTGAAAGTACTTGAATTGAAAAGAATACAAGAACAGGACCAGTGCAAGACTGGAATAATCATAAAGAAAATGGTTAGTAGTCCAATCACTCCATCCAGGAGGCTTCAGTCTCATCTCCGTTCTCAGGAGGCACATTCAGTTCTATTTCAGTTCTTAATAAGGCTTCATTGGATTACACCAATTATGAAGATCCGATTATAATTTGGTTGCGCCTTATTAATCATGACTTAATCAGATTAGTGGCTTATCGGGAGTTACACCTTTAATATTAATCGAGAATAATGTGCAACTCGCTGCTCGTACTCTTACTTTCCGAGCGTGTCCAGATCACCCGAGAGTCGAGGCGCGCGACGGTTTCACAAAGCCTCGGTACACACGGAGCTTGGTCACTTGCCTCAGCCACTCTCGTCGATACGATAACTTTGAATTTATTAATTGAATTAGAAAGGAAGGTCGCGCGCTCCAATTTCATTTTCGAAGAAAATAAGCATAATAATTTCCGAACGCGACCCTAGGCTTCCAGATTTTAGTAAAAATATACTTATCCCCATGACCCCAAATTTTGATACAACCCTTAAGAGAGCCTAAAATGAGCCTAGTAAATTTTTTGTAATTTTCTAAAGTATTTTGGGCCTTTAATTTGGCCAAACAAATTTTATTTGGGCTTTTAAAAATACCAAATCAACTCCAAGAATTCTCAA
The DNA here is from genome assembly GCA_039513925.1 of Platanthera zijinensis. Taxonomy (NCBI): domain Eukaryota; kingdom Viridiplantae; phylum Streptophyta; class Magnoliopsida; order Asparagales; family Orchidaceae; genus Platanthera; species Platanthera zijinensis. The sequence continues at coordinate 166,721,851 of CM077091.1, forward strand.
AATTTTTGTGGAGACTGACCTTATTGAGAGAAACAATTTTCATGTTCAAAACTTTTTTATGAGGGCTCTATCTTAGCCTCTGAAAAATCAAATCCCTTATTATTATATTATAATATTATAATAAATATTATAATAATATAATTTATAAAACAAAGTTACTGTTCACCATCTTCTCCTTCCCCCCCCCCCCCCCCGCTGGAACCGAACTGGCTGCCCTTACGGGTCTTCCTAGCCGCCGTCCGGCCACCGGCCGGCCGTAGCTCCGCCACCGGCCAACTCGCCGGTGTGGGCGCTCCCTCCGGCGGTGGTCCGGCGGCCTGCAGCTGCCGTCCGCCGCCGGAGCCATTTTTTTTCTAAAACGGGAGGGGAGGGGGTGACGGCGTCGGCGCTCCGGCCGCCGGAGCTCGCATGCGTTACGTCAGAAATGGGGAGAGGGAGGAAGAGAAGGTTCCACGTGGGTTTGGCGGGCTCGGGAGGGGCCGGCTTGGTCGGACATGGCTCAAGGTGGTGGAGGAGGGGGAGGAGCTCCTCGACTTGGCTTTTTCCGGCCACCAGAGCTCCGATAGAGGGGGGAAGAAGAGGGAGGGGATGCTCTGAGAGCTGTGAGGGAAAGAGAGGGGGTTGGGTAGCTTTTATAGGGAGGTGGAGGGGGGACTTCCTCCCTTTGGGTGGTGTAGGACTAATCCCTCCTTAGGGAGGGATTAATCCCACCCTCCAGCTGTCCCTCCAACTGTCCAAGGACAGCTGGAGGACTCTCATTTTCCCCTATGTGGGGAAAATGGATGAGGCCCTTTATGGGCTTGGGCCTTATTGAAAGAGAGGGGAATTTGAGGAGAAAAGGGGTGGGGTGGGCCTTCACCCATCCTAAGCTTGGTTGCTGGTTGGGGGCCCAAGGAGAGTGAGGGGGCATGAGCCATCCTCCTTTGGAGAGGAGGTGGGCTCCTCATTTGGAGAAAAATCCAAAAAGTGGATTTTTAGGAGGGTTTGACCAAGTCAACCCTAGGGTGGGTCCCTCTTGCTGGTCAAATTCAATGTGGGTCAAAGTCGTCGGGGTCGGAAAGTTCGAGTGTCGTGTCACAATTGGTGTGCGCACGCTTTTCGATGTACGATTATGCTTGATTTGACCACGAGTTGACCAATTGTCGTCGAAATTGACCGAAATGACTTCTGTTGACTTCGTATTGACCATACAAGTCCAACGCCACTGACTGGAGTTGAATCGGAGTCCGTTTGGCGAAAGTCCGAAATTTGCGCGACGCAACGTGCTAAAACGGTCAAAATGCTCATGATCATCGTTAGGCTTCGAATCGCGACGCAACGATTTCCGATGCGTTCGTATTAACTATATGAAGTCATAGGAATTGACAGAACTCAAATCAGAGTTCTCTATGTCAATATCCAAAAATCTCATTTTCGCGACGTTCTGCGAGAAATGGCCAAATCCACTATATGACCTCGGTGTCCAACTGAACGAGTTCCGATGCGCTCGTATTGACTATACGAGGCCACAGAAACTGACAGAACTCAATTCAGAGTTCTCTAGCTCGATACCCTGCCTAGGGTTGCCTCATACCGGGTCACGGGTAGAGGCTCAAGTCACTTTTATTGGGCCCACTAGGGCTCTGGTGACCCAATAAAAGTCGGGATGTTACAGACCCGAACACCCAAAGATGTTCCACGCTGGGCTTCTCCTTGAATACCAACACACGAGGAGATCTCATATTGTTAGGACTGAGGGGCATCCTGTTGATGATGTATGTCGTACAAGCCATTCCCATTGCCCAGAAGGCCCTGAGAATGCCTTTGGCATAGAGCCAACATTTGCAGGTTTCTGTCAGGTGATGGATCTTCCACTCTGCAATCTCGTTCTGCTGTGGCGTATGAGCACAAGTCTCTCGTTGGATGCCAAACTTTCTACAGAAGTTAGAGAAGTCATGCGAAGTAAACTCCTTGTCATTATCCGTTCTCAACTTCTTAATCCACAGACTAAGTCGACCCTCCACAAGCTCCTTGAACTCCACAAACTTTTTGAAGGCTTCTGACTTCTCCTTCAGAAAGTATACCCATGTATACTTGGAAAAATCAAAACAACAAGAACAAGCATATACCTACTTCCGTCAAGACTGGTCGTGACGGTAGGCCTCATTAGATCATCATGGATGCATTCCAATCGTGCTCTATACCTAGTCTGCGATATGTCAAATGAAAGGCGATGTGCCTTTCCATACTGACACCGACACAGACATGACCATCATCGTAGGAAGAAATACTAGGCAGACCACACACCAGACCTTTCACCTACATAGCCTTTAGTTTGTCCATCCCAACATGCCTCAATCTGTCATGCCAGATAGCGGCGCTATCATTCACCCTCATTTTGTCAACATAAGAACTTGTCGTCAAAACGAACAAGTCTTTCACCCTTCTCCCAACGTGAGTAATGTCAGCTTTCACAACTGAAACGTTCCTGAGAAACCTCACTTATAGCAGGCCGAATAGAATGTGATATTGAGCATCCACCGCATTGGTCACCAAGAAGAGATTTTTCTTCATCCTGGGCACGTGATACACACTCCGCAAAGTGAGTGGCCCTCTATCACTGCCTAAAGAAACTGACCCCTCCTACTCCACCGCATGCACAGTATCATCAGTAGTAATAATAACATCATTACTTTTATACTCCTGCAAAGATGAGAACTTGGACACGTCTCCGGTGAGGTGATGATCGCACCCGAAATCCACGATCCAATCCTCATGATAATAAATGGAGGAAAGTTCCCGGACACAAGTGCCCGTCATGAAAGCACTTTCCCATCCTTCCTCCTCAGGCTTGGACTCAGCCTTCTTCTCTTTAGCATGCCCCGACTGAAGTTTAACCCTGCAATCCTTGCAGATATGACCGAGTTGGTTGCATATGTAGCACCAGGGTCCGCCTCGCTTCTTCCCGTCGTCATCCTTAAGGGGCTTGCTCCTATCCTGCTATGATGAAGAAGATGGATCATCGCTAACAGATGTTTTCTTCTTCCAACCCCATCTCTTCTTCTTGCTCGAGAAGAGAACGTCGTCGTCTACCTTAGAGACCAACACTCCAGTAATCTGCTTTGCCAAGCTCTCCTGCGAAGCTAACAGGTTATCCAGCTCCAACAAAGACGGCTGATTGGCCCAGCCCTGAATAGAAGTAACAAAAGCCACATATTCCTTCCGCAATCCGCGGATGATGTGTCTTTTCAGCTTCGCCTCTGAGATAGGCTCTTCTGGGTCCAGTGCCGAAATCTCAGCGCAGATGTTCTTCATCTTTAAGAAGAAAGATGACACTGACAGGTCCCCTTGAGTGACCTTAGTCAACTCATTCTCCAAGAATTTTAGCCGAGCTACATTCTTCTTGTTCAACGGGTCATCCAAGGCCATCCAGATCTCAGCTACTGACCGACAATCAATAACATGGTCGAACAACTCCGGTGAAACAACGCACTTTAGAGCGAATGTAGCTTTAGCATCTGTTCGTTTCCACGCCTTCACTGCCTCATCATTGCCTCTCGTAGCTACCACTTCTTGTTGGTTGTCCCCACAGACAACCTTCCACAGATCCTCACCAAGAAGGTAGCTCTCCATGCACGACCTCCAACACTTGAAGTTGGTCTGCGTCAAGAGCTCAATCTTAATCCCTCTTGCATAACTGGATTCCATAACTATCGGCTGAATATATTGAACTTCAACGAAGGTATAACAACCTTAGATCGGTGAACTGCTACTCTTCAACACCCATCTGATACCATGTAAAAATTTCTAAAGCAAGAGTTGACTGAGGTCGCAGGAATACTCAACCACAACCGAAGCCAAGTAAAAGACAACACAATAGTAGCACCTAGGCAAACTCGACGAGCTATGCAACTAACTGGACTTAGTCCCCCCAGACCAAGTTCATCAAACTCCGCGGTTTCCAATCGTAACCGCGCCACCTGATACCAAGATCACGCCTTGCTGAACAACTCTAGTCCGCCACTATGTGGACTGCTCCATCAGTCTGCGCGACCTGAGACCTCCAAGCAACCTGTCTGTGCAATTGTGCCAACTCCACGATCCAACGTCCAGATTGCAAACACAGTTCCATGTCGGACATCGACAAGCTCCAAAAGAGTCCGCAACACCACCCTGCCGGACTTGGTGAACTCCAGATTGAGTCTGCTACTCATGCAGCCGAAACTTATCAAAAAATTACCAAGTCCAAACTAGCGAACTTGACGACCTCCAAATGAGTCTGCCACTACCCGTGGATAACCAATCCTATCCGCCTGGTTACTCCACTAGAGTGCTTGCTGGTCCAGACCACAAAATAAGAACCACAGCCGAAACCGGCTGCCCGACTAGGCTATCTGCCTAGTCTGCATGGTCTTCTGCGGTCTATGCATACTCCCCAACATATCGTCTAAGGAGGTGTGCCTCCCAAGACAAAGGACTGCAAATTCTGAAGCACTGCCATGAAGGATCAACTGGAGGCCACTACCAAGAAAACTGCACTGCAAGGAAGTCTCTCGTGGCAGGCTTTTATTGGAAAACAATTTTCAAGGACACACACCAATTTGTAAGTTCCTGTGATGCTTGCCAACATACAAGTAATATCTCTGCCACCTTTGAAATGCCCAAACTTATTTTTTAGAATGCGAACTGTTTGATCTTTGAGGCATAAATTTTGTAGGACCTTTTTCCTCTTCGTTTTGCAATCGTTATATTTTAGTTGCGGTAGATTATATCTCTAGGTGGGCGGAAGCTCAAGCTTTTTCTAAAAGTGTGCTAGAGTTGTCTTAGCATTTTTGAAAAAGTTATTTTCTATATTTGACACTCCACGAGCCTTGATTAGTGATAGAGGGTCGCATTTTTGTAACGCCCAACTTAATAAATTACTTACGTGTTATGGCGTTACACACAAACTATCCACTTCTTATCACCCCCAAGTTAACGGTCAAGTGAAAGTCATTAATAGGAAATTAAAAAGAATTTTGGAAAAAACTATTTCTGCGAATAGGAAGGATTGGTCGGTCAAATTAGATGACGTGTTTTGGGCCTATCGTACTGCTTATAAGACGGTGATTGGTTGTACACCATATCGTTTAGTCTACGACAAGCATGTTATCTACCGGTAGAATTAGAACATCGTGCCTATTGAGCACTAAAGTTTTTAAAACTTGATTTGACTTTATCGGCTGATTTACGAAAATTTCAGCTGAACCAGTTAGATGATCAGTGAAGAGCGAATGCTTACGAAAGTAATTTTCTATATAAAGAAAAAGTAAAATTATATCACGATCAACGACTAATTAAACACCCTAAAAATTTCAAGCTGGGTGATTTAGTTCATCTTTATAATTAACGATTGCGTCTTTTTTGGGCAAACTAAAATCTCGATAGTCCGGTCTCTTCATTGTTAAAGAGATTTCAGCATACGGGACGGTGCTTTTATCGGACTCGAAAAAAGATGAGTTCAAGGTTAATGGTCGTCGTCTGAAGTTGTAACTTTCTCGGTGAGGAGTTGGAGCGCGACAAATTTTTTTTCATCTTCCTAATGTTTAAATTATTTTATTATAATCGTTTAGTCTTTTTTTTTCTTTTTTTTCTTTAAAAAAACATCGAGTACGATGTTCTCTTCTAGTCTGGTGAGAATTACATGTTGTTCTTTTTATTTTTATAAATAAAATTTCAAAAAATATAAAAAGTAGCCAAATTTTCAAAAAAAAAAGTTTATTTATGTTGAAACCAAAAACTGGTCTCTCGTGTAGTTCGGGGTCCCAAAAGAGGGGTGACCTCACACCTACTACACTCGGGGGAACGTCACGGGATGAAGACTTAGGAAACTACGAACAGACCCTCGGCACTAGCGCGGAGGTTCCACCACACACCCGGAAGGTCACAGGAACCCTTCCCCTCCCTCACCAAAGGGCTAGGCTGAGCGCCTTGGAGAGCTCTCTCTACTCTACCAAGAAGAAGCTAAGGGAGGAGGAGGTAAGAAAATCTCATCCTCTCCAAAGGCACCCAAGGGGATCTATTTATAGTTTTTCCAAGTCTTGGGGTCAAAATGACCAAAATGCCCCTAAGGCAAATAAGCCTCAAGCCAATAGGAACACACCACATCGGGGGGTAGAGAGGTAATCCCCCCCTCAAGGGCACAACGGTAAAAACAGGTCGGGCGAGCTGGCGGTTAGGCGAGAAGCGAGGGGTGGCCTGGGCGAACAGGCGGCTTGCGAGACGAGACAGTCTGCGGTCTGCCTGACGAGAGGACCTGCCTGACGAGAGGACCTACCTGACGAGAGGTCCTGCCTGACGAGAGGTCCTGCCTGACGAGAGGTCCTGCCTGACGAGAGGTCCTGCCTGACGATAGGTCCTGCCTGACGAGAGGGCCTGCCTGACGAGAGGGCCTGCGTGACGAGAGGGCCTGCGTGACGAGAGGTCCTGCCTGACGAGAGGTCCTGCCTGACGAGAGGTCCTGTCTGACGAGAGGACTTGCCTGACGAGAGGGCCTGCCTGACGAGAGGTCCTGCCTGACGAGAGGGACTGCCTGACGAGAGGACCTGCCTGACGAGAGGGCCTGCATGACGAGAGGGCCTACCTGACGAGAGGGCCTGCCTGATGAGAGGACCTGCCTGACGAGAGGGCCTACCTGACGAGAGGGCCTGCGTGACTCTTCAAGGGGGCCCTGGGGAGATAAATATTTCCTCCTATTTCCAAGGTTAAGCCAAAATTGGCCACCAAGAGTGTAAGATCTCTCAAAAGCTTAAAAACCTACAGCTGATTATGCGCCTGTCGGGAGGGCCCTACTCAGCGAATACGGGGTTGTACAATTTATTTTCTTTCTTTTATTATCAAAAAATATGAAAAGACAAAAAAAAATATAGAAAACCCGAAAAAAATCCAAAAAAAAATCAAAATCAAAATCTAATCTCTTGGAAATGGTCGCTTAAGATTTCACCCTCATTGCACCGCCTAGTACCGCTGTGAACTCCTCAGTGGGTAGTCCTCGAGAGTTAAAGAAGTAAAATATATAAATATATGCTTATTTTTTATGCTATATTATTATGTTTAACATATTCTAAGAAAAACAAGAAGATAATATCAAAATTCTAAAAAATGAGAAAATCCAAAAAAATCTTTAGTAATTTTAGTTAAGTTTTTTTAAGTCTTTAGTATCTCACGACTTAGTGTTTTCTTATTTTTAATCATTTGTGCATCTATTTAGCTAGGTAAATTTTTCTAATTTTCATTTTGACTATATTTTGCGAGTAATATGTTGACTCGTGTAGTGTTTCTAATTAAATGTAGCATCTTATGTTAAAAAAATTATTGAATTTTTGCATTTTCTCATGATTTTCTTTTTATGTTTTCACTTTTATAAAATTTATCATCCTATGTTTTCTCTTTTAAAAATCTTTGTAATGTTGACTTGTGTTACGTGTAGTAGATGAAAACCGATCTATACGCTTATTATTTGCACTTTCATGATAAGTCAAGTTTCTTTCTTTTTTATCTAGTCTTGCACCTTTTGAAATTTTCAAAGCTTTGATTTAGATAGACTTAGGAGCATGAAAATGATTTAGGTCACCTTTTGATTCATTTGAGCATTTACATTCCAAGCCATAAAATCTTAATCGTTGCTAGTAACTTTGTGCTTTTTTTGTTTATTTTGTAGCCCCACTTATTTTCACCAAATTGAAATAGCCAACTTATGATGTACACTTAAAATTTAGAGCTTTACTTATTGCTACCTTGTGCATTTTATTTGTGAAAATGGTAGAGTTCTTATGTGTTATCCTTTTGCTACAAAATTATTTGGGGTGTCAAAATATTTTTTATTTGCTAGTATATATGTTTTTGCAAAGCTCTCATTTTTGTTTTAAGTGTGCTTAACTCGTTTGTTTATCCTTTGATATCCACACCTTAAACTCAAGCCTTAAAAGTTATGACTAATGAAGTCTCACTGATTCATGCTCCTAAGTTTATTTTTAGTTAAGTAGCGAAAAAGTAAATTGGGTAAGCGTCTAGATAGGAGTTTAGACTCATGATTTAGTTTGTGTGGTTATAAAATGTCTCTTAGATTTTAGTAGCAACTCAATACTCATTTTATTCGTCTCATTACATGGTTTTTTACTTTTGCTAAATTTTGGGATGATTTATTTTTATATTAGTGAAATATATAAAATTTTATATCATGGTTAAGTAAAATTTTTAGTTTATTTTTCATAATTTGTCTACATCTAATTTCGCATCGTACTCGTGCTCGATATGATTCCCCCCCCCCCCCCCCCCAATGCAATTATTTCCCCTTCCAAACCTTTCATCTCCTCTCTCTTCATAACATGGCCGGCCACCATATTTATTTCTTATTTTTTTTATCCAAGGTGCCCCCCTTTTCCATTCAATGTATGTGGTTGGCCTCTCCCCATTCCTCCTCATTAATTCCCCCCTTCCATTCCACCCCCCCCCCCCCCCCCCCCCCCCCATTGTGCCTCTTCATTTTCCCTTCTCTTCTAGATCCTTCTTTTGGCTATAAAAGGGCAAGACTTCAATGCATTTGAGGGGGAGTCATCAAAGTTCATGAGAGATAAAGAAAATTTCTATTTGTATGAGTGTTACTTGTATGCAAGTTTATTTTGGAAGCTTTTTATGTTTATGATTTCCCCTCCTTAATAATATAGTTGTTGTTTTTAATTTTGTACTCATCTTATTTCGTATCAATAAAAATGAATATTTCTTTTCCCATTGTTCTTGTTTCTTTCTTCACTATGAGTAGTTAATCTATTTCTTAGTGCTTGATTGGTTAATATTGAAATGATAATTAAATCATAATCCGTCGTCTCTAATTTTTGAAGTTTTATTTTGATTTATTTTCGATTAATATTTGGCTGTGAGTTTATATTGCTAGTATATAAATTTCGTGATTCGATTGTCGTTCTAGTAATCGAAAAGCTTGTGGATACCTTAGATCTCTCGGAAATAAAAAGCTTTTTATATTTTCTTTGAGAATTGAAAATATAAACCCTTTTGGAATTTTGGATTAATCTTGCATGCGATTTTAATTTTTTTTTTCAAGTTTAAGAGATTTTATTTAAAGTATTTTAAAATTAGGCGGTAGTCGTCTCTAGCGAGCAGCTCTCGTAATTTTTAATCCTCCAATTGAGATAGAATTTAAGAATTAGCTAGAGCGTATCTTTTGTAATCGGATTCCCAAGAATTAGAGCGTATCTTCGTCTATTTTTTAACTCGTGAAATTTTCTCTTTAGTAATTTTCATTTTGCAACCTTTAAAATTTCCAAAAACAAATCATATCTTTTTATTCGATAAATTAATAAGAATTTTGCGTAAGTATGATTACTCGACAGATCCTGTGCATATACGACATTTTTCCTATACTATATTTCAACAGGTATACTTGCCTACAACAGGATTATAGTTTAGATTATTTTTTTAAAACGAAAAAATCTTTATCATCGGGCGCGGGCCTGGCGCGTTCTTCCGGTCTTCTCAGGTGTTTGTGGTTCTCTGCGTGCTACTGGTCCAGTTGGACTCCCTTGTGCTTGGACCGGCTCGGCTCAGAAATTTCATGTGAACCCTATCAAGGTTAATTTAACACTACTTTAATACATTTAACTTGTGAAAGCAAAAATTTAAGGATGAAATAAAATTTTGCATTCACTCACCTACATCATAGAGAATTAATCAAGAAGAATGCAATTTATTAGACATAAATGTTCCATTTTCATATGTTTGATCGTTATGTAGAATTAAGGCGTTATTTGAGAATTTAAATTTCGACTTAATTTAATTCTGATAAAATAATAAAGCTAATTTCAGAATCGTCAATCACAATAATAATTAATTTTTATCGGAATATAATCAAAATTTTAGAAATTAAGAATCTATAATTAAAATTTAAGAACACGAAATAAAGTGACACAAATGATAGTATGCGTAATATATAGTGCAGAAAAATTTATCACATACCTTCTTAGATTAAGTCTCGTGTCACATGATCGCCGTCATTCCTAAAAGGGACCCGGTGTTTTTCCGAATGAAATTTGCAACAACGAACGAAGCCAATAACATGCAACTCGAAACCTACAAGACTTGATTTCTCTATATAAACTCAAAAGAGAAATGAAAATTAGCGCGCATGTAGATCAACCATAAAATCCAATCTAAATCTAAGATCTCTAAAATTTAATCCGATTTAAAGAACATTTATAAAGTCTAGACACATATACGTGAAAATATCAAGATCCAAGCATCAAAAAAAAACTTTATGATGAGACAATATGTGGGCCCAACATTAAGAGGGAAAAAACAAACATAGATCTGTAGCTTTATGCACCTCTCTCTCAAAAATAGAAGCAAGGTCTCTTTCCTTCTTTCGCCAAAAGGGCAACCCAAAAATGAAGATCTCAAAGAGCCGGTTGTGTCTATTTAATTATTTTCGGACTGATTTTTTTCGGGATTCAAATCGGGGGTCTAAACAACTTCAAATCAAAAAATGTTCAACATGAAAGTTATTCGTCTCGGAGATATCTACAACTTTTATGTTAACCACTTTTTCTAATTCTGCTCCGTTATTTCGCAAATGAGGAACTCCACCCCCTGAAATTCCCGAAGGAACTCCAGGGGATCCGAATCCCTTGTTCATGTATGTCCCAAATGACATTGAAATATTTAGACTTTAATAGAATAAATCAAATAGAAGTTACTCAAATTGAATTTCATTAATTCCAATTGAAATTCCAAAATAAATATCATATAAATTTCTCTTAAATGAATAAATAAAAAGGATTTTATTATCATGCCGAAAAAACGTGTCAAGGGTGAGACCAAGTTAGCGTCATGAAGTAACGAGACGATCTAGCTCACCTATCACGGGTTTCGAACTTTCGCGCGACTAAATTAACTCATATTTGCGGGAGCCCGAATGCCCTTAAATAATTATGTACGATATATCAGGACTAGAGCTGTCACGATTCCGGTTTGATTCCGGTTCTACTAAACCGTGAACTGAACCATTAAGGTAACGGTTCTTCAAGTTAGAACCAAAACTTTATTTAGTTTGAGCGATTTCGATTCCGGTTCTAAAATAATTGTTTGGAACTGTAGGGCCCACGGTTCCGGTTCCGGTTCACTAAGAACCAAAACCAAATTATTTACTTGCGGTTCGGCCCGGTTCTATGCGGTTAAGGTTCAAGGGATGTTAATGTTATGAAATGTAAACTTCAAAGATGTTTTTGTAATTTTGAAAGTAGGAGGGGTGCATGCAACTTGTTATTTAACAAACTTAGATGGGAGGTCCCGATAAATGGCTATATATATATATATATATATATATATATATATATATATATATATATATATATATATATATATATATATAGGATATATCTCAAATACGGGCAACTGTTTTTGGGGATCAAGATGGTTCCAAATCGAAAAGTGTTCAACATGAAAGTTGTAAATCTCGGCGAGACGAACAACTTTTATGTTGATCACTTTTTGATTTGAAGACTAGCCTGTGGTATCTACCATGAAAGTATAGTCACTTTTATACATAAATTGTCATATAACTTAAAATAAAAACAATCATTCTAGCAGAATGAGTGGTGTGTTGCCTATGAAAACAACCATTATATGAAAAATGTTCAATCCTCATATAGTCATATACATACGCATTCATATAAACAAACAAACATATACAAATTCACTCTCCCTATTATCATTTTTAAATGAAAAAAAATACAATATTATTTTTGCATAATTCCTAATTTACCCTCAGTCACATAAATATTGAAGTTTCAGAGCAAACCATAAAGAAGAATGTATCTGAAGAAATTTACAGCTGTAAAAACTACATAAAGTTGCAAATCAAAGCGATAAAGAGTCATCAGAGTAAGCAATTACACCCTTCTTTGCATGTCTTTTATGCAAGAAGCGCATGAACGAAACGTTGTGATGGAGAACAAAAAAATTCATATCTTTATAAAATATTTGAATAAAACGTTGCGAATATGGAAGAGATGCGCACGAAGAAAGCGATTAAAACATTGCAAATCATGGAAAAATAAATAAAGAGATGCGTATGAAAAAAACATTACAAGTCATGGGAAAAAATGTATCGCTTTCTGAAGGAATTATAGTGATGCACTAGGATCACTTGCAGAGTACAGTGATTCAGAGAGCAGATCCACAAATGAATGATGCATCGCCTCAAGCTCTTTCCGATCGGTGGTGATGGGCTGCCGACGAACGGAATCTCTCCTCTGTTGCCGGAATGTCGACTTCCATTTCGTGGAGGAGGCAACCGTGAACCCGAAACTTCTGCAAAAATAGAATCAGACAGAACACAGAACAATAGAAGAAGGAAAAGAAGATCGACGATGGAGTTGGTACGGTGGTACCTGAGCTGAGAGCAGGAAAGGGATGGAGTTCAATGAAACCAGCCTGGAGGCGACATTAGAAAAAAGCGGGTACTTTGGGATAGCGGGAGAGGAGATGTTCTGATGTGCAACACTGCAACCCGAAACCCTACGGGAGAGGAGATGTGTAGCATTGCAGTAAAGAAAAAATAAATATGCTGAACAAGAAAAGCAGACACTCATGTGTAGTTGAGCAACCCTGTACAGTTGTACGAAACAGCTGCGGATTGATATTTGACATATTTTTTCTAGGGTATTATCAAAATATAAAATAAATACTGTAATAATGTGAAAATAATAATAGTAGTACTAATAAATAGTGCAGAACATCTATACATACAACGTTCAAAATGATAAAGATAAAAAAACTATGATATTGAATTTATTAAATAGTGCAGAACATCTCTTTTTTACTTAAATATAAAATGTGCAGAATATCTATACACACACCGTTTAAAATGATCAATATCTTTACATATTTTTTTAGGGTATTATCAAAATATAAAATAAATACTAATAGTATTTTTGTATGATAAATATTTTTTTATATTAAAATAATAAAAATAAACGAGTTGCGGTTCGGTTTCGTGTAGGTTCGGTCCGGATCGGATCAAAAATTTTGAAACCGTTCGAGACTTGCATGTTGCGGTTCCGATTCCGGTTCCGGTCCGGATAATAAAATGATGGAACCATACCCGGACCAATGTTGTTCACGGTTCCAAAATTCAAACCGGAACCCGGATAATTAGCGAACGGTTCGGTCCGGTTCTAATTCGATTCTGGTTCGGTTTACGGTTTACAATTTTAAGTGATAGCTCTAATCGGGACGTCTTCATATAAATAAGTTCATATTAATTATTAGAATATAAAATAATCTAACACGATTAGACTTCAGAATCACAAACTTCCAAGCACAAAACTTTTTGTATGTATTAAATATGATTGAGTGACTACTTATATATAATCACAAAACAACTTCAATACGATTATAACATATTAAAATAATTACATGATGACCAAATAACAATCATAATGCAACATTTTTTTATCCTAAAATGTGCAAACTAATCAATTAACATTAATCATTGTTAGTGAATGCTCGACCATCCTTAAGACTTCATTCACATTTATGTTTAAAATTAGTTCTTTTTCTTCGTGTTGTTCATAATCATTGTCATCTCAAACACATATTTGATGACATTAGTACTGTACAACCCCGTATCCCGCGAGTGGTCGACAGGAGTTGAACCGGCCGGCTCAGACCACAATGAGAACCCAACATGCCGAGCCCGAGCTCGGCAATAGCCGAGCCGAGCTCGGCGATAGTCGAGCCGAGCTCGACGATGGCCGAACGGAGCCCGGCATGCCGAGACCGAGCTCGGGCAAAGGAATAGGGCTCGATGGTAGTCGAGCCAAGCTCGACGATCCCCTTGCCGAGCTCAGTTTCTGTTGGAGCTCGGCGATCGTCGTGCCGAGTCCGAGCTCGGCGGTGCTCGAGCCGAGCTCAGCGATAGTCGAGCATAGCCTGCCGAGTACGTGCTCGCCTAGACCCAGGGCGAGGCGAGTTAGGCCCCCTGCCGAGCGAGTGCTACCTCAGGTCCAGCTCGCATCTTGGCCATGGCATACTTTTACTGTGTTGGCCTCTTTTGGTCTGCCTATAGTCCTCGAAAACAGTGAAGGTTGTATATTGGCAGGCCATCTTTTCCTATAAATAGGACCCAAGGGGTACCTCAGAAGGCATGCTTACGAATTCTCCGGCCTACCAGCGCTTTCTGAGGTACCTTAGCCCGGCACTTGGCTAAGGAGGGGAAGCGCTCTAAGATCTTCCGGGTGTGTGGTGGGACCTCCACGCCGGGCCCTTGGTCTAGTCCTTGATTCTTCATTTTCTTGTCGTTTTCTTGCAGGAGCGAAGTAGGTGCGCGGCCACCCCTTCCCCAAGGGTCGAACTCCACGGAGACCGGTTTTCCGGTTTCAACATTTTGGTGCGGTGAGCGTGGACAGTGGTCAGCAGAGAAAACCTCCTGCAGGCTCGATGACTGGAGAAGAAGGACAAGGATCAGGCATGGGCAACTCGCCACCCCCTCCCCCGCCCCCAGCGGCGAGCGTGCCGGCGGAGCTTAGGGAGGAGATCCTCGGGCTCGTCAGGACCGCCCTCGGCATGCGAGCTGAGAGTGTGACACCGGCAGTTCCGGTGGTCGCCGCTCCCGCACTCGGCGACGACGCGCCGCTCAGGCGACCAGGGAAGGAACCCGCCGAGAGGCGAGCACGAGTTCCAGGGGCGAGTTCTGTTCCCCGGCTCGGCCGCCGAGTACCACTTCGGCGAGACTGCAGGGAGGGAGTTCCCGTCTCGCCCGGCTGAGGGGGGAGCCCCTTCAGCGAGTTTGTTTCTTCAGCCCAGTTCCCGAGGGGTTTCGCGAGCCAGAGATGACTTACTACTCCAGGAGAGGAGACCCGGTCCACCACATCCAGTGGTTCGAGGACATGGTCTCTATTCGACAGATGTCAGACGGCTTCAAGTGCCGACTCTTCGCCATCACCCTCAGAGAAAAGGCGAGAGAGTGGTTCCACCAACTCCCGACGGGGTCCATCTACTGCTTTGAGGATCTGCGACGGGGTTTCATGCTGAGATTCACCACTTCTAAGAAGAGGAAGGAGGCGGAGTCTTTGTTCCGCGTCAAGCAGAGGGTGGGAGAGACCCTGGGAAGCTATCTGGACAGGTTCCAAGAGGAACTGTCCCAAGTTCAGGAGATGCCAGGGCACACCATGATGGTGGCCTTCACCCTGGGTCTCCAATCCGGGTTCTTCGCAATGGAACTGAAGAGATCACCTCCGGTGTCTTTTGAAGCACTCCTGGAGAGAGCGGCCAGGGAGGCCGATATGAAGGCAGCACATCCAGAGTTTGCGCGAAGGTTGGCCAAGTGGGCCGTGGAGGAGGAGAGGCCAAGGGGTGGCCGAATTCAGGAGGAGAGGAGGGCTGAACCTCGGCAAAGGGAGCAGCCGCAGCAGCAGCCGCAACCCAGGTGGGTGCGTCCGGAGCAGACCCACCGTTTGGGATGGAGGCCCGAGTGGCAAGACCAGGCACCACGAAGAGGTTATCAGGGAGGAGATAACCGCCAGGGTGGCCGAGGGCAGTACAATCCCCAGGAGGGTAGGCAGGGTCAGAGACCTCCTCTCCCCGATCAGGAGGAGGCAATGGCAATTGCCATGAGGGGGAGGAGGAGAGGACAGCCGAGGAGAAGAAGGGAGGTCAGGGTGGACCTGACCTATTGTGACTTTCATCAGGAAGAGGGGCACCTCACATCCACGTGTCCGGAGTTCCTCGAGATGAGAGGGAGAAGGGAACAGCAACCGCAAGACCATCAGGAAGTTCGGATAGAGGAGATCCGGCCTCAGGAGGAGGTGGATCGATGTGAAGACCGGGTTGATGTCGAGGAAGGATCGGAGCGATCCACGGGGGGGCCGGGATCGAGGCCTCCCGAAAGTCAAGCCTCCACACTATGTACCGAAGGAGCGTTGGCTCCACATCCCAGTCCCCTCCCCCGGAGGAGAAAATCACCTTCTCTAGAGAGGACTTGCCGGGTCACGAGGACCCCTTTTGCGATGCGCTGGTCATCCAGACAGCCATCGAGGATTTCACTGTCTCCCGGATCCTTGTGGACAATGGGAGTTCGGTCAACGTCATCTTCAAGAAGGCGTTCGATGCGATGAAGGTAGAGGCCAGGAGGGTGTTAGCCTCGGATGGGCCTCTGTTCGGCTTCTCGGGAGAAAGGAAAGAAGTCGAGGGAGGAGTGGGACTCCATGTCACTCTGGGGGGGCAGTCACGCAACTGCAAGTTTGTCATCGTGGACGCCCCTAGCAGCTACAGTGCCATCTTCGGGAGACCCCTCATCAGTGCCTTCCGCTGCGTCCCCTCGTCCTTCCACCAGTGTCTAAAGCTCAACGTCGAGGGGGTCCAGATCCGGGTCCGAGGAGACCCTAAGGAGGCAAGGGAGTGCTACGTCTCGGCGATAAACTCCATCTCCTGGCTGGAGGGGGCCGAGGAGATGGGGCGGAGGTTGGAGGAGGAGAAGCAGAAAGCTGACAAAGAAATGGAGGTGGAGTGCCGCGCTCGGGAGGAGGTCATGGAAGAGACTCGGGAGTCGGCCGAGGCCATGGCCGTCGAGGAGGCTGAGGAAGAGGTCCTCGCCCCCGGAAGGGGAGGTATCGAGGAATGGGAGGAGCAGTCCCGCCTGGAGGCAGCGGAGGAGGTGGAGGAGATGGAGGTCCTCACCATTGGAGGCGGGGTGGAGAAGGTCCGCGTCAGCGGAGGCCTGACCCCGGAAGCTCAAGGCAGGATGCTGGAGTGCATCCAGAGGAACGTGGACATCTTCGCCTGGAGCGCCGCGGAGATGCCAGGGATCGACCCCGACGTGGCCTGCCATCGCCTCAACATGGACCCGGAGGCTCCCCCCATCCAGCAGAAAAAAAGATCCATCACGGACAAGCTCGCCGAGCCAATCAGGGAGGAAGTCACCAAGCTCCTCGAGGCTGGCTTCATATCTGAAATCCAATACCCCGGCTGGGTCTCTAACGTTGTAATGGTTAAAAAAGGAGACGGCCGGTGGAGGATGTGTATCGACTTTTCTCTTCTTAATAAATCATGCCCGAAAGATTGTTATCCTTTGCCTCAGATCGACGCGCTGGTTGACTCAGCCGTCGGTTTCCCTGTAATGAGTTTTCTGGATGCTTTTTCAGGTTATCACCAGATCAGAATGCACCCCCCTGACGTCAAAGATGTCTCGTTCATCACGGGAGACGGATGTTATTGTTACAAAATGATGCCCTTCGGGCTAAAGAATGCGGGAGCCACCTATCAAAAAATGATGGATAGGGTCTTCCGAGAGCAGAAGGGGAGGAATCTCGAAGTGTACGTGGATGACCTCATGGTCAAGAGCTTGGATGCCGACTCCCACATCCAGGACTTGGAGGAGACTTTCGCCACTCTCCGCAAGTTTAAGATGAGGTTGAACCCCTTGAAGTGTGTCTTCGGGGCAAGCCGAGGAAAGTTCCTAGGGCATCTTCTCACCCCCGCCGGTGTAGAACCTAATCCAGATAAGGTGAGGGCCATCATGGAACTAAGGTCACCACAAAATACCAAGGAAGTACAGCAACTGACAGGGAAGTTGGCGGGGTTGAGTAGATTCCTCTCCCGGGCCGGGGAGAGATGCTCCTCGTTTTTCAAAACCTTGAGAGGGGGTAGAAAGTTTGAATGGACCGCGGAGTGCGAGGAGGCATTCCAGGCGTTAAAGAAACAGCTGACCCAGGCCCCCCTGCTCCAAGGACCCAAGGAAGGGGAAGACTTATTCCTATATCTAGGGGTCGGGGCTGAAGCCTTGAGTTCGGTTTTGGTTCGGGAAGAAGGGAAGAGGCAACTCCCCGTCTATTATGTGAGTCGGATACTGAAGAGGGCCGAGCTCCGCTACCCCACCCTGGAAAAACTGGCCTTCGCCTTAATCATCTCAACACGGAGGCTTCGACCTTATTTCCAGGCACACTCAATTCGGGTAGTGACTGACCACCCCCTGCGCAACATCCTCAAGGGGGTAGAGCATTCAGGTAGGTTGGACAAATGGTCAGTGGAACTGAGCGAGTTCGACATCTCCTTCGTCCCCCGCCTCTCAATCAAGGCCCAAGCTATGGCTGACTTCCTGGCAGAGTATGTGGTCAAGGTGGCGGAGGAGAGACTCACTCGCCCTCTCCCCTGGAAAGTCAGGGTGGACGGTGCCTCGGGGAAGCATTCTTTAGGGGTTGGGGTCATCTTGGAAAGCCCCCAGGGGATAAAGATCGAGCAGACTGTGGTAGTGCACTTCCCTATCACCAACAATCAAGCTGAATACGAAGCCGTAATCGCAGGTCTGCGCCTGGCAAGAGACTTGGGGGTGCATGACGTGGAGGTCCTCACCGACTCCATGGTGGTGGTTTCCCAGGTCAAGGGGGAGTTTGAGGCGAGGGAGCCCACCCTGCAGCTCTATTTGATAAAGGTAAGGAGAATTATTGGGACCTTCCAGACCTTCTCAATCAAGCACGTGCCGCGAGGGGAAAACGAGCCAGTCGACCAGCTAGCAAAGCACGGCCCCCGGATGGGGGGCACCATTACGGATCTCTTCCGACCTTCCATCGAGGAGGGGGAACTAATGGAGGTAGAACAGCACCCCTCATGGATGGATCCCTTCGTCACCTTTTTGTCCACCGGAGAGTACCCGGAGGGAATGGACCGAAGAGGGCTCAAGCACAAGGCGGCGTACTACCTCCTGCGTGAGGGGCAGTTGTATCGCAAAACCCTCTCAGGGATGTTGGCCCATTGTGTGGCCGAAAGGGAAGTGCATAAAATTTTGGAGGAAGTCCATTCCAGCGAATGTGGAAGTCATTCGGGGAGTCGGACCCTGTAAGGGAGAATCGTCAGGCAAGGGTACTTCTGGCCCACCCTCGGTCAGGATGCAGCCGAATTCGCAAAAAAATGTCATAAGTGCCAACTATATGCCCCGCTCCAGCTCCAGCCGGCTCAGAGGTTAAGAAGCATCATGACACCATGGCCCTTCACCATATGAGGACTGGACCTCGTAGGACCTTTCCCTCAGGCCAGCGGGCAGAGGAGGTTTCTGTTGGTCATGGTCGATTATTTTTCTAAGTGGATGGAGGTGAAGGCTCTAGCCAAGGTAACCTCTCAGGTGGTCAGGAACTTTATCTGGGGAGAGATCATCTGCAGGCATGGGCTGCCGCAGGCTATCGTCACGGACAACGGACCTCAGTTCGCCAGCACGGAGTTCATTCGCTTCTGCGAACAGCTGGGGATTGACCTTCGGTTTGCTTCTGTCCATCACCCCAGGAGCAACGGGCAGGTGGAAGCGGCCAACAAAATCATTGTGAACCTCTTAAAGAAGAAAGTGGAAAATTTGAGGGGAAGTTGGGTGGAACAACTTCCATCAGTCCTCTGGGCCTTGAGGACCACCCCCAATACCGCCACAGAGGAGACGCCTTTCAAACTCTCTCACGGCTGCGAGGCAGTTCTACCTATCGAGTTCGAGGTCCAGACGCCTCGGGTCGTCGAGGCAGGAGCCGAAAGGGAAGAATGGAGGTCAGAGAATGAGGAGGAGCTTCGACTCTCCCTTGATATGGTGGAAGAACTACGCGACTTGTCCATCGTCAGGCAGGAAGAGGCCAAGCGAAGGATGGCCAAGTATTTCGACAAATACGTCCGTGTCAAGCAGTTCATGGAGGGGGACCTTGTCTTGAAAAAAGTGGACGCGGCAGGGAGATCAGCCGCTGTGGGAAAACTCCACCCCAATTGGGAGGGCCCTTACATTGTGCAGGAGGTCTTGAAATCGGGGGGGATATCGCCTCCAAGATGTAAAAGGGGATACCCTCAGCCACACTTGGAGTGGCGACGATCTGAAACGTTTCTACCCTTGAAAATATTGTAAATATCTTGGCCTCATGAATAAAAACGAATCTTATTATCATATTTTATGCTCTGGCAAAATAGTGAGGGTAGAGGAGCTCGCAGCTTAAACCTCCAAGGGGCAAAAGTTTCTAAGTCTTCTCGCTCTGGAGTTAGGTCTCGTCACTCACCTGCCAGGCTCCCACCTAGCTGGCACGGTCGAGTCTCGATGGACATCGCTATGACCCTGGGGCTGAGCCCAATGTTCAACACCCGCCCTCAGGCTCTCACTTAGCTGACTGGCCCGGTGGTAACACCCGGGAGAGGCAAAAGTTTCTAAGTCTTCTCGCTCTGGGGTTAGGTCTCGTCACTCACCTGCCAGGCTCCCACCTAGCTGGCACGGTCGAGTCTCGATGGACATCGCTATGACCCTGGGGCTGAGCCCGGAGGATGTTCAACACCCGCCCTCAGGCTCTCACTTAGCTGACTGGCCCGGTGGTAGCACCCGGGAGAGGCAAAAGTTTCTAAGTCTTCTCGCTCTGGGGTTAGGTCTCGTCACTCACCTGCCAAGCTCCCACCTAGCTGGCACGGTCGAGTCTCGATGGACATCGCTATGACCCTGGGGCTGAGCCCGGAGGATGTTCAACACCCGCCCTCAGGCTCTCACTTAGCTGACTGGCCCGGTGGTAGCACCCGGGAGAGGCAAAAGTTTCTAAGTCTTCTCGCTCTGGGGTTAGGTCTCGTCACTCCCCTGCCAGGCTCCCACCTAGCTGGCACGGCCGAGTCTCGATGGACATCGCTATGACCCTGGGGCTGAGCCCAGAGGATGTTCAACACCCGCCCTCAGGCTCTCACTTAGCTGACTGGCCCGGTGGTAGCACCCGGGAGAGGCAAAGGTTTCTAAGTCTTCTCGCTCTGGGGTTAGGTCTCGTCACTCACCCGCCAGGCTCCCACCTAGCTGGCACGGTCGAGTCTCGATGGACATCGCTATGACCCTGGGGCTGAGCCCGGAGGATGTTCAACACCCGCCCTCAGGCTCTCACTTAGCTGACTGGCCCGGTGGTAGCACCCGGGAGAGGCAAAAGTTTCTAAGTCTTCTCGCTTTGGGGTTAGGTCTCGTCACTCCCCTGTCAGGCTCCCACCTAGCTGGCACGGCCGAGTCTCGATGGACATCGCTATGACCCTGGGGCTGAGCCCGGAGGATGTTCAACACTCGCCCTCAGGCTCTCACTTAGTTGACTGGCCCGGTGGTAGCACCCGGGAGAGGCAAAAGTTTCTAAGTCTTCTCGCTCTAGGGTTAGGTCTCGTCACTCACCTGCCAGGCTCCCACCTAGCTGGCACGGTCGAGTCTCGATGGACATCTCTATGACCCTGGGGCTGAGCCCGGAGGATGTTCAACACCCGCCCTCAGGCTCTCACTTAGCTGACTGGCCCGGTGGTAGCACCCGGAGAGGCAAAAGTTTCTAAGTCTTCTCGCTCTGGGGTTAGGTCTCGTCACTCACCTGCCAGGCTCCCACCTAGCTGGCACGGTCGAGTCTCGATGGACATCGCTATGACCCTGGGGCTGAGCCCGGAGGATGTTCAACACCCGCCCTCAGACTCTCACTTAGCTGACTGGCCCGGTGGTAGCACCCGGAAGAGGCAAAAGTTTCTAAGTCTTCTCGCTCTAGGTCTCGTCACTCACCTGCCAGGCTCCCACCTAGCTGGCACGGTCGAGGATGGACATCGCTATGACCCTAGAGCACTCAACACCCGCCCTCAGGCTCTCACTTAGCTGACTGGCCCGGTGGTAGCACCCGGAGAGGCAAAGGTTTCTAAGTCTGGGGTTTCTCGCTCTGCCAGGGTGGCACGGTAGTCTCGTCTCGTGGGGCACTCACCCGCCCTGCTCTCACTTAGCAGGCTCAAAACCACTGGGCTAGGTCTCGCTGGCACGGTCGAGTCTCGATGGACATCGCTATGACACTGGGGCTGAGCCCGGAGGATGTTCAACACCCGCCCTCAGGCTCTCACTTAGCTGACTGGCCCGGTGGTAGCACCCGGGAGGAGGTTTCTAAGTCTTCTTCTCAGGGGTTAACTTTCCTCAACTTCTCACTCTGGGCACTGATTCTCAGTGGTAGCACCCGGGAGAGGCAAAGGTTTCTAAGTCTTCTCGCTCTGGGGTTAGTCTCGTCACTCACCTGCCAGGCTCCCACCTAGCTGGCACGGTCGAGTCTCGATGGACATCGCTATGACCCTGGGGCTGAGCCCGGAGGATGACTCTCACTTCACTGGCCCGGTGGTACACGGAAGAGGCAAAAGTTTCGCCCTCAGGCTCTCACTTAGCTGACTGGCCCGCTATGTGGTGAGCCCGGAGGAGCACCCGCCCTCAGGCTCTCACTTAGACTGGCCCGGTGGGCAAAAGTTTCTAAGTCTTCTCGCTCTGGGGTTAGGTCTCGTCACTCACCTGCCAGGCTCCCACCTAGCTGGCACGGTCGAGTCTCGATGGACATGACACTGGGGCTGAGCCCGGAGGATCAACACCCGCCCTCAGGCTCCCTGGGGCTGAGCCCGGAGGCAAAACTTTCTAAATCTTCTGTTCAGGTCTCGTCACACCCGCTCCCACCCTCACGGTCGGCTCTCACTTACCCTGGGGCTGAGCCCGGAGGATGTTCAACACCCGCCCGCAGGCTCTCACTTAGCCTGGCCCGTGGTAGCACCCGGGAGAGGCAAAAGTTTCTAAGTCTTCTCGCTCTGGGGTTAGGTCTCGTCACTCCCCTGCCAGGCTCCCACCTAGCTGGCACGGCCGAGTCTCGATGGACATCGCTATGACCCTGGGGCTGAGCCCGGAGATGTTCAACACCCGCCCTGCTCTCACTTCACTGGCCCGGTGGTACACGGGAGAGGCAAAGGTTTCGCCCTCAGTCTCGCTCTCACTCCCACCTAGCTGACTGACGATGGACCGCTATGACCCTGGTGAGCCCGGAGGAGTTCAACACCCGCCCTCAGGCTCTCACTTAGACTGGCCCGGTGGGCACCCGGGAAGGCAAAAGTTTCTAAGTCTTCTCGCTCTGGGGTTAGGTCTCGTCACTCACCTGCCAGGCTCCCACCTAGCTGGCACGGTCGAGTCTCGATGGACATCGCTATGACCCTGGGGCTGAGCCCGGAGGATGTTCAACACCCGCCCTCAGGCTCTCACTTAGCTGACTGGCCCGGTGGTAGCACCCGGGAGAGGCAAAAGTTTCTAAGTCTTCTCGCTCTGGGGTTAGGTCTCGTCACTCACCTGCCAGGCTCCCACCTAGCTGGCACGGTCGAGTCTCGATGGACATCGCTATGACCCTGGGGCTGAGCCCGGAGGATGTTCAACACCCGCCCTCAGGCTCTCACTTAGCTGACTGGCCCGGTGGTAGCACCCGGGAGAGGCAAAAAAGTTTCTAAGTCTTCTCGCTCTGGGGTTAGGTCTCGTCACTCCCCTGCCAGGCTCCCACCTAGCTGGCACGGTCGAGTCTCGATGGACATCGCTATGACCCTGGGGCTGAGCCCGGAGGATGTTCAACACCCGCCCTCAGGCTCTCACTTAGCTGACTGGCCCGGTGGTAGCACCCGGGAGAGGCAAAGGTTTCTAAGTCTTCTCGCTCTGGGGTTAGGTCTCGTCACTCACCTGCCAGGCTCCCACCTAGCTGACACGGTCGAGTCTCGATGGACATCGCTATGACCCTGGGGCTGAGCCCGGAGGATGTTCAACACCCCCCTCAGGCTCTCACTTAGCTGACTGGCCCGGTGGTAGCACCCGGGAGAGGCAAAAGTTTCTAAGTCTTCTCGCTCTGGGGTTAGGTCTCGTCACTCACCTGCCAGGCTCCCACCTAGCTGGCACGGTCGAGTCTCGATGGACATCGCTATGACCCTGGAGCTGAGCCCGGAGGATGTTCAACACCCGCCCTCAGGCTCTCACTTAGCTGACTGGCCCGGTGGTAGCACCCGGGAGAGGCAAAAGTTTCTAAGTCTTCTCGCTCTGGGGTTAGGTCTCGTCACTCACCTGCCAGGCTCCCACCTAGCTGGCACGGTCGGTCGAGTCTCGACATGGACGATGACACTATGACCCTGACCCTAGGCTGAGCCCGGAGGATGTTCAACACCCGCCCTCAGGCTCTCACTTAGCTGACGGTGGTGGCCCGGTGGTAGCACCCGGGAGAGGCAAAGGTTTCTAAGTCTTCTTCTCGCTCTCTGGGGGTTAGGTCTCTGCTCGGTCACTCACCTGCCAGGCTCCCACCTAGCTGGCACGGCACAGTCTCGGTCGAGTCTCGATGGACATCGCTATGATGCCCTGGGGCTGAGCCCGGAGGATGTTCAACACCCGCCCTCAGGCTCTCACTTAGCTGACTGGCCCGGTGGTAGCACCCGGGAGAGGCAAAAGTTTCTAAGTCTTCTCGCTCAGGGGTTAGGTCTCGTCACTCCCCTGCCAGGCTCCCACCTAGCTGGCACGGCCGAGTCTCGATGGACATCGCTATGACCCTGGGGCTGAGCCCGGAGAATGTTCAACACCCGCCCTCAGGCTCTCACTTAGCTGACTGGCCCAGTGGTAGCACCCGGGAGAGGCAAAGGTTTCTAAGTCTTCTCGCTCTGGGGTTAGGTCTCGTCACTCACCTGCCAGGCTCCCACCTAGCTGGCACGGTCGAGTCTCGATGGACATCACTATGACCCCTGGGGCTGAGCCCGGAGGATGTTCAACACCCGCCCTCAGGCTCTCACTTAGCTGACTGACCCGGTGGTAGCACCCGGGAGAGGCAAAAGTTTCTAAGTCTTCTCGCTCTGGGGTTTGGTCTCGTCACTCACCTGCCAGGCTCCCACCTAGCTGGCACGGTCGAGTCTCGATGGACATCGCTATGACCCTGGGGCTGAGCCCGGAGGATGTTCAACACCCGCCCTCAGGCTCTCACTTAGCTGACTGGCCCGGTGGTAGCACCCGGGAGAGGCAAAAGTTTCTAAGTCTTCTCGCTCTGGGGTTGGTCTCCCACCGTCTATGACGGAGGATGTTCAACACCCGCCCTCAGGCTCTCACTTAGCTCCTAAGTCTTCTCGCTCTGGGGTTAGGTCTCGTCACTCCCCTGCCAGGCTCCCACCTAGCTGGCACGGCCGAGTCTCGATGGACATCGCTATGACCCTGGGGCTGAGCCCGGAGGATGTTCAACACCCGCCCTCAGGCTCTCACTTAGCTGACTGGCCCGGTGGTAGCACCCGGGAGAGGCAAAGGTTTCTAAGTCTTCTTGCTCTGGGGTTAGGTCTCGTCACTCACCTGCCAGGCTCCCACCTAGCTGACACGGTCGAGTCTCGATGGACATCGCTATGACCCTGGGGCTGAGCCCGGAGGATGTTCAACACCCGCCCTCAGGCTCTCACTTAGCTGACTGGCCCGGTGGTAGCACCCGGGAGAGGCAAAAGTTTCTAAGTCTTCTCGCTCTGGGGTTAGGTCTCGTCACTCACCTGCCAGGCTCCCACCTAGCTGGCACGGTCGAGTCTCGATGGACATCGCTATGACCCTGGAGCTGAGCCCGGAGGATGTTCAACACCCCGCCCTCAGGCTCTCACTTAGCTGACTGGCCCGGTGGTAGCACCCGGGAGAGGCAAAAGTTTCTAAGTCTTCTCGCTCTGGGGTTAGGTCTCGTCACTCCCCTGCCAGGCTCCCACCTAGCTGGCACGACCGAGTCTCGATGGACATCGCTACGACCCTGGAGTTAAGACTGGGAGTTGGTCCGAGGAAAACACCAGGGCGCGAGCTCGCCAGTCAAGACGGCGAGCTCGGAATATCCTTCCCCCCTCTCGCTCGCTACTAAGGAAGCCCTGGTCCCGTCCCAGACTCAGGGTAGGAGAACGGCTCTCTCCAGCGAGCCTGGCCTCGCTCCAGTTAACTCGGCGGAAGACAAGCCCTGATGTCTAAGGCGGATGCCGGCGGCATCTTGACCCGAGCATATTTTCACTTGTCTGAATTGTCGAAAAACTGAGGCGAGACATGGCGGGGAAGGTGTGGCGCGAGTAGGATATGGCGCGGGCACGTGTCCTAAGGATTCGCCGCGAGCACCGCAGGGGCTGGTCCTAACTCAAGACATTCTACGGGCGAGGTCGTTCTACCAAGCGCGCGGGTATAATATCGCAAGTAAGCTTAAAAAGAAGATAGTGAAATTATGAAAAATATCTTTGATTCATCATTACAAGTATACAAGGAAAGGCCCGCCTCGGCAGGATACAAAAGAAGAAGAAAACAAAAGCTAGCTCTCGTCCTCCCCCCTCGAATGACGGTCCTCCCCGTCGCCAAGCCGAGCGTCCTTCTCCCCCACCTCCGCGAAGAGCGAGTCGAAGCTATCCTCCTTCTCACTGAGCGGGCTAGGTGGGAACAGGGTTGGCAGGAGCTCCCGGACGGTGACATCCTCGCAGCCTTCCGCCAAAATCCCCGTTCCCCTCATGGCCTTCAGGAGGCACTCGGTAGCCTCGATAGAGTTGACTCGCAGCCGCTCCGCGACATCAGACTCGCCAAACACCCGGGGCCTCTTGAAGGGGAAGGCCGGCTCGCTGGCGTCCGGGGGAAGGAGAGCGTCGGCTTGGCGGAGGACCTCCCCCAGGAGCCCCTTGTTCTTCTCCTTCAACTCCTCTACCTCCACCCCCAGTTGGGCGGCAACAGCCTCTTGCTCGCGGGAATATATCTTTTGCTCGGCGAGCTGGACTTCCCGCTCGGCAAGCTGAGCCTGCAACTGAGCCACCTCGCCTCACAGCGCGTCGGCGGCTTCGGCGTCCTGTAGGGTTAAAGGTTCAGAACACGCGCAGGGATAATCCTAAGCAAGGTAAATAGAGATATCCAGTGATTACCAAGCCACTGGCAGACTTCGCGAGTAGAGCGTCGGCAAGGCCGAACCGCCTTTCCGCGTCGGACGCGCTCTCCTTCGCCAGGTCGCGCTCCTGCTCGGCAGTCAGCAGGGCATTGCTGAGCTGGAAGCCGCGGCGGACCATCATGTGATGGAGCTCGAAGGCCCGCAGGTGGGCTTGTAACCCCTCGTAGCCGAGCTGACTGGGGGTAAGCTTCTTGTACGACTCGGCGTTGTCGCGGCTGTAGAGGCCGAAGCCGAAGCCGAAGGCGTGGGCGGTAGGAGGCCGGCGAGCCCCCCAGGAGGGGGCGCGAGTAGAAACAGAAACTCGGTGAGCCCCCTCGTCCCACTTCAAAATGGGCTCGCCAGCCGCATCTTTACTTTTGCACCCCTTGCCGAAGTTGGGATGATCCTTCGGCAGACTGGGCTCGCGGAGGGTGTCCTCTCTGGTAGAATCAGAGGACGGCCCGTCCTTCTTCTTCCCCTTTCGGGGGGAGGAGGCTTCTTTCAACGGACTCAAAGGCGGCTCGTCGGACAGATCCTCCGGCGAGCTCATGAATTTGGTGGGTGACGGAGGAAGGTGCAGCCGTCCACGCGAGACCACCTTCGCCCTCTTCTTCTTGGGGAGCGAAGGATCGGGGCGCGAGCTTGACCCCCCGGACTCCAAGCGCTTCTTGCCGGGGAGTTGGCCTCGCGCTTGCTCCTCGCGACAAGCCGCTGCCGCCGCCCGGGCCAGCTCCAGGGGATCTGAGAATATCCCCGAGTCGGCGAACGGCGGATGCTCCGGCAGAACCCGTTCCCCTGCAGAGAGAGACTTGATCAAAAAAAATATATGAAATATAGAGACCCACCTAGACAGAGTTCGCGAGAGGGCAGAGCGAGATATACCTTCGCCGGGGAGAACGGGTTGAAGCGAATCAAGGCCGCGGCGGAGGAAGGCGACCTCGAAGTCCTTGTGGAGGAAAAACTTGTGGAGGTCGGCGTCGCTACCAGACAGGGAAGGAGGACGATATATGTCCTCGCTTTTCTGCAGGGGACGAAAGGGGATGTTGCCGAGCTCGCCCTTAATGAAGACAAGCCGGGTCATCCAATTGTGGTTCTTGTTCGCGAGCTCGCGAACCTTGATGAGGGACCCGCCGAAGTAGGCGACCCTGTCAGGGGTAGCCTTGTAAGAGAACAACTTACGAAACACCGCGAGGTTGAACTCAATCCGCTCTCGGCGGAGGAAGCAGGCGAACGCCACCATCATAGCGATGGCGTTGGAATTCAGCTGCGCGGGCACCGCGCCGTAGTACTTCAGGATCTGGCGGATCTCTGGCCAGAGGGGGAGGCGCAGCCCCACCTCGAAGTGCGAGATGGGGAAGGCGAGCTCACCCTCCGGGAAGGAATTGATGGCTTCATGCTCGGCGGGCCTGCGAGCCTGGAAGCCGGGGGGGACGAATGCCGCCGCGAACTCGACGAGCTCCTCCTCGGTAATATGCCCCTCGAAGAAGCAATGATCAATGAAGTGCTGAGCGCACTTAAACCGACCATCCGCGTCAGGGTTGGTCTTAACCATAGTAGCAGAGGAAAGGAAAATCGCGAGCTCGGGAAGACAGAGACGAAACAGGGGTTCGAAAGCAATAAAGGCGTGCCCTGAGGGTAGGTGAGAATGCCTATTTATAGAAGAAGATAAAGAAGGGCGAGGGGGAAGGCGAGTCGGCCGATCGGCCCGGTCTCGCCACGCCACCTCGTCACCCTCTCCTCGCAAATCCCGCGAGCCGGCCAGACCCCAGAAGAAGGAATTCGAAAAGACTTACCAGGATATTGAAAAAAAAATCTACATATGTAAAGTTGAAGAAAAGTTGTTCGAATTATTACACGCAGATCATTCAGAGCAAATAAAAATAAGGGCGCGAGGACCATGCGAGGGCGAGGGCGAGTACCGGTCGGCTGACAGAGGAGCCGCTTCATTCTCCCCGGTCTCGCCGGCCCGCCGTCGCAGGTCGCCGCGCATAAAGTTCGCGAAGTCGCCTCATGTTCCTATTTATCACCCGCAGGTTCTCGTCAATCTCATCCATCAGCACCAAGGAAGACGCCTCTTCGAACGCCAAGCTGACTCCAGCACCGTCCGCGAGACGTGAGCACTCCCACTGCAGCCTGTTGTTATCCTTCCGCAGGTCGTGGAGCTCGCGCACCAGCTTCTTGAGAACTTTCCGCTCCCGTTTTGCACGTTCAAGACTGCCCAGTTCGGAGTTCAGGAAGGCGTCCAGGGCGCTTGGAGAAGGGAGGGGCGAGTAAGGAGGTCGATCCACGGACTCGCCGTCCTCCGTCCGGCCGGGAAATTCTGAGTGAAGAACTGAAAGGCGATCAGAAAAACAAATATCCCCGGAACAGAAGAGTAAAGTGGAAAACTTACCGCGCGAGCCTGGCTCCTCTGGGTTGGCGCGAGGAGAGAAGTGGCGCAGGTCCTTGCCACGCCCCAGCAGTTCCTGAGGGGCAAGTTGGTAGCCGGGGACAGGGATAATCCCGGCGCCTCTCCCCACGACTATGGACCCAGGGGAGGGTTGCCGGGAAGGGAGGTGACTCGGCGACGCCAGTTCCCGCGAGCCCGGCTCCTTGACCTCGGGATCCTGCCGTGGCGAGCTGACAGGAATACTTTTGGCCCGAGGGGTGGATGCTTCGCCGCTGTTCTCTCGGTCGGAAGACAGTTCCACGAGATTTTTAGTGGAAGAACCAAGAACCGGCTGGTTGGAGGAACCAACCCCGTTCCCCAAGGCGGCAGTAAAGTCGGCCAGAATGGGTTCGGCCCCCGGCGGAAAGGGCTTCGCCCGCTTGGCCGAGCCGAAATCAACAAAACGGCGAGCAGGGGCTTCAAGGTTGGTCAGTCCCGCGGCCTGAGCAGCGATCTCCTCGCGGGAACGTGCGAGTCGCTCTAATACTTCCTTGGGGAGCAGCATCTTGACAGAATTTGGGGAAGGGCAAAGGTCAGCCAGATGCGTAGGGGTACATATATATAGCTACCTGTGGGGCCTACCGGAAGATTCCTTTTTGCCCCTGCCGCACTCGCAGGATCCTATGGGGTTGGATGTTTCTTTCCGAGCTTGTACCAACCTCACAAAGAGCGGGGATTATGTACAACCCCGTATCCCGCGAGTGGTCGACAGGAGTTGAACCGGCCGACTCAGACCACAATGAGAACCCAGCATGCCGAGCCCGAGCTCGGCAATAGCCGAGCCGAGCTCGGCGATAGTCGAGCCGAGCTCGACGATGGTCGAACGGAGCCCGGCATGCCGAGACCGAGCTCGGGCAAAGGAATAGGGCTCGATGGTAGTCGAGCCAAGCTCGACGATCCCCCTGCCGAGCTCAGTTTCTGTTGGAGCTCGGCGATCGTCGTGCCGAGTCCGAGCTCGGCGGTGGTCGAGCCGAGCTCAGCGATAGTCGAGCATAGCCTGCCGAGTACGTGCTCGCCTAGACCCAGGGCGAGGCGAGTTAGGCCCCCTGCCGAGCGAGTGCTACCTCAGGTCTAGCTCGCATCTTGGCCATGACATACTTTTACTGTGTTGGCCTCTTTGGTCTGCCTATAGTCCTCGAAAACAGTGAAGGTTGTATATTGGCAGGCCATCTTTTCCTATAAATAGGACCCAAGGGGTACCTCAGAAGGCATGCTTACGAATTCTCCGGCCTACCAGCGCTTTCTGAGGTACCTTAGCCCGGCACTTGGCTAAGGAGGGGAAGCGCTCTAAGATCTTCCGGGTATGTGGTGGGACCTCCACGCCGGGCCCTTGGTCTAGTCCTTGATTCTTCATTTTCTTGTCGTTTTCTTGCAGGAGCGAAGTAGGTGCGCGGCCACCCCTTCCCCAAGGGTCGAACTCCACGGAGACCGGTTTTCCGGTTTCAACAAGTACTTTGTTCAAACTCATTGGAGTAAATACATAGTGAAACAGACCCTCAATATACTAAATTACTGGCAAATGAGGCATCGAACGACCCATTGACGGATGTCACGAAGTCCAGTACAATAAAGAAACACCAAATGTTAAGTTCGCAAAGGAAGTTGAGGTTGCCATCCATCAATTATAAGAGCATGAATAGTTTATGATTTAGCAGCTTACACATCAAGAAGATGTCAATTGATTCCTTTTAAAAAATATTTTGATGGTAGTATTCTACAAAGAGAAGCAATGAGGAGTGCGCCGACAAAAGGTTCGACGGGGTTTCTGCGATTTTGGTGTGCAGTTAAGAATCCCCTAGTGATAAATTAAATTGTTTATAATTCCTCTCCCTAAATTTTTAGAAATAAGTTCATAACCTCCCATAAGTTTGAACAATACATATAAAGGAGATTATCCACCTATCTACAAAAATTATTGGGAGCTATTGAAAATGGTGAAAAAGTAAGGAGGGTTATCGACAATTTACTCTATTTACAAATATGAATAATTACAAAAATTACAATCTTTTGACACGACGAACATAACTTGAGTTTTCGATACCGCATCGCACCTTGACTTAGTTGCCTCTAGCAAATCCACCTCGGGATAAGGGTCAAGCCCCATAAATCTAATATCAAGTCTAGTCATCCAACAAAGGCAAATTTCCGCCGTAGATCTCTCCTGACCTACCTGCCACACAGGAGTCCATTTTACACCTCCGGACCGGCCACGTCAGAACAACGTACCACCGGGTTGTCAAACACAGCCTAAATTTGATCTTATCGCCCCACACAACATGAGTTAAGAATGATTATAATATTCAACATGTAACTAAACACAGTGACCGTGATACTAATCGGGTTCGTCGGAGCATAAAAGCCTTCTAGCAGTTCAAGTTGTTAAGTCGCTCGAAACATTTTGGATGACGGTTAAAACGTAACTAGCTCCCCCCTAACTTTACTCACTTTACTCATTAATAATTAGCATGTTCTCAGAGCAACACCAATTTCGTAATAGAGGAAAGCAGAAACTAGCGTCTCCTTCCGCCGCAGCCTGCGGCGGCCGCAAAAACACCGGCCGCCGTTTTACCCGCCGGCTTCCACAACGAACAGAAAGATACCGGCTGCCCTTTCCACCACAACCCCACCGCCCCATCCACCTTCATTTCCCAATTCCCTTCATACTTCTTCAGCAAACCCCTCCCCCCCCGCCTCCACCGCCTCCTCTCCAAATCCCTCCTCCTTAAAACCCTCCGCCTTCATCTTCTCCGTCCACCGATCTCTCCCCCACCCCTCGCCGCCGTCATCCTCCAGCAACCTCGCCGCCTCCCCCTCCACCACCCTCCTCTCCTCGCAATCCTTTCCCCTGAACCCCACACTCGTCGACTCCAAAAAACTCCACAAATATTCCGCCTTTCTCCCAAATCCCGCCCCTCTGCATTCCTCCATCTCGCTCAACACCAACAAATCCGGCTCAATTTCCTTCACCGCCTTCCAGAATCCCGCCGCCGCCCGCCCGGCGCGAAACTGAGCGCACACCACCACTACCTCCTTGCCGGAACCCCGCCGGATCCCCTGCCCCAATTCCCCTCTCTCCACCCACAGATTTAACTCAATCGACTTCGCATACCGCAGCAATTGCGGCACGAAATCGTATCCCGCCGGCGCAGACCCGAACGGCCCGTCCGTCCCTGCTCCGACCACCGTCAGCCGGACCAACCCGGGCCCCACGCCCGCCCGCCGTATCAGCGCTTCCATAAGCGTCGGCCATTGTAACCCGTGCGACACCCCTGCGTCCACCACGTGGAGGCTAATCCCTGCTCCTGCTCTCCCGGCCATTGCAGCTTGGAGGATCGCCTCGTTTGCTAGGCAATTGGGGAAAGCGAACCAGGCGCTGACTTCGTGGAATTTTATCAGCGACGAGCAGAACAGCCGCGACTCCGTCGAAGCGAACGTCGACGGGGAAGCCGCGGCGGAGCCGGGGGAGATGTGGCGGGCGAGGACTCGGAGGCCGTAGAAGGCGAGGCGCTGGTTGGCGTCGCCGGTGGCCGATGCCAGCTCCTTGAGGACGTAAATAAGGTGCTGCGCTCGGGAGAGATTCGCCGCTTCGATAGCCGTCGCCAAAGGATTCAGAAGCTGCTCCGCCCACCTTGATTCCCTGCTTGCGGCGCCGCTGCCTCCGCCGCAACAGCCGGAGTTTATAACCGCGCTCTCTCTGCCGTGACCCTTCTTCCCGCCGCTCGCCTGCGGTTTGCGCTCCTCTTCAAACTCCTCGTCTGTTCGCCGGCGCTGAACGGCGGCTGGATTCGCATCAAGTTTACGTTTTTGAGGGAATTCTGGTTTGGGCGCAGGACGGGGCTTCGACTTCCCGGACGAAACTGTGATGGGCGGTGCGGCGGCGGCGGCGGCGGCGGATAAAGACTGGTTTTGGTCCTGAATCCACCACTCGCAGTGGGCAATGTCTTCGGGAACAGAGTATGGCTCGGTAAGAAAGTCGGGAAGATAGGAGATGGAGTCTTCTAGCCAATCCATGAGATGATAGTGCTGGTGAACTTGTTGGTGGCCATGACGGCCGCCGGAGTCGGCAGGGGAATCTAACCCCTCTTCTACCAAGAGAGAGTCATAGAAACACACAGAGAGAGAGAGAGAGAGAGAGAGAGAGAGAGAGAGAGAGAGAGAGAGAGAGAGAGTGAGAGTGAGAGAGAGAGAGAGAGCTTGGATTTCGCCGGATTGTGAATATGTAATTACGGCGTGAATTCGGAGAAAGGATTTATAGATATTGCTTATCGGCGGTGGGTTGTTGCTTGCTCTGCTATCGTCAGCAAGATGGATTACTAAATATAAATTTTTTTATACATTTTTTTTACATTATATATACAAGTGACAGGCACGGGCCTTCGGCCCTGGGGGCATTCGGCGTGGGTGCGGCAATCGGCGGGGTCCGACATTCGGCGGGATGCGACATTCGGCGGGATGCGACATTCGGCGGGATGCGACATTCGGTGGGATGCGACATTCGTCGGTGGTGCGACATTTGTCGTGGGGACGACATTTGTCCTGGGCGGCGATATTTGTCGTGGACGTTGACATTTGTCGTGGGTGACGATATTTGTCGTGGGCGGTACCCGCCCGCAACATATACATATGGGTACTCAAAATGACCGTAAAAAAATATAAATCAAGAATATAATTTTTATTTTGTAAAACAAATTATATTTTAACGTTAAAACATTAATCTTTCTTTTGTCATTTCTAGCTATAGGTCATTTAAATATTGCAAAGTTGTGTAATTATCTAAAAAGATATTGATTTTATAATATATTAATATAAAGTTATGTATATTTGTGTAATTATGAATACAACTATAAGGGCAATATAGGGATATTTGCAATGTTTCACCAAATATTAGTTTTTGCATAATAGTAGAGATAAATATACTTAAGACAAATCATTTTTTTAAAATTAAAAATAAAATCCCTTTTAGCGTGCGTGAAGAAGTAGTGGTCAAAGGTTGGATGAGATTCACATTATTTGGAGTAAAATTGATAGTATTTATTTTACAGTCAGATTTATTTTTTGTTAATGTGATGAGTTCTCTAATCTCATCATTTTATAATTTTCTTTTAATCATAAATTTTCACCATTAGATTAAGTGAGAATGCATTCACGCCATGAAGAACTGTATGTAATGATGGAAGTGGCGTCGTCGCGGTTTAATCCCCACCATCTTTATGGCTATGGTACGATCCTTTCTAGCTCACCCTCACCCAGAGTAAGGGGGAGATAAGTGTGGGTGATATATTTTACCATAAAATATGGGTATCGAACAATCGGTGTGAATGGCCGCACATGACACACATCTCAAAACTATTTTAGATCTGTCCACTTTGAGATGTGTGCGGTCATTCGTGGACCGTTGGAAGCTCGTACTTTACCATAAAGACTCTTGGACTGCAAATAATCGGGTTCCCCTCTCTCCCTACTAGTGAAATGGGGAGTTACATGTGTAACCATGACACACACGATCTGCGCGCTCGATCAGCGCAATAATTATCACGCACGGGATCTCAACTGGCACGTGGGATCCCGTGCGTCGGTCCTTCCTCCACCGCCCGGCTGCCCCGGCCCCGCGAAGGCCGACCACCTCATTTACCCCCCCCCCCCCCCCCCCCCGGCACGGGCGGCCTCGGCCGGCCCCGCAAGGGTCGGCCGCCCCTTTAGCCTCCCGGAATGGGCGACCTCGGTCGCGGCCATCCCTGCAAGGACCGGACGACCCTCTAGCCGCCCGGCACGAGCGACCTCAGTCGCGACTAACCCTGCAAGGGTCGGCCGCCCCCATTAGCCGCCCGGCACGAACGGCCTCGGCCGCAGCCGGCCACCCCTCTAGGGCCCGGCACGAGCGACCTCGACTAGCCCCGCAAGAGTCGACCTCCCCTCTAGCCGCCTGGCGTGGGCGGCCTCGACCACGGCCTGCCCCGTAAGGGTTGGTCGCTGTCACAATCCGCATTGTCTCCGCATTTAACGATATATCAGAGTAAGGAAAAACGTGTGTCATGATGTCACGTCAGCAGGGGATAACATTAGACGCTCAGGCAAACTTAACACTTTTATAAAGATCTATAAATTATTTAGAGAAAATTCAGTTTAAGTTAAGCGGTTAGCCGTATCTGTCGGCTCAGTGGTTCATCTAGTGCACAAGAAAAAAAATAGTTATACGCTGCGGAAAATATTTTATTTACAAGATCAAACGTCCTACCTGAGTATAAACATCCACAGAGCACAACTCATGGTATGCAAGACTCTAGATTTATAATAATAGTAAAAGTAGCTCTTATGACTGTTAAATATAGCGATTTAGATTTTAAGCATGACATGTATGAAGTAATAGTAGTAATTTTTATACTTTAAAATATCTAACTTGCAACCTAACATAAAACTTTCTAGAGAGCAAGTAAAAAACAACCACAAAAAGGCAAACTTAGCAAAATACTTAACATTCCATAAGAAAACCATCAGTGGGCGTTAACAACCTGACACGAACTCACTGAAAGTATGTATATCTGTACTAACAAAAGGAAATAACAAACTACCTCACAACGGTGAGGAAAACCCACTACAGCACTGCAGCCCACTAGCCACCACCAAAACTAGCCGCGCAACCGGCTATTGCCCTGAACCTGAGGCATTCAAAGAAAGAACGCCCCAAACAAGAAAGAAAATACAAGTGACAAAAGATTCAGCAAAAGAAAACAGAAAAAGCGTTTACCAAACTCAACTATAAGAAAGACTGACAACCTCAGTTAACGAGTCAAGAAACAAGAAGTATACTCAATAGTAAGGTAAGAGAAGTGCACCAAGTGCGAGAAGTTACCATGTTTCGCTTAAACCTGCAGAAGCCAACAACCATCATATGCCAAAACTATAGAAGGAAAATGAACTATACAGTCCTAAACATGTGAATCATTAACACCAGTGAAACCACGAATCTGAGTCGGTGACATAAACATCAAACCCGGACTATCAGACCCAAACGTCTCACAAAAACACTACGGGGGTGGCTACGGCCCACACAACCCAACATTCCACAAAATAGAGACAAAAACATCCACCAAGTGAAATGATTCACGAAACAGCGTCCAAT
Organism: Platanthera zijinensis; assembly: GCA_039513925.1. Classification (NCBI taxonomy): domain Eukaryota; kingdom Viridiplantae; phylum Streptophyta; class Magnoliopsida; order Asparagales; family Orchidaceae; genus Platanthera; species Platanthera zijinensis. The sequence goes on from CM077091.1 coordinate 166,758,092, forward strand.
TGGCGGTCCTTTATCCACTTCCGATCTAGCCATAGAACACAACCAAAACCCAAACACAAAGACTTAGACACTCCCATAACAAACGGGACGAAAATACCCCCAAATATACCCTAAGGCCCAAACTTGACGAATCAGACACAAAACGACAAAAATAAACTAAGTCCTGACCAAATTCGGCAAGTATACCCGACGAATTACACGGATACTCGATGAATCTCCACCATACTCGGCGAATAAGACTTGGGATACTCGGCGAATCGGCTTGATTCGGCGTGAATACTCGACGAAAAACACTTAGACTAAGGATCTATACTCGGTGAAATGACTAGCGATACTCGGCAAATTGGACTTGACGATCAGCTCACTCAACACCTAGACTACTGAGACTCGACGAATTGTTTACCCGACGAAACTGCCTTAACAAAATTCGGCGATACTTGCCGAATCTGCCTAAGTCTATACTCGACGAATCCCTAACAATACTCGCCGAATTTGTAACACCCATATCCGTCACATAGCATATAGCAGTAGGTCCAGCAAAGGCCCGACGCCATATACCACAGACAGACCGGTGGGTTCCTAGATGAAACCATCCTTCCAATAATAAACGTCCTACCCAGAGTACATTCTAGCGGAAGCAATTTAAATGTTGCAAAGAAAGAACCCAAGTCAATAGCATGAATGTCCACTAATAATGCAAAATAGGAATGAACGTACAGATACACAAAGTACTTGTCCTTATAACCTTACAAGAGTTTACTTAATTAAACTATGTCTTCTAAACTTTGGCACGTAGGCCGGTCAGACATGAATACAACAAGTAAACATTCGCATGGCCTTCGAGGGCCGGCTCAGCAATCAGGGCTTCAGCTCGCTACTTGCCACTAGGCTCCGCAGCACCTGCAAGCAACAATCCACCGCAACGGTGACAAACAAAAGCAACGATCAGCTAAAGCTGACCAAATTATAACGACCCCACCCCGTATTTGGAGTGGTGGTGCTCCTTCCCTGCATTTTATTAGTATAATCAAACAGGATAGTGAAATTACAATTTAAGTACACTTCACCACAGGCGTAGGCACACACGGTCACACACCTCGTACTCTCAGGGCACTTACACGGTGAACTCGGTCCCCCCCCCTCGGACGGCAAAGTCGTGAGCTAATAGTCTTTTTCAGCCGAAGCCTAAGACCCGCCCTCCATGCCATCGGTAGGCCTCATAAACCGAACCACATAGAGCGGATACTATTCCACTCAACCCGTTGCTCACATCGGCACGTCAATTTAAGTCATAGGCGCGGGCTAAGCTTCCCCGAGTCCCAATTTATCGATCAAACAAAAGTACATAACTCGTATGCACAAGGTTGGCTCCCAGGCCACCAAAACGGCAGAACGTCTCTTCTGCCCAGATTTTCGGGTGCACCTTGGGGTTAATCCCCAAGATTCTCTGTTGCAATCTACCGCGTAGAAAACCCGAAAACACCCATCGACACGAAGTCTTCTCCGGCTATTCATGCATAATGAAACATCATTGATCCAGACCAACTTGTCCGGGTAGGCTTCATACACCATGTATATGTCCGTACTTCGATTCCAGACTCTACATGCAAAATAACGGGGACTATTCATGTCTACCTGAAGGAACACCTCACACTCACCGCTCACTCGCGTGAGAGAGTTTCCTATGCAAAAAGGAAGAGGACTTTACATGTCCAAGAAGAGAATCGTTACCCTAGCATTTCTCTTCGGCGCCATGAAGATCTAGTCAGATGGAAAGCACCGTATCGGCCTCGCCTTCGCAGATCTGGACTCGGATCGAGAATCGGGGCTCCGAAGCTCCACCGACGGCCGGAGTTGACCTTCTTTTTCTTCCTTGCTCTCCCCTCTCTCTAAACCTTAGAAAGAGAATGGTTAGTGGGTGTAACGCCCCTGATTTTTTTCGATGATTTTATTGGATTTGATATCGTCATATTTATGACGTCTTGGCGTTACTTTTAACGTCGAGTTGACGGCGCAACGCCGTTAAGGCATATTCGCGTCTGTCCGGTCGAGTCGGACGATTTCTTGAATTTCTGTTGTAATCAACAATTTTGCATTTGAGATTTAAGTTGAGTAATTTTGGACTTGCATGTCAAATTTCATCGCAATCCGAGCATTTTTGGAGTCTCGGCGCGCGATTGAAGTTTTGATTAATTTATGTTAATCGCATACTTGGAAAATTTATATCTCGGGAATGGCTCGTCGGATTTAGGTTTTGGCTTCGTCGTTGGAATCCTAGCGTCAGTGTTCGCCTACGGCGTGAGTTTCGTTTAATTCGGCGCGTGTTTGAGCCTCCATTTTGAATTCGTATTCTTTGTTCAAAAATATATAAATATGTATAATTTAATATTAAAGTACTATTCAAAAATGAAAGCTACTATTCATCTTTATAGTTCGATTTCTGGTATATTTGTAAAATTCACTATTTCAGCATTGTTCTTTATTTGATGTTCTTTTTTGAAGTACTCGAGTGATTTTTGTTCTCTCGAGTAAATTACTGTTTACATCTCGAGTTGTCCTGTTCAGTATATGTTCGGACGCCTTTTTGGGGGTCAAGACAGCGTTTAACAAAAAAATGATAAACATGAAATTTGTTTGTCTCGATAAGATCTACAACTTTCATGTTTACCACTTTTTGATTTGAAGCCATATTGAGCTCTTTTTTTTGCTTTTTCTGCTGGAACTCGAGTGATGAGCTGCTACTCGAGTATATCGAGCTACAACTCGAGTAATTCATGTTGGAACTCGAGTAATGAGCTACTAATTGAGTAAATTGAGCTACTACTCGAGTAATGCATGCTGAAACTTGAGTAATATGTTGTTACTCGAGTAGGTCAAGTTGGAACTCGAGTGGTTCATGCTGCCACTCGAGTAGTTCGTGTCTGTCTGTGTTCGGGCACCGTTTTGAGGGTTAAAACGGAGTTGTACAAAAAAATAGTCAACATAAAATTTGTTTATCTCGACGAGATCTACAACTTTTATGTTGATCACTTTTAGTTTATATATATATATATATATATATATATATATATATATTCTTAGACTTAGGTTTTAGAACCGAACTTCATTTTCTCCGATATTATTCTTCCGAACCAGAGCAACGAGCGAGAGAGAGAGTTCTTTTTTCGTGAAACTTCCGGTGGCCGCCGACGGTGCTCCGGTGCTCGAAATCTTCAACCGAACATATATCCGGAAAGCTCTCGCCGAGAGCTACGCTATCGTGGTAAATTTTTCCCATTCCTTAAGTTTTCTCGTTAGGGTTTTTCGGCCCTAACCCGTTTTTCCGCTATTTTTGTCTAGATCTCAACTTCTCCCGTGTTCTTTTGCCCTGATCTACGACGCGGAGCGATTCAGAGAACTTTTCTGGTACAACCAAGACAAATGGTGGTTTTCCTTCGTTGTTCCTTGTCCGGTTTGATGGTAATCATTATGCCTTTGTTCCTTAATTTTCTTACTTTTTTGTGTTGTCTTTCCAAACTATAGTTATGTTTAATCCTTCTTGAAGATCACTCAAAATTATAAAATCTGGTCATGACAATTTCGATCTTGACTAGGTGCGTATAATTGTCCTTAGAATGTTTTATCGGTGAATTAAATTGTTTCGTCTATTGTTGTTGGACGTGTTAGTGTCTATATAGGATTGTAAATCGTTTCTAAAGGTTGATCAACTGTGTCTTTAATCTAGAAATGTCATGTAGAATCCGATGTGCCAAGTCCCGAGATGTTGGTGTTGTGGTTCCTTGATTTTTCCTTGGTTTCGGGAGTTAGTGGGCGTAACCACCTCCGCAAGGTTGTTTCCTTTATTAGTACCTTTTGGAACTCTATCGGTATTTTGAGCATCTGCGGTGTATGGTGGAGTGTATGAATGTAACACCCCTATCCGTCACATAGCATATAACAGTAGGTCCGGCCGGGGCCCGACGCCATATACTACGGACAGACCGGTTGGTTACGCGTTGAAACCATACAACTAATCAGAGCGTCCTACACAACACCTAGCGGAAGCAAATTTAATTAAGTTGCAAAAGAATAAGAACCCTGCCAAAAAGCATGAATGTCCACTACAACCCAGGAATGAGTACATACACAAAAGAGAACTGGCCTTAAGGCCTTACAATGTTCACTTAACAAAGTAGTGTCTTCCAAACCTCGGCACGCAGGCCGGCCACACATGAGTACAAGAGGTAAAACACTCAAAACAAGGCCTTCGAGGGCCAGCACAGCAACTTGGGCTTTAGCCCGCTATTTACCTCTCGGCTCCGCAGCACCTGCAAGCAACAACCCACCGCACGGTGGTAGACAAAGGCAACGGTCAGCAATGCTGACCAAATTATAACGATTCCGCCCCCAAACCGGGGCGGCAAAGCTTCTTCCCTGCACTTGTTAGCAAAACACACAACACAGCCAAACAAGCATCTCAACATAGGTGCACGCTCTCACGGCCGTACACCCCGTGCTCTCAGGGCACTTACTCGGCGAAGCCAGTCCGAACCCCGTCCGGTCCTCGACTCCACCACCACCCCCAGGATGGCAATCTTTGTGAGCATTTAGTCTTCTCAGCCGCAGCCTAGACTCGATCTCCAAATCTCAGTAAGTCCCACGTAAACTTTAGGTCGCTTTAACCGAGCAGGTGGAGCGGGTAGAGGGCTACTAGTCCGTTGCTCACTCCGCCACTGCCATTTGGCCCTTTGGCGCGGACTAAGCTTTCCCCAGTCCCAAATAACGATCAAACACGGTACTTAGCCCTGCTAAGTACCCGGTTGGCTCCCAGGCCACCGATATGACAGAACTACATTTCCGTCCAAGATTTCCGGGTGCACCTCGGGTTTCATCCCCAAGGCTCCCTGCCGCAATCAAACATGATACATAGCCCCGCTATGTTCCCGGCTGGCACCCAGGCCACCGAGATGGCAGAACTTCGTTTCCGCCCAGATTTCCGGGTGCACCTCGGGGTTAATCCCCAAGATTCCCTGATGCATTCTACCGCATAGCAACCCGAAAACAACCACAACGCTCGGAGTCTTCTCCGGCTAAAATATGCATAGCAAAACATCACCGATCCGGAACACACGTCCGGGTAGGCTTCACACAACATGCCTATGTCCGTACTACGATTCCGGACTCTAACAAGGGGGAATTTACTTATCTACCCCAAGGAATACCACGATCTCGCCACACACTCGCGGGAGAGGGGTTTTCCCATGCAAAGGAAGAAGAGCTTCACATGCTCAAGAAGAGAATCGTTACCCTCGCATTTTTCCGCGGCGCCATGAAGATGTAGCCGGATGGAAAGCTTCGCCTCGCCCTTGCCTTCGAGGATCCGGACTCGGATCGCGAATCGGTGCTCCGGTGCTCCGCCGGCGGCCGGAATTTGGGCTCACACCACCAAAGGAGTTCTCCCCTCTCTCTAAGATGAAGAAAGAGAAACTCAAAGTGAAAATGAGGGTTTCTCCCCCCATTTCCCGACTAATAACCCCCCAGGAGCATCCCCCACCGTCGGATCCAGATCCAAGGGAACGAACGGCCGAGATTAGATCCAAAATCCCAAAAACTGGGCCGAACACGGCTTGACACACGGCCGTGTGTCTGGCCGTGTAGCTCATTCGCCGATCGACACGGGTCTTGACACTCCGTGTTCGAGGCCGTGTGCCCCACACACGGCTTGAGACACGGCCGTGTGTCTCAGGCCGTGTCCTTCTCTGACTCGAGACTGCACAAAAACGCATTCGACCACTGAACACGGGTAGGCACACGGCCGTGTGCCTGGCCGTGTGCCCCTGAGATGACCTCAAATCGAAAAGTGGTCAACATGAAAGTTGTAGATCTCGTCGAGACGAACAAAATTCATGTTGACCATTTTTCCACCCGACACCGTTTTGACCCTCGAAACGGTGCCCGAACGCGATCATCTCCGAGGTTGGGGTCTTACAACTCCCTCCCCCTTAAGAGAATTTCGTCCCGAAATTAAGAACAGAGACTACACAAAATAAACATAACGAGTACCTGAGGGGAACAACTCGGGGTACTCCTCGCGCATTGCCTTCTCTCGCTCCCAAGAGAGCTCCTCGCGTCCGCAGTTATCCCAACGGACCTTCACCATTCTGATTTCCTTGTTCCGAAGCCGCTTGACTTCGAAATCCTCAATAGATATGGGCTTGACTTTCGTTGTCAACCCTTCCTCAACCGGCACCTGATCAACCGCGATCACTTGCGAAGGCTCTTGCACCGCCTTCCGCAACATAGAAATGTGGAACACATCATGTAAACCACCTAATTCCTCCGATAGCCTCAAACGGTAAGCCGCTTCGCCGACTCGCTCCAGAACCTCAAAAGGTCCAAGGTATCTTGGGCTCAGCTTCTTCAAGCGTCTCACCCGCGAAACCCCCTTGAACGGCTTCACTTTCAGATATACCCAATCGCCTACCGCGAACTCCACGTTCCGGTGCTTGGCATTGTAATACTTCGCTTGCCGGTCCTGAGCGATCAACAAGCGCTCCCGAATGATCCGCACTAACGAGGTAGCACTCTCCACCTCCTGCTTCTTGTACAACTTTGCCTCACCCGTTTCAAGCCATGATAACGGCGTGCGACACTTCCTACCATACAGGGCCTCGAAGGGCGCCATTTGTATACTCGCTTGGTAGCTGTTGTTGTACGCGAACTCCACCAAATAAAGGTGGTCTTCCCAATGCTTACCGAAATACAGAACACACATGCGTAGCATGTCCTCCATCGTTCTATTGACCCTCTCGGTCTGCCCATCCGTCTGCGGATGGAAAGCTGTACTGAACTTTAACTTTGTCCCCAGCATCTGCTGCACCAACCTCCAATCATTTGACGTGAACCGCCCATCGCGATCACTCACAATGCTACGAGGCACTCCATGCAGCCTGACAATATTGTCAACGTACAACTTTGCCAATTTCTCCACTGGATCATCCTTCCTATGCGGAATGAAATGCGACACCTTAGTTAGCCGATCTACGATCACGCAGATGGCGTCGTTCCCCTTCTGCGATCTTGGCAACCCGTGCACAAAGTCCATGGATATATCGTCGAATTTCCACTCCGGTATAGGCAAGGACTTCAGAAATCCTCCCGGCTTTTGGCACTCCGCCTTCACCAAGGCGCACGTTTGGCATTTAGCCACGTACAACGCCACATCTTTCTTAAGCCCCAGCCACCAAAACAACTTTTTGAGATCACGATACATCTTCGTGCTCCCTGGGTGGATTGAGTACTTGGTATGATGAGCCTCGTACATCAACTCCGCCCGGAGGTTACCCCCACTTGGGACGCACAAACGATGATCCTTAATAACCCATCTTCTACCGAGAACTGGGAATTTGACCCATCCAAAGCGGCCTCCAAAAGCTCTTTCATGGAGTCATCTAACTCCAATGCCTGCCGAACCCGGTCAGCCAGGTCATACTGCACCTCTGTCCAGTTTAACATTGCTTTGGCGCTCGTCTGCTTGTCCACGCAACAGATCTCAAGCTCCTCCAACTCCCGCACTAGCCGCTCATCATGCACCGACAACCAGTTGGCTCGGGCGGGAGCCCTGCGGCTCAGCGCATCCGCAACTGCGTTGCCCTTCCCGGGTACATAATGTATTTTGAAGGTGTAGTCCCCCAGGAACTCCATCCACCTCCTCTGCCTCAAATTGAGATCCTTTTGATCCAACAAGTATTTTAGGCTCTTGTGATCGGTGTATATGTCGACCCTTACTCCGTATAGGTAGTGCCTCCACAACTTGAGTGCAAATATCACGGCCGCCAACTCCAAGTCGTGCACCGGATAATTTCTTTCATGCACCTTTAGCTGACGCGATCCATACGCTATCACGCTACCATGCTGCAACAACACGCAGCCCAAACCGCTACCCGAAGCGTCGCTATACACCTCAAAGCCCTCGGTCCCACTCGGCGAACTAAGCACTGGCGCCGTGGTCAACCGACTTTTCAGCTTTTCAAAAGCTTGCGCACACACATGCGCCCACACAAAACTTCGATCTTTCCTTGTCAAAGTCGTGAGAGGTAGTGCCATCCGCGAGAAGTTCTCCACGAAGTGCCTGTAATAGACGGCAAGCCCCAGCAACTCCGGACTTCCTCTACCAAAGACAACACAGGCCACTCTCGTATCGCAACAATCTACGCCGGATCCACCGCAACACCTTCCCCACTAACTACGTGACCAAGGAATGCCACTGAGGATAACCAAAACTCGCCTTTGGAGAACTTTACGTATAGCTCGTTCCTCCTTAGCGTCTCCAAAACCAAACACAGGTGCTTGAGGCGATCTTCTTCGCACTGCGAGCACACCAATAGGTCGTCAATAAAGACGATCCCAACATGGTCTAAGTACTCCCTGAACGTTTTGTTCATCAAATCCATGAACACCGATGGAGCATTAGTCAGCCCGAACGGCATGACCGTAAACTCGAAATGCCCATATCTTGTGTTGAACGCTATCTTTGGGATAACACTTCCCTTGATTCTCATCTGATAGTAACCAGACTTAAGTTCCAACTTTAAGTACACCGATGACCCACCCAAATGATCAAACAGATCGCCAATACTTGGGATCGGGTACTTGATCTCTTTTAACGACTTGCTCAGTTCTTCATAAACGATTCAGAGCCGCAAACTCCCGTCCTTCTTCTACACGAAGAGGGCCGGTGTGCTCCAAGACGACAAACTTGGACGCACAAAACCTTGATCCATACGCTCTTCAAATTGAACTTTCAGTTCTGCCAACTCATTAGGCGTTAGCCTATGAGGAAAGCATGACCCAGATTTGGCACCTGGCGCCAGCTCACTCACGACATCGATTGCTCGCTACGGAGGGACTCCAGGGAAACACATCAGGAATATACCCGAGATACTACCCAATGTAGGCTCAGGCTTCAAAGCCTCCCATGATGGCAGTAACGACGCTTGCACGTCGAATCCCTGACCCCTAAACCGTAACCTTGCAACACAGAATCTCTTTTCGCGCGCATCGAACATCCGTAACGCCACAACACATCCAATTTGTCCTTTGCCATCGAAGAAGGTACTTCAATACATGATATAAACCCCTTGGACAAAAGGTGCGCGAATCTCCCGTATCGAACAATGCTCTCGCCAGATTGCTAATAATCCAAACAAAGCCTAGAACCTCCAGTCCTAAGCTAACACGCAAAAGGGTGGCAGGTATAAGAAGCTAAATTGCTATCAATTACACCATACCTGTCTTCCCGACGGTTGGCCATACGGCCTCCTGCTGGCCAAGGCTGTCCATTCCCAGTTGGACCGGAGTAAACAGCGGTGTGACGAACGCCACCGCCTTTCCCTTCTCCTCAGATATTGCCCCTGACTTCTCTTTGGACATTGGGCGTCCAAACCAACAATCCCGGGCATAGTGCCCCGGCTTTCCACACACAAAGCATTCATCCAGGGTTTGGACTGTAGTCGCTCCGGATGTGCTAGAGGAAGGGACTAGACCCGACCTCCTAGCCTTCTTGTAACACCTACGGTACCCAGATTTTGGAGTTGTCCGCTTCACCACCGAATCTTTTGCCACAGGATCTCCGACTGTTCCTGCCAAAACTTTCCTTGCCTTCTGAGCACTCTCCCAACACTCTCTAGCGAGGTGCCCTTTCTTGCCACAAGAATAACATTTGACGGTAGTTTGGGTAGTAGATGACCCAGCCTCTTCTCTCGTCATCTTTCGATACGCAGTCCTTATAGGATCTGTAAGGTTTGGTACCCTATTCACCGGTACTCGGTGGGTTTCCCCCAACTCCACTTCCAAAGCTCTGGCCGATTCCACCAAAGCTCGGAATCCCAATAACTTTGGTCCTAGCAGTAGGATACGCAACTCGCTGCGCAGACCGTTATAAAATCTATCCACTATAGATTGCTCGCTTTCCCATTCAAAGCCTGGGTGGCGCCTTACCATGAGGAACGTCTGCAAATATGCGTCCACCGAATGCGCTCCCCGCGCCACAGTTAGGCTCCTCTGCTGCTCTACATGACCCCCAAATGCCCTTTGCTCCAACATACCACCCGATGTTGGGGCCACCTCAGGGACAAATTGTTGCACATTACTCCCATGATGTGCATTGGTCACAGCGAACACCGCTTCAACCACCCTTCTTATGGTTTCCAAAGACGTAGGGGTCTCCGGCACGTCGCTGGGTGCAGTACTTTTCCCAGAAAGTGTGCATTCAGACTGCCACGCGCCACACTTGTACACCTACAATCGTACAGAACACCAATAAGGGACCGAACAAAATTGCAAAAAGCAATTATAGGAACACGCAGGTTCCCCAAACATGTGTATTTTCATTCATAAGTGGACATTCATGGGTTCTTTTCATGTTATAACGATGACGCACATACATGTGCTCACCACCCCTTAAAGTGAATTCGTCCACGAATTCATTTAAGCTTGACCGAAACCAGTAGTCTGATACCAATTTGTAACACCCCTATCCGTCACATAGCATATAACAGTAGGTCCGGCCGGGGCCCGACGTCATATACTACGGACAGACCGGTTGGTTACGCGTTGAAACCATACAACTAATCAGAGCGTCCTACACAACACCTAGCGGAAGCAAATTTAATTAAGTTGCAAAAGAATAAGAACCCTGCCAAAAAGCATGAATGTCCACTACAACCCATGAATGAGTACATACACAAAAGAGAACTGGCCTTAAGGCCTTACAATGTTCACTTAACAAAGTAGTGTCTTCCAAACCTCGGCACGCAGGCCGGCCACACATGAGTACAAGAGGTAAAACACTCAAAACAAGGCCTTCGAGGGCCAGCACAGCAACTTGGGCTTTAGCCCGCTATTTACCTCTCGGCTCCGCAGCACCTGCAAGCAACAACCCACCGCACGGTGGTAGACAAAGGCAACGGTCAGCAATGCTGACCAAATTATAACGATTCCGCCCCCAAACCGGGGCGGCAAAGCTTCTTCCCTGCACTTGTTAGCAAAACACACAACACAGCCAAACAAGCATCTCAACATAGGTGCACGCTCTCACGGCCGTACACCCCGTGCTCTCAGGGCACTTACTCGGCGAAGCCAGTCCGAACCCCGTCCGGTCCTCGACTCCACCACCACCCCCAGGATGGCAATCTTTGTGAGCATTTAGTCTTCTCAGCCGCAGCCTAGACTCGATCTCCAAATCTCAGTAAGTCCCACGTAAACTTTAGGTCGCTTTAACCGAGCAGGTGGAGCGGGTAGAGGGCTACTAGTCCGTTGCTCACTCCGCCACTGCCATTTGGCCCTTTGGCGCGGACTAAGCTTTCCCCAGTCCCAAATAACGATCAAACACGGTACTTAGCCCTGCTAAGTACCCGGTTGGCTCCCAGGCCACCGATATGACAGAACTACATTTCCGTCCAAGATTTCCGGGTGCACCTCGGGTTTCATCCCCAAGGCTCCCTGCCGCAATCAAACATGATACATAGCCCCGCTATGTTCCCGGCTGGCACCCAGGCCACCGAGATGGCAGAACTTCGTTTCCGCCCAGATTTCCGGGTGCACCTCGGGGTTAATCCCCAAGATTCCCTGATGCATTCTACCGCATAGCAACCCGAAAACAACCACAACGCTCGGAGTCTTCTCCGGCTAAAATATGCATAGCAAAACATCACCGATCCGGAACACACGTCCGGGTAGGCTTCACACAACATGCCTATGTCCGTACTACGATTCCGGACTCTAACAAGGGGGACTTTACTTATCTACCCCAAGGAATACCACGATCTCGCCACACACTCGCGGGAGAGGGGTTTTCCCATGCAAAGGAAGAAGAGCTTCACATGCTCAAGAAGAGAATCGTTACCCTCGCATTTTTCCGCGGCGCCATGAAGATGTAGCCGGATGGAAAGCTTCGCCTCGCCCTTGCCTTCGAGGATCCGGACTCGGATCGCGAATCGGTGCTCCGGTGCTCCGCCGGCGGCCGGAATTTGGGCTCACACCACCAAAGGAGTTCTCCCCTCTCTCTAAGATGAAGAAAGAGAAACTCAAAGTGAAAATGAGGGTTTCTCCCCCCATTTCCCGACTAATAACCCCCCAAGAGCATCCCCCACCGTCGGATCCAGATCCAAGGGAACGAACGGCCGAGATTAGATCCAAAATCCCAAAAACTGGGCCGAACACGGCTTGACACACGGCCGTGTGTCTGGCCGTGTAGCTCATTCGCCGATCGACACGGGTCTTGACACGCCGTGTTCGAGGCCGTGTGCCCCACACACGGCTTGAGACACGGCCGTGTGTCTCAGGCCGTGTCCTTCTCTGACTCGAGACTGCACAAAAACGCATTCGACCACTGAACACGGGTAGGCACACGGCCGTGTGCCTGGCCGTGTGCCCCTGAGATGACCTCAAATCGAAAAGTGGTCAACATGAAAGTTGTAGATCTCGTCGAGACGAACAAAATTCATGTTGACCATTTTTCCACCCGACACCGTTTTGACCCTCGAAACGGTGCCCGAACGCGATCATCTCCGAGGTTGGGGTCTTACAATGAATCTCTCCCGCAGTTAAACGGATTTAATCTTCGTGAGGGGTGTGTCCAGCTAAGTGACCATCTCGCCCGTGTTTTTAGGTAGAGTGACCACAAGTGGCTTATAAAGGTTATGGATTTTCTTCCTTATGATTCACTCATATTCGTCACCTTATTGCCTTATGCATATGATGTGTATGCGATGTACGTGACGATTCACGTAAGTGTTTTTTCTCTGTTTGATGCTTACTTCGTACTTTATGTCAGTATTGTTTTGGTCTTGGGTTGATACCCCTTATGACCTTTGTTTACTTTTGCTTAATTTTTTGCCACCATTTGTACCTACTTGCTGAGACGTTCTGTTTTTTTTGGAATGCCTTAGGTTCAGAGTTGTAGCAGGTAGTAGAGCTGGTTTTGGACTCTCTTAGCGGCAGTGTCAGTTGTGATTTTGCACATCGGCGTAGCGAGGTAGTTGTTGTTCAGTTTTCTTTTCCTAGTTCAGACATACTGTTATACTGTGGGTTTGTGTCAGATTGTTGACGCCCACCGAATTGTTGATTTTGCCACTTGCTCACCGATGTGGTTTTCTTCTTCTTTGATTTGGATTACTTGCTCTCTGGGATGATTTATTGCAAGGACTGCATGTTAGATATTTTTAAGCTTATAAAAACTTATTATTAGTAAAGCATCCATGTAACCTCTTTTAAAACGAAGTCATTATTTTCCTGGTTAGCGTAAATACTTTTTCTTATACTTATTATAAATCTAGAGTCTGTTTAGCATGAGTTATTCCTCGGGGGCATTTATACTCATGTAGGATGTTAGAATCAATTTAAAATAAGTATCTTCTGCAAGCGTATAAATTATATTTTTGAATCGTGGACTAAATGATCCACTGAGCCGAGGGATACGGCTACCTTCTTAATTTAAACTGGATTTCAGTCATAATAACTTATGTTTTCTTTAAAACTGCAGAGTTTCGAGTCTTGCCTGAGCGTCTGCAGTTATCTCATGCACGGCGTGTCATCACGACACGTATTTTTCTGTACTCTGATATAATTAAATTATTGGGAAAATGCGGGTTGTGACAGTAGGAAATGAGGGTTTCAACCCCCCGCCCCATTCCCGGCCTTAAACCTAGCCATGATCGCTCTGGACCATTAGATCTCAATTGAAAGAAACGAACGGCCACGATTCGCCCTAAAAATAATATTTTTGGGCCGAACACGGCTTGCAACACTCTCGTGTCCAAGGCCGTGTTTCACACTCGCCGTAAACCAGAGATTACAGAATAGGACATGGCCTGTGACACGGCTTTGGACACGCCCGTGCCAGCCATGGACACGACCGTGTCATGAGCCGTGTTCCCCAATCGACGCTGAAACTATCGCATTCCGAACAAGACACAGGCTTAGACACGCCCGTGTCAACTTGACACGCCCTTGTCAATCAGTACGCGCCCGTGTTGCGGGGCGTGTCCTTCAATCAACACAAGGCCAAAATCTCCTGAAGAGGACACGGCCATGTGACACGCCTGTGTCACAGGCCGTGTGCCAGACACGCCCTGGGACACGCCCGTGTCCCATGTCGTGTAACTCTCTCGACACAGCCCGACTAACAGCCCGAGCAGGACATGACCCTGGACACGCCCGTGTCTCAGGCCATGTTCTCGACCTTCAAGTATCGTTTACTGCATTTCGTCGACCACGCGGAAAATCGCCCAACCCGAGCACGACATGACCCTAGACACGCCCGTGTCCCAGGCCGTGTGGCCCTTACCAGGACCCAAACTTGTCTTAAACGCTGCCCGTTCCTCTTTTGAGTTTCGGGGCGTTACAGAATTACACTTAGACTAAATTCTTCTATACCCGACGAATTTTACCCTCGATACTCGCCGAATCCTACCATCGATACTTGACAATCTACTATACGATATAAGCAAAATTTTACTTAAACCATTTCACCTAATTTCCATGACTTGGCCGAAAACCTACACTACCCTAAGAGGGGTTCTTCCAAAGCTCATCCTACACTACTACTCTTTAAGGGAGGAGGAAGAGGAAAGAAAATAAAGAAAATAACTGATTGAAATTAGCATGCAAGGGAGGAAATCCACTTGCCTCGAAACTCCAGAAAAATGTCGCCCGCTTGCACCGTGACAAGGATCGACTGCCAAATGACCTAAGCAACGTTTCCTGAAACTTTTGGAGGAGGAAGGAGGTCAAAATCACTAAGTCTAAAACCTAAAAATCGAGGAATCGGGAAAAGCTTACCACGATCGCGTAGCTCTCGGCAAGAGCTTTCCGAATCTCTACTCCGGCGACGAAAACGGCAACTCGAGCTCACTCTACCGCCGGACGAACGCACGCGATGTCCGCCGTTTCTCCTCTTTCGCGAAAATGGCCGTCGCTCGGTTCGGGAAGAAGGTGAATAGGAAATAGGGTTTGACGCGAAGGATTTCCTACTTATACTTATATATATATATATTATATTATTAATTATTTAAACGTCAAAACGACTCAAAAATCAAATCAACTCGGAATCTTACGAAAATCACATCGTAACTAAATACCGATGCTACTAATCTAACAGCAAAGTCGAAATCCATATCCGACAAACCAAACGCGGGTGAAATACTGCCCGAAGATAAAACATCATCACATCCCTATAAAAAGCTCTATCGAGTCATCAAAACAGACCCGGCTTGCGAGGGAAGGTGCACAACCATAACAAAACCAACCACACAGGAAAACCCACAGAGCTAACCCATGCTCCAACAAATGACACCCGTTCACTACACGTCAACGTAATGCCTTGACATCAAAAATACGCCACTGCGGGAATTAAAATAAATACCGAAAAATCAAGGGCGTTATAGTCGCCCCCTTTAGTTACCCGGTACGGGCGGCCTCAACCGCGGCCAGCCCCACGAGGGGTGGCCGCCCGGTCACAGACAACCTTAGCAGTGGTCGGCCTTGAGGGCGGCGGTCTCCCCTTGGCCGCCCAGGCCATGGGCGGCCTTGGCCGTCCTCGCCAAGATCAGCTGCCCCCACCAGACCGCTTGGCATGGAGGAGTGGGGTGGTCGCCTCCCTGGTCACCGGCCTTAGGCCACCGGTTTTCCCTGGCGGACCCTTTTTCGGCCCAGGGGCCGAGGCGTTATTGAGAAAAATTACTGGACCGCCCTTTTAAAAGCCTAGAAATACTCTCGTTCTCTACTTCATTTGGATCTTTTTCCCCAGACTCTGAACTCTCTCTACTTCCTATCTCTCTCACTACCCCCTCTCCTCTCTCTACAGAATTTCCACAAAGGCTCGCTTCTAAGGAACTCCACCAAGGACCGTCTAGAAGGACAAAGTCGCCCCAAGATCTGTCAAGCACTTGGAGGTGGGTAGACTCGCAACAATCGTCCACTATCTTTGGTCGTTCGCGAAGCTTGGAAGCTAGTGAAAAGCCCTCTCAGTGACGTCGAGGTGATCCCGTTAAGACAATCAAGTTTGCACATTCCCCCTTGAGCAAAGGGACAAGACTACCAGATAAGTGTGAAGCCTTGCCAAGCTCTGTGTACACTCTCTCATTTCATCAAGTGTAATGAAGAGCAGCATGTTGCCCTCGCCTTCACACAACCATTTTGTAACAAACTCTGAATAGTAGAAGTTAGGCCGACATCGAATCGACCGCGTGATTTTTCAACTCGTTTGCGGGTTTTTCACGTAACCAAGTCTCTCTCTCACAACTATGTGAATCTCTGATTGTTGCGCGCTCGACCATTTCGCAGACTAAGACGGTTTAGAAGGCCCAACCTACAAGGAGCCTTGAGCGAACCGCAATAGTTTGACACGTCTGTGGGAATCGAACCCACGAACACATGGTTAAATAGGCCGCAGTAGGTTGCGACATCGCCTAGGTCTGCCCCCCTTGCGTTCTCCAGTGTTCGAAGGTCTGCCCTTCACCATTTCTCAAGGCTATCAGCCCTAGCGGCCTCTCACTCTCGTCGATCAAAGGTTTTGCCCTAATCTGTCGCAGTAGGTCGTGACGTTGCCAGGGTCTGCCTCCCTCGTGTTCGCCAGTGCTTTGAAGCCTCCAAACTTCACTATCTCTCTTTGGGATAATGTCCCTGTAATCTCTCACTTCTGCCGATCAAAGGTTTCACACTTATCAACTATTATAGTGTTGAAGCCAGGAAAATTTCCCGACCTCAGAAATAGGACCATGACAGCCTAAGGTTACTGATTCTACGATCTGACATCACAATTCAAATGGGTAGCGAGAGAAAAAGAAAAATATCTATAAGCACACCCCAAGTGCTCCAGCAGGGAGGTCTCACCTTGTACCCGGAAGCTTAGAAGAAGCTTCCCCTCCACAACCAAAAGGCTAAGCGAGGTACTAGGCTAACATGGGCTTGGCGAGTATCTACTTAGGGGGACCTTGCCTCTTCCAAAAGTGCCACTTACAGTACCCTTGGGGGATATTTATAGAGAAATCCTGGGGGGGGGGTATAGGCGAGTATCCAGCTGCTGACAGCGAGTTCCATGGGCTACTTGCCCAAACTCGCGAGATACTCGCCCATACTCGCCCAAGCTCGCCACAGCTCGCCTCTGCTCGCCCAAGCTCGCCACAGCTCGCCTCTGCTCTCCACAGCTCGCCTTTGCTCGCCCAAGCTCGCATTTGCTCGCCACAGCTCGCCACAGCTCGCCCAAGCTCGCCTCTACATGCCCAATGGTCTGCGAATAGCCGTCTACTTGAGTAATTTTGATCTCGACGAATTACGAGTTATACACAATCCCCGTTTTTTTCGAGCTCGGCACGAGCTTGGAAAAATAATGTTGAACCCGAAGTTCGGAGAGATGGCGCTAGACGATGTGTTGCAAGAGGGTCTTCCTAGGAGAGGAGCTCAATTGAAGGAGAAAAGAAAATGTCGACACCGCCCAGAGGTAGAACCCAACTGAAGGAGGTGGAGAAGAGTTGACACCTCCCAGGCCATTCGCTAGGCGAGTGAGTTCAACTGGAAGAGGTGGAAATGGGGCGGACATCTCATATGTAAAGCATACCTGGATGTGAAGAGAAGATTGATACCTCATAGAATCGAGCTCAACTGAATTTGAGAAGAGGTCGACACCTCTCAAGAGTCGAGCTCAACTAGAGGTGGAGAGAATAGTTGACACCCTAGCAGGAGCCAAGCTCAACTGGAGGTGGAAAAGAGGTCGACACCTCACAGGAGCCGAGCTCAACCGGAGGTGGAAAGAAGAGGTCAACACCTCACAGGAGCCGAGCTCAACCGGAGGTGGAAAGAAGAGGTCGACACCTCATAGGAGCCTAGCTCAACTAGAGGTGGAGAGAAGAGGTCGACACCTCACAGGAGCCGAGCTCAACTAGAGGTGGAGAGAAGGTCGATTCCTCACAGGAGCCGAGCTCAACTGAATTGGAGAAGAGGTCGACACCTCTCAAGAGACGAGCTCAACTAGAGGTGGAGATAATAGTCGACACCTGGCAGGAGCCGAGCTCAACTAGGGGTGGAGAGTATAGTCGACACCTGGCAGGAGCCGAGCTCAACTAGAGGTGGAGAGTCGACACCTCACAAGATCCGAGCTCAACTGGAGGTGGAGAGTATAGTCGACACCTGACAGGAGCCGAGCTTAACTGGAGGTGGAGAGTATAGTCGACCCCTGGCAGGAGCCGAGCTCAGCTGGAGGTGGAAAAAAGAGGTCGACACCTAGCAGGAGGATGCTCAACTAAAGGTGAAGAGTATAGTCGACACCTGGCAGGAGCCGAGCTCAACTGGAGGTGGAGAGTATAGTCGACACCTGGCAGGAGCCGAGCTCAACTGGAGGTGGAGAGTATAGTCGACACCTGGCAGGAGCCGAGCTGAACTAGGGGTGGAGAGTATAGTCGACACCTGGCAGGAGCCGAGCTCAACTGGAGGTGGAGAGTATAGTCGACACCTGGCAGGAGCCGAGCTCAATTGGAGGTGGAGAGTATAGTCGACGCCTGGCAGGAGTCGAGCTCAACTGGGGGCGGGAAACAGTCGATAGCTCTCAGGAGCCTTGCTCAACTAGAGTAGTGTGAGTCGACTCTTAGAGGCAAGTAGATGGTCTGTAGGAGTGAAGCTCGTACAGAGTTGACGAACTACGGCAACGCTCTAAACGAGGAACTTGATCTCACCCGAGGAGGTCTGTGGGTCGATATGTAGGAGAGGAGCTCGTGCAGGGACTCAGACTTATGACAACTCTACCACTCGAGGACTTCGATCAGAGCTCTCACTCGAGGAGGTTGTTGGCCGGTATGCAGGAGAGGAGCTCATGCAGGAACCCAGACTTACGATAACACTACCACTCGAGGACTTCAATCGGAGTTGAGGTGATTCGTCCTGTTTCTTAAAAGATTGCTAAGGAGTCAAATGCATCAATATCTTTGAGGACGGAGGAATTCTAAAGAGAACAATGATCTTTCCTCCGTCGAGTTGGGAGGTTGCGTCCAGACCTGTTCATGATAGTTCCTCCAGTCGGAGGAGAGATGCAATCGGGGGTAGCTAGGCCGACATGTAAGGGCGGAGCTGATCTCGGCAATCAATGCAGGGGCTCGGTCTTATAAGGACGCTTACATCCTGAGGCATCATCCCATCATCCGCCCTGGGCTATCTAGGAGAAACAGGTCAAAGGCTCATTTCCCAACACAGCCGTTGTAACGGCCCACAATCCGTCCAATATCAAATAAATAGATTTTAAAACAAATAAATACCTTGCACATTTTCAAATTTGTGTTTCCACGTTTAAACACAATGAGTATAATAGTTTCATATAATGCCACATATAATCTTCCATATCATATTCTATTTTCTTGTCACAATGAAACAGATTTACATATTATCCATAACCATCAAGTCTAGCCATTTCTTGCTAACCAGTACCAAACTAAAGATATAACTACATATTTACATAACTACCATGTCTGTCCATATACATCACTAAAAAAAACAAAATATGTAGCAGTTCTCTTAGAAGGGGTCTTCACAGCTAAGAACTTCAGCGCTGCTTATTTTGTAAGTTGCTTTTACCTAAAATGTTTGGATTAACAACCGTTAGTCTTTAATAAAGACTAAGTGAGCAATTATCTTTTTAACCTGCTATACATATAAGTGAACATGAGTATATAAATATGCATATTCAGGTTAAGAGTGATTTCAAGAGCACGTAAACAGTAATAATAATCATGTGCATGTAACAAATGTCTAACAGAATACAAGAATATCTTATAACATTAAATCGTATTTTTCATTTCATGCACTGTATAATTACATTCTTGAGAAATATTTAGGACAATTGAATCAGTAAACCGTATCTGTATTCAGTATATCAGTATTTTGGGCCCGACCCTGCTGGGTCTTCATATAGCCAATTCAGTACGTTCATCACGCGTTTATGCCTTTCGGCCGGCTGATTTGGACATTCAGTAATAACATTTATGCGCATCATTTCAATATGCCCTAAACATTTCTATGTGTCGACACATTTACATAAGTGAATTTCTTAAATTGTTTTCCCCTCAGAATAAAGTCGTTTGATTTACTTTCGAAGAAAGCCATATCTTAAACGATGCAGTTATACTTATTCATTGTCCATACATGGGAGCGACGCAGGTATCATTAAAAAGTACATGTGCGAGGATAAAAGAACATATAACAACAGTAAGCATAAATTAAAAAGGTAGATCTCACGTTGAGGTGTTCATTCCCGATTCCACGCCTCGCGTCATCGTCGTGACTGTTGTGCGATGTCATCCTTCAATGTATCTGTCATATCAGTGTAATTTTGAGGCACATTACTATTTCTATTAGGGTTGCATCACATAATAATATCGTTGTTGATGCTAAAGTGAACTCCTTTGTT
This sequence comes from Platanthera zijinensis, assembly GCA_039513925.1. Classification (NCBI taxonomy): domain Eukaryota; kingdom Viridiplantae; phylum Streptophyta; class Magnoliopsida; order Asparagales; family Orchidaceae; genus Platanthera; species Platanthera zijinensis. The sequence goes on from CM077091.1 coordinate 166,778,523, forward strand.
ACCCTCTAACATACACTGCCCACACAACACAAAGTGCACATACCACAGGCTGCGCACCCCCATAATAATTGACCCATAATAACATCTACCTTTTACTGAATAAACAGAACACACTCACACACACAATTCTCATTCTTAGCATGACATAGCACTCACATGCACATAGCTGTAAGAACACAAAATCCCAAAGAGATGAAGCTGCAAACAGCCAGTCAAGACAGGATATCCCCACACAAAAACTGAAAAATACCTCTACTGGGCACTTGAAAATAGACTCTACAGGTACAACAACAACAACTATCTCCAACGTAGTTAACAGAACTATGATAGCAGCTGCCGGCCACCATGAAACCAAAGCCAACAGTGAAAAAGAATTTTCAGATCATAGGTAAAGATTCAACGATCAGTCTAATGGAGTGAAACCCCAATCCAACTTGACATGGTTAGATCAATAACAGCTAACACAACCCAAGGCAACAACAAGACCAAGGCCAAATTCTCACATGAAAGCCACCACAACCCTGCCGATACCAAACGAAAAACAAGAACCCTAGCTGGAAATTTCCAAATTCACCACACACCATGCATCCTTAACCACTTTCTGTGAAAACAACCCGACACAAAGGCAATTAAACGAAGAAGAAAGAAGAAGAGCTCACAGTGAGGCGGCAGTGAAATAACAAGAAGTCGAGCACCGATGCAAGTACCACGAGCCCACAATCGACTTCCAGCGCCGCTAACTCAACACCGAACGGTTAAACCAGCAGTAGAAGAAGAAATCATGATCGATTTGCTGCTCAATATCAGAGGAGATTAGAGGTAGAGAAGAGGAGAAGAAAGAGGATTCACAAACCCTATCTGCGATGGCACCGAGAAACAAAAAAGGAAGTGATGGGTCGAGCGGCAGAATGGCAAGAAACCAACACGTATTCAGCTCCCCACCGCCTACAAGCCATAATAAGATTTACAAAGCCATATATCATATCATATTCCGTAGTCAGCCCATAACCAATTTCATGTAATTTTCCAAAATCCATATATTGTCAAAAGAATACAACTCCATATTTAAATAGAAATATCGAGTATATCAACCTCTTTGCGCGACCTTGTTTTACGCACACGTTATTTAGACCGATGTATTTCGCATAAACCATATTGGATCTCATTTTTATATTTTCATCATCGGGGAAATTAATTGTCACGTATTCTTTGGTTACTTGAATAATAAAAATTGTGCTGCCAAAAACAAATTAAATATAAAAGATATACCTGACAAACGCGAAACGTCACAACCGTGGAGACCGTTTTCGGTCATGCCACCTAGCTGCGAGTGTCAGTGCACGGCCGAAGGGTAATGTTCCTCCGAGGGTCCTTCAGGATGCACTCGAGGCCAACATCTTCCCTTGGGCTTGTTCTTGCCTCCTCTCCGATAGGTTATCCTGCTTTGGCAAAAAACAGAGACGCGTCCTGCTTCACAGGACCCGCGGTCGTTAAGAGCGAGTCTTTTAGTCTTCTCAAAGACCGATGATGCCTTTATACAAGGTATCACTTTGTGAGGTTGATCCCTTATCGAGTTCAGGAGGTTAGCGTCCAGACCTGTCCCTGATAGTTCCTCCGATTGGAGGAGAGATGTAATCGGGGGTAGCTAGGCCGACATGCAAGGGGGTAGCTGATCTCGGCCGTCAATGCAGGGGCTCGGTCTTAAAAGAACGCTTAAATCCCCAGGCATCGCCCCATCGTCCGCCCTGGGCTAAATAGGAGAAACAGGTCGAGTGCAGGTTTCCTAAATCGATCGTGGAGTTGAATTTCACTGCTCCTAGGTAACTTGAGATGAATCAACACAAAGAAGACAACTCGCAATAACCCGTGACTCTGGGGGCGAGGAAATGTATAAACAACTTGGAAACAATGTTACAGGTAAGCAATACATGTTACCGTTAGGGGCAGAACCTTTTCAAGTCATCCCCGCTCCAGGTATTTGAGGAGATGAAATGAATAGCATTGTGTCCTGGTTGCTGAAGTGATAGCCTTGCGTGTATAAACTCGCAGAATTGAAGTGAACACCATAGTTGCTGACATAGTGGTCTCGCGATTATGGAACTCATGGAATTAAATAGATAGCAGTCTATCCGTTGAAGAGATCACCTCACGAGTATGGAGCTCGCAGAATTTAAAGGAGAGCATCCTAGCTGCTGAAGAGATCACCTCGCGAGTATGGAGCTCGCGGAATTTAAAGAAGAGCATCCTAGCTGCTGAAGAGATCACTTCGCGAGTATGGAGCTCGCGGAATTTAAAGGAGGGCATCCTAGCTCGCGAGCATGAAACTCGCAGAATCGAAGGAGAGCGCCTATTAAGCATGAAGAGCATCACGCGTAGGAGCTCGTAGAATACTTGCTGGAAGATGTCATGAGCAAGTCGTCCCATGGATTGTAGGTTGTTGGAGGAGATCATCGCAAGTAGGAGCTCGCAGAGCACCTCATACATTTTTTCCCTTGCGGTGGACTCATCGTCATTCACCCTGCTTGTCAATCATATAAAAAGTGCTCGCGGGCTTTACCAAAGCACCCGTAAGTATGAACAGTATGGAAAACACCACTATTGAAAAAGGGGATGAAGTAAGCGGAGGGTAAGTGTCACTTATGACATTAGAACTCCTACGCAGAGTTTTCCACTCCCAACTCGCCCAGATTCTGAGCTATCCCGGCCTTGCGAGTAAGTCATCAACATAACTCGCCTATGGGCAAAATCACTTGATACTCGCCTCTTCACCTGATACTCGCCTTTGCACTTGAAACTTGCCTATGGGCGAGATCATCTGATACTCACCTCTTCACTCGCTGCTCGCCTCTGGGAGAGTGTCATTCCTGTCTATGCTCACTAGTATGTCGCCGTCATAGATTTGACTCCATGAACTCGCCTATGAGCGAGCTACCAGGGAAGCTCGCCTTAAGAAATCGCCGAACTTGAAAGTTACCATCGCAAAGTCTCCTATGGGCGAGAAACCAGGAAACTCGCCCACCTTACCGAGAACTCGCCCACCTTGCCGAGTGCTCGCGAGTTGCCGTCTTTGGTCTCCAGCTCGCCATCTTAAGCCATGAAGTCTTCTCGCAAAAATTTCTTCCTCGACTACTATCCACGCTCACCGCACCAAGTGTTGAAGCCAGGAAAATTTTCCGACCTCAGAAATAGGATCATGGCAGCCTAAGGTTACTGATTCTACGATCCGACATCATAATTCAAATGGCTAGCGAGAGAGAGAGAGAGAGGAAACTATCTATAAGCACACCCCAAGTGCTCCAACAGGGAGGTCCCACCACGTACCCAGAAGCTTAGAAGAAGCTTCCCCTCCGCAACCAAAAGGCTGGGCGAGGTAACAGGCTGACATGGGCTTGACGAGTATCTACTTGGGGGGACCTCGCCTCTTCCAAAAGTGTCATTTCCAGTACCCCTGGGGGGCTATTTATAGAGAAATCCTGGGGGGGGGGGGGGTATAGGCGAGTATCCAGCTGCTGACATCGAGTTCCAAGGGCTACTCGCCCAAACTCGCGAGATACTCGCCCATACTCGCCCAAGCTCGCCAAACCTCGTCTCTTCTCGCCACAGCTCGTCACAGCTCGCCTCTGCTCTCCCAAGCTCACCTCTGCTCACCACAGCTTGCCCAAGCTCGCCTCTGCACACCTAATGGTATGCGAATAGCCGTCTACTTGAGTATTTTTGTTCTCGATGAATTGCGGGTTAGACATGTAGGTCGTGACTTCGTCGGGGCCTCCCCCCCCCCCCCCTCACGATTGTTTGGATTCGAAGGTCTGCCCTTCACCACAATCTTCAACGACATCCCTTGCCATGGAAAGACTAACCTCGCACTACCTGGCTAGAAGGATTCACCCTTCGCTTTGGTAGTAGGTCACGAAATCGATGGAGGCTTCCCCCCAACCTCAAACTTCGAAGGAGCAAACCAGAGATACTCACGGGCACCAAAACAACGAACATTACGAGCAAGCACACTAAGCTGTCGATAAGATACAAAAAGGAATCAAAAGATCACAAGACAACACATAATATAAGAACAAATATGCCATAAAGGCAACAAGTGTACAAGATAGAACCAAATATAACAAGCTAGGAGCATACTCCTCATCAACATCGAGCTCAATGCATTAATCCTGAGAGAGGTCGTTAAAGCCAAGATCAACAACATCACACTCACGCTTGTGAGTTGTCATCCGGAGTGTCTTCGTCATTCCATGACAGAATGCCACCTCCCGCACATCGGCTAACTCTGGCTCCATCTCCTTTGTCCAAACTTCTTAACGGATCTTCTCCGAAAGCTGACAACAATCCTGCTTGAAGTCAAGGGAATCTTTGTATTTCATCACTCCAACTGCCTTCAGCTTGACAAGACACTCCAACTCGGACTCCAAGCGAAAAATATCCCCTGTGAATTCTCCAAAAGTCGTGTCGTCTTCTCCACCAAAGATTTCTCCGCCTGGAGCTCCTCATGCGATCGTGCCAGCTCGGTCTTCAACTTAGACTCAATCTACCGAAAGTGAGAGGTGTCGCGATCACGGCTCCCTCTCAAGTCAGAAAGGGAGCCCTCCGCTTCCCAAAGTTTCCCCTGGAGCAACAGGTTACCCTTCTTTCAGACCGACACAATGATCGTTATAAGTAAGGGCAATCTGAGCCTGTACTCCAATCTACAACAAAAGGAGCAAGATAAGTTGAGTCAAAATCAACAAATTGGATTAAAGACAAATAATGTACTCGCCACACTATTCATTGGCACCAAGGAAGAAGAAACACGCATTCCCTTCGGCTGAGACGGAGCAGGAGCCTCCTCATGAGGGACATTGGGGGCAGAGGATCCCATCACCTCAAGGTTCGAATCTTCCGGTGGAGCTCTGTCAACTCTAGAGCTACAGGGAGACATCCCTTCTGAACGCCCTTTTGGCGGAGCAGAAGGGCAACGTGCAGGAACTAAGTCGCAGAAACCTTCAAAAATTAGTTTCATCTTCCGATCTCGGCCCAATAGGATGGCAGCAGAGTGCTCCGCGTCGATAGAAAGGTCACACAACAACAAACACTTTTCCTCCGTGAACAGGGAGATGCTGAAAAGTGGGTTCGCCCTCGATTCTTCAGGAAAGCTGTAACAGCAAGCAACTAGTGGATTTTGGCCGGCACAGACCCGGTCGCGTCGTTTTTTACCCGGTTGAGGGGTTTTCGAAGTCAAAACACCGTTTGTACAATTTCTCTCTATTTGATAGTGCGCACGCTCGACCGCTCCGTGAGCTAAGACGGTCCAAATTACTCCGATCTGACCAGGTCGTCGAGTTTGGCCTCAACAATATATATATATATATATATATACATAATTCAAGACCCAGCGGTATTTTGAACTAAATTGAAGCCGGCCACTCTTGTGATTGAATGTTATTAATTAAAGCAAAAAAAAAAGATTAGTGGAAATCGTCCTATATTTCGTCTTATCTTCATTTTTATTTAAAAACATTTTTAATTACCATGTCTTCGTCAATAATTTTCTTTTATGTTTTTTAATAATTTATGGTTTATTTTATAATACAGTCATGATTAGCGCACACATACCCCCAAATGGCCCATTTAAATGATTGTTTTAAATCCATTTCATTGAAATTTACATAATGCAATTTGATGAGAAAATATGGGACTAAATTATGCTTTTTTGGTTGGTGCTTTCCGGTTTCAAAAAATGGAATTCTTTTTAGCACGAAAGTGAGTCAAGCGTACAAACAGTCAGAAAGTGAATCAACAGCAGAACAATAAGACATTTACGTGGAAAATCCTAGAAAGAGAAAAAAATTATGGGATCAGTACAGTATCGACCAAATCTGTTAATTTGTAGGGGCTTATAAGTGTTAGAATTTTCGGGAGGAGGACGGGTTACCGCTAAATATACAAGTCCTTGAAAGAGAAAAAGGCAAAGCTATCGCTTTTCCTTTGGTTGTGTCTTTTCAAATTAAGACATGTGAGCATTTTAATAGCTTTTTTGAGTGGAGTGACGGTAATTAATTGCACTCTCTTGAGATTTGAAATGTACGTGAATGATGATGCACGATTCTGGTTATCCGGATCACGAATTTGTTATTTTGTGGAGTCTGACTGCGTCTGAGAGTATTGGGCACTCGCCACGATTTCGCCGGATCACGAATTTGTTATTTTGTGGAGCCTGACTTCGTTCTGTTTGTTACGTGTATAAAAGACCTGTTTCGGCCTAGGGTTGAATACGTGTATGTGAAAACTGAAGAGGAGCAGCGGAATAGAAGCGGTGTGCTCTTGATCTCTTTTCATAGTGGATTTTTTGTGCGCTGGTGGTTGTGGTTTTTTCACCGATCTTAGGATTTTTTCACGTTAAATCCTTGTGTGCTTTTTTTTAAATCCTTTTGTGCTTTGCTTGTTAGTTTTCAGTGATTTCTTGCGTGTTCTTTGGATCTCTTATTTCCTAACAGAATTCTCGGAAAATGACGATCATGTCCCATGGGTGATCCGAGCAGGATTGTCGACGAGGACAAAGGTGGTGGTGGCGGATGACGACGGAAGGCGGCGGCGACGGCGGGACGCAACGGCGCGAGCGCGCACGGAGACGCGGGCGCAGCCGGGCTGTGCTGTGGGCGTGCGCAGGGAATGCATACGACATGCGGCGCGCGCGCGTGGTGGTTGCGTGGATGTGCATGCTTACCGCGTGCGGGCGCGCGACCCCTGAGCATGCTCGTTATGCTCGTCCTTACCTAGTTGAGGCGCCCCATTTCGGCAATCTGGTCAGGGCCTTGATTTTGATAATTCCGGCTTGACCCGAACAAATTTTAGGGAAACCCCCATCATTTTTTTCAAAAGAGCACCCCGGTGCACAAAACATACCCGCATTGCGAGGTTCCGGGGAAGGGTCCCACCATGCGCAACGGTGAAATTTAGGCAAACCTTACTCTTCATTTTTGCAAGAGGCTATTTCGAGGACTCAAACCCATGACATATCGAAGTCACATGGTGACACATTAACCAGTGGGCAAAAGCTCCCCTTCGTTTCACTGTTATATATAAAGTATTGATCGTTGTTATATAAATTAATTAATCTGGGTGGTTCTAGATAATATTGAAGAGATTAAAGGCTCTGTTTGGCACGGTGGTGGTGATCATGAATACGGGATTAAATTGTCATTTGTTAACTCTCACCAAAGAAATTTCATCCACTTTTATGTTCAAATGGATGGTGTTTGTTAGGTGATGCTTAACAAATGATATTTTAATTCATGCGTTTACAACCGCCACCATCGTGCGAAGCCTAAAACTATATTTGGTCGGCGGTGGAGGGTGCATCCGGTGGGTCGAAACGTCACTTTGGAACCGGAGGGGGAGAGGTGGGGATTGAAACGGAGCGGATCAGGGTCGTTTTCTCCTTGTTGCGGGTGCAAACGGAGCAAACGCCGCCGACAACCATTTGTTTACCCGCCGTCCTGCGGCGTTTGCTCCAAACGGAGGCGGCGAAACGCCGAATCAAACGAAGCCTAAGTCTCCGTCTGATGCAACGACTTTGCTTGGATGTGTTTGGACAAAACGCCACTATTATAGAATATATGTTTGGCAAATGGCATGACTGAGGTTATGACCGACACCAAGAAAAGAAAGCTAGTTTTCTGACATAATAGTGGGTTATGTTCATTTGGTGAGGTCGGAAATTCATTAACAACAGTTCATAATCATCACGTTCACGATCACTCCTGTTAGTTTGGACAAAAATGTTAGTCATATAATACATGTTTGGCAAGACAATTATTGTGACTTCCACCAAGAAAATAAAAGCTAGTTTTAAACAAAAAGCGAATGAAGTTCATTAGGTGAGGTCGGACATTCTCGAATGACGGTTCATAACCACCGCGTTCATGAAATCCTCCGCCGCGCCAAGGCGTGATGCTTTTGCTCCGACGAGTTTAGACAAAAGTATCACCGTCATAGAGTGCATGTTTAGCAAGACAATGATTATATCACCACCAAGAAAAGAAAACACGCTTTGAACATAAAAGTAGCTGAAAATACTTAGACGAGTTCCAACATTCGCGAAGGACTGTTCATAACCACTGCATTCACAACCATCACCGCTATGCCACACCGACCACTATTGTTAGTTTTATAATTGAATTAGAGGGATGAAAAGCGATTTTTTTTAAAAAAATATATTTTTTTATTAAAGATGACATCATAGCCATCTTAATTATAAGGTATTAATGAATTAATGGATTAAGTATCATTGAATGCTGTATATACATATAAATTAAAAAATGATTAGCATATTTTGGCCCAAATGAAGATGTGCCCTCCTTAATTAATATGCTTGCTAGTACATAACCATATATCTTTTAATTCTATTATTATTAAAACCAGAATGAAGGGGCCATGATTGTTTTGAATTGATTAGTACTGGATTAAATGTTGCAGACAAATTATTTTGACTTATATTATTGAAATTGTCACACCTTCGATATTTATTTTTTATAAATATTAAATCAATTTTTATACAAGATAATTAAAATTTAAGAGTAGTGAAAGTGGAGGTTTCAAACACTTCTTATTTAAGAAAATTTGTTTTGGAGAAGTCACTAGTGTATATTTGCAAGTATTTTTTGTGAACATTTCTCGGAAATCGAGCAAGATCGTAGGAATACTCAACAAAGTAAAATCAAGTAATAATCAGAAACAACAAAAGCACAAAAGTTACTATGAAATCAATAATCTACTTTACAGGGCGATGTATACATTGCGAGACATGATTCACAATGCTCCCAATGGAAGCAAAAAATTTACAAGCAAGGGAAATCGGCGGACTGGCAACAGTAACCGCCCGAGCTGCTAACCGTCAGGCCTGTCCACCGAAACCGCCAAGCTGTCAGACCGCAACTCAAGCCGCGCAGACTTCCTTGTTATTGAATGCTGATGAACTGGGAAAACAGTCTACCCGTTGAGACCGGTCAAACTGCTTGAACTATCCGCAACCCCGAGAAAGAAGACGGCTGGCCGCACTAACCGCGACCTGCTGTATATCACAGACTGCTATTCGCAAACTGTTCCACACTGAGCTTCCCAACTAGTTGTCTAGTCGTCCGGTGCTAGTCACACATCCTGCACAACACAGTACAAGTCAATTTCACTTAGTCGCCCGATTAGAAAAATCTAACAGCAAGTTCAAAGCGCGAGCTGAGTTCTAACTATTCCCGTTATATATGACGAGCCGAGGACCCCTATTTATAGACGACAAGGGGAGCTTGGTAACTGTCCATAACAATAAGATAATTGTCTGTCATCCTACAACTAACACCACCTATCCGCACAAGAGTGCAAAAATCAGAGTCAGATCGCGAGTGATAAACCATCTATCCGCTCACGCGATAAGAACCATTAGTCTGCATAGTTATGCGAACAACATCCTCAGTTCGCGTGGACTTATACAATTAAGCTGACAATCACCCAACCTGAGCCATATCCGCATTGCACGATCTGCGAACTCCACATCCAGACCATGCAGCATAAGCGGTCTCCGCGAACTCCAGAAGCAGTCGACGCAACCTGCGATCTCTGCGACTAGGCAACACCAAGGACTTTCACATCACTGTGACCAAGTCAACAAACTCCAACGAACTTTAGCTTAAGACCACACTAGTAGATCACCTCGAACTTTGTGGTTAGCCTCTGCAATCCGTGTTAACCGTCTGCCTCTATGCAAGATAGAGAACCTGCCAGCTCCAAGTGGACTCCACGGTCTCTCAACCCAGATTGCGACAGCTGCGGTTAGTCAACGCTAACCGCCCGGTTACCTCCCAGGGTGCTTGCTAAACTAAACTGCAGAATAGAGAACAAAAGTCGGAACCCCAGCTATCTGCCACACCTAGCCGCCTAACCGACGACGGATTCTACGGTATATACGGTCTGCCCAATCAGATCGCCCACTTCCACTTCAACAATTTCAACAATTCCCCTTGAAGTGGGAAGTGGAAACCAGCCCGAGCAAACTTCATAATCTTGTAAACGGTCCCTTCGACAGTAGCTTTGTGAAGATGTCCATGATATTGTTCTGACTCTGCACATACTCAACCATCAAAGACCCCTCCAACATCTTCTCGCGAACGAAATGATGCGCGATATCGATGTGCTTTATTTGCGCGTGATAAACTGGATTATTAACCAATTTGAGAGCACTCTCATTATCACCGCGTAGTAGAGTAGGATCCAACACCTCCTCAAGGATGTCCTTCACTAACCTCCTAAGCCAAATGGATTCTTGAGCTGCTAAGGCCGAAGCCTTGTATTCCGCTTCCGTAGTGGAGACAGACACTGAATCTTGCTTCTTACTGCACCACGAAATAGCCGTCAATCCGCACATAAAGACATAACCAGACGTCGACTTCCGATCTTCTAAATCTCCCCCATAATCAGTATTAGTATAACTATGCAGATTGAAGCACATGTCTCTCTCGTAAAAGAGACCCATATCTGAGGTGGACATCACGTACTTTAGGATATTCTTAGCCGCAGCCAGATGAGGCTTCCGCGACCCCGTCATATATCAACTTACTCGGCCCACAACATAAGTAATATATGACCTTGTAATCATCAGATATATGAGACTCCCAACGAGAGCCTGGAACACCAAGAGATCTGAAAGAACCCTTCCCTCATCATACCAAAGCTTGAGACAAACCTCCAAAGGAGTAGAGCTGTTATTCCTTTACCGTATGGCGAACCGCTTAATGATTCTCTCTCCATAACCTTTTTGGGAAACAAGCACACTGTTCTTCTTTCTCTCCACCTCAAGACCAAACAAATGGTGGAGCTCCCCAAGATCCTTCATCTTGAACCGGATAACTAGCTCTACCCTGAGCATAGCTATCTCTTCCTTTGAATTCCCAGTGACGATCATGTCGTCAACCTACAACAATAACACCAAGACATTAAGCTCCTCCCTCTTCTTGAGAAACAAACTCGATTCTAAGTTTGAAGCAAAGTATTCACAGAACTGGAGGCACTCTACGATCTTTCCATACCACATCTGAGGCGCCTGCTTCAAGACATAGCACGCCCTGGGAAGCTGGCTCGCTTACTATACCTCGCCGATGAGTCCCTTACACTCACACTCAAGCGCAACTAATCATTGTTCGCTGATCATCTTCTCTTGTTGCATCTCGCGGAACATGAGCCCATACTTCTAGAGGACACCTCCCATTCATTTCTTCATTCCAATAGGGTCTCTTGGGTCGCCTAGGAAATCCTCAATCACATCAGGAGAGGGGGCAGCGAGTACCCCCCCCCCCCTTGTCAGAAGGTTCGTCAGTCGTCGTGACCACCCGAGTATCTGGAACATCAGGGAGACAGTAGAATTCAAATTTTTTTGGAAAATACTAGAGGAGAATATCGAGAGCTCTGATGGACCTGAGTCGGAGGGTCGGCGAGATAGGCTAGGTCATCCCTGAAAAGGTGCCCCAACGGGAAGTGTAAGCGATTTCCTATGGACACGTGGGGAAGGTTCACCGCCCATCACCAGGGCATAAGAAGGAGTGGGAATGTGGACAACACCGACTCCCACAAGCACTGGATCAAGATTGGGCTCGTGCGACGATTCGTGAGTCGATGATTGTCGCGATAGTGAGACTAGGTCAATGGTCCCAAAAGGAACATCTGCACCAATCGACAGAACCGAGTCCGGTCAAAAATCAGGGTACGAGCTCTAAAGTGAGTAGAGCAGGTGGCTTACAGGTCACCGCCAAGGAGCGCAGGGGGGTGGCGCGAGTGCTCGAGCCCTCCACTTGGTGAGTTGTCAGGCCCTCCTACAGGGTCGTGTCGTCACAAGAGGGAACACCAGTCTTTATCGAGGTCACATCAGCAACCGACGTGACGATGGGCTTTTCCTGCGAGTGATGAAAACAGTTAAGGGCGAAACTTCTAATGAGGAATGAGTGGGATAGAGGCCAGGTAACCTGAATACTGTCGAGAAGCATGCGCCTAGCTAGATTGAGGGTCTGAAGGTGTCGGGTCTGAAACAAGGAACTCGCTCGGCGCCTTTGCGGTCTTAGCTCTCTTGACCCCTTTCTGCTTGGAGGGCGAGGGTACGGGCTTGCACGAGAGCCATGATATTATCTTGGCAAGATCGGATTTATTCTGCTCCCACACGACTGCCATTCGATCACGAACGTCTTGAGGAAGAGACATCTCAAAGTTAGGAGGATTGAGAAAAACGAGAGAAAATGTAGGTTGGAAAGATTTTCTCCTAACGCCCTCCGAGGGAGGGGGAAAAGGGTATTTATAGCCCCATGAGGGGCCCCACCAAAAGATTTCCTTAAAAGTATCCCCCACTCGCTGAATACTCGGGGTTGAACTCTTCTTTTCGAGCTTGGGACAATCTCGTAAAAAGCAGAGATTGTGTACAACCCCGTATTCACCGAGTGGATCCCTCAGAGCAAGATCAAAGATAAAGGTGTGGATTTTGGGGTCCGGGTGAGTTGGTCGGGCGAGTTTCATCGGACTCTTCTCCGGCTCGCTTAGGCCAGTGCGGGCAGGGGGCAAGTAGGTCACACAGGCCCGCATTCACCCCAGGATCAGTTTGAGGGAGTGGCGATTGCACCCATCAGGGGCGCACTCGCACATGCCCTCCGGTCGGAAGCGAGTGCCAGCCTCATCAAAGGCACTCACGGGTCCGGTCGAGTGGAAGTAGCAAGTACGATTTGCCTAGTAGCATTTTTACCAGAATGCCCCCTACGGTCTGCTAATAGCCCCTTCAAACAACATAGTTTTGCTATTGGCAGACCCATTTGGTCTGCGTATAGCATTTTCAAAAGATGGGATTGCACTATTTGCAGTGCATGTCAAAAAAACTATAAATAGACACTTAAGAGCGCATTTAGAGGGATTCTTTTCTTGGCATCTTCTTCCTTAGGTTTATTTTGGCTAACATCTAGTGCCCTCCAAGGTGTCCAGCTCAGCACTGTCTTGAAAGGAGTTCTTCTAAATCTTTCGGGTGAGTGGTGGGACCTCTCCGCTGCAGCTCATGGTCTGTTTCTTAGTTCAAAGTTTTTGGCCAATAGTTCTTGCTCAGGATTAGTAAGAGCAGGCTAGCCCCCTTGGGTCTGAACTCTTCTTAGTACCGGGTTTCAACTCCAATAAACACATATTTTGACATTATGTAATAAGTTTCTCATTACTAATAGTATCAACAATATCTTAAACAATCATACAGTCATTCATCCATTCATCTATCATTTTTTTTGTAAACGATTCTTTCTAATTTGCATGACAGAGAACATTCTTTCAATACACACAGTTGGAACTGACAGAAGACATGTAACCTTCAAAAGTTTAAAAACCAATTGACAGTGATCGTGTTTTTTCAACTCTATCAATATTGTAAAAGTCCACTAATTCCCTTACAATGAGAGAACGTGTCAGTTGACATAGAGCGCATGTCCATAATGTATATATCAAGTTGTTCTTCCAGTATTTATAATTCAAATGGTGTAAAATCTGATTGGTATAATTGTGCAAGACGAATCAACTTTTATTTGTCAAATGAAGCAAATTGATCACATGGGTCAAGACATCACATAAAAGCAGTTAAATATTCACTTTACTAAAATGATCATTTAACTCATTCAATGTCCAATCGAGCACTGTATTGAAGATTTCAACACAAAATGATGAAAATTTATAATCTCTTTTGCATTGCGTCTTGGTCTTCCTGCTTGAATATATAGGTCATTCATATTTGGTACTTCTATACACTGCTTAGTGCAAAAAGTTGTAACTTCACGCATAAAATTGTTTCATTCAAGATCATCGTTTCTCAAATTAATCAGCAATTGTTCTGATAACTTTACAAATTTCATTGCATTAATAATATCTTGATCTTTCTTTTGTAAACTTGTGATAACTCATATGTTTTGACAAAAATATCCTTCATTAAATGCATAAGAAATATAAAATTAAAAAGTTAAGAGACTTTTAATTAAATTGTTTGTCATTTCTCTTTGATTCTCATCTATCCCATCAACTTTGTTAAATTCAAGTACTTCAATAATTGATTAGAACATCCGAATAAAATTTAACACTGTACCATAATGTAAACTTCATCGCATGTCTGGCCTTTTCAATTCCAGGGGTTGATTTGCTCATCGACCACTTTCTAATTCCCCACAACCAAGATCTTTTGCAACCCGATTGATTTTTAGTGCTCTAATATAATATCGACATTTACAAGAGCCTCATACAAAATTCAACACGTGATTAATAAGTGTGAAAATCTCTACAACTTCACAATGATCTTCTGCAACAATTACTAGTATTAATTGGAGTTGATGATCAAAACAATGAATGTAGAAATCACAATTATTCTCTTGCAAAATCAATATTTTGAGTAATTTGAACTCACCTCTCATATTGCTAGCACCATCATAACCTTGTTCACGCAATTTGAAAATACTTAAAATATGTTTTACAAATAAAAATCAATAGTCTTCTTCAATGATAAATCAATTGTATCTATAAGATGAACAAACCCAAGAATACGCTTCATAATAAGATCTTTGATATTCGCATAGCGTAAAACAACAATCATTTGCTCTTTGGTGGATACATCACGTAATTCATCAACCAAAATAGTGAATCAATTATCTCCAATATCTCTAACAATAGTTTTTGTTACTTTATTTGCATTACAAGAAACTATTATTTTTTTATCTTTGGCAATACTAGTTGGCAATTTATATGAGCATTTTCTAAACCACCGACTTTATTTCATTATTATGTAAAACAAGAAATTCTAAACGCACAAGAAAGTTCCCTCAATTCTAAACGCACACGAAAAGATAACCTCTGTCGTAAAAGAAAGCGTATGCAATCAATCGATACGACAAACGAGCACGATATAAGATATTGAATACTTTATGTTTCTTCTTGTCTACAAAATACAATTTCAATATCTTGTTTTTGATTTATCAAAGCAATGCACATCTTCTTAAAATTATTATGCGCACTATTGTAAGTTCCAATGTGTTTTTCTAGTATCGTTCTATCTTTCCAGTATTTAAAACCATGACTTACGAAGATAGGATCACAACCATTTTGTGGAAAAACGTAACAATAAAGACAATATGCGACATCTTTATTTATGCTATATTCCAGCAAGTCTTTAAACTTATTAAACCAGTTCTTATTGAATCAACATGTTTTCTATCCATTTTTGTTTGTAGAAAATTTTCTAAAAAAGGTTGAATATGACCATTCTGCAAGAAATTTCTTCTTATCATGTATTGGAAATTTACATCATATGAGCGTATAGGTTGTCTCAATCCTAGATCTTCTGATAAATTATAACACTCCTATCCATCACATGACATATAGCAGTAGGTCCAGCCGGAGCCCGACGTCATATACTACAGACAGACCGAAGAGTTACTAAATGAAACCATCCATCCAAAATAATGCGTCCTACACAGAGTACATTCTAGCGGAAGTATGTTAAAGGTTGAAGAGTAAAGAACCCAAACCATAACATCAATGTCCAATAAAACCCAAAGTATGGATAATAGTACAAAATACACCAAAGAGTTGGCCTTATGGCCTTACAAGAGTTTACTTAAACAATAAATGTTTTCTATACATCAGCATGCAAGCGAGTCACACATGAGCATAAAGAGTAAACATTCGCTTTGGCCTTCAAGGGATGACTCAGCAGCAAGGGCTTCAACCCGCTACTTTCCACTAGGCTCCGCAGCACCTGCAATCAACATTCCACAGCAGCGGTGGCAAACAAAAGCAACGGTCAGCTAAAGCTGACCAAATTATAACGACTTCACCCCTTACTTGGGGTGGCAGTGCTCCTTCCCTGCAATTTAATAACATAGCCAAACAATATAGTGAAAGTACAACATCATCACACTTCACCGCAGGTGTAGGCCCGCACGGCCACACACCCTGTGCTCTCAGGGCACTTACTCGGTGAAGCCGGTCTGAACCCGGTCCGTCACGCAGCTCCACCACCGCCCCCATGACGGCAAACATCGTGAGCATTAAAGTCATTTTAGCCGAAGCCTAGACTCGCTCTCCAAGCCATCGGTAAGTCTCATGTACCTTAGGTCGCTTTAACCGAACCACTTGGAGTGGGTAAGGTCCCACTAGCCCGTTGCTCACCTCGCCACAACAATTTAGCCATCGACGTGGGTCAAGCTTCACCGAATCCCAATGTATCGATCATAAAACAGTACATAGCCTGGCTATGTACAAGGCTGGCTCCCAGGCCACCAAAACGACAAAACTTCGCTTCTGCCCAGATTTCCGGGTGCACATTGGAGTTAATCCCCAAGACTCCCTGCTGCAATCTACCACGTAGAAACCCGAAAATATACGGCACAGAGTCTTCTCCCGCAATCCATGCATAATGAAAATAACACCGATCCAGACCAACTTGTCCGGGTAGGCTTCATACACCATGCTTATATCCGTACTTCGATTCCGGACTCTATATGCAAAACTACGGGGACTATTCATGTCCACCCGAAGGAATACCTCACACTCACCGCACACTTGCGAGAGCGGGTTTCCTATGCAAAAATGAAGAGGACTTCACATGTCCAAGAAGAGAATCATTACCCTAGCGGTTCGCTTTGGCCCCATGGAGAAGAAAAAAACTAGATGGATGAAAAGCACCGCAACGGCCTCGCCTCCACGGATCTGGACTTGGCTCGCGATTTGGGGCTTTGAAGCTCCACCGGTAGCCGGATTCCTCCTTCTTCTTCTTCTTCCTTGCTCCCCCCTCTCTCTAACTCTTTAGAAAGAGAAAGGATTCAAGGAAATGAGGTTCAAACCCTCATTTCCCGACCTTAATGTATCAGGAGAGATTCCCAGCCATTAGATCCCACTTGAATAAAACGAACGACCCTGATTCGCACTTAAAATCAACTTCCTGGGCCGAACACGGCTTACACGCCCGTGTCACGCGCACAGGCCGTGTGCCTCAAGCAACGTAAGAAACCATCGCGACCCGACCAGGACACGGCCCTGTGACACGTCCGTATCATAGGCCGTGTGCTAGACACGGCTTCGGACATGCCCGTTTCCCAGCCCGTGTTCATCAATCGACACAGGCCGACCAAACATAGAGAAGGACATGGCTCTGGACACGCCCGTGTCACAGGCCGTGTGCCCGACATGGCTTGAATCCGAGGATCGTCGAATGCATTTTGTCGACCTCACAAAAATTCGTCGAACTCATAGCACGACACGACCCTGGACACGCCCGTGTCACAAGCCGTGTGCCTCACTTGATACCATCCTGCCAACACAGACCAGGACATGGCCCTGAACATGCCCGTGTTACAGGTTGTGTGAACCTATTCAGGCACCAATTTGGCCTTAAAACACTATCCGTTCCTTTTTGAGTTTTAGGGCATTACAATTCTCCCCCTTAAATGAATTTCGTCCCAAAATTATAGAATGGAAATGTACACAAAATTAAATTGTACCTAAGTGGAATAGCTCGGGATACTCCTCAAGCATGGTCTGCTCTCGCTCCCACGAAAGCTCCTCCCAACCGCAGTTGTCCCAACAAACTTTGACCATCCTGATGTCTTTGTTATGAAGTCGCTTGACTTCAAAGCACTCAATGCGAACGAGCTTGACCTTCATCGCCAACCCATTATCAACAAGTACATGATCGACCACAATCACTTGCGAAGGCTCTTGCACCGCCTTCCGCAACACCGATATATGGAATACATCGTGTAGACCACTCAATTCCACTGATAACTTCAGTCGATAAGCCACTTCACCAATTCGCTCTAGTATCTCAAACGGTCCAAGGTACCTCGGACTCAGCTTCTTCAAGCGTAGTACTCGTGAGACACCCTTAAACGACTTAATTTTCAAATATACCAAGTCGCCAACAGCGAACTCAACGTTCCTATACTAGACATTATAGTATTTAGCATGCCTGTCCTGAGCGATCAATAATCATTATTGTATTGTTTGTACCAACGAAGTGGCATCTTCCACTTCTTGTCGTTTGTACAGCTTCGACTCACCTGTCTCCAACCATGACAACGACGCGCGACATTTTCTACCGTATAGGGCCTCGAAGGGTGCCATTTGAATACTCGTTTGATAGCTGTTGTTATAAGCAAACTCCATCATGTATAGGTGATCTTCCCACCGCTTTCTGAAATCTAAGATGCACATGCGAAGCATGTACTCCATCGTCCTGTTGACTCTCTCGGTTTGACCATCCGTCTGCGGATGAAAGGTCGTGCTGAAACTCAGCTTGGTTCCCAACAATTGATGCACTAACCTCTAGTCGTTGGACGTGAAGCGCCCATCTCGGTCACTCACGATGCTGCGGGGCACACCGTGCAGTCGAACAATGTTATCTACGTAAAGTTTTGCCAGTTTATCCACTGAATCATCCTTCCTATTCAGAATGAAGTGCGACACCTTCATCAATCTATCTACGATCACCCAGATGACGTCGTTTCTCTTCTGCGACCTTGGCAACCCATGCACGAAATCCATTGAAATATCGTCGAACTTCCACTCTGGGATAGGTAAGGACTTCAAAAAACCTCCAGGCTTCTGACACTCCGCCTTCACCAAGGCGCACGTTTGACACTTCGCCACATAAAGTGCTACGTACTTTTTAAGTCCTGGCCACCAGAACAACTTTTCATATCTCTAAACATCTTTATGCTCCCCGGGTGAATCGAGTACTTAGTATGATGAGCCTCATACATCAATTCCTCCCGTAGTTTACCCACACTTGGGCTGTACAGACGACTGTCCCTCCATAACAGTCCATCCTTAACAATAAATTGGGAATTTGACCCATCCAAAGCCTCATCCATGATCTGCTTCATTATGTTATCCCCATACAGAGCTTGCTGAATTTTATCAGCAAGGTCATACTGCACCTCTGTCCAGTTCAATTGCGCTTCAGCACTAGCCTGCTTGTCAACACAAGAGATCTCTCATGTCTCCAAATCACGAACTAAACGCTCATCATGTATCGACAACAGTTGACCTGCGCGGGAGTCATGCGACTCAACGCATCCGCAACCGCATTGCCTTTCCCAGGCACATAATGTATCTTGAAGGTATAATCACCCAGGAACTCCATCCACCTCCGCTGCCGTATGTTTAGGTCCTTTTGACCCAACAAGTACTTCAGGCTCTTGTGATCGATATAGATATCGACCTTCACACCGTACAGGTAATGCTTCCACAGCTTCAGGGCAAATATCACGGCCGCTAACTACTAGTCATGGACCAGATAATCCCTCTCGTGTACCTTCAGCTGACGCGAGCCATAAGCTGTTACACTCCCATGCTGCAGTAGAACATAACCTAAGCCACTGCCTGAAGCATCACTGTAAATCTCAAATTCTTCGATCCCACTCGACGAACATAGAATAGGCGCCGTGGTCAACTTACTTTTCAGTTCTTCGAAAGCTTGCGTGCACTCTATCGACCACATAAACTTTTGATCTTTCCTCGTCAAAGTCGTGAGGGGTAACGCTATCCACGAGAAGTTCTCTACGAAGCGCCTGTAGTAGCCGACAAGTACCAGGAAACTCAGGACTTCTGCCACTGTAGATAACACAGGCCACTCCCATATCACAACTATCTTCGCCGGATCTACCGCAATCCCTTCCCCACTAACTATATGACCAAGGAAAGCTACCAAGGATAACCAGAATTCGCATTTGGAGAATTTGGCATATAGTTGATTCCTCCTCATTGTCTCCAACACTATATGCAGATGCTTGAAATGATCATCCTCGCACTGCGAGTACACCAATATATCGTCGATAAAGACTATCACGAAGTGGTCTAGGTACTCTCTGAACATTCTGTTCATCAAATCCATAAACACGGATGACGCATTAGTCAGCCCAAACGGCATGATGGTGAACTCATAATGCCCATACCGCGTACTGAAAGCTGTCTTGGGGATGTCACTTTCTCTTATCTTCAACTGATAGTATCCAGATTTAAGATCCAATTTCGAGTACACCATTGACCCAACTAACTGATCGAACAGATCATCAATCTTTGGGATCATATACTTATTCTTTTCTGTTAGCTTATTCAGCTCTCGGTAATCAATACAGAGTCGTAAGCTTCCGTCCTTCTTTTTAACAAAGAGGACCGGTGCGCTCCAAGGCGACGAACTTGGACGCGCATAACCCTGTTCCAACAACTCTTGAAGTTGAACTTTCAGTTCCGTCGTCTACTTAGGCACTAACCGATACAGAGAGCGTGACACAGGTTTGGCACCTGGCACCAGCTCAATGGTGAAGTCGATCTCTCGCTGAGGTGGGCCTCCAAGGAGATCGTCAGGGAACACGTCAGGATACTCAGATACAACTGGGATACTATCCATACTAGGCTTAGGCTTCGAAGCCTCTACTAATATGAAAAATAGCTCTGCACCAGCACGAACTGCCTTAACCACCTAGAGAGCAGACATCAAAGTCTTGCTCGACCCTTTCATGCCCGCAAATGTCGTCTCACGATCAGTTCCCAATTTGACCTCCTTGCGATTGCAATCAATGTATGCCCGCTTCTCCGAGGGCAAGTCCATCCCAAAGATCACGTCGAACTCCACTATCGGCAGTAGCGACGATTGTAAGTCAAACTCTTGACTCCCAATCCGTATCTTTACGCAACAAACTCTATCCGCGCGTATTGAATACCCATTAGGCAACAACATATCCAATTTGTCCTTTGCCATCAAAGAAGGTACTCCGATGCGCAATACAAATCCTTTGGACAAAAAGGAATGCGAAGCTCCCGTATCGAACAGTGCACTCGTCGGATAATCGAAAATCAAAACAAAGCCTAGCACAAGCAGTCATAAGCTAACGCACAAAAGGTAACAAATATATAAAGCCAATCTGTTTTTAATTCACTCATACCTGTCACCACATCAGTATGCTTTATGACCTCCTGAAGGCTAAGATTGTACACTCTAGGCTGGGCTGGAGCATAGTGGGATGCGGTTGACTCCACCGCCTTCCCATTTTCCTCGTATGTTTCTCCAGGCTTCCTCTCGGACTTTGGACGTTTGCTCCAACACTCTCGGGCAAAATGCCCCGTCTTTCCACAGTTGTAGCAAGCACATTGAGCTCGGTCTGTGGTTGCCCCAGACCCACCAGAAGAAGGGGCTGCACTCGAAGTCCTAGCCATCTTGTTCCACTTATGGAACTTAGACTTTGAGGAGTTCGGTACCTTGAACTCCGTCTTCTGCACACCCAAGTCTTTCATCCCTTGGATTCTCCTCAGATCTCTTTCCATTGATCGGGCCGAACTGACCAAGGTTAGGAAACCTTGCGTCACAGGCCTAACAAGTAGTACCCTCAGGTCATCACACAGAACCTCAAAGAATCGGTTGGTCTTACGCTCTTCATCGCCAAACGTAGGGGCAGCGTAACGACCCAACCATGTGAATTCGTGGAGGTACTCATCCACGCTACTGACTCCTTGCTTCAACCTCAAAAACTGATTCTCCATATCAATTCTCTCAACGGAGGGTAGGTATCTAGCCAAGAACAACCTTGAGAATTCCTCAATCGAGACATCGACGAGTTGTCTCCCAACTAAGTGATTCTGCTCCAGATCTTCCCACCATAACCTTGCCTCGCCATCTAGCAGGAAAGTGGCTATGACGGTCTTTTGTAATTCCTCCATTTCCGTTGTCGACAAGATTCTCTTAACTCTAGCGAGTCAATCCTTGGCTTGAGTTGGGGTTCCAGCCCTCGTAAATATTGGAGAACTGAAGCTCATCACATGTTTAAGTTGTCTTTCTGTCGCTCTTCTTGGCGACAAAGGTTCTACCGCCATGCGTTCTACAACTCTAGGCTCTCTCGCTCGAAGCGGTTCTTGCTCCATCGCAGGGGCTGGGTGCTGCACCTGCCTTGCTGGCTGGGCGTTTATCATTGCAAACACCGCTTCCGCTACAAGTCTTATAGTTTCTGCTGAAGGAGAGGTTGAAGGCACGTCATTAGGTGCACTGCTCTTCGCCGATTGCGGACGTTCTGACTGTCCAGCACCACTCCTAGTCACCTATAGTAGCAAAAATCCTCGATTAGGCGACATATAGATTGCTAAAAGAAATCATTGGGACACTCAGGTTCCTCAAACAAGTGTATTTTCATTCCTAAGTGGACATTCATGAGTTCTTTTTATGTTATAACGATGACGCACATACATGTGCTCACCACCTCTTAAAAGAATTTGCCCACGAATTCAAATAAGCATGATCGAAACCGGTAGTCTGATACTAAATTATAACACTCCTATCCATCACATGACATATAACAGTAGGTCTGGCAGGGGCCCGACATCATATACTACAGACAGACCGAAAGGTTAATAAATGAAACCATCCATCCAAAATAACGCGTCCTACACAAAGTACATTCTAGTAGAAGTATGTTAAAGGTTGAAGAGTAAAGAACCCAAACCATAGCATGAATGTCTACTAAAACCCAAAGTAGGAATGACAGTACAAAATACACCAAAGAGTTGGCTTTATGGCCTTACAAGAGTTTACTTAAACAATAAATGTCTTCCATACATTAGCACGCAGATCGGTCACACATGAGCATAAAGAGTAAACATTTGCTTTGGCCTTCAAGGGGCGGCTCAGCAACAAGGGCTTCAGCCCGCTACTTGCCATTAGGCTTCGCAGCACCTGCAATCAACATTCCACCGCAGTGGTGACAAACAAAAGCAACGGTCAGTTAAAGCTGACCAAATTATAATGACCTCACCCCTTACTTGGGGTGGCGGTGCTCCTTCCCTGCAATTTAATAGCATAGCCAAACATTATAATGAAAGTACAACATCAGCATACTTCACCACAGGTGTAGGCCCGCACGACCACACACCCCGTACTCTCAGGGCACTTACTCGGTGAAGCCGGTCCGAACCCGGTCTGTCCCGCAGCTCCACCACCGCCCCCAGGACAACAAACATCGTGAGCATTAAAGTCCTTTCAGCCTAAGGCTAGACTCGCTCTCCAAGCCATCGGTAAGTCCCATGTACCTTAGGTCGCTTTAACCGAACCACTTGGAGTGGGTAATGTTCCACCAGCCCGTTGCTCACCTCGCCACGGCAATTTATCCATCAACGCGAGTCAAGCTTCACCGAATCCCTATGTATCGATCATACAACAGTACATAACCCGGCTATGTACAAGGCTGACTCCCAGGCCACTAAAACGACAGAACTTCGCTTCTACCCAGATTTCCGGGTGCACTTTGGAGTTAATCCCCAATACTCCCTGCTGCAATCTACCACGTAGAAACCCAAAAACATACGGTACGGAGTATTCTCCGGCAATCCATACATAATGAAAACATCACCGATCCAGACCAACTTGTCCGGGTAGGCTTCACACACCATGCCTATGTTCGTATTTCGATTCCGGACTCTATATGCAAAACTACGGGGACTATTCATGTCCAGCCAAAGGAATACCTCACACTCACCGTACACTCGCGAGAGCGGGTTTCCTATGCAAAAAGGAAGATGACTTCACATGTCCAAGAAGAGAATCGTTACCCTAGCAGTTCGCTTTGGCCCCATGGAGAAGAGAAGAAACTAGACGGGTTAAAAGCACCGCAACAGCCTCGCCTCCACGGATCTGGACTCGGCTTGCGATTTGGGGCTCCGAAGCTTCACCGGCGTCCGGATTCCTCCTCCTTCTTCCTTGCTCTCCCCTCTCTCTAACTCTTTAGAAAGAGAAAGGATTCAAGGAAATGAGGTTCAAACCCTCATTTCCCGACTTTAATGTATCGGGAGAGATTCCCAACCATTAGATCCCACTTGAATAAAACGAATGACCCTGATTCGCACTTAAAATCAACTTCTTGGGCCGAACACGGCTTACACGTCTGTGTCACAGGCCGTGTGCCTCAAGCAACATAAGAAACCGCCGCGTCCCGACCAGGACACGGCCCTGTGACACGCCCGTGTCACAGGTCGTGTGCTAGACACGGATTCGGACATGCCCGTGTCCCAGCCCGTGTTCATCAATCGACACAGGCCGACCAAACACAGAGAAGGACACGGCTCTGGACACGCCCGTGTCACAGGCCGTGTGCCCGACATGGCTTGACTCCGAGGATCGTCGAATGCATTTCGTCGACCTCACGAAAATTCGTCGAACTCATAACACGACGCGGCCCTGGACACGCCCGTGTCACAGGCCGTATGCCTCACTCGACACCGCCCTTCCAACACAGAGCAGGACACGGCCCTGGACACAGACCGTGTGAACCTATTCATACACCAATTTGGCCTTAAAATGCTATCCGTTCCTTTTTGAGTTTTGGGGCGTTACATAAATCCCCTAAGTCAAACTCATCTCGATTTTTTTTTTCCGCTTGAAACTGTCAATTGTAGATTCTGAGAACACTAATTTGTGCATGCTTTTGAAAAAAATCTGTGCATCAAATACACAACTGAAAATGAAAAGAAGACATAATTATGATTTACGATTTAAGTATGACAAGTTACGATTTAAAAAAAACATAAAAACCCCAATTATCATGAACACAACATAATCTAACCATAACCTCATTTCTAAACATTTGTGCATCTAATTTCAAATGAAAGCAATGAACAAAGAGTAAAAATTTGAACAAACCCTAACACAATCCAATGAAGATTTAACAAACCCTAACACAAGTTACACAATCAAGCATTCCAGCAGGTCAACAAATTCAATGCATCTTGGAAATCACTGATTAGGGCACGAATGAAGACCAAAATTCGATTAGAAGTGGAGAATACTACCTCGGGTCGAAACTCCAAAAGCTTAGGGCACTAATTGACTAAAATGATGCACGCAAAATCACCTACTGGCTCCTTGAAAATCACTGATTAGCTGCGTTCATTTTGCAGTGATTGGAGGAAGGAATTGGAATTGGGTACCTTTAATTCCAATTTGTGTTCGTTTGACGTTTTTTAGGAAGGAATTGACATTCACGGAAAACCTATGGGTTTTGAAGGAAGGTGTTTGACCAAAACCAATTCCGGTGTTCGTTTGCTTAATTTAAAGGGGGGAATTGGTTTTGGCTCAAAACCTATGGATTTTGCTCTTTGAAAAATCCTTCTATACCCTAAACCTACCTATTTAGATGGGTTTTAGGACAAATTTGGCACTATTCATCATCATTTTGGCAGCAGGTAGGGCAGCAGCTCCAAGCAGAACAATTTATGGAGAAGACGATTATCTAGATAGAAGCACGATAGCATAACCTCAGTTTATACCCATCCTTGAAGAGAAGCACGACGACCCAGACATCATCCGCCAGTTTCTTCAAAATCTACCAACCGAGCAACCCTAGACGCCGCCTGCATCTCCGCCAGCCTCTTCTTCCTTCACAAATTAATGGAGGGCAGCACGAGAATGCCAATTCAATGGTGAGGAAAAAATCGAGACACCAACCCAAACGAACAACAGCCGGGGCGAGTTTTTTCTTCTGATTTGGCGGCGAAGCTTGAGTGCCGAAGTTTTGGAGAAGACGATGAACAGTAAAATTCTTTTCTCTCAAAACTTTCTCCCAACGAACACAATAATTTGTTTTTGGCCCATTTCCAAAACCTCTGCGACATGGGTTTTCCGCCAAAACTAATTCCGGTCTCTCAAAACCTACCAAACGAACGGAGCCAAACTTAGTTTCGTTTGTCTTTCTTAGGCTTCGTTTGGGGGGGGGGGACTTATTTTCACCGGTTAAGATCCGATTCATGCGTTTGTAACCGCTTGACCTATGAAAATAAGTCCCCCAAACAGAGCCTTAATAAAAATTTGTTTATATGAGTTTTTGCTTTCCAATTGTTGGCATACTTTTTATAAGTTGTAAAAGAAAAGCAATCCTTAATTATGGTGTTCCCTTTCAGTCCATGTCTCCATGGCTCCTCCCTCTTCTCCCTCACACTAAGCATTGCATACGGTTCTAGTGAGTCTAGTGACAGCCCGACGGCAATTGAGCTTCCCATATATTTTGCGCCTCCCCAACCTCTGCTCGCTCCGTTTCTGCAGAGCAATGGCGCTTCTTCCTCGTCTCCTCCTCTCATAAGCAACACTAGAACTCCCCACCTCTTCGATTCGCCTTTCTACATTTCAAAACCTCATTCTTCCATCAAAATCCCATCCGGTAAGATTATTTCCAGCAAATCCAGAGAGCCGCTGGCCGAGGTCATTGAAATCTATTTGGTGTTTTGAAAAGAAAAGGGACCAACCCTAAAAACCTAGGCGAGGATTCGTTGAAATGGGTTGCGTCCACTCGAGGGTGGAGAAGGAGGAGACGGTGTGGAGATGCAGAGAGAGAAGACGGCTAATGAAGCAGCTCCTAAGCTGTAGATCGGAGCTTGCGGCTGCTCACATGGCTTATCTTCAGTCGTTGAGGAACGCCGGAGCAACGCTCCGTCAGTTCACCGAAGAGGAGTCTGATTTTCCCGATGACTCGCATCCTCATGTTGCATCTCCCCCCTTGTCACCGCCTCCGCTTCCTCCTCCCCCTCCTCTCCCACCTTCCCCTCCACCCCCTCATTTCAGCACGCCTAAGAAGGTAATGGTGGTGGGCGGAAGAAGCAGCAATGATGATAACGATTCTTCAATCGGTGTATACACAGACGATGATGATAACGAGAGTTGCATCCCTCCTCCTGTTCCCATTCATTGCTCAACCTGGAACTTCTGGGATCCATTGGGCATTCCAGCAGTTTCAAGTTCTTATTCTCCAGTAACGCTGAAGAAGGATGATGGAATGAGCATGCATGCCGTGGAGGACGAAGAGAATTGGGCTGAAACCATCACAGAGTTTGGAGATGAGGATGATGACGTGGAGAATGAGGGGAGGACAGAATTTGAAGGCTGTATCATGGATTTTTCATCGATTTCATTGAAGGAGAAGTCACCTGCAAGGGAGTTCACTGATGCAGACTCCCTAACAGGTAGTCAGATTACGAAGGAAACTGACACCATGGCTATGGCGTGGAGGGGAAAGAAGACATTGCTGGGGATTGTGAAGGATATTGATGATTATTTCTTGAAAGCTGCTGCCGGTGGTAGTGATTTATTAGTTCTCTTGGAATCTACTCATGGCCAACGTCCCGAAAGCAATTTCAAGAGGGCCAAGGGTGAATCATATATAATCTCTATTATTTCAGTTTATTGGAGAGATATGAGTTTTTTACCTTTTCCATCTTCTTTATTCCATGCTATTAGGGATGCTATTAGGGGTGCAATTCGGGTTGGTTCGGATCCGTTCCACCAAGAACTGATCCATATTGCTTCGGTTCCACCATTTTGGATAAGAACCGACTCATATATTAAAAATTTAGAAACATACCAAAACCAAAAAGTTTGGTTCGATTCTCGGTTCAACCCGATGACATAATTACACCTAAAAAATGCTTATAATTTTTTTTAAAATGTATTGTTTCTAAGTTTTTTACAAAAAAAACTTATCTTATATGTTGTGCATATTGAACAATAAATTATTAAATCTATAAAATATTGTTATAAACATAGTTTTTTATTGCATCATATGCTGGTAATCAAATAAGATTATCTTATTTTTACTTAATATTTATGAAACATGTTGATGTAGGGGTAGGCTAGTGGTGCTCGGGCGCTAGGACTCTACGTGTAGGTGCGGGGGATATGCTAATGCAACACCTAAATGCAATGCGACAGTCGGATGACGAAAACAATTAATTTAAGCAATGAAAAGTAATAGCACAACGCAGTTAATCAAAATAAAGAAACAAACAATTAATTTTTAGCAATTTGACAACGGCTTCCTCCGCTCGGAGGGCCTAAGCAAGCTCACGGCGAATAAATCCACAAACAATTAATAGCATAAAAGGAAATAACTATCACACAACCGTAATCGTAGCACAATATAGATAAACAACCAAATGAAAAATGTCAAATCACATAATACAATACCACAAACGCTCACAAAATAGAGGGCTGAACCGAGACACTGAAGATTTGGATGGCCGGATGTGTAGATCGGCGATCAGAGGTGGAACCGGTGGTGAGACGACGGTGACGGTGGCTGCCCTTGGCGGAAAACGGTGGTAACAAGTAGTAAAACGGCGGATCCGGCCACGAATAATTAGATCCTGGCCGGGGATGGGTAGATCTACTATTTAGGGGCGGATCCGGGCAAAAATAGAAAGTTTGCGCGGTGGGAATAACGGATCGGGTGACTAGAATCCTAGATCTAGACTGATCTAGAATTTTAGGGCTATTGGGATGGTGGATCCACGGAGGGGAGTTGGCGGATTAGGAAGGAGGGGAAGTTGGTGGTCCGGGTGAACAGTGTTTCGGGTGAACAGTGGCGGTGAACAGTGTTCAGGTGAACAGTGCCCGCATGAACCGTGCTCGGATGAACAGTGTTTTGAGTAGGGAAGAGTGGTTGCTGGCTGGAATGGCGGGCTGCAATAGTTTTTGGGGGGTTTCTGATTGCTGGAAAAGGGATTTGAAGGGTGGAAAACGAAGGTGGGGGTAGGGGTTACCTTGGGGAAGAGTTTGACGGCCTAAGAGTCGTCACCTAGGGTTCCACGACGTCGGCACCGGGGAGGGATCGCTGGAATCCGGGAATACTGCTTCTCAAAATTCTGCATTCGTCTCAAATCAGCCCCCTAGCATCCTATTTATAAGAAAACACAAACTAGGGCACCCCATCAACGACTATGATTGGCCCGTGGGTTAGCCCTTAAAATACATCAAAATAAACTCAAAAAATATAAAGTAATATAGCGTTTTGACTCGCGGCGATGCTCCGGACGCAATCGCGGAGCCCGATCGTCGATCCGAGCACGCCATATATGGAAAGTTGCCAAATCAGCCCCGAACGGGCCCAAAACGCGTCCTCGTCTCTTCTCCGGATCAATCTCCTCGACTTGAAAGAATTCATCTCCCGATGAATAGGGATCAAAATTCTCTCGCTGCATGCCGGGTAAAACTCGAAGAAGTCCACCAGAGGTCGCCCAAGTGTCATCGCTGGAAAGTGTTCTCGCCGATCAACTCCCCCTGACTGAAAAGATGTCATCTCCGGTGAATGGAGACGAACGTGCTGAAGTCGAAGTCCAGGGGCGAATCGATCAAGCTCTGCTGCAAGTACCCAAGAGTCACCAACGTCTGTAGTGGAAATGCACTGGTGGAGTCTGGTCTCCATGAAGCTCTCAACGCTCAACTCACGAGTGGTGGATCCCGGTGCGATCCGTGGTGCCTATGGTGAAACCAAAGAAGACGAGTCCCCAGGTGGGTGGAGGTCAACAATGGGTGAGGACGTATAAGGGTGATATGGTAACGACAGTGGGGATGGGGGAGGCTGGGTATCTCCACTGCTCGGGTCCACATACTCATGAGGTTCATAGTACGGAGTCAGATTTTCAACATTAAACACAGGGCGAATTCCCATACTGGCCGGAATATCAAGTCGGTAGGCGTTGGTCCCAATACGACTAATAATTGAGTACGGACTCATTTGCCTCGCGCTTAACTTCTTGGCAGGCCCCGAAGGGAGCCTCTCAGGACGGACTCACACCATTACCTTCTCGCCTACATTAAGTACTTGCTCTCGCCTTCGCTTATCTGCATGAGCTTTGTAATTTTCATTGCTTGCTATTATTCGTCGGCGGACTGACTCATGCAAATCATGCAAATGCTGTGCAAATGACTCAACAGACTCATGCAGGTAATGCAAATGATGCAAAGACAACATGACAGACACGGTACACTCCTTATAAGAAAATCTAATAATTCCTGAGATGTCTCTCAAATGTGGTGGCCTATCAGGAGGTTCTTTCGGTGGAGTGTAGACAAACTCATCCGGTGTGTGATGAGTGCTCAGATGACCGTGAGAGACAACTATACTCAAATACGAGCTCGTAAAGAGCCAAATGTCTCTCGGGGAACGTGGCGCATCAGGGGGGTCCCCAGGAGGTGTGTAAGAAAATTCATCACGAAGGAGACCACCACCTGAGTGAAAATCGTGTGCATTGACTAGAAGTCGTGACTCTAAAATATGGTGAGCGTCCCAGACAAGAAAGAACTCATCGGGTGGCTCAGCGGGTGGCGTGTCCCAAAACTCATCTAGTGTGTGAGGTGTCATAAGGTAGGTCCTCACAATATGAGTATGCTCAAATGGACTCAAGGTAGACCCTACATATGTCATGCTCCACTCAAGGTCCTTTCCCTGGGGCAAGGACAGAGATGTTGATGAAAGAGGCGTCATACCTGAGTGGCTCACCCGAGTCTCAAACTCACCAAGATGTGGCGGATCATCAGGAGGTTCAACAGGGGGCTCGTCACTAAGGTCAAGGTCCTCCCGATGAGTACCATCGAAAGGGGTAGTGCCCCTGTGTATGGGTGACATAGCCACTACGAGATCAATACCAAACTCTGAGCTCTCGATCGTAACGTGGCCCAGGGTAATGCCAAGGGAAAAGTGACATAAACCTACGCTCAAGACTGGGTCTGCGGGTGCGGTGTCAAGACATGAGTCTAGGGTATGAGTGTTAATCAAACCCGGACATGCCAAAAGTTGAGGTGTGGGTGAGGGGCACAACACTACAGACTCAATAGGTCGCTCAGGCTCACTCTCAGTCAGTGCCACTAGAGGAGCGTCAGAAACCAAAGGTAGGTCACTCACTGGGCTAAACACCTCACTGGGGTGGGAGCAATCCGCACCAGACATCGTGGTGTACTCAATAGGGGAGGGACTCGTACTGCAAAGGTCAAAGAGAGAATCCCATCGACCAGCTCTTGCGGATCTCAAGGACTGTTCATAGCAGAGGGCGAGCTGATATGTCTGCTCGAGGGACTTCGAACTGTGATAAGCCACCTCAGTACGTATATCAGATCGAAGTCCAGACCGAAATCGGGTGGTGGTCATGGCTGGGTCCTCTCGGATATCACTTCTCACAACCAACTCATCAAAACGAGCCCTATACTCAGCGACAGACATAGGTCCTTGCTGAAGGAAAAATAATTGGTCGAGCAAGCGACTCTGATATGATGAAGGCAGATACCTCTGGCACAAAATACGCTTCATGCCCACCCAACTCGTTACACGATGAAGACGATCTCGCTCGCGAGTCCTCTCTACGCTAAACCAATATGCTCTCGCCTGATCTAAAAGCCTAAGTTTCACAAACTTGATGCGACGCTCACCGAATAATTCAAAATAATCGAGATAATACTCAATATCCACGAGCCAATAACTGAAAAACTCGGGACTCGATGAGCCGTCAAAGGAAGGGGAAACTGTACGAAACTGACTCTTAAGATCTCTCTCAAAGTGAGGATCCTCAAAATAGTCATCCCTAAGGTAATCGGGTCGAGTCGAAGGATCAACACGATCCGCTCGAGTGCAAAGATAAGAACGACGACAATCATCATACTGATCATCTCTAGCATAGTGAGGTTGTGTCGGTGGGTCGACACGATCTCGGGAAGTGGTGTGTCACAGACGATAATAATCATCATGATAACGTGAGGATTTCTCCAAAGTTGCTCTATGAGATCGGGTATATGCGGACTTAGAATACTCAGATGGAGGAGACAAACGACGATGATAACTAGACATGGATGAACCTAAAGACTCTATATGGCCTACCACTACAAAGCATGCAAATGGCCTAACCTCCCTCTGATACCAATTTGATGTAGGGGTAGGCTAGTGGTGCTCGGGCGCTAGGACTCTACGTGTAGGTGCGGGGGATATGCTAATGCAACACCTAAATGCAATGCGACAGTCAGATGACGACAACAACTAATTTAAGCAATGAAAAGTAATAGCACCACGCAGTTAATCAAAATAAAGAAACAAACCATTAATTTTTAGCAATTTGACAACGACTTCCTCCGCTCGGAGGGCCTAAGCAAGCGCACGGCGAATAAATCCACAAACAATTAATAACATAAAAGGAAATAACTACCACACAACCGTAATCGCAGCACAATATAGATAAACAACCAAATGAAAAATGTCAAATCACATAATACAATACCACAAACGCTCCCAAAGTAGAGGGCTGAACCGAGACACTGAAGATTTGGATGGCTGGATGTGTAGATCGGCGATCAGAGGTGGAATCGGTGGCGAGACGACGGTGACGGTGGCTTCCCTTGGCGGAAAACGGTGGTAACGAATAGTAAAACGGCGGAACCGGCCACGAATAATTAGATCCGGGCCGGGGATGGGTAGATCCACTATTTAGGGGCGGATCCGGGCAAAAATGGAAAGTTTGCGCGGTGGGAATAACGGATCGGGTGACTAGAATCCTAGATCTAAACTGATCTAGAATTTTAGGGCTATTGGGATGGTGGATCCACGGAGGGGAGTTGGCGGATTAGGAATGAGGGGAAGTTGGTGGTCCGGGTGAATAGTGTTTCGGGTGAACAGTGGCGGTGAACAGTGTTCGGGTGAACAGTGTTCGGGTGAACAGTGCTCGGATGAACAGTGCTTTGGGTAGGGAAGAGTGGTTGCTGGCTAGAATGGCGGGCTGCAACAGTTTTTGGGGGGTTTCCGATGGCTAGAAAAGGGATTTGAAGGGTGGAAAACGAAGGTGGGGGTAGGGGTTACCTTGGGGAGGAGTTTGACGGCCTAGGAGTCGTCACTTAGGGTTCCACGACGTCGGCACTGGGGAGGGATCGCCGTAATTCGGGAATACTGCTTCTCCAAATTCTGCAATCGTCTCAAATCAGCCCCCTAGCATCCTATTTATAAGAAAACACAAACTAGGGCATCCCGATCAACGGCTATGATTGGCCGGTGGGTTAGCTCTTAAAATACATCAAAATAAACTCAAAAAATATAAAGTAATATAGCGTTTTGACTCGCGGCGATGCTCCGGACACAATCGCGGAGCCCGATCGTCGATCCGGGCACGCCATATATGGAAAGTTGCCAAATCAGCCCCGAACGGGCCCAAAACGCGTCCTCGTCTCTGCTCCGCATCACATGTATTATACATTTGGTTATTGGGTACCCAACCGCAAGAATCGAGAACTGACCTGAAAGGTCGGGTCTTGCCTTTTACAGAACCATACCCGAATCGAAAACTGTTAGAACCCTCTTGAATTGATCAGTTCAGTTTTCAGTTCCTTGGTTCATTTTGCAAACCCCTGGATGCTAATATGAAATTTGGACCTGATATTAATGACTTTATTTTATCCATCCCTGACTTACTTTTGCAATTGCTTTCTGATGAAGTAATATCAAAGAGTTGATCTTGATTCCACAACTCTTAAACTTTTCCATAAAAACTACCTACTATATGCCTCTCTAAGTCTTGAATTTAGAATGTGTTCTCCAATGGTGATACCACAATGACATATCAATAAACTTGAAAATGAAATGGTTTCAAAATTTTGTGCACAGTACCGCTCTAAGTACTGAAAAGGAAATCTTTCATATAACCATCTTCATAATTTCTGGTAAAGTGTTGGATGATCATCAATATTTGAAGTGATTTAAACATTATTTTGCTTTTATGATCTTGATAGCATTCACCTTTGCTCTTGATACAATCACATAGCTTACAATCATATGTGTATTAAGATGAACACTATTCCTGATTTCTTGATATTTATGAGTTGAGAAGCCTGTGATTGTCCTCATCTTCTTTTTTGTTGACCCTAAACGAGGAGACATCATTTATGCAACTCAACAAGTTTCTTGGCATAATTCATGACACCTTTTCAACCTTCGGATGGAAGAGGCCGTTCCTAATATATGCATAGTTGCCTATGGAGATCGATCCATGCATATCTATTCCCGTAGGAGGTGGCGATCCGTTGCCCGTTCGAACGATCCGAACCACATATGCATCCGGATGGTTGTTTTGAGTCAGCTTCCCATATTTTTATTTTATTTTTCGAGTTGTATTTGACACCAAGTCAGCTCAGACATTATGTGTCATCTAATGTATGCCCCCTAATAGTTATCCCGTTTTATATTCACGTACATGTGGCCGTTTGGAGGCATCGAGGTTGAGATTCCAAGTTTTGGAACCGTTGCCCCCTTCCCGATGCTACTCCGAGAGACTTCTTGGTGCGACTCCAAGGATTTCTAACTTCCTCGGTTCTTAGTTTCCTGTAATCGACGACTCCCGCTTCTCGCATTCTTCCGCAAGCCCTGTCCCGCATTCCCCCAACATCTCCCACATGCTACATCGTTCTCGAGTTCCCCTTCCAAGCCCCTTGACCCACTGCTCAACATCACTCATCTCCTGTTAGAGTAAGCAGTCCTCAGATCTTTGCCATTGCCTATTCGTGTAGGTCATAATTTGGTGTTTGTATTTCTCCATTTTTTTGCTTGAACTCTATTTATTGGATGTGACATCATATCTTTTTTTTTCCGTTCAAATTTCTGATTTGCAAGAATTATTTGCCATAAGCTTGAATTATTTGCGCCTTAATTGCTTGTGAACACATGCCTCTTAATTCATTTTCTATAACCAAATATGCTACTGAATATTTTTTATTTCATTAAATTAATAATTATAATTTTTAATCGGACAACCTCAATTGCATCTGCATTTACATTAGGACTTTTGGTAGTTGCATTATTTCACTTAGGACTACATCTTATAGCATAACTTACCCTGTATCAAACTGGTATCAGAGGCCCAGGTTGGGCCACATTATATGCTAGGAGTGGTAGGTTCTGATCATCTAACCAAAACCTCACCGACGATCGGGCTGTCAGCTCGAAATCGGGCGTGAAGCTCGACGAGTTCCAGAGATTTGTACTTGATTGATTTCGCTGGTAGAAGTAAGGGTGCAAGTTGAGTTGAGCTGACTCGAGCTCGAGCATGTGGAGATCAAGCTCAATTACGAGTCGAGCTAGAGCTCATATATTGTTGTTCATGAGCTCGCGAGTCGGCTCATAAGTTTTTTTTTCTGTTTTAAAAAAAATTAAAAGAAAATAAAGCTCATGAGCTAAAAGCTCTTGGGCAGCCCGAGCTAGCGAGCTCGAAACTCAAACTCGAAAAGTATGTCTTGAGCTAGTCAAAGTGAGTTCGTCGAGCTCGAAATGGTTAGCTTGAGCTTGGAAATTTTGCCAAGTTCGACTTGAACTCGATTCGACTCGTTTGCACCCCTTGATTGAAGAGTCCAATTTGATATTATTAGGGATGACATCGCTAGGGTTAGCACTAAAGTCGACTAGTTAGACATCTTGAAAGGTCAGACCCCACCCCCACATTATGATCTCCTGGACGATCCCCGAGATGCTCCACCACCCCCAAAGAGGCATGTTAGAGGCTTGTCTCGCTGAGATCCCACTCCTTCGTGAAAAGGAATCTCGAGCAGGTCGACGAGTATCGACAAGGCCCAGTCCCTCTGAGAAATCACCACCTTCTTGACGAATCTCGTCCACCCCAACACTGGTTCGTATAGGCCGTGTTCCATCAACACAACACGATTACGATCATGACGATCATTATGACGACTACCCGAAACCATGTTGCGGAGCAACCCCAACTGAGAATGACATTACCCAATGCATTCACATCGACACACCATCCTTCGACGAGCATTTAGACCCAAAGGAATTTAACGATTGACTCTTGAACATGGACCATTACTTTGAGTGGTATAAGATGAGTGACGAGAGGCGAGTTTGGTTTGCCAAAATGAAGTTACATGGGCATGCCAAAATTTACTTGGCAAGCCTAGAGAGATCCCTTGAACGAGATGAGTACTCCCCTATCACCAGATGGGCTGCAATGAAACATCGGTTGAAGGACAATACCTCCCCACCTCGTATGAAAATCAACATTTAGGTCAACTTTACACTCTTAGTCAGGAGACCCTTTTCGTTGTCGAGTATATGTCTCGATTTGATGAATTAGTTGTTGAAATTTTTGAAGTGAAAGTGGCGGCCTGAGCGGCCTGGGTAATCTATCCGTGCAGTTTGTACGGACAGGTCTTACGGTTTGTTAGGTCGGCAAAGGAGTGACAGGCAGTTTGTTCCCTGTAGGTTACCGGGCGGATAGGATTGTTATCCGCGCAGTTCGCCGGTTTGTGCGGACTGGTTCTGGAGTCCGCCGGTTTTGTGCGGACTGACCTTTGTATCCGCTGGTGATGTCTTCGCACCAGGGATGGCTGGTGGTGTGGACTTGGTCCGGATTTGTTCCAAGTCCAGGTGTGCTCAGTCCGGGAGGTCGCGCAGACTGTTTTCTCTGTCCGCTGAGTTCTGCAGTTGTCAGCCTTATGGGCTCGAGTTGCGAGCTCGGGGTGTGCAGACTGGAGCGGTGTCCGCAGGAGTACGGACTGGGCCGGTATCCGCAGTGTCCGCCTGTATGGTGACCAAGTCTGGTGATGCTTTGACGTCAAGGCGGATAAGCTTGGTATCCGACCGTGGTGGTGTGACCTCGGCAGATTGACCTTGTGTCCGCAGGTTGGCGGTTTATCTCAGTGCTCGCCGCGAGATAGGGTGGTGATCCTATCGACTAGGGAGGTGATCCTATCGACTAGGGCGGTGATCACACTCCTCTCCGTGCCTATTGTTAGAACAAAAAATTGGCCCCAACGAGAGTTCGGACCCTGGGGTGTAGCCGACACCTACTCCTCCCAAACTCAAATCCTTGACCAGTTGCTAAGAACTAAAGAACTGACCCTGGGCTTCAGCACGGAGGTCCCTCCACTAACCCAAAAGATCTCAGAGCGTTTTCCCTCCTTAGCCAAGTGCTGAGCTAAGGATACCTAAAAAAGCGCTACAAGACTTCAAAAAAATGAGAAAACTTGCCTTTTGAGGTATCCTGTTGGTCTATTTATAGATTCCCAATATCTTGTCTGCCAACAACGTAACTCCGTTATTCCAAAAGACTATATGCAGCCCAAAGCGGTCTGCCAACAACCAAACTCCGCTGTTCTGAGGAGCTAAATGCAGACCTCTTGGGGCAGCCAGGTAAATTTACCTCTGGACCAAACTGGGCGGGAGGCTTCTCGCACACCTAGGCGGAAGCCCTTCCGCATGCCCTGTCAAAAGGCCAATATCCGTCCGAGTGCGGGTTTTCCTACCCCGCTCGCCTGCTTTTATATGAGACATGACCGTCCAAAAGCGTTGAGAGCGTTGAGTGGAAAGGCTTCACTCAACGCCAGAGGTGGAAAGACGTCAAGTGCGTTGAGTGGAAAGGCTTCACTCAACGCCAAAGGCGAAAAAGCGTTGAGAGCGTTGAGTGGAAATGCTTCACTCAATGCCAGAGGTGGAAAGACGTCGAGAGCGTTGAGTGGAAAGACTTCACTCAATGCCAGAGATGAAAAGCGTTGAGAGCGTTGAGTGTAAATGCTTCACTCAACGCCAGAGGCTAAAAAACGTTGAGTGAAGGAGCTTTTACTCAGCGCCTTCAACAAGGACTCTGCCGACCCTGGGGGCTTCTTGCTTACCCAGGCGCAAGCCTTTTCGCCCGTCTTGGCGGGAGCCCTTTCGCCGCTTGACTCGCCTGACCTGACCAACTCGGGCCCAAGGTCTCACTCAACGAATATGAGGTTGTACACAATCCCCGCTCTTTGCGAGCTAGTTCTACGCTCGGAAAGAAACGTCCAACCCTTAATATTCGGTGAGTGCTTGTTGACCTGGAAGAGAATCTTTTGCAGGCCCCTCCACGACGCTATATATATGTCACAGGGTCTGTCCCCAAGACACCACTTGTTCTGTTACTGCTTATCGCCTGAGCTCTCGCCTTGCTTGAAGATGTATGCCAAACGAGCCGCGAAGCCGCTCTCGCAAGAGGTCCAGGATCGTCTTGCCGCTGCTCAGGCGAGAGCTCGCGCCGACTGCGCTGGGTTCGCCCCCTGGCTCTCGGCAAAAAGGCTTGCGGATTCGGCCTACCGGCGGAAAAATGCCAAGTCGGTTCGACGAGACCTTTCTAGGAACGAGCCAGCCTCGCTGACCCCAACCCCTGCCCGCGAGGAGCCTGCTCTTCTGCCAGAGGTTCTTTTCTTGCTCCACCTTTTGGCGCTAATCCTCAAAGCGGGCTTGCCGTATTGATGGACTACCTTTCTCGCAGGAGACGGTTTCGGAAGGCGTCGCTGATGCCCCTCCGACGAATACCGAGTCAACTCGGCTTCCTGATAAAAATCTACAGTTGGTCTCGGAGGCTCCCCCCCCTCGATTACCCGGGCAGAGCCTGCGAATGCTGCCGGTAATTTTCTCACCTGGCTTTCACTTGTACTGGTTTGCTTTTTCCTTCTTTCACTTTCATAGCTTTTCGCAGTATCCACTTCCAGGACCCTGGGTATCATCAGCCCGAGATCCGGACTCCCGCTGCCAAGGACCCTATCGATCCTGCGACCGGCCTTCCCCTCTCGCCCAAGAGAACTGCTGACAAATCTCCTGTTCTCGCGCCGGACTCTCGCCTACCCGGTGGGGAGGACACTGCCCTTTCGCCTCAGGCCGAGGCTCATTCGCTGGGGCAGACATCCTTCCCCCCGGGTCGGGGAAAAACGCACCGCCCACTCCTTGGGAAGCCTTTTGAAGGGTGGCCTGGATCTTCCCGCCAGCAATCAGGTAAACAATGCCCCTTCTCGCGCCTTAATTATTCTTTCCGCTCCTGAATTGGCCCTGACTTCCCCCTCACCAGATCATCAGGAGCCTGCGAAAGAGCCCGACACAGACGAGGAGGTGATCTCGCCGCTGCCTTCCCCGAGCGAGATGTTGAGCTTTCTTGAGGCCTCCGGAAATGCCGAGAAGCAGAGGGAGAGAATAACTGAAGTCCTGTCAAAGCTCATTTGGATGCGGCGAGAGGACTCCTTGCGGGAAAATACCCTCCTGACATCGATCGAGCGACGTCTAAGCGTGATCGAGCAGGATTACACGCATCTTCTTGGCGAGACGGAGCGCATGAGAGGCAGAAGCGAGGAGACTTCTCCCGGAAGGCATATCGCGCGGGTCCGAGATCAACTGCGCCTGGTCCACCAGGAGCTCACAACCGTAACAACTTATCACTATCCGCGAGTGCCTCCGAGGACAGGGAGGCGAGGTCGGGGTCGCTGGCGATGGGAACAATACTGAGCTCCATTAGCTCTCGCCCCTTCTTGCCCTGACCTCCCGACCTTCCCTTCTTGCCTGTACCCTTTTCATTTATGTAATGAACATTATGAATGTTTATTATATTTTAACATGTCTCTCGCCGTGCGAGAGACCTATTGTATCCAACCTCTTATTTTTTCACGTCATTCTACCCTGTCGAATGATTAGCTCTCGCGCCACATTTTCTCTTTTTATACTTGTCGTTGCTTTGTTCTTACCCGGGATCCCTCCCGGAGGTTTTCACCATCTGCAGGTACAAGAAGTGTTGGCGAGACCGAGCGGAATATGAAGCATCGAATTATAAAGAATTGCTATCCGCACTTCTGCCGTTAGAAAAAATGTGATGATTACCATATTCTTCTATAAATAGGCCGGCTTACCAACCGCATTTACTTCCATTTGCTTCCGAACCTTCGTCTTCTTTCTTCTCTCTCTCTCTCTCGCCGTTCTTTGCAACCTCGAGCCTCTCGCCTACCAGTTATCTCTCTCTTTCCGCCTTCATTCACAATGTCGGGCGAGACTGAGGGTCGCACTAAGTGTGCGCAAAACTTTGTTGAGCACAACTTCCCCCCTTGCCGCTTAACCGAGACGGAGTTTGCTTCCATAACCGGGAACTATATTCCCCCTGAGTTCGCCGCGCGCAATCCTGGGAACGAAGACAGAGTCAACTTCCTACCGAAAGGGGAGCTTGCCATACCGCTGGAGCATTTTGAGGTAGGGTTCCGCCTCCCCTTCTTGCCGGAAGTGCGTCAGGCCCTCCAGTACTATGGAGTAGTCCCGACCCAACTCAATTCTAACTCCGTCGCGCTTCTAGTGGCTTTCGCCTGCTATATGCGTGCGAAAAGGATTTTGTTCAACCTCTCCATCTTCCGGAAACAATTCAACTTCCGGGCCAAAAGCGGAATCGTCTTCTTCTCGGGGCAGACGATCAAGACCATCGGTCTCGCAAACAAGAATCACAACTGGGCCCAGAAGTTCGTCTTCGTATCCGGGAACTTCGGCAATGTTCCCCTTTTGCCAGTCCAGTACGATGAGGCGACTTACAAGCCTCCGACACTTGGGGGACGCGAGACGACCATCCTCTCCTTCTTCGGGACCAAGAATTTCGACGTCAAGTTCTTGCGGCGGAATCTCGACTCTCTTCCGCCCGCCGGTGAAGGTACCATTCCGCCTTGCCCATTTAATCTTACTTCAAACTTTAAGACTAACCTTTATGGCTTTCATAGGTGAGCGGGAGATCCCCCTCCACCAACCCTTCAACGAGGCTAGGGGTTCCGCCGCCACCCTGGCTCTCGCTCAGTCCGCAGCTCTCGCTTGCCGGACTGAGCCGGGCTCTTCCTCCCAGCCGAGTGCCCGGAAGCGGAAGCCTGACGCTCCCTCTTCCGCCTCTTCCAAAAAGTCCAAACCATCTTTGACGGACAAGGGGAAATCCGTCGCCGAGATCCCAGCCGAAGCCCCGCCTGCCGCGGGTGAAAAGGATGTCGCCACGCAGGTTGCTGTCACCTCGAAGGTGGTTCACGCCAAACTGGTGCCGAGAGGGAATCCGAATTTTGGCCTGGGCGGGAAGCACCTGGATGAAGGGGGCCAACCCCTTCTGCAATGGGACCCGGAGGCTAATCGGGTCTCCATCTCGTCGCTCCTTCCCTCGTGGATGGAGCAGAAAACAAGCAGCGACGAAGCCTTTGCTCTCGGCTTCGTGCTCTATAGCCGAGTGGACGTGAGCATATACAACCAGGAGTCTACCAAAGCTCTCGCCCATGAAGTTGTTCGAACCCAGCTGCGCACGTTCGAGCTTGCGCATATGTCTGCGCGCCGCAGCCTCAGCATTGAGCGCAACCTGGGCGAGGCGCTCAAGACGCGGGATCTCGCCGCTACCGAGGTGGTCACCCTAAAGGCCGACCTGGAGGCCTCCCAGAAACTTCTCACCCTCCGCCCAAGCGATTGAGGTACGTGAAACTTTAGAGACCTTCCGCCTCTTGGTTGTTCCCGCCATTTAC
This sequence comes from Platanthera zijinensis, assembly GCA_039513925.1. NCBI lineage: Eukaryota > Viridiplantae > Streptophyta > Magnoliopsida > Asparagales > Orchidaceae > Platanthera > Platanthera zijinensis. The sequence goes on from CM077091.1 coordinate 166,819,648, forward strand.
TCCTGTTTAGTTCTAATGAATTTCTTATAGGATTCCATCCAAGACCAGCTATCGCGTGCGCGCGAGGCTGCTCTCCGACGCGAGATCACGTTGCTGAAGGCCGAGCTTAAACAAGCGCAGGACGCCAAGACACCGGTTCCGCCGCCGCCGGTCGAGAAGGTCAAACGTCACAAATACTCAAACTATGAGATAGAAGTGATGATGCAGGAGAATGCACAGGCGGTGGCCAAGTGCGTAATCCAGGTGCTGCGAGAATCCAGGTTTCTGAATGAGGGCGGCGAGACGCTCACGCCGCGCAGGATCCTCCCCTGGCTGTTTGACCCCATCCCTAAGCCCGTGGGAGAGGATGACCAGAAATACCCCTGCCTGACCACCCTTGCTTCCAAAGTTCCGCCTCCCGAGTGACTACCACATTCGCCGGAGTGCACTTCCTCCAGGATCCGTGAGATCTCCTTTTCTGCTACGTATCGCCCCAGGAGCCCCGACAACATCTTCCGATGCAGCCCTCCTTCATGCATTAAGTAGTGAGCTGATTTGTGCCTAAAGCCTTTCACATCTTTGGTCCATTCGGGAAGTTTACCAGTAGTTAGGAAAGCCACATAGGGATCCACCCATGAGGGCCGCCGATCCACTTCCATCAACTCCTCTTCGATCGCTGGGTGGAACAGCTCAGTCAAAGTTCCTCCACCCCGGGGTCTAAATTTAGCTAACCGATCGGCTGCTGCACTCTCCTCCCTGGGGACATGTTGGATTGAAAATGTCCGGAACCCGCCAACATCACCCTTACCTTGGACAAGTATTACATAGGCTCCCTAGCCTCATACTCACCCCTGATCTGCGACGCCACCACCAACGAATCCGTGAACGCTTCCACGTCATGTACTCCGAGCTCTTTGGCCAATCGCAGCCCTGCTATGACGGCCTCGTATTTCGCCTGATTGTTGGTGACGGGGAAGTGCAAGACCCCTGCTTGTTCTATGGTGACCCCCTGAGGGCTTACTAGCACTACCCCTCCCCCTAGAGAATGCTTCCTCGAGGCTCCGTCAACCAACATCTTCCAAGCATCCCGCGGCGGTGGCTTCTCACCTTCTACCTTGGCGACATAGTCGGCCAAGAAATCGGCCACCACATGCGCCTTGATGGAGAGTCGCGACACAAAAGTGATATCAAACTCACTCAGTTCGATGGACCACTTGGTCAATCGCCCCGAGTGCTCCACCCCTTCGAAAATCTTGCGCAGGGGGTGGTCTGTCACTACCTTGATCGAATGGGCCTGAAAGTACGGCCTAAGCTTCCTGGCTGAGATGATCAAGGAGAAAACCAGCTTCTCTAGGATGGGGTAACAGAGCTCAGCCTTCTTCAAGATTCTGCTGACGTAGTAGATGGGTAACTGCTTCTTCCCTTCTTCCTTGACCAAAACAGAGCTTACGGCCTCCGCCCCACTTCGAGATACAAAGCTAGATCCTCCCTCTCCTTCGGGCTATGAAGGAGCGGCGCTTGGGAGAGTTGACCCTTCAGTGCTTGGAAAGTCTCCTCGCATTCCTTTGTCCACTCGAACTTCTGGTTTCCCCGTAGCACTTTGAAGAAAGGTGAGCATTTCTCCCCGGCTTGAGAGAGAAACCTACTCAGCCCGACGAGCTTGCCCGTCAAGCGCTGAACCTATTTGGCGTTACGCGGCGACTCCAACTCCATGATAGCCTTCACCTTGTCCGGGTTAGGCTCTACCCCCACAGGGGTCAGAAGATGTCCAAAGGAACTTGCCTCGGCTTGCCTCGAAGGCACACTTCTGGGGGTTTAAGCGCATCTTGAACTTCCGCAAGGTGGCGAATGTTTCTTCCAAGTCAAGAAGATGGGAGCCCACCTCCCTGCTCTTCACCATGAGGTCGTCAACATAGACCTCCAGATTTCTTCCCCTCTGATTTTGGAAAACCCGGTCCATCATATGCTGGTACGTTGCTCCCGCGTTCTCTTATAGCTGAAGCATCATTCCCTTGTGATGAAGGAGACATCTTTGACGTTGAAGGGATGCATTCGAATCTGATGATAACCTAAAAAAACATCCAAAAAACTTATAATAGAAAAAACAACGGCTGAATCAACCAGTGCGTCGATCCGAGGCAGGAGGTAGCAATCCTTAGGGCATGATTTATTTAATAAAGAAAAGTCCACACACATTCTCCACCTCCCATCCCCCTTCTTTACCATTACCATGTTGGAGATCCAGCCTGGATACTGGATCTCCGAGACGAAACCTACTTCGAGAAGCTTTTTGACCTCCTCGCGGATGGGCTCCTCCAGCTTGGTGGCGATGGTCCTCATCTTTTGGCGGATGGGGCGCGTCTTGGGGTCCAGATTCAGACGGTGGCACGGCACGTCCGCATTGATTCCCGGCATGTACGCCGCGCTCCAAGCGAAGATGTCGACGTTCCTTTGGATGCACTCTCGCATCCTCTTCCGATATTCAGGGCTCAAGCCGTCGCTGATCCGCACCCTCTCTGCCTTTCCTGCCCTGGTGAAGACCTCCATCTCCACGACCTCCTCCGCCGGCTCCAACCTGGACTGCTCTCCGCCACTCCTCGGCTCCTCCTCCTGCCCGAACTCTTCCTCCCCGCCTACTTCCTCAACCTCCATCGCCTCCAACAGGCTCTCCTGCGGCTCCGCTTCTCCGCCTCCCTGGGCCTCCACCCCTGCTTCTCCTTCTCCCCGTTCCTTCTCCGCAGCCTTCTCTCCATTCTCACCTAGGATCACTTCCCCCTCTTCTGCAACCTCCTCCTGCGTCACCATCTCCATCTCCAACTTTTCCGCCTCTGCCATCCAGGATATGGTGTTGACGATAGTCACATAGCACTGCCTCGCCACCTTCGGATCCCCCCTGATCCTGACCTGGACTCCTCCACTGCTAAACTTGAGACATTGATGGAATGAGGAGGGGACGCAGCGGAAGGCGATGATGAGAGGGCGCCCAAAAATGGCATTGTAGCTGCTCGGAGCGTCATCAATGACGAACCGACAGTTCCTTGACACCCCCCCAGCGTCACATGTAGTCCCACCCCTCCCTCAACTTCCTTCCTCTCCCCTGAGAACCCGAACAACGGTCCATCTGAGGCCAACACCATTCGAGCCTCAACCTTCATCTCATCGAACGCCTTCTTGAAGATCACGTTCACAGAGCTCCCATTGTCTACCAGAATCCTGGAGACCGTGAAGTTCTCTAAAGCCGTCTGGATCACCAAGGCGTCGCAAAACGGGTCTTCGTAGTTTGACATCCTTTGACGATAAGGTGATTTTTTTTTTCCTCCTGGGGGGGGGGGGAGTCAGGGAGGTCGAGGCGACGCTCCTCCTATACATGGTTTGGATGCTCCTCTTGCGGGTGGCCTCAATCCCCACTCCCCCGTGGATCACTCTGATCCCTCCTCGGGCTCCCACATTCGCCCGGTCCTCGCACCTATCTTCTCCTCCTGGCAGAACTTCCTCGATCCTCACGGGCGGCTGCTGCTGAACTTTCCCCCTGGCTTCTCTCATCTCCAAAAACTCCGGGCAGGTGGCCGTCGCGTGACCCTCCTCCTGATGAAAGTCACAGAAAGACAACGCCACCCTGCCTTCTCTTCTCCTTCCTCCTCCCATAGCTCCTCTTTTCTCTCCCCTTGATCGGGTGATCGCCATCGCCTCCTGCTGCTGCGGGAGAGGGGCCCTCTGCCCCTGCCTCTAAGCCGGCGGATTAAACCTTCCCTGACCGCAGAAGTTCTCTCCACCTTGGAATCCTCCCCCCTGCCCCCGGGGGGGGGGGGGGGGGGGGCTTCTTGAGGCCTCCAGGCCAACCGGTTGTTAAGCTCCCTATGCCCCCAACCTTGGTGCTGCCCCTGGTGCCCCTGACCTCGAGGCTCTTCTCTCCTCCTCTCCTCTCTCTGTTCCCTCTGCTTCCCTGCTTCTGGCTCCTTCACATCATCCTCCGCCAACTTGGCCAGCTTCCTGGCGAACGCCGGGTTGGCCGCTTCGATCTCTATTTCCTTCGCCTCCCTCTCCATCAGCTCTTTAAAAGAGGGGGGCACTCTTTTCAGCTCCATGCTGAAGAACCCAAATCTCAATCCCAGAGTAAACGCGAGCATCAGCGTATACCCCGGGACCTCCTGAACAAGAAGGATATCCTCCTAGAACCGATTGACATAGTGTCACAGCGTCTCCTCCAGCTTCTGCTTGATGGAGAACAAGCTCTCCGCCCCTTCTTCCTCTTCTTTGACGTGGAGAACCTCAGTAGGAACCCACGACGCAGATCTTCGAAGCAATATATTGAACTCGCTGGCAATTGGTGAAACCAGTTCCTGGTCTTCTCCTTCAGGGTAATGACAAAGAGCCTACACTTGAAGGCATCTAACATCTGCCTTATGGAAACGACATCCTCGAACCATTGCACATGTTGCATTGGGTCGTCCTTGCCCGTGTAATATGACACATCTGGCTCTCTGAACCCGTCAGGAACCGGGGCAGAGACAATCAACTCACTGAAAGGGCTCCCTCCCACAGCCTGGCGAGAGGGCACATCCCGCGGCCTCGGCTTGCTAACCCTGTCAGCACTGCCCTGCCCAGGGAAGAGTTCCCGCCCGACGATATCCCTCTCGACACTCTCTGCCGGAATCTCCTTCCCGGGACGCTGTCCGGGAGCGTTCTCGCCCAAAGAAGGAGCCGCAACCACTGGAACCGAAGGCGTAGCCCAGTCGCTTCTCGCGGCAAAAGCCAACTGGATGGTCTGAAAGACTTCCCGCCTGAAATCTTCCAGCATCCCCATCGTCACCCCACTCGCCGGAGGTGGATAACCTCCCGAGCGTGCTCCTTTATCCTCGCCTCTAGCCATGAGACTCAGCCCGAGATTTTCCTGTATCAGCTACGGTCCACGCTCACCGCACCAGAAATGTTAGAACCAAAAATTGGCCCCAACAAGAGTTCGGATCCTGGGGTGTAGCCGACACCTACTTCTCCCAAACTCAGACCCTTGACCAGTTGCTGAGAACTAAAGAACTGACCCTGTGCTTCAGCACGGAGGTCCCTCCACTAACCCGGAAGATCTCAGAGCGCTTCCCCTTCTTAGCCAAGTGTTGAGCTAAGAATACCTCAGAAAGCACTACAAGACTTCAGAAAATGAGAAAGCTTGCCTTCTGAGGTACCCTGTGGGTCTATTTATAGATTCCCAGTATCTGGTCTGCCAACAACGTAACTCCGCTGTTCCAAAAGACTATGCAGTCCAAAGCGGTCTGCCAACAACCAAACTCCGCTGTTCTGAGGAGTTAAATGCAGACCTCTAGGGGCAGCCAGGTAAATTTACCTTTGGACCAAACTGGGCGGGAGGCTTCTCGCACACCTAGGCGGAAGCCCTTCCGCTTGCCCTATCAAAAGGCCAATATCCGGCCGAGTGCGAGTTTGCCTACCTCACTCGCCTGCTTTTATAAGAGACATGACCGTCCAAAAGCGTTGAGTGGAAAGGCTTCACTCAACGCCAGAGGTGGAAAGACGTCGAGAGCGTTGAGTGAAAAGGCTTCACTCAACGCCAGAGACGAAAAAACGTTGAGAGCGTTGAGTGGAAAGGCTTCACTCAACGCTAGAGGTGGAAAGACGTCGAGAGCGTTGAGTGGAAAAGCTTCACTCAACGTCAAAGGCGAAAAGCGTTGAGAGCGTTGAGTGAAAAAACTTCACTCAACGCCAGAGGCTAAAAAGCGTTGAGTGAAGGAGCTTTTACTCAGTGCCTTCAACAAGGACTCTGCTGACCCTGGGGGCTTCTCGCTTACCCAGGCACAAGCTTTTTCGCTCGTCTTGGCGGGAGCCCTTTCGCCGCTTGACTCGCCTGACCTGACCAACCTGGGCCCAAGTTCCCACTCAGCGAATATAGGGTGACACATCTATAAATAGGACCCCATGTCACATCTACAACACATCCGAACAAACAATAAGTGAGCTCGGGTGGTTGCTAAGGACTGTTTTTGTGTTTGTGCGGTTTGAAGAGTTGACCAGTTTGTGTTGTGCAGGTTGTGCGGATAGCGTTGGAAAGCCAGAGATTTGGTTCTAACTTCTGTCAGGGACAGTGCAGACTCTGCGGTTTGCAACCAGCGGTTAGCAGCAGGTTGCGACTTGCGACCAGACGGTTTTCTCTTCTGCATCTTATTCCCAGTTCAATAAGCTGCCCGCTTCTGGCGGCTTGTTCAGTTCGGCAGCAATGTTCACGGCGGTCTGACAGCTAGGTGACTTCACAGTCAAGCGGCTTGCAGATCAGCAGACAGAGTTCTTTTTCAGCATTGGAATAACGGGTTGTCCGCGCGCCTAGGTTGCGGTCTGGCGACTTAGCGATTTAAGAGGACTCCATAGGCAGCTCGACAGGGTCGAAGGCTTCTCATTTAGACCGCGCGACTTGTTTGTTCATGTTCGTTTTGCTTTCTTTGAGTACATTGGTGAATCATGTCTCGCCATTTATGTCTCGCCCTGTAAAATTTTTTTGATAGTACAAGATTCTTGCTCTTCTGTTTGCATCTGGTTTATTTGGCTTCGGATAGGTTGAGTGTTCCTGTGTCTGGTTTCCCGTTTTCCGCGATTCACAATTTTTTACATTACTGGTGAGGAGCGACATCTTAGAGGAGTCCATTGTGACCGCGTCACGTTATCAGGCTGAACTTAGATCTGATATCCCGAGGCAACTGATTCCCCATAGGGCAGAGATGGTCGTGCAAATGTTTCAACCCGTTATTGACTATAAGCAGTACCTGCGCACCTCGGTACCGAAACAGGTCACCCCTCAAAGGCTCGACCCGACACTTCAACACTTCACCCAGACACATGATCACATAATGCCCACTAGAAATTTATTGATTGAAGAGGGGGTGAGCCCAACACTAAGGCCGAGGATGTTCCCGTTGAGGAGGTTATAGCAACCATAGAGGATGACTAGGAGAGCGACACTGAGAGGCCGCTGGAGTTGGGTGTGATTCGCCATATTTTGCACATCCCTCGTGCAGAAGAGGACTGACACTGCACCACTATCTTGTACACCTATTTTTTCATCACAGGCGGTCCCTGCAAGTTAGCTATCAATAGTAGTAGTTGTGTAAACATTGTAGCTAAGAAATGGCTGAAGTGTATGTAGCTCACGTCGGAGTCACATCCACATCCTTATAGAGTCCTTTGGGTGGAAAAATCCATTATCCAGGTCACCTAATGATGCCTGGTTCCTATACGCTTAGCGTCCTTCGATGATAAGGTTTGATGTGACGTCATTCCCGTGGACGCATCACACGTTTTGTTAGGTGACCTTGGCTATATGATCGGGTCATAACACATCCTTATTGAGTCCTTTGGGTGGACAAATCTGCTATCCAGGTCACCTAACGATGTCTGGTTCCTATACACATAGCATCTTTTGAGGATAATGCTTGATGTGACGTCATCCCTTTGGACATAATTTGAGGGTTGTGTTTCTTTATTTTGTATGCTTGAACTATATTTATTGGATGTGATATCACATTTCTTTTCTTACATGAGATTGTTTGACTTGCATGACTTATTTGTCGCACGCTTGAATTATTTGTGCCTTAATTGCTTGTGAATTAACGCATGCCTCTTAATTCAATTTCTGCAATCAAATGTGCTATTGAATAGATTTTATTTTAATCAATTATTTTTTGTAATTTTAATCGTAATGCCTCAATTACCTCTACATTTATATTAGGACTTTTGGTTGTCGCATTACATTCTGATGGGAGTCCATCGAATCATGGACCTGGAGGGGTTCGCCGCAAGACGGGACCCACATTCATTTATTTGCGCAGGAAGACTTGATCGGATCGCCGATTGGACTCCGCGGTTGTGTCCGGGACGTCGTCGCGAGTCAAAAAACTATATTGATGTATTTTAAGGGCCGAACCCACCGACCAATCATAGCCGTTAATTGGGAAGCCCTAGCTTTTCTTTTCTTATAAATAGGAGTCTAGAGGGCTGAATTGAAGCATTGCAGAATTTGGAGACTTCAATTCCCGGATTCCAGCGATCACTCCCCGGTGCCGACGCCGTGGAACCCTAGGTGACGACTCCTAGGCGCTCAAACTCCCCCCCGAGGTACTACCCATCCATTGCTTTCTTCTTCCCCCTTTGAAACCCTCATCCGCAGCCCCTACAACCCCCAAATCTCAATCCCTACTGCCGAACACTGCTCACGGGAATTGTTCAAAATCACTGTTCACCATAATCACTGCTTGTACAATTACTGTTCATTTGGTTATTGTTCACCCGATTGCTGTTCACTGATTACTGTTCACCGAAATACTGCCTAACGAAATACTGTTCACGCCGACTCTCCACTTCTTCCCTCCCGTGGATCCACCCTCCGTTAGCCCTAATTTCTTGGATCAATTCATATCTAGGAATTTCAGTCCCGATCCGTTATTTCCACCTTTCGTTCATCACCCCTCCACCCGGATCCGACCCTATATAGCGGATCCACCCTTCCCCGGCCCGGATTTACTTGTACGTGGCCGGATCTACCCATTTCACGTCCGATCTCACCATTTACTACCGAGGACACCCACCACCATCATTATCACGCCGCCGGTTCCACCTTCGATCGCCGATCTACACATCCGGATCTTAATTCTTCAGTGTCTCGGTTCAACCCTATACTTTGTGAGCGTTTGTAGTATTGTACTATTTGATTCAGCATTTTCATTTGGTGATTTATTATATTCTACTGTGATTCCTGTTTGTAGAACTTTGTTTTGGTGCCCTAATAACTTGCAGGAGACATTCGCCGCGCGCTTCACTTTGACCCTCCGAGCGGAGGAAAGCCATTATAATATTGTCAAAATAAATATTTGTTTTTCTATTTTAATATCTGTGTGGTGCTGAATTTTTCATTGCTTAAATTTATTCGTCAAAATATCGATCATTGCATTGCATGTAGGTTTGGATTAGCGTGTCAACCTTGCACTCTCACATAACGTTGTAGGTTTAGTGCACCAGTAGCCTACCCCTACATCATTTTGGTATCACAGGTCAAGTTTAGGCCATTTGCATGCTCCGTAGTGGTAGGACATTTAGAGAAAGCATGGTAGAGCCTCAAGTCACCGACGACCGCCCGACGAGCTCGAATTCGGGCGCCGCTTTTGCTGAATTCCAACGCCTTGTCCTAGACCGTTTTGACGCATTAGGTGTCCAGTTCAACGATGTGCGTCATGATCTTGCCGAGGTGAACCTTCGCTTAGAGCACTTAGAGAATGCCAGGGACACCTTGACACAGCGTGACGAGTCACTTGAGGATGACCCTGATGCTCCTCCACGTCAGGGCCAACGTCCGAGGGATGGTCCGCCTCCAACAGACCGCCATCGTCGTGATATTTCTCATCGAGCCCCAATCCCGCCGGTAAGGCGAAATCCTGATTTTGCGATAGATCATAGGCAAGTTCCAGCGCGGGATAGACTTCCCCATCAGCGTGATGAGTACCGTATGCCACGTCAGCCTCAGCCTGTCCCCAGAGATCGTGTGCTCCCACACGGTCGCCGTGACCATCACCAAGATGAATATTATCCTCCGGGTCAGAGAGAGCGTGGTCTCCCACCCGCTCGATACGACTACGCCCATGATGATTACCCCGAGGATTATCCTGACCCACGGAGAGGAGGCCACCACCATGACATCACTCGTTGCATCCGACTCGACGCCCCTTCGTTCAATGGTCGCCTAGATCCGAAAGCCTTCAGCGATTGGCTCTTGGACATGAACCACTACTTCGAGTGGTATGACATGAGTGACGAACGTTGTGTCCGCTTTGCAAAAATGAAGCTGATTGGACATGCTAAGGTGTTCTGGATTAGCGTCGAGAGAGCGTTGGAGCGAGATGGGTATTATCCCATCGCCAGATGGGAGGAGATGAAGCAAAGGTTGAGCGAGAAATACCTCCCCGCCTCCTATCGAGACCAGTTATTTGAGCAGTTACAGAACTTACGGCAGGGGTCCTTTACTGTCGCTGAGTACATGGCTCGCTTCGATGAGCTAGTTGTTAGGAGTGACGTCTCGGAGGAGCCTATCGCCACCGCCTCCCGATTCAAGGCGGGCCTTCGTTCTGAGATTCGGCGAGAGTTGATTCCACATCGCCTAAAGACCGTCGACCAGATATTTCAGCTCGCTCTTGAGTACGAGCAGTACCTCCGACCTTCTAGCACGTGGCAGTTCACTTCTCGGACTGATTCCTCGACTTTTAGGAAACCCGCTCCTCCCCAGACCACCACGGTTGCACCCTCACGTATCCCCGCGGATGTGAAGGGCAAAGCCATGGCCACTGATGGCCCAGGGTCTGGGGGTATTGTGTTCTATCGATGTTCTTGCAAGGGACACGTGGCGACACAGTGCCCCACGCAGAACCTGCTAGTTGAGGGCGAGGAGCAGGATTTAGGGGAAGAAGAGGAGGGTATGGAAGAAGTTAAGGCCACTGTCGAGGAAGGCTGGGAGAGTGACGCCGAGAGATCTTTAGTGGTGAGAGTGATTAGACGCCTCCTACACACCTCTCGTGTAGACGAGGATTGGCGATGCACCACCATATTTTACACATACTTCCCTAGTGCATGCGGCCCCTATAAGTTGGCTATCAACAGTGGGAGTTGTGTGAACATCGTGGCCTAGAAGGGGCTTGACCATATGCAGGTGAAGGCATAGCCTCACCCCCACCCATATCGTGTCGTCTGGGTAGACAAGACGGCGATTCAGGTCACCCAACGTTGCCTAGTCCCGATTACTATTGCATCCTTTCAGGATAAGGTCTGGTGCGATGTTATTCCCCTGGACGTCGCTCATGTATTGCTTGGCCGCCCCTGGCTATTTGATCGGGATGTCACGTGCTTCGGCCGCTCGAACACATGTGTCTTTTATGACAAGGGGCGGAAGATTACGTTGACGTCCACCCAACCCCGAGATAAGTCCAAGGGTGTGGTATAGCCATCTGTGAGTACGAGCGCCTCGAGGCCGCTGCATATTCTGCGGCGAAGTGATTTTTTGCGAGATAGTATTGAGTCAGATATTATTTACGTTGTTGCCGCAACTTAGGCCACTGAGGACACCCCTGTTGACCAGCCACCCGCGGTGCGTCCCCTTCTAGGCGAGTTTGCGGACATCATGCCTGACGAGCTCCCCGACGAGCTGCCACCTCCACGGGACATTCACCATGCTATTGATTTAGTCCCGGGGGCTTCCCTCCCGAACCTGCCCCTTTACCGTATGCACCTAGATAAACACGCTGAGCTCAATCGGCAGGTCGATGAGCTTCTCCGGAAGCAGTTCATTCGCGAGAGTATGAGTCCATGTGCGGTCCCCGCCCTTCTTACCCCTAAGAAGGATGGTAGTTGGCGTATGTGCATCGATAGCCGCGCCATTAATAAAATCACAGTCAAATACCGTTTCCCGATTCCACGACTCAACGACCTTCTGGATACTATGTTCGGTGCCCAGATCTTTTCCAAGATCGACCTCCGCAGCGGGTACCATCAGATGCGAGTTCGTGAGTGTTGGAAAAGCCCATGTATAAAGGCCCAAAATAGGCCCATTGTACTCTCTCTTCTTTAGTCCCACATCTTGTATAGGATTTTTTCCTCTCTTCTCATCTCCTATATAATTGTATTCTCTCCTTGTATTTAGTTACACAATCAATACATACAAGTTTTGACTTCTCTCTACATGGTATCAGAGGGAGGTTGGTCTTAACCTCTTCTACCCGCCGCCTTCTGGCGGCCTCTACGCGGATTGTCTCCGGTCTCCAGCGGGCTCTCCAGCGGTCTCCCTCTGTGTCTACCCGCGGCTACTCGCTCGCTGTCCGCAGGCTCGACGGACAGTCCGCTGTCTCTCCCCTTGGCTCCAGGTTCTCTCTTTTCTCCTCCTACCACCCCGTTTTATAGTTTCCCTCCCTTCTCTCGTGGACCCCACCCTCCATCCTCCTCGCGCGGTCTCTCGTTCTGCCCGCGCGAATTCCCCTCCTATCCGCTTGACATCTTCTACTTGCGGGCTCCTTCTCGCCGCTCGAGTTCGTTAACTCGCGGCTTCTCCTCCTACCCGCTCGGCGCCTGTTCGTGCGGTTTGCTCCTTCTCGCCGCTCGAGTTAGTCTACTCGCGGCTTCTCCTCCTATCCGCTCGGTTCCTGTTCGTGCGGTTTGCTCCTTCTCGCCGCTCGAGTTAGTCTACTCGCGGCTTCTCCTCCTATCCGCTCGGTGTCTTTTCCTTGCGGTTTGCTCCTTCTCGCCGCTCGAGTTAATCTACTCGCGGCTTCTCTCTCTCCTCTCCGCTCGAGTTGGTTTACTCGCGGTCTCTTCATTCTCGCCGCCTTCTCGCGGTCTCCTTCCAGACCGCTGCAGCTTCTCCGGCGGCCTCCTCCCTGGTCGCTGCGGCTTTTTGATCAGTTCGCTGCGGTCTCCTTCCAGGTCGGCGCGGCTTCCCTTCCCGAACCATGGGTTCCTCTGTTGACTCCACTGGCCCGGCGGCTAGTCCGCCCGCAGACCGCCCGGCTTGTCCAACCGACCTGCGCGATGAACTACGCATCACTACCATCTCTCTCTCCGGGAAGAAAAATTTTCTCCCTTGGGCGCATTCTGTGCGTCGGGTTCTCCAGGCCAAGGGTCTCCTGTCTTACCTCACCCAGGCTTCCCCGGATCCCCCTACGGACGAGTGGCTCCGCAACGATGGTCGTGTGCAGACTTGGCTTCTCAACTCCTTGGATGGTGAGCCATATCAGATGGCCATGTATCACGAGACGGCCAAGTCTATCTGGGATGAGCTGCACTCTCTATACTCCGGCAAGGACAGCCTTCAGCACCTCTACGACATCATCACCGATCTCGTTTCTCTCGACACCGGTGGCGCCCCGGACATGACGTCCTTTGTTGCTCGGGCTAAGACTCTGGCAGAGGCCTGGATTCTGCATCAGCCTTCTACCACGGATCATGCTGCCCAGCGCGCTCAGAAGGAGGCGGTTTGCATTGCTATTATGATGGCCCGTCTTCCGCCTCACCTTCAGTCTATCCGGGCTCAGGTTCTGGCCTCTTCCACCGTTCCATCCCTGTCTGAGATCTGTTCCATGCTCCTCCGCGTGACGCCTCCTCCGGATACTCCTGCACCGACTTCCTCGGTTTTTGTTCAACAGGCTTCTCCGCCCCTGCTTCCCTCGCCTCCCTCTGCTCGTGGTGGCCGCTCTGGCTCTCGGGGCCGCGGACGTGGTGGAAGGGGGCGGCCGAAGTGTTCATACTGCGGCAAGGACGGTCACTTTGAAGCAACCTGCTACCGCAAGAATGGCTATCCTCCTCGCCCGACGGCTTCGGTGGCCGCAGATGCCTCCTCTCCTGCCTCTCCGGACCTTGAAGCCGTCCGACTCCAGCTCCAGCACCTCCAGGGCCTGCTCAACCCGCCTCCTGCTTCCCTGGCCTCCACCTTCGTCTCCCAAGCAGGTATGGCTTGTCTCTCCACCGGTTCGTCCTGGATCATGGACTCCGGTGCCACTCATCACATTACGTCCAAGCAGCCTGCCACATACTTGGACTCTCCTCACCCGCGGTCTATCACCGTGGCAAATGGCGCTCTTATTCCCGTCTCCGGATCGACGGGCATCTCTCTCAGCCCGTCGTTTCCTCTCCACTCGGCTCTTCATGTTCCGAGTTCCCCCTTCAATTTACTTTCTGTTGGTCGCCTTACTGCTGATCTGGATTGCTCCGTGACATTCACTTCGTCTTCTTTTGTCATACAGGATCGCCGGACGCAGACTACCATTGGTAAAGGCGGATTGCGGAACGGGCTCTACCTTCTTGACACGCCTCCTACCATACTCTCCTCCGTCTCCTCCACCGAGTGGCATCGCCGTCTTGGCCACGCTCCTCTACCAGTTCTCCAGCGGGCTCTCCCTGATATATCTCTCCATCCGTTTCAGTGTGAGTCTTGTATCCTCGGCAAGCAGCCGCGTTCATCTTATCCTGCTCATTGTACCCGGAGCTCTGCTCCGTTTGATTTGTTGCATTCTGATGTATGGGGACCCTATAAACATACTAGTATATCTGGTTTCCGGTACTTTATTACTTTCATTGATGATTATTCTCGCCTGACGTGGCTATACTTACTTCGTGATCACTCCGAGATTCCTCGCATTTTTCGTGCATTTATCGTTGAAACTCGTACCCAATTTCAAACCACTATCAAAACTGTGCGTACGGATAATGCTCGTGAGTACGTTGGCCACGACTTCACTACTTTATGCTCTGAATTCGGGATTCTCCACCAAACATCTTGTGCCTACACGCCTCAACAAAACGGCGTTGCCGAACGTAAAAACCGTCACTTACTTGATGTAGCTCGCTCCCTTATGCTTCAAATGCATGTGCCCAAGCATTACTGGAACTTTGCGGTCTCCACGGCTTGTTTTCTCATCAACCGTCTCCCTTCCTCCGTTCTCCACTATGCTACTCCGTTCAGCCTGTTGTTTCCTTCAACTCCGCCCTTCCCTCTACCACCCCGTATCTTTGGTAGCACTTGTTACGTCCACCATCTGGGCCCGCCCTCAGACAAACTGGATCCCCGGGCGGCTAAACACATCTTTGTGGGCTATTCTCGTACTCAGAAGGGGTATCTCTGTTATTCTCCTGCTACTCGAAAGCTCTCTGTCTCTGCGGATGTCACCTTCCGCGAGACTCAACCTTTTTTTTCGGATTCTCTCCCTACTCCTTTCCCTTCAGCTCCTTCACCTCCCTCCATCCCACGACCAGTTCTCCCCGTTACGACGTCGTTGCTACCGGTTCCACCAGCTCTACCTCCTGTACCACCCGCACCTCCCATCATCCGGGTCTATACTCGTCGCCCCCCTTGCTCTATGGCCCCACTGCAGTCCGCCTCCACCACGGTCACTCCGCGCCCGGACGATCAGGTACAGACATCCACCGCTCATCCTCTGGCTCATTACGTTTCTCTCCATCGCCTCTCTCCCCCTCTTCACACTTTTGCTACTTCTCTTTCCTCGGTTTCTGTTCCTAATTCTGTGCAGGAGGCGCTCCAACATCCTGGCTGGCGGGCTGCCATGGAGGAGGAAATGGCTGCTCTCTGGACTAACCGGACCTGGACTCTCGTCCCTCTCCCTCCCGGTCAGAAACCCGTTGGGTGTAAATGGGTGTTTGTTATTAAACATGCTGCTGACGGCACTATTGACCGCCTAAAGGCCCGCCTTGTGGCTCGTGGCTTTACCCAGCAGCAGGGCCTCGACTACGAGGAGACTTTTTCCCCGGTGGCCAAACTCAACACAGTCCGGGTTCTCCTCTCTGTTGCGGTACACCGCCAGTGGCCCTTACTCCAACTGGATGTCAAGAATGCGTTTCTGAACGGTGATCTCCAGGAAACCGTCTATATGCAACAACCTCCCGGGTTTGAGACCACGGGGGAGTCTCAAGTCTGCCATCTTCGAAAGGCTCTTTATGGTCTCAAACAGTCTCCCCGGGCATGGTTTGACAAGTTCAGTAAGGCCCTCCGGGAGATTGGTTTTACTCGAAGCTCCGCCGACTTCTCGCTCTTCACTCGCCACCGATCTACAGGGACCGTCCTTCTACTCGTCTATGTGGACGACATCATTATTACTGGGAACGACTCGAATGGGATACTGGCGGTCAAACTTCATCTGAGCACAGTTTTTCAAACGAAAGATCTGGGTCCCCTTCGATACTTCTTGGGCCTAGAAGTCGCCAGACGGTCAGATGGGTTGATCCTCTCTCAGCGAAAGTATTGCACTGACCTTCTTCATGACGCGGGTTACTCAGGATGTAAGCCAATTGACACCCCAATGGATGTCAATCACAAGTTATGCGCGCAGGCCTCTGACTCCGATACCCTACTAGATAATCCAGAGTATTACCGTCGCCTAGTTGGGAAATTGATATACCTCACAGTAACCAGACCAGATATCTCCTTCGCTGTTGGTATCGTCAGTCGATATATGCATTCCCCCAGGAGCTCTCATCTTCAGGCGGTTGAACGCATTCTCAGATACCTCAAAAAGGCTCCTGGACAAGGACTGGTGTACAAAGTATCTTCTTCTACTCCGACTCTGGTAGCCTACTCGGATGCTGACTATGCTGGGTCCCTCGATGATCGAAGGTCCACCAGTGGCTTCTGCACGTATTTTGGAGGACATCTGATCACCTGGCGGAGCAAGAAACAAGCGGTCGTTGCTCGATCATCAGCCGAGGCAGAATACCGGGCTATGGCATCAGTGGTGTCGGAACTAACGTGGCTTGAAAGTCTTCTCACCGATCTGGGTGTAAAGCTTCCTTCACCAGCTCTTCTCCTCTGTGACAGTCAAGCTGCTATACACATCGCCAAGAACCCAGTCTTTCACGAGAGAACTAAACATATTGAAGTCGACTGTCATTTTATCCGGGAAAAGGTTCAACTAAAGAAGATCGACCTCAGACATGTTCCGGGTACTGAACAAGTTGCGGATGTCCTCACAAAGGCCTTGTCTAGTACCCTCTTCTATCAATGTCTGTCCAAGCTTGGCGCATACGATTTGTATGCTCCAGCTTGCGGGGGAGTGTTGGAAAAGCCCATGTATAAAGGCCCAAAATAGGCCCATTGTACTCTCTCTTCTTTAGTCCCACATCTTGTATAGGATTTTTTCCTCTCTTCTCATCTCCTATATAATTGTATTCTCTCCTTGTATTTAGTTACACAATCAATACATACAAGTTTTGACTTCTCTCTACAGTGAGGAAGACGAGTGGAAGACAGCCTTCAAGATCAAGGATGGCCTGTACAAGTGGCTAGTCATGCCATTTGGGCTATCTAATGCCCCTAGCACGTTTATGCGAGTTATGACGCAGGTGTTGCGGCCCTACATGGGCAAGTTTCTGGTAGTATACTTCGATGACATGCTGGTCTATAGCCAGACTCAGGCTGCCCGCCTCGATCATCTGAGACTTCTCTTTGACACCCTCCGCTAAGAGAAACTGTATGTGAACCTAAAGAAGTGCTCGTTCCTTTCCGAGTCTGTTTACTTTCTGGGGTTTATTATATCGTCTACTGGAGTACATAGATTCCAAGAAGGTCAAATCCATTCGGGATTGGCCTGTGCCTGCGAATATTCACGAGGCTCGAAGCTTTCACAGACTTGCCACCTTCTATAGGAGGTTTGTCCAGGGGTTTATACGATCATGACCCCCTTTACGAGCTGTCTCAAGAAGGGAGAGTTTCAGTGGACCCCCGCCGCCACTAGAGCCTTCAAAAAAATTAAGGAGAGACTGACGACGGCTCCTGTCCTACGATTGCCGGATTTTAACCGCACATTTGAGGTCGCATGCGATGCGTCAGGAGTTGGTATAGGTGACGTATTGAGTCAGGAGAGACACCCAGTTTCTTACTTTAGTGAGAAGCTGAATGAAGCGAAACAGAAATACTCGAATTATGATCGAGAATTTTATGCCATAGTCCAGTCTCTGCGTTACTGGAGACACTATCTTCTTCCCCGGGAGTTTGTGTTATATTCCGACTACCAGGCGCTACGCTACCTCGACTCGCAACGCAACCTGGGACACCAACATGTGAAGTGGGTTGAATATCTGCAGGACTTTCATTATGTTCTCAAGCATCGAGCTGATGTTGAGAACAAACCGGTTGATGCGTTGAGTCGTCGCGTATCCCTGTTGCAGACAATGACTGCGAGCTTAGAGGGACTGAAGAGATTGATACCGAACTATCTGGCGTGCCCTGGTTTTGGCGAGATTTACACCGCCCTGTCCCAAGACCCACCCGACCCTGTTGAGGGGTATCAGATTTATGAGGGATATCTGTACAGTGGCTCCCGCCCATGCATTCCCCAGACATCTTACCGTGATTATCTGATTTGGGAGCTGCATGCGGGCGGGGCCGCAGGACACTTCAGGCGAGATAAATCCATAGTCATTGTCGAGGACCGCCTCTACTGGCCCGACGTTAAGAAGGACGTAGCTCGCGTTGTTCGCCACTGCCGTATCTGCCAGATGGCAAAGGGAACTAAGCAGAGCACGGGTTTGTACACGCCTTTACCTGTCCCACACCGCTCTTGGGAGGACATTAACATGGATTTTGTTCTCGGACTTCCCCGCACCTTACGTCCTTACGGAAATACGACTCCATCTTCGTGGTGGTTGATCGATTTCGAAGATGGCGCACTTCATTGCCTGCCGCAAAACGGCAGATGCGACTCACATTGCATCTATATTCATGAGGGATGTCTTTCGATTGCATGACCTGCCCAAGTTGATCGTGTCAGACCGCGATGTGAGATTTATGAGCTATTTTTGGAAGACCCTGTGGCATAAGACGGACACTATTCTTATCACCCACAGACAGACGGACAGACGGAGGCAGTGAATCAGAGTTTAGGGAATCTTTTGCGGTGTCTGGTAGGAGAGCATGTAGGTAGTTGGGACTTAGATCTCCCTGTTGCAGAGTTTGCCTACAATAGCTCAGTCAATAGGTCTACCGGGTTGAGTCCATTTCATGTAGTATCAGGATATGACCCTAGAAAGCCTATAGATCTCGTCCCGAGTCCTTTAGAGTCGCGCCCTAGTGAGTCTGCTGAGTCATTTGCACAGCATTTGCATGAGTTGCATGAGTCGGTTCGCCGACGAATAATAACAAACAATGAAAATTATAAAGCCCATGCAGATAAGCGAAGGCGAGAACAAATATTTTTGAAGGCCAAAAGGTAATGGTACGAATCCGCCCAGAGAGGCTCCCTTCGGGACCTGCCAAGAAGTTAAGCACCAGACGAATGAGTCCGTACTCTGTTATTAGTCTTTTTGGGACAAATGCCTACCGAATCGATATCCCGGCTATTATGAGAATTCACCCGGTGTTTAATGTTGAGGATCTGACTCCATACTACGAGCCTCATGAGTATGTGGACCCGAGCAGTGGAGATACCCAACCACCCCCACCCTCACTGTCGTTACCGTACCACCCTCATATGTCCCCACCGTCTGATGGCCACCCTAGTCCACCCACTGTTGACATTCACTCACCTGGGAACCCGTCTTCTTTGGTTTCACCGCAGGCACCACCGATCGCACCAGGATCCACCCTTCGAGAGATGAGAGATGAGTGCATCACAGAGATCAGATCCCATCAGTTTGTTCCCACCACAGACAGACCACGATGCCGCTACTTGGTACACTAGCAGGGCCTCCCCGACGCGGACGACACTTGGATACTACCGGCAGAGCTTGATCGACTCTCCCCTGGACTGCGACCTCAGTACGATCATCTCCATTCATCGGAGATGAAAGCTTTTCAATCGGGGGGAGTTGATGAGAGTCCATCGAATCATGCACCTGGAGGGGTTCGCCGCAAGGCGGGACCCACGTTCATTTATTCGCGCAGGAAGACTTGATCGGATCGCCGACAGAACTCCGCGGTTGCGTCCGGGAGGTCGCCGCGAGTCAAAAAACTATATTAGTTTATTTTTTCAGTTTATTATTGATGTATTTTAAGGGCCTAACCCACCGGCCAATCATAGCCATTGATGGGGAAGCCCTAGCTTTTCTTTTCTTATAAATAGGAGTCTTGAGGGCTGAATTGAACCATTGCAGAATTTGGAGACTTCAATTCTCGGATTCCAGCGATCACTCCCCGGTGTCGACGCCGTGGAACCCTAGGTGACGACTCCTAGGCGCTCAAACTCCCCCCAAGGTACTGCCCATCCATAGCCTTCTTCTTCCCCCTCCGAAACCCTCATTCGCAACCCCTACAGCCCCTACAGCCCCCAAATCCCAACCCCTACCGCCGAACACTGCTCACAGTAATTGTTCAACGGAATCACCGTTCACCGGAATCACTGTTCACCCGATCACTGTTCATTCAGTTGCTGTTCACCGATTACTGTTCACCGAAATACTGCCCACCGAAATACTGTTCACGCCGACCCTCCACTTCTTCCCTCCCGTGGATCCACCCTCCGTTAGCCATAATTTCTTGGATCAATTCAGATCTAAGAATTTCAGCCCCGATCCGTTATTTCCACCTTTTGTTCATCACCCCTCCACCCGGATCCAACCCTATATATCGGATCCACCCTTCCCCGGCCCGGAACTACTTGTACGTGGTCGGATCTACCCATTTTCACTCCGCCGGTTTCACCTTCGATCGCCGATCTATACATCCGGATCCTAATTCTTCAGTGCCTCGGTTCAGCCCTCTACTTTGTGAGCGTTTGTAGTATTGTATTATTTGATTCAACATTTTCAATTGGTGATTTATTATATTTTGCTGTAATTCCTGTTTGTAGAACTTTGTTTTGGTGCCCTAATAACTTGCAGGAGGAGACATTCGCCGCGCGCTTCGCTTTGGCCCTCCGAGCGGAGGAAAGCCATTATAATATTGCCAAAATAAATATTTGTTTTTCTATTTTAATATCTGTGTGGTGCTGAATTTTTTATTGCTTAAATTTATTCGTCAAAATATCGATCATTGCATTGCATGTAGGTTTGGATTAGCGTGTCAACGTTGCACTATCACCTAGCGTTATAGGTTTTGTGCACCAGTAGCCTACCCCTATATCACATTCCAATTAGGATTGCATCTTAGAGCCTCCACATTCATAAGCTACATTGCATCACTCACTTACTCTTTGATGCATTGAACAAGGTAATGTTTTTTTAATGAACTACTCAACTGCTGCGTGAATTAACTCCTCAGTTACACTTGATGAGGTGGGTGCAACACCAGCACTCATGTATACATTACAAAGTTAAAAAGTTAAGAAGTTTGTGATGGGGGACAAGCACTAGTTCTTAGTAATGAATAAGCTCTTTTTATATTTGCTTCTTGCTGCCATGAATGAGTTGCTAAAGGTATATCTAATTTTTCCCCATTTGTAGGAAGGACCTCAAAAACTGCTAAGGTTTTGTCTTGGAGTTTGTCTCTTAAATCTCCTCATTCGAATAAAGGTGCCTGTGGCAAAAATTGTGAATCTTGCAGTCCTGGTAAACATCGCATAACGCTTGAAAAGATCTATGCTGAAGAGGTGATTCTTTACAAGGAGGTCAAGGTAGAACTTATATCCCATTACATCTTAGCCCTGATGTAGCTTTTAAAATATTTAGAAACTATTATTTTGATAGTGGGGAAATTTGAATTAGTTTGATTCTTTACCCAGTAGAATTAAGATCTCTTCTATCATTGGACATACTTAATAATTCCAATCATGCTCCCTTGTACGTCTCATTAACATATCACGGCCTTTCTCAACTATTTTCATGCACATATTAGTTGTCTAATTATTACTATCTTATCTGTAATAGCTACTAATTTCACCAAGTTTGTAAGCATAATTATCTCCCACTCTGTAGTTCATAAAATTTTTCCTTACATTCTTCATAAAAATGCTTAAAAAAACCACTCTTAAAATATAACTTTATTGAAAAGGTTATTCACCTCATTTCTTTATTTCACTTGTGGAGTTCATGTTTACCAAGATTTTCTGTGTTTGAGTACTAACTTCAAAACTTTAATTTCTATCTTGAAATTGGTATCAATAATTTAATTCTGTTGATTTCTGTTTTAATCATTTTGTTCTATGTATTTCAAATGTTTTGGAGTGTGAATATCAATATCGATTACCATGGTTTTACACTGGATTTCCTCTGGCATTTATGCCATTTATTAAATTATTTTTGAATTATCTTTTTTATGGTTCTACATTGGATGTCCTCCGACGACTGACATTCATCTTATTAAATAAATTATGTAAGAATTTTATTATTTTAGTACGATGATTCTTTATATTTACGTCCTTTTTGTGTATTAGCTTCTACCTACCACATTAGTTATTGCATCTCTTTCATGTTTTCTTTATTACTTCAGATTCTAGAGGATCTGCCACTAATTTTAGTTTAGTGGATAATACCCATATCTTAAAATGTCAACTATAACCACTTCAACAACATTGCTTGATAACACCATCATTAAATGCCACCATCACAAGATTTGCTAAACCTTTCTTCTCAAAAAGAGTCATTGTTTGTTAGTTTCTAATATTTCCATATGATGCTGCTCGGCTCTGCATTAAAATAGAAATTGTTGGTAATATATTCTGACATAAGGAAACCAATATAACATTGTGCATAGATTCTAAGCACATCCATCTGTAATGAATTGCCTTTCGGTTGTGTCCATAGATTCTAACATGCTATTAGTGCAAGTTAGGCTGATGACTCACTCCCACATCACTCAATTTGAATGTATAGTCTCACATCGGAAAACCATTATATTTGTTAAATGCACTTCATATAAAAGGACTGGGATTCATTCACGGTATAACCCTAACAAGGAGAAAAAGTAACATGGTATCAGAGGGAGGTTAGGAGACTGTGAAGATGACTGAGGAAGAGGAACGAGAGGCGGTGACCCTGGTGGAGACTGGGTGTGAGATAACTCAGAGGAATGTGACACAGGCGGTGGTATGGAGAGAAAAAGAACGTCATCAACTTTAGTAGAAGTGTGAGTAGAGGAAGAAGGAGACGAAGGCGAGGATGAAGCAAAAAAGTGGCGGTCCTCAACAAAAGTAACGTCTCGAGAGATATGAATACGACGAGCAACAAGATCATAACACCTATAGCCCTTGTGCTCAAGACTATAACCGAGGAAAACACAAGCGGTGGACTGAGCAAATAATTTAGTATGCTCACGAGGAGGAAGAAGAACATAACATAAACAACAAACACACGTAGGTGATCATAAAGAGGAGGACGATCAAACAGACGCTCACCAGGACTGCTACCCTGTAGGAAAGTAGATGGTTGAAGGTTGATAAGATAGACTGTAGTGGATATGGCTTCAGCCCAGAAGTGAGGAAGCACATGAGAGAAAATAAGAAGAGTGCGAGCCGTCTCAATGATATGACGATGCTTCCTTTCCGCAGTGTTGTTTTGAGAATGAGCACCAGGACATGAGAGCTGAGGTAGAGTACCATGAGAGGCCAAAGGATCACGAAAAGCATGTGATAGGTATTCCCCCCTGAATCAGAGCTAAACATGCGGATGGACGTGTAAAACTGGGTACGCACAATGAATACAAAGTCAACGTAAATGCGAAAGAAATCAGTACGTGTACGCATCATATAAACACATGTATAACGAGAGAAATCATCAACAAAGATAACATAATAACGATGACTACCTTTTGAAATAAAGGGGGCAGGACCCTATACATTAGAGTGAACTAAAGCAAAAAGAAAGATGATCGAGACTCGCTGGATCGATATGGGAGTTGTAGCTGTTTGCCAAGCTTACAACCCGTACATGAGTGCGAGCGATCAACAAGCATACGACCTAAGAGACCCTGGAGAACAAGATAGGATAACCGAGCTCCACTGGGATGACGAGACGGTGATGCCACTGCGGAAAGTTGACTGACAAAAAACAAATGGGAGCTGCAACAGAGGAAACTGGTAGTGAAGTGGATGAGAGAAGCCGGAAATGGTCGAGCACATAAACCCTTCTATGGCGACGGCCAGTTCTAATGATTGTCCCGATATGACGATCTTGCACATTACACAAAAAGGCATAAAAAATAACAAGATAACCTTGAGAAACAAGCTGACTAACTAGTATTATATTCATGGAAAGTTTAGGAACATAGGCAACATCGTAAATGTGAAAATGGGCGGTATGCAGAGTACCACAATTAGCAACGAGCAAGGTGGTGCCATCAGCAATGACGACACATAGGTCAGAAGAAACAGACCGACAAGAATGTAAGGGAGCTGCATCAAAGGTCATATGAAAAGATGCACCAGAATCAAGTAACCAGGAAGCCTTAGTGATACCTACAGAGGCAGATGCAACCGCTGAATCGGTCTGAGAAACGGAGTCATGGCTGACAACAGATGCTGAGGACGATGATGCACGACTCTGAGAGAGCTGCATGATCTGATCAGGAACAGAGGTAGGACTGTCAGGAGGAAGTGGCAGGATAGGAGGAGCTCGATGATGTGCCCCATGCTGACTTTGGGCACGCTGTAACTTGCGACACTTTGAATGAATGTGTCCCAAATTGTGACAGTAGTGACAACGAGGAACACGACGATGTGATGGCCCGGAGCCTGGTGGTGCGCCTGGCAAAATACTGGGTAAAACCCCTGAAGACGGGCGATACGGATCAGGTGCACTAACACCAGAAGAAAGAGGTAAGACCGGTATATCAGGTACTGAGAAGCCGTGCTGAGGAGCAGCGAGAACAGAGTGTGGCGAGGAGGCAGGGCACATGCCCTCCAAAGAGTGAAGACGAGTCTCCTCAGCGACAACAACAACAAGACAATCACGTAGGGATGGAGGAGCAACTCGGTGCATCAGCTGAGCACGAGCAGACTCGAACTCAGGTCGAATACGCATGAGAAACTCATACATCCGCAGGCGATCCCTCTCCTCAGCAATAGTGGTGCAACAAGCACACGTGGGGCAACCAGAGGTAGACATCCCATCCAGTTGGCGCCATAAGTCACTGAGCTCCGCAAAGAAGGTCTGAACGGAGCGGTCGTGTTGATAGGCTGAAGCAAGTGTCTGCACTAAGGAGTACTTCTGCGCCTGGCTGGAGGGCAGATATAACTGACATAGATGATCCCATATTTCCCTGGTAGTCGGACTGACAAAGAATGACAATAATCTGGGCGTCATCATCATGCCACTTTTTTCAATCTGTCCCACCGGTGATAGAAGGAGAGGACACATCTGTTCCACTAGTTACAGAAGGAGAGGAAGCATTGTCAACGAGAATGAGTGTTGGAGTCGGAGTGGATCCATCAAGATGACCCAAAAGTTACAATCCACGAAGAAGCGCGCGAATCGTAGAAGACCATTCAAGGTACTCTTGTTCCTCACTATGTTCCCACCGATTGTCAGCTTGCCGATTTGCTCACTAAGCCTCAGACTCATGCTCAACATGAGTTCCTTCTCTCCAAATTTTTGGTGTATGATCCCCCGTGAATTTGAGGGGGGGTGTTAGATGCGCTTCATATAAAAGGACCGAGATTCATTCACGGCTAACAAGGAGAAAAGGTAACAATATTATCTCGTGCAGCAACCGTTATGGTTCTAATCCCATTATCTTAGCCACTAATGCCTCCAAAAATGATTCTCAAGCTAAATGTTAAGTAAACGTTTTAAGGAAGTAATCAACAAGCAATGTTAATCCCATTACAAGTGGATAACGTTGAACTAGGAAAGGAGAAATAACTATTTATCTTTGGAGATGAGGAGAAATATGGTAACAACAGAATTTGAAACCAAAAAATTTCCATCACTCCCCTTTTAGCTGGTCAGTTGATGTCTTCCATTCTCATCTTATGTATTTCTTTCTTGAAATCTCCTTCTTGACAATCCTTGGTTGAGCACACACCTACTTGATCTTTAGTTGACATGCAGTACTAATAAAGCTAATATCCAACCGATCATTTATGAAATGTAGATCAACCTCAATGTACTTCAATCAATTGTTTTGGATACGCAAAAATAAGTTTACTAGTTCAAAAACCCCATGAGCATAGCCCTAATTTCAGCTTCATTACTAGCGTGCGGACGTATTCATTACTAGTGTGCGGACATATTCATTACTAGCGTGCGGACATTCAACTTCTTGCTTTATAAAAAAGTTCGGTGCTTTAAGATCAATCTTCTCTCAAACCTTTGATCATGTATAGTCAATGTTTTAAATGTCGGATGTCAGGTACATATCGGATTGGGTTTTTAAATATCGGATGTCGGATGTCGGAGACATGTCGGAGACATGTCGGAGACATGTCAGAGACATTTGAAAATGTCGGATTTAGTATCTGTATCTAGCATAATATATTATTATTTGTTTTATAAGTTCTTTTTTATTATTTATATTGACAAACAATGATAAATGACATGTCTTTAACACCTTTTTTATTTGCATGTTAGTTCGACCATCAAGTAAATATTTCAATCAGATTGAGTAAAACAATAAATATTCAAGTACAATAAATAAAAGAATACTCTGAATCTCTTCGAAAAATGAATAATATTGTACCAAGTTTTTATAAATGAACCCCTGAGTATGCTGAAGATGATCCAGAAGCCTTCCAGGAGTAGCATATTTTTCTGACCTTGCACCAAAGGTGGCTAATGATGGAAATGCAAAATATTGCGGTCTTTTTTTATATGAGAATTTAAATTTGAATATTGTTCCACTAAGACAAGTTTAATGAAAAGGGATATACACAAACATATAACATAGATTATCAAGAGAGATTTTTGTAGCAAAATTAAACATCATGCAATCGCAATTTGCAAAATAAAACTCGTCCAAAAGTTAAACATGTTATCATGCTTCTGTCCAAAAGTTAAACTCGTGAAATACTCTCCTCGACTCCTCCAAAAGCTGAACCTGTTACAAATATCAATTACACGAATTAAAGACAAACTAAACATGTTAAACAACATTGTACACAAGTTGCAAGTCAACTTCTATTTGACTAACCTCAGTCATCCTCGATCCATTCCGAACGCATTGTTTGATTTGTTTCATCGTTATCTGTCTCGTAATCACCTTCTGAAATTTCCTCTTCAAATGAGGTCCTCCTCCGATGAAGCGGATAACTCTACTTCCTCTTCTTCATCGACACAATCTAATTTTCTTTTGCCTTTCTTCTTTGATGATTTAGTATTCAGAGTCATTGAAGATTGACGAGACTCACGCGAGCTTTTTCTTGGTTCTGTATCAACATCCATACACTCCGCCACTTGCTGCCAAGTCAACCCCTCTCCAGGAAAGACCTCATCATCTTCATCATCAATTGATTTCTTTGAAGAACTGGAGCCCACCAACCACTCTGTCAATTTTCCATCTTCAAAGTTTTTGGCAGCTATTGGATCTCTTTTAGCATCCATTGACCTTGTTTTTAGAGTAGCATTGAATTTTACGAAGACAAGATAATTCAATTTTTATGATCCAGTCTATTTCTCTTTTTTGTATGAATCTGTAATTTATAAAGTCAATCAATCCAATTAATATAAAATTTGAGATAACCAATATATAAAAATTTAATCACAACTTATAAATAAATAATAACTTACCAACTCAAATGTACTCCAATTTCTTTCACAACCTGAAAAGCTAGTAGTCAATCCGAGAATACGTACTGTCATCATGTCTCTCAAATCAGGTGCGTCATTCCCATTAAACTTCCACCAATTCACTAATTATATTTAAACAAAAAATAGTAATAAAAAAATTAGCAACATGCAATTATAAAAAAACTATTCAGTAAAACAAATGAATAATTTAAAAAATTTAAAATTATTTATACCAAGATCAAGAGAGCTATTGAGACTTTGTCTCTTTACAATTTCTCTTCCAAAAGATCCCCTCTTATTTCGATAAAGGCATATTTGGTCAGCAATACGATCTTGAAGAGCCACATCCCTCCCATACATCTTAGACATACAATCAATTACCGCATCCATGTATTTACCGTCTTTCTCCATTTTTTCCCAATTTGCAAAATAAAAGTATGGATTAAGGTAATGACCTACAATATGAAGAGGAGTGCTCAACTTACTATCAATCCTTCTTTCAATTAGCTTCCATATGGGAAGATACCGAGATTCATTACGATTTAGAGCTATCTCAATTTCTTCTTTAGCCTTTAGCATATCTCCGTATATCCACCCCATAGAAGGCTTATCTCCATCAGCTCTTCTCAACACTTCACTAAAGGAACAAAT
Organism: Platanthera zijinensis; assembly: GCA_039513925.1. Classification (NCBI taxonomy): domain Eukaryota; kingdom Viridiplantae; phylum Streptophyta; class Magnoliopsida; order Asparagales; family Orchidaceae; genus Platanthera; species Platanthera zijinensis. The sequence continues at coordinate 166,847,407 of CM077091.1, forward strand.
ATACTAACAACAATCTCCGTATCTTTCCAAAATTTCACATTATATACAATTGCATCAGTCTGTAATTTTAAATAAAGCAAAATAGATCATAATCATTTAAGAACTAAGAAGTAAGAAGTAACACAAGTTAATCATAATTTAATTATAAAACAAAGTTTTGTATTTTACCCTTTTTCCAGGTGGTGTGCTAGCTAACTTTGAGTTTTCCCATTTTTGCGATGAGAACATATTCCTTAGCTCTTTCTTCTTATCCAAAATGCTTTGCAAAGACAGAAATGCAGTAGCAAATCTAGTCACTTCTGGCCGAATAAGTTCATGAGAATTTAAATCCTTTGTAAATTGCCTCAACAAATCAAGAGAAATGGTATGTCCATATATAAAGACTGTCAAAATACGATCAAGGGTGATGACATTTTTTATTTGCCTTATTTTTGCAATATCTCCAAGTAATAAATTAATTGTGTGAGCTGCATAGGACGTCCAAAATATGGCAGGTCTTTTCATAGATAGCATCTTTACCGCTAACATATTATTAGATGCATTGTCCGTGACAACTTGCACCACATTATCTTCTCCCGGTCCAGACTCAGATCCGATAGCCTCGTCAACAAAATCAAAAATGAATTTTCCATCATGAACGTCAGTTGAGACATTCCTTGACATCCAAAATGCTACTTCTGCTTCACAGTGAACCATAATATTCATAATACTCCTTTCATTTCCGTCACTCCATGCATCAGTCATAATGCTACAACCACTCAACCTACAAGTAGCGGTGAATGTGTTTAATGATTCTCTTGTTCGCTCAACCTCTTTCTTGAGATGTTTTTGACTCAACTTATATGGTGTGGGGCCTTTCAACCCTTGCCCACACTGCCCAATAGCTTGTAACATGTGATCAAAGGAAGGAAGCGTCACAGAATTAAAGGAAACACCGGCCTCGTATATCCATCTTGGGATATATGTGTTTGTATCCTCCCTTATTTTCTTCTTCCACCTATCTCCTCCTAATGCCAACTTCCCACTTTTACTTGTTTATCCAACACTATCCGCAGGTATTTGGAAATGTATATCCAAAGGTCCCTTTGTCTTCATTTTAGAAAACAAACTCATATGCGATTGAGAGTTGTCTTCTGAATCCATTGCACCTACAACTACTACTTCATCACGGTCTGCCTCCAATCTGGCGATTTTGGCTTCTTTCAGTACTAGTTGTGACTTTAAAGCAGCATCAACTTGATTTTTCACCTCTGCTAGTACTTTTGTGCATGGTTTAACATTGCCTCGTATCCCAGCTAGATGAGCCTTCAACCGACTCACCCCTCCACTTAGTACTTGAATGCAATACCGACATCGAATCCTATTTGTGTCCTTCACATCAACCTTCTCACCGTGAGACCAAAAAGGATCTCTGCCTAGCTTAGTACTTGATTCCTTTGTTGAAGTTTCAGACGACATCACGAGTTCTACTTTTAATAGCAGGGCTTGGTTGATCTGTAATTAGAGAGACATACACTGATACATATGAATAAAGTATAACTGTATAAGAAAGCTCAAAAAGAGCTATAATATAATTAGAAAAACCAGCTCGTAATATTCAAACACAACCATGGTTCAAAGTAACTTACGCATCAGATGGAACCCCATGATTACATTTTTTTCTGCCACAGTACCCAACACTTTCAGATATTATCATATTCAAATTGTTGAATAATAACAATCATAAGTAATTATTGATTGTTATCACAAAATTCTCTCCACACTCTCTTGTGAAAATTTCTACTACAAGCTCTTAAAAAGAGTCTGAAGTAGAAGTTGCAGAAATGTATATGAATCATAAAACAAACCAGCAAACATATTTTTACCTATAACGGATTTGTGCAATATCTCTTCTGAGCTGTTTAGTAGCAAGTAGGATGTAGTAAATCGAAACCTGGATATGTCAATCTTAAAATAGTTTAGTTATCAATTTTCCAATACGAGTTAAATCCTGAGGGATGTTCCTATGTAAGATGCAGGGTATACTAAAGCCTAACGCGTGAGGTAGGGTTCAGGTCAAGTTCAGGATTTAATAAAATCTATACAAAATTTGTTTGGCTAAATTTACACAGATTCTAGCCTAAGTCCTGGTGGAAAAAAGTACGCCTTCTAACTAAAGAGGTATTCATGCCATGTAACCGCCTTCTTGAAAAATCCTTGAGGTCATCAAGAAGAACCTACAACGACAACATCTAAATCCGGATACATATGAAGGTAGTGAACCCCCATTGCAGATGAAAAAAGCAATCAATTAAAAAAACAGCCAGCACACAAAGAACCGGAAGTGGCTGGTGTGGACAAATGTCGAGCAAAATAAGACAGACTAAAACAGAGAAGGAAACCACAAGCAGGTATCACGAATCAACCAAAAAAAGAAGCTTACCGCCGACGAAGGAGGAGTAGGAAGTGGCTTCGTTCACTGCTCACCGCCAACGGAGGAGGAAGAGGGGAAGGAACCGGAAGTGGCTTCGTTTACTGCTCACTGCCGATAGAGGAGGAGGAAGGAGCATGGCTACGATCGCTGCTCAACGCCGACGGAGGAGGTGGCCGGCGACAGAGGTGGAGGGAGGAGCGAACTTCGTTCGTTCTCTCCTCAACGACGGATCAAAGATTTTTAGGGCACGGGGCAGTGAGGCACGGCTCGGTTTAGTTTTTATAGGAAATAAAAAAAAATGAAAAAAATAAAATGTTTGCCGACTTTTTATAAGTCGGTTTCGGCCGAAATTTCGGTTTTGACCGAAATTTCGGCCGATTTTAATAAAAATGAAAAATTCTTCTTAAATTGAAAAAGCATATCGGTTTTACTTGAAATCCGACATGTCGGCCGACATGTCGGACATGTCGGCCGACATTTAAAACACTGTGTATAGTTAGCATCCATATATGTTTCATAGTGAGATCTCTTCTTTTTGGGAACAAGATCCTCTTGATCTATCGTTGTAAGTAATCGTACTCGCCCACTCATAGATGTCCCATGGAGTTGCAAATGATGATGATTGGAAGTCACAATGTCCAAATTCGAAGCCTTGGATGTGGAGGATAGCACACCCAATAGTTTGGGGAACAATTGTATCAGTTGGATCTATCGTGCTTCACTGTGTGCGGTATTTTCGGAGTCTGCACTATGAGGTTGGTGGGAAAGCTTCATAACTACAACATAATCCTGATTGATAATGGGGCAAGCCACAACTTCTTCTCCATGGAATTGACAACTCGATTACACCTTCACATCCACAGTCACTTAGATTTAGTAATCTTCCTTGGGGATAGCCACCGGACATCTACTAACGGGATTTGTTGCAACCTTCAGATGTAAGTGCGCACTCACCTGATCACAATTGATTTTTTTATGCCTTCGTCCTAGGCGGTGTCGGCACATGGGGTTTGATTGTTACTTACACTAAGCATAGAGGTCCTTGTAGTTGGAAGGGCAATCACAGATGCTCCAGGATGATATTTCTCTGAGGACTCCAACCTACTTTAAAACAATTTAGAAGACCTCTATGCCTTCCTATGGCATATGAAGGAAATTACCCCATCTGACATCATGACCAACGACAACACATGGAAGCATCCCCATCCTCAATCGATTCTTGACTCCCACTCCCAACTTTTCTCTGCTCCACAAAGGCTTCCCTTCACAATTCTATAAACGACAACATCCCTCTCTTACTAAGGTGCCAACGCATTTCTGACAATATCATTATGTTTACGTCCAGGATGAAAAAATTGAGATGTCAGTCATAAAGATGTTAGCTGCATGTACTATCCCGTTGAGCGCTAGCTCTTTTTCAAGCCCAACGCTCCTTGTCTGCAAGTAAGACATTAGTTGGTAATTTTGTGCCGATTATCAAGAACTGAACAAAACGACAATGAATGATAAGTTTCCCATTCCAATTATTTAGGAGTTTCTTGACGAGCTTTGTAGACTACTTACTTCTCCAAGATAAACCTATGTTGAAGTTACCATCAAATATAAGTTCGCTCGGATGATTTCAATAAAACCACCTTTTGGACACATGACGAACATTGCATGATTTTGGTCTTTACCCTTCAGTTAGACCAATGCCCCTTCACCTTCCATGCTCACCATGAAAACATCTTCCGCAAAGTGTGGTTAGGCACACTTTATTAAAATTGATGATATATTTGTGTATAGCCTCACATGGTGAGTTCATCTCAATTATCTCAAGGGGACACTCAACACCTTGTAACAATGCTCCCTTTGTATGAACTCAAATAAGTGTTCCTTTGGTCAATTGAAGATCCTATAGTTGAACCATACCATCTCCGCCCATAGTGCCTCCATGGACCAGGTCAAGGTCACGGTGGTTCTCCAATTGCTACAGTTGCAGTTTTTGAGATGTGCGTCTTCCTCGCCCTGCCTGTCTTTTATTGTCAATTTATCCGCAATTACAGTAGAAAACCCTGGCCAATGAAGGGTCTTCTCAAAAAGAGTGCAACCTCCATTTTATATTAATATTTCAAGGTTGCGACAACTTTCACCGAATTCTAACAGGATTTGGTGCCCACTCTAGTCCTAACTATGAATGATTTTTCTTTGCCCTTCCTCATCGAGATTGATGTCTATAACACAAGTATTTGTGCAATACTCTTACGAGATTCCCGTCCCGCCACATATTTTAACTATTCCTACTCCACAACTGCTTAGTGTCGTTGACTGGCCTTCATTGAGTGTTAGCGGAGTTTCACAATAACTGGACTGCCAGGCATGTCAAGAAATTTTGAGCATATAAGCATCTTTCGACACCACTTTATTTGTGTGGAAAGCTTCGCCGTGTAAAATAGTCTGTGGCCTCTTGTCATGTTAATGAGGTAAGCACATGATGACATTCCTTGAGGGACTACTTCACCCTCTTCCAGCACCTGACTAAGTATGAGATGACATCATTATGAACTTCATCACAAGGCTACTTAAGTATACCGGGCATAATTGCATTTTGGTGGTGCTGGATCAATTATCGAAATATATACATATCCTTCCACTATGCCATCCCTGCACAACACTGAACGATGGCTAACATCTTCATCTACAGGGTAGTCTGCTTGCATGGATTTTTGAGATCCATAGTTAGCTAAGAGGTGCGTGAGGATAACACAATCAAATAAGTTCTCGTGGCTTGGCATCATTGATTGCCATCTGAGGCCATGCAGGTTGATCATGATAATTTCTGCGTCTAGGAGTCTTCCCTTGAGGACAAGACACATTTTTAAGATAGAGGTATGGTTGTGAAAGATGTTATGGCCTCGGACGCGCTGCGGTTCCGAGGATTCAAATACGCCAGAAGACCCAAAGAAGCGCCGGACAAAGACCGGGCTGAACCATCCGGTTCAGCCCGCAATTAATCAAAGAAGAGGGAGGGATGAACCGGTGCGGTTCAGCCCTCAATGGGGCCGGCCGGCCCTAGGGAAAAGGGGGCTCCATAAATACCCCTTTTCCCCCCTCTTTGGAGGCATGCAATTATCACTTTCAGGTATTCCTTCTTCTTTTTCGAAACCCTAGCCGCATTTTCATTCCTAGTTCCTCTTTTGCTTTGAACCCTAGCGGTAGCATAACATTTGGTATCAGAGCATCCTTCCTGCGACCATGGTTACACGTACGGAGGCGGAGACGACGCGTTTGGCCGCCATCGAGGAGAACTATGTGGCGTTGACGGATCTCGTAGCGGCAATCGAAGCAAGCATGAAGAACTCGCAACAACATCTGGAAGAACGCCTCGATGAGAAGATGGAGGAGTTGAAATCCCTCCTCTTGCAAAATCTGAAGGGGAAGGCGGTGAACGGCGCGGGATCCGACACGGAGGCGACAAACTTCCCTAACGGGGGAAGTGCGGGGTGCAGGAGTCAAGGAGGCGGGCCGTCGGGCTCCAGATCCGGCGCGGGATGTCCGCCGGATGCCGCGCGCGGGCCGACGGGCTCATTCCGCTCCAGCGGGCTTCCGGGCGGACCGCCAGAGGGCAGCGGCACGTACAGCGGCGGGTCTGCTCCCCTTGGTCGGGCGGCGGAGGTCACGGGAGGCTCCTGGGGGTCCGGCGGTGGAGCGGCTTCGACGTGGGGGTTCGAACAGCCCCTGCAGGCTCACGGAGGACCATTGCGGCAAGGAGGAGGGTTCGGGCAACCTTCGGGACAGCCATGGAGACCACAACACCAAGGGTTCGGACTGTTTCGGCCGACCGGGGCAAATGCGGTTCCTCTCGGAGGCGCCACGGGAATTTTTCCGCCCCAACCAGCAAACGTGCCGAATGGAGGATACGGCCCGACCAATATGGGACCGGGGAGAAATCCGGGATGGAACCATGGAGGAATTCAAGGAGATTTTGGGCAACCCGGGGTGATGGGACAGGATGGTGGCGGTTTGGGAGGGCCTTATCAGAGACCGTATATGCAGCCCAAACGGACACGGATGAATTTCCCCAAGTTCAGGGGAGGGGACGCCCTGGAGTGGATCCAGAAGACGGAGCTATTTTTCAAATATCAGGAGATCCCCGAGGCCCAGTGGGTACAACTGGCGGCCTTCCATCTGGAGGAGCACGCATATCAGTGGACGCAATGGTTTTTGCGGGGACGCACTTTTGCCCCGTGGCCGGAGTTCATAGAGGCTTTTTGGCTCGTTTTGGGCCGTTGGAGTATGAGGACGTAGAGGCTACCCTTCAAAAACTACGTCAGCGGGGAACCGTCACAGAGTATCGGACGGAGTTCAAGAGATTGGCGAACCGCGTCGCGTGGGGCGAGCAGACTTTGCTGAGTTGTTTCATCTCAGGGCTGAAGGACCACTTGCGAGACGAGATCCATGCCTACTTACCGCGCAGCCTGAGCCATGCCATCAGCATCGCTCGGATCCAGGAGGAGCGTTACAACAGGCAGCGGAACCGGATGACGACCAGGCCACCCGCGGCGGCACGACGAGAGCAGCCACCCCCCGTGCGGCCTACAGTTACAAGGTTGACATGGCCAGAGATGCAGGCCCGGAGAGAGAAGGGACTGTGCTTTAACTGTGATGAGAAGTACACCAAGGGGCACGCTTGCCAGAAGGTCCAGGTGTTCATGTTGCATGAGGAGGATGACGAGGAAGACCAGGTAGAGGCAGCCGTTGTGGAGGATCTGGATTTGGCGAATCTGGATTTGGTAGAGTTCGGGGTCTCCTTGCAGGCGATGGAGGGATGTGCGGCCCCGGTGACGCTCCGTTTCACTGGCTGGGTGGGCAAGGAGCGAGTGACCATTCTGGTGGATAGTGGGAGTACTCACAATTTCATCAACCCCACAGTCGCTTCGAAGGTGGGACAGGCAATTGACAGAGAGGCAGCTTTCCAGGTGATGGTGGCCGATGGGAGTAAGCTCAGGTGCGAGGGGGCGATGAAGGCGGTGGAGATCCGCGTGCAGGGCTATGTGTGCCACACGGATATGTACCTGCTTCCGATTCGAGGCTCGGACATGGTGTTGGGGGTCCAATGGTTACGGCAGTTACAGAGGGTGACCACCGATTAGGTTCGTTTGACGATGGAGTTCACCCAGCAGGGGAAGGATTATTGCCTGCAGGGCATTCGGTCTTCACCTTTGAAGGAGATTTCCGTGAGGAGCTTGCAGCGATTGGAGGAGCAAGGATCACCGATGGCCATGGTAGTCGGGGTAGAAGCCTTGGCCCAAGGTCCACCTGACATTCTAGAGAGGATACAGGTGCTTCTGTCCCAGTTCAGAGATGTGTTCCAAGAACCCCGGGGCCTTCCTCCGCCCAGGTTCAGGGATCACGGCATTCAGATGAAGGAAGGGGCTGCTCCACCAAACGTCCGACCCTACCGGTACCCGTACATTCAGAAGGCAGAGATCGAGAAGAGTGTGAAGGAAATGCTGGCAACCGGTATCATACGGCCGAGCACCAGCGCCTTTTCTTCACCCATCATCCTGGTGAAAAAGAAAGACGGGTCGTGGCGTTTCTGCGTGGATTATCGCAACCTGAATGATTCCACGATCAAGGATAAGTTCCCGATACCGATGATAGAGGAGCTCTTAGACGAGCTGCATGGGGCGAGTCTGTTTACTAAGCTGGACCTCCGATCCGGCTACCCCCAGATTCGGATGAAGACGGAAGACATCCACAAGACCGCGTTCCGCACACACGATGGGCATTACGAGTTCTTGGTGATGCCCTTTGGGTTCTCCAATGCCCCATCGACCTTCCAGGCCGTGATGAATGAGACCTTTCGGCCACTCCTACGGCGATCGGTGTTCATTTTCTTCGATGACATATTGATATACAGCCGGTCGTGGGAGGAGCATGTTGAGCACGTGGCACAGGTTCTTACCATTCTGCGGCATCATCAGTTCTATGCCAAGCTATCAAAATGCTCATTTGGACAGCCAGAGGTGGAATATTTGGGGCATCTGGTTTCGGTTCAAGGGGTCAGGGCGGACCCAAAGAAGATCGAAAGCATGGTGGAGTGGGCGCGACCGGCCAACGTGCGAGCACTTCGAGGCTTCCTGGGCCTCACTGGATACTATAGGCGATTCGTGAAGGACTATGGTAAGCTGGCTCGACTGCTTACTCAGCTCCTCCACAAGGAGTCCTTTACTTGGCATGAGGAAGCAGAGCAGGCCTTCTCCACCCTCAAGGAGGCTATGACGACCACGCCGGTGCTCGCACTGCCGGATTTCACCAAGGAGTTCGTGGTGGAGACGGACGCCTCAGGAGTGGGAATTGGGGCGGTTTTGATGCAGGAGGGGCGACCGTTGGCCTACTTCAGCAAGGCTTTGGCACCTCGGACTTTGGGCCTTTCCACTTACGAGAAGGAGATGCTAGCAATTTTACACGCAGTGACTTTGTGGCGTCCTTACCTGCTAGGCCACCATTTTAAGGTTCGCACCGATCACCAGAGCCTGAAGCACTTCTTGGACCAGCGGTTAGCATCTCCTCTCCAGCAGAAGTGGTTGACAAACTTGTTGGGGTATGACTATGAGATCGTGTACAAGCAGGGCAAAGAAAATTTGGTAGCCGATGCCCTATCCCGCCTACCAGAGAGCACTCTCTTCCATCTCTCGGTACCGTTGATCGAGTCCTTGGACGACATTCAGAGGGAGATAGCCACCGACCCAGAGCTCCAACCTATTGTGGAGGCCTTGTCTCAGGGCCAACCCACCATTCCAGGGTACCAGCTGATTGGCGGACATTTGTATTACCACGGGAGGGTGGTCATCCCCGCTTCGTCCCCTTGGAAGGAGATCATGTTACAGGAGTTCCACTCGTCCCCGACCGGCGGCCATGCCGGGGTGCTTCGCACCTTACAGCGGCTTCGGGCCAATGTCTTTTGGAGGGGGTTACGCCGGGACGCACAACGTTTTGTGCAGCAGTGTGATATGTGCCATCGGCAGAAGTATGAGACGTCCTCACCAGCCGGATTGCTAACGCCCTTGGAGATTCCCCAGCAGATCTGGGAGACGGTTTCGATGGATTTTATTGAGGGCCTGCCCCGGTCGCAGGGCAAGTCCGTGATCTTGGTCATAGTGGACAAGCTGTCCAAATACGGTCATTTCCTCGCTCTCAGCCATCCTTACACTGCGGAGACTGTTGCCGATCTCTTTGCCCGGGAGGTTGTGCGCCTACATGGTCTTCCGAGCTCCATCATATCGGACCGCGATCCGACCTTCATCAGCAAATTCTGGCAGGAACTTTTCCGGTTACAGGGCACCAAGTTACGCATGAGCACGGCAAACCATCCGCAGACGGATGACCAGACAGAGGTGCTGAACCGAGGGGTCGAGACGTATCTTCGTTGTTTTGTCATGGATGAGCCCCGCACGTGGACTCGATGGTTACACTGGGCGGAATACTGCTACAATACTTCGTATCACACAGCCAGTCGGATCACCCCGTTCGAGGTGGTATACAGGCGCTCACCACCCACTTTACGGTCGTATGAACCGGGCAGCACAGCTCTGCCAGCCGTGGATCGAGCGTTACGTGACAGGGATCAGACTTTGGCTCTCTTGAGGGACAATCTCTGGGTTGCACAGGACCGGATGAAGTTGCAGGCCGATAAGCACCGGACGGAACGGACCTTTCAGGTTGGGGACAAGGTCTTCCTACGACTCCAGCCTTACAGACAGCTTTCAGTTGCTCGCCGATCCAATCAGAAGCTAGCCCCACGGTTCTATGGGCCGTTTCGCATCACTCGACGAGTGGGGCCGGTCGCCTACACGCTGGCCCTTCCTGAGGGCTCTCGCATCCATCCCACCTTTCATGTTTCACTACTGAAGAAGAAGTTGGGGGCGACGGCCACAGTGCTCCCCTCTCTACCCGAGGCTACTGCGATGGGGGAGCTGCGTCCCAGCCCAGAGGATATCTTGCTGTCCAGATGGAAGAAACATGGCACGGAGTACCGTTCGGAGGTTCTGGTCAAGTGGAAGGATCTATCAGCCGCCCACAACACGTGGGTGGACTTCTTGGAGTTCCGGGAGTTATTAGAGCTGTCACGGTTCCGGTTCGGTTCCGGTTCTACTAAAACCACGAACCAAACCACTAAGATAACGGTTCTTCAAATTAGAACCAAAACCTTATTTGGTTTGACCGGTTCCGGTTCTGGTTCTGGTTCCAGCTTAATTTTTGGAACCGTTGTGTCAATGGTTCCGGTTACGGTTCAACAAGAACCAAAACCAAATCAGCCACTAACGGTTCGGTCCGGTTCCATGCGGTTCGGTCCGGTTCCAATCGGTTCCAACTAAAATAAAAATCAAGCTTGGCGAAATGAAATAAAAGCGGACTGCAAACAGTAAAACTCAAAACAACATCAAAATAAAAAAAATTATGTTGCGCACTTCTCGACGGTCTTTTCAACGATCGGTGAGATAGTATCAATCGCCTTCCTACGCGTTTAGACTTGCCACGACTTCTAGTTGGCTTGCGCATATCTCGTCGGCATGCTCAACCGTAACAACCGGCTACAATTAGTTGTCTTTCATGATTACTAATAAATAGTAGTTGTATATCTTATATATATTTTAAATAAAATATTTCAAAAAAAATATATAAGTAAAATTGAAAATATATTCTATAACTGTATAAAAAATCAAAAGTACACTGCAAAAATTGACTCAAAACCGCACCAATGTCAAATCATATCACATAGTTTTTATGCGGTGAAGTTTTGATCGGTCAAAAATCGATCTCCTTTAGTTCAATTACGATTTGGGTTCAAACTGCACCAGCTCCACTCGTGATATAGTAAGTATAAATATTATAGATAAAATATAAAATAATAACAATATAATAGTAATAATAATAATAAACGGGTTGCGGTTCGGTTCTACTTCGGTCCGGTTCGGATCGGGTCTAAAAATCTTGAAACCGCTTGAGACTTGTATGTTACGGTTCCGGTTCCGGTTCCGGACCGGATAATAAAATGTAAGAACCACACCCGGACCAATGTTGTTCACGGTTCCAAAATTCAAACCGGAACGCGAATAATTTGCGAACGGTTCGGTCTGGTTCTTTGCGGTTCCGGTTCGGTTCCGGTTCGGTTTGCGGTTTTCGGTTTTAAGTGACAGCTCTAGGAGTTATTTCCCGACTACCAGCTTGGGGACAAGCTACCTCTTGATGGGGAGGGGAATGTTATGGCCCCGGACGCGCTGCGGTTCCGAGGATTCAAATACGCCAGAAGACCCAAAGAAGCGCCGGACAAAGACCGGGCTGAACCATCCGGTTCAGCCCGCAATTAATCAAAGAAGAGGGAGGGCTGAACCGGTGCGGTTCAACCCTCAATGGGGCCGGCCGGCCCTAGGGAAAAGGGGGCTCCATAAATACCCCTTTTCCCCCCTCTTTGGAGGCATGCAATTATCACTTTCAGGTATTCCTTCTTCTTTTTTGAAACCCTAGCCGCATTTTCATTCCTAGTTCCTCTTTTGCTTTAGAACCCTAGCGGTAGCATAACAAAAGATGTGGATGACAGACTGGAAAAAGGAGACAAGTAACAAACTTGGTGTATGTACTTGTAGCAGGCAACACGAGAGACCCCGACGACCACAAAGGACACAACATCAAATAATCCAAGACGCAGTCCGACATTGAGTTCTAAATTACTTCTCTTATTAGTTTATTATATTTTTAGTATTTTGCGGTTATGCTCCTTTATGTTTGGGGTTTAAGTTGGGAGGCTATTTGTTAACTTCTTATGCTTGATAATTTGATTCTAACTGTAATGATCCAACCCTCATAATATTAGAAATATTGTTCGTTTTGGTTCGTCCCAGCTCATACTGAGCTGAACCACACAATTTTACTCTTTTCCATTAGTGATATACTAGCAGTTCCCAGGAGGTACCCATCCTAGGATTACTTCCACTGGAGACGTTTAACTATAGAGTCTCGAACACAACACCACTTGCTCCAAAAATGTGTCTTTGATATTGAGGGTTGGGTTGGTACAAATGACATTAGATTCAGACCTCTTGCAGTATGATGTGTGGTTCAGGGACGAACCATGCGAATTCTAGTGGGCCTATAGTATCCCGCATCTGGTGAGTACGACTCAATGAGGTCGGGGAGTGTTGTGGGGGTGGTTTAGCCCATACAAGGGAACTCCGATAGGATTCTAGGTGAAAGTAGGTGCACAAATGAATCGAATTTGCACCAAAATTAGAGTGAAAGTTGCTAGGTTTAAGAAATAATTCAAATACTCAGATATCAAAGGCGCCTTTTCGAACCTTCTTTTGGAGACTCCATAGTTAAGTATGCTCCGGTTGGAGTAATTTTGGGATAGGGACCTTCTGGGAAGTGCTTATAGGCCACATATGGAAAAGGAAAAATCGCGCGGTTCAGTTCAATATGGATTTGGATAAACCAAAGAAAACAATTCTTCCGAAATTGTGAGGGTCGAGTCGTTGCACTAACAACCTAGGGTTAACCTTGGAGATTCTTCTTTGGTATTTCTCTTCTCCACTCGTTCTCTTCTTCTCCAGTAGTTCTACCTTTAATAAAAGACACATTTTTCAGATAAGGGCATTGTTGCAGAAGAAGGGGATGATGGACTGGAACAAGAAACAAATAGACGGACTTGGAGTGTGTATTAGTTGAAAACATGGGAGATCTGAAAACAAAGAATGACATCAAATAATCCCAAACGCAGACCTTAAGATATGTTCGACATTTAGTTCTTAATTCCTTCTATTGTTATTTTTTTATGTTTTCAGTATTTACCATTATGCCCCTAAATGTTGGGCAAAAGAGATGCAAATAAAATGAAATTATGTATGAAATGCATCTTTTAAACAATAAATACAACAAATATTTAGTCCAACAATACCCAAACCATTGAAGATTTTTTTTTGAACTTCGGATCTTAATCTCTGTCCATGATATAATTATTCTTGAATCCATCTTTTCTAGTTTTGTACAGATTCATCTTATTAGCAAGCGAGTTGAAAAATCTGCCATTCTTAGTTTTTCTTTCTACTTAGATAATGATTCGAGATTTCAGGTTTTACTGTTGCAGGCTTCAAGTTATAATTAGGTAATTGTTTTGACGGTATAGCATTGCCTTATTTTTTTATGATGGACAACCTATAGGAGGATGAGCTCGCCAAATTTCAGCTAAAGAAGATGATCTCATTACTTGAGAAGCTTGAGATAATTGGGAATGATCATGGAAGGTCTGAAAAGCTACGATTAGATATTGAAACATTGCAGGCTCAAATCCTTTCTCTACAAGACTCAATTAATGCAAAATGCCTGTCTATATCAAGATCAAGGGATGAAGAACTGCACCCTCAGTTTTTGGAGTTACTGTCAGGGTATATGCCTATAAACTTGTTCTTTCCTCAATTTCTTTCTTCAATTTGTTTTAGATTCAAACAATCTTTTGAGTACATTTTTTATTTTTCTGTCGCTGAACAACTAGGTATCTCATCAGCTTACTGTTCATTCCTTTTACTGTAGTTATTTGGAACATGGTTTACCTTTTGATGTAGGGTAGGCTATGGGGTGCACCAAACCAAGGCTACTAGGGACGGAATGCAAATGCGACACACAAATCTTAGTCTAAATGCAATGCAACCGTCGGTGATGACGACGATTAATTTTGAGCAATGAAATTAATAACACCACGCAAGATAATTAAATAACAAAGAAAGGCATTCAATTTAGCAATTACGTAATGACTTTCCTCCCCTCTGAGTGCCAAAGCTAGGCGTGCAGCGAATTGGTTCCACCTGTAAATTATAATCGGATCGCAACAAATTTCTACAAACATGAATCTAAGCAAAACATGAAAACAATCCAATAATAATGAAGATTCAAATATTCCAATACAACAATGGCTCACCAAAGTAGCGGGCTGATCGAGGCAATGAAGACTTTGGATCCAGATGCGTAGATCAGCGATCGAAGGTGGAACCGACGGCGTGGAAATGATGGCGGTTGCTGACCTAGGTGGTAGATGATGAGATCGGACAAGAAATGGGTAGATCCGGCCATGTACGAGTAGATCCGGGCCGGTGAAGGGTGGATTCGTTGTTTTGGGTTGGATCCAAGCTAGGGAATGGTGTACGGGTGATGGAAATAACGGATCGGGGGCTGAAATTTCCAGACCTGGACCGATCTTTAGAATAAGGGGTGTAGGAAAATGGATCCACATGAGGAGTGATGGAGGTGGCCGGCCGGCGATAGGGATAGGGGTTGCCGGCTGTAGAGGGGGCGTGGGAGGGAGGCGGTGGTTGTGGGAGGCTTGCCGGGATGGGGGAGGGTTGCTGGGTGGTCGGGTGGGTGAGGGAAAAGGGAGGGCTGGGCGGCTGCAGGAAGACAACAGGCCGGATGTTGGTGGTGGCGGAAAGGGGGGCTGCAGCGGAGGAAAATGAAGTTTGAGGGGTGGAAAATGATGACATGGGTTAGGGGAAGGATAGGGGGGGGGGAAGAAAACCAACCTAGGAATCATCACCTAGGGCTCCATGGCGTCGACATCGAGGGATGATCGCTGGAATCTGGGAAGAAGAGTCTCCAAAATTATGCAATGCCTAGATCAGCCCCTGAAACCTCTATTTATAATAAAACAAGGATTAGGGCATCCCCCATCAACGTCTATGATTGGCCGGAGGTGAGGCTACCCAAATACATCAAAATAAATGCAAACATAGTAAAATAATATATCAAATCAATTCGCAACGCGACTCTGGACACATCTGCGGAGTCCGATCGTCGATCCGGGCACGCCATATATGGTAAGTCGCCAAATTAGCCCCGAACAGACCCAAAACTCGTCCTCGTCTCTGCTCCGCATCACCTTCTTACTTCCTAAATCGTTTGGCGGCTTCTCTTAATTTTGAACAACAACCTTTGTAGTTTTACTTTACCAAGTTGTTTTTTTAATCACATGCTACCTTTTATGCTTATAATAACTCACAAATGTGACATGGTAGTGTATGGAGATGAGTGTTATGAACCTCCTTGCGGCAAATTTACTGTCGGGATTGAGGAGTTGGAGTTGAGAGTCTCAATCCAAGGGGGGAGCATGCCTTGACTCTACTAGTGCGTTTGGAGGCGGAGAAGCCGACGATGATAAACAGAGTCTTGCCTTACCTATCAGAGATGAAATGTTTGAGGGGGAGCTTCAAAGCCCTTTGCCCTAATTAGAGAAGAAGAGAACTAAGAGGGAACTAAAGAGGAGAACTAAAATGAAACTCTTCTTACTCGATCCTTTCATCAATGACCCAAGGGGTCTGGATATAGAACTTTACAATAGGCACATTTTCAAGAAAAGTAACATGGGCTAATTAAAGCACAAAAAATACTATAATAAAGGACTCCTAAAGATTCACAATATATATTCAACACCACAAAACTCGATTCATAATTAAGAGAGTCATAATAACAAACTTATAATAAAGGCACATTCCATTCCTCTTGAATTTGAACTTGTCCTCAAGCTCGTAAGAGGACTCGGATTGCTGAATCATTGTGTTCTCTAATTTTTCACCATTAAAGCACCTTATGACAGTTTGCTATACAACAACATTGGTCCATGGTGAAACCACTCGCGCACACTAATGGAGTGGAGGACCATGCAGAAGAAGACTTGTTGGCAGTCCCTCTATTGTGCTTTGTGGTTGGTGTCAGTGGGCTGCGTGGCAGTGGCCGATCAAATGAATGCACTAAGTGACATGATGCAAAATTCATGATATTCCTAGAAACACGCCTTCAAGAAACCAACACACGTCACTAGGAAGACATTGCAACACTCTCCAACAAGCTCAATGATCTGACAACCGTCATTCCAACCATCACTACCCAAACACATGACCAAGCCAATAACAGTCAGACGTCTTCATTGCCTCTTATACGCATTGATCCACTTAACCCGGTTGATATTCAAGCCAATACAACAATCTTGTAGCAATCGTCCCCTATTGTTGTTCTCATTCAAAAAAATGCCATTCTTCTAGCATCGATCATGCAAAGATCATTGATGACTCTTCTCACTTCCATGAAAATCGATATGGTTCTGAGCAGTCATCAAGAATCTGCGTATTATTCTCTACCACTCCCGATCACAGTGGTTCCTATTCCACTACTTTAATCACTTAAAGATCATGATGCAATCTCCTCTTTGATCATATCGCCTGTAACATCCGTAAGTTTTGACGCGAAATTTAATTTAAATTATAGGGTCGAGTCGCGACTGATTTTGATCGAGTCAGCTCGTCATCAAGGTACAATGTTACAATGTTAGTCATAATTATAGTGAGATGCATTTTTAATTTTAGTAGCGATGCGCGATAAAAATCGTTTATATTTTAAAGGCGTTAGTATAGTGTGAAATAACACTTTGGGGTGCCAATAACAGGTTTCCCCCCATTCTCCTTACGGTTAATAAGAAAACCGCAACTCAAAGCCCGTATTTTACTAAGACCCACCGTCTCTTATTTCACGGGAATAGGCCGCAAACCGCAAGCTATCTCCCGATTTTCTCTTGTGCGTTCGTCTCCCGCAAGCCGACGACGCCTCCCGTTCCGCGACAAGCCGCCTCCCGCAGCCCTAGCCGACGGCCGATCCTCCTCCAGAAGTCCACTCCGGCTTCTCCTCCTTCCTCTACGAGTATCGGTGGGTGTTCCTTTTCCTTTCTTGGCCGTGGAAGGGCCGGATTCAACCCTAGCCGGTGGTAGTGGAAACGATTTTGGTTCCGGTGAGTCGATTCCTCCCTTATCTCTATTCCCTCATGGAGATCCTTCGATTTGGAGATTAGGCTAAACTAATTTTTGTTCCTAATGCCCTAAATAGGTTTTGGAGTTCGTGATCCTCCGCAGAACTTGGGTTGGGCGCTTTGAGAGCCTCAATCTCTTCACGTAAAGGTAATATCTGAATTTTAGCGCTTGAAATTTTGTAACCCTAGTTGTATAGAAATTTTCCACGGGAAAATCGTAAAGGGAAAAATTATGAAATTATGGTTGCCCTAAATTGCAGGACTTTAGTGGGGTCGGGGCAACATTCTGAAGGTCCCCAGCAGTAGGATTGCCTTCGAAAGAGAAAATATCGCTGCGCCGAGTGTACGAGCGCCGCAGCACCACTGTAAGGAAACTTAATTTCTGCTAATTAGACATAGCAATAAATATATTTTTTGTATACGCATGAGTAAGATTTGTACAAATATCATGACCATGCATAGAAAGGTGTGATGATAGGAAAACGGTCGCGGAAAATGTGTAGGATGACACCCTTCTCCAAGACCCAGGTAGTCAGATCAGAAATGGTAACGTTAGGTACGAAACCTGTACCCGTGTACGTAAGTTTGGAATTTGTCCAACCCAGAGCGTGAATGTCCCTTCTAGTCGTCCACGAGAAAGTCAAGGGTCGCTCAGTAGTACACTAAAAGAGATATCTCAAGCAGAGTAGCATCAGACCGAAAAGGTCAATCAACACACATAAGTCTTTTCGTGCTAGGTAGATGCGCACTACCTTTCTTATAAGGCATTTTGAATCTTGTGAGCAGTATAGTCTTGGGAGTTTACTTCCCTTTGAGACAGTTAGTAGATTCGAGACCGTGTCTGCACGACACTAGAACAATTGAGTTCGTCAGATGGTCTCGGGTCGTCAGTTTCAAATGCACGTTAGGAGCTGCTCTGCCTAGAGCCTTCCAAGTAGACGTGTAGGCTAGAAGCCACCTAGAACTCAAGTGTAGACCTGACGTTAGACAGTACACGAGTTAGTGAACGCTAGGACTTGGGTTAGTGAACTGAAAGTCACGTACATAGAACAAATAGATGTTTTGACCAGGAAGTAGTGCGAAGGCATGCATAACATATAACATAAATGTTTTTAATGCACAACACTGTTTTTCTAAAAGCTTGCATTCATCATATGAGAAAATGATTTGTGTCACTAGGAGGAGTTATTTTTCTTTACTCTGACCCCTCGTGAGCAATGTTTTTCAGGTGACCCAGGTGGGAAACTACGCTTAGGATGAGCGTTAAGTGGAGTCAGTTAGTAGTTACTTCCACTTTCAGTTTACTCTATTTCAACATGTACTTGTAGATGTGGACAATGTACTTTGTTAATGTTTACTATGCTATGTATCAGACTTCTATTGTTATTACAGATTTTCAGTTATTTCACTCATATTCATGTTTAGTGGCTCTGTGAATCCAGATATGAGGTATGTGGTTACCCTTAGTTTACTTTCTTAGCTTCCGTTATAAGTTTTAAATCTTTAGTAGTTGCTTTTTTTACCTGCTGCATATTGGTTTTAATACTGTTTCCTAGTTCTCTTTATATCGCTGACCCGACCGGATGACTGATTATTGTAAAATTGGGAAAGAGTGTTACAAATTGGTATCAGAGCCAAGTTTAAGATCCCTGGACTCTAGAAAGATTTCACAGAGCCATAGGGGTGTGTAAGAGTAAACTCTTATTAGCAGAGCATTTAAGTTGCGATTAAGCCCTAGTTTTCGCAAGAGTATGAAATAAAAGTGCTAAGCCAGATTTCACAGATGCTTGATAAATAATCAGATTTTTTATATATATTCTATCAGACACTACGAGTTAGTTAACCAGGTGAATCTTCACGTCAGGACCCTGTTCCTAACGCGACCATGAGGGACGCTGTCGTGCCTCAGGTACCACCAGTTCCAGCAGCTCCAGAGGGCACTGACATAGCGTCTCAGATCGCCAAGGCGGTCACTGCTGCCTTGATGGAGTTTCAGAGAGGACTGGCTGCATGGTTTCCAGCTCCAGTGCAAGTACCAGTCCCTGCACCAGCTCCTGCCCCAGCACCCGTGGAGATGACCCTGGAACGCTATTTGAGGAATTTTAGAGAGCTTCAACCCTCGAACTACTGTGGGGATGAGACCCCGATGGACACATATGATTGGATAGCAAACACCAGAGACCTGTTGAACATTTTGGAGTGCCCGGAGAACAAGAAGGTTCCTCTGGCAGTTTTCCTCCTCCGAGGTGAGGCAAAGGTCTGGTGGGACAAGTACCGGGCAGATGATCCTGCAGGTAAAGCGATATGAAAATTTCCTTTTACTTTTGGAAGTGATACGTTCATTTTAAAATAGTATGACCATATTTTTGGCCAGGTCGTACATCAGACCTGTTTACGTGGGACGAATTTTCTAGAGCCCTTGCAAGCTGGTTCGTGCCTCCTTCCGCACGACGAGGTCTCCAGGAGAGATATCTTAGGTTTTTCCAGGGGGACATGACAATTACTGAGTACGAGCAAGAGCTTACCCATCTGGATCGATATGCGGGCGTAATGAAGGGAGATTAGACTGAGAAGTACAGCCGCTTTGTGGATGGTTTGCGTGACTCGTTGAGGCAGCCGCTGATGACTATGGTCAACGCTGACTACATGAGCTTATTGGATACGACTCGCAGGCTGGAGGCTGACCAGCAGAAGGTTCAGAAGCGAAGTAGTTTCCGTGCGAAGCAATCTCAGGATTTGCATCAGCCGCAACAGAGTAGGAATTACCAAGGGAAGAACTGGAACAAGAAGCAGAAGCCTGATGCGAAGAAGAGTGGTCAGTCTGGTGATAGGAGTAAGGACTACCCCACTTGTCCCAAGTGTCAGCGTCACCATCCAGGAGAGTGTTTGGCTAGCGCTGGCGTGTGTTACAGGTGCCGTCAACCTGGACACATAGCTCGTTTCTGTCAGGAAGTTGGTGCAAATCAGGTAATCAAAGTCTTTTTGTATTCATTATATTTATGTAATTACAGTAGATCTTTAATGTAATTTGTTCATGAAGTCGAAGTATGAGATTGGTGGCTCTAGCAGGGTAGATAAGGGCAAAGCGTTGATGATCACTGATGGGAGACCATAGCAGGGTCGAGACTTAGTGCAGCCCAGTGCGTATGGGTTGGGTCAGCAGGAGGCAAAGGATCAGGAGGATGTAGTGACTGATAAGTGTTTATTTGCTTAACAAGTTTATTGAATCCTCCGTAGTGACACTCTTTTTATCTTTGAAAATCATTCATGTAGGCATCCTTATTATTCGTAATTCACCCTCCAAGATTCTGTTTGATACGGGTGTCTCACACTCGTTTATCGCAGAATCTCTAGTGGGTAAGCTGAATTTAGAAGTCTTTCCAGAGGCAGTATCGTTGGAAGTCATGGTACCTAATGGATCCCTTCTGCACACCAGAGATAAGTGCAGGGTTCCGGTGCAGTTTGATGATACCAAGATTATCGTGGAAGCTTTGCAGCAACATATAACAATATTCGACCTGATTTTTAGAATGGACCGGCTTTCGGCAGTCAACGCCAGGATTGACTGTAGGTCGAAGCAGATATAGTTTGATGCCCCAACCAGACTTTACTTTCTTTTTAGGGCTTGAAGGGAGTAGTGAAGATGATCATCTCCGCAGTCCAAGCGAGAAGGTGCATCAGTAAGGGTTGTGAAACCTTCGTAGTACTGATGAGCGTAGAGGCTAAGGCTGACTTGACAGAGGTACCAGTGGTGCAGGAGTTTCCCGATTTTTTCCCGGAAGAGCTCCCTGGTGCTCCTCCAGATAGAGAGATTGAGTTCCTGATAGACTTGCAGCCTGGGGCTACACCGGTAGCTAAATCCCCATACCGGATGGCTCCAAGGGAACTAGCAGAGTTGAAGAGCCAGTTGCAGGAGTTGCTTGATTTGGGTTTTATACGCCCCAGTACTTCACCTTGGAGTGCTCCAGTACTGTTTGTGAAGAAGAAGGATGGTAGTCTAAGACTGTGCATAGACTACCGTGAATTGAACAAGCTGACAGTAAAGAACAAGTACCTGATTCCCAAGATTGATGATTTGTTCGACCAGTTGGTGGGATCGAGCATCTTTTCCAAGTTAGATCTGAGGTCGGGCTATCATCAGTTAAAGATTCGAGATGTGGATATTCAGAAGACAGATTTCAGTACCAGATATGGACACTTCGAGTTCGTGGTCATGTCGTTCGGGCTGACCAATGCCCCTTCAGTATTTATGGACCTGATGAACAGGGTATTTCGGGAGTACTTGGATCGTTTTGTTATCGTCTTCATAGATGATATCTTGGTGTTCTCTAAGAGTGCAGAAGATCATGTCGCACACCTCAGGATTGTTTTAAGCACCATCAAGAAGAACCAGTTGTATGCTAAGTTTTCAAAGTGTGAGTTCTGACTTTCATAGATTGCATTCTTAGACCACATCATCAGTCAGAAAGGGGTTAGTGTTGATCCGAAGAAGATAGATGTCATTAAGAATTGGCCAAGGCCGACGTCAGTTTCAGAAGTTCGCAGCTTTTTGGGTCTTGCTGGATACTACAGGAGATTCATCAGGGATTTCTCAAAGATAGCCTTACCACTGACTTCCCTCACTGGGAAGAGTAAGGGCTTGGTTTGGACAGTTGAATGCGAGTTAGCTTTTGAGGATTTGAAGGACAGATTGATGACCGCACCGATCTTGAGTTTACCTTCAGGGCCTGACGGGTTTTAGATTTATAGCGATGCGTCAGGTCGGGGTTTGGGCTATGTTCTCATGCAGCATGGAAAGGTCGTAGCCTATGCCTCGAGACAGTTAAAGGTTCATGAGAGGAACTATCCCATGCATGACTTGGAGCTTGCAGCAGTCATACATGCTCTGAAGATTTGGAGGCACTATCTCTATGGAGTGCGTTGTGAGATCTTCACTGATCATAAGAGCCTCAAGTATATCTTTGATCAGCGAGAGCTCAATTTGAGACAGCGTAGATGGTTAGAGTTTCTTTCGGACTACGATGTAGACATTTAGTATCACCCAGAAAAGGCGAACGTGGTAGCTGATGCTCTTAGTCGTAGAGGTTCGTGTTTTTTCCCTTCTCACTTAGCAGAAGGTGTTGGTGCGAGAATTGGAGAGATTGGATATCACTGTTGTGTCACGTTGTAGTTTTTGTTCTGCAAGGTTGAGTTGGATGGAGATTACTTGCGACATTAAAGATAGAATCAGGACAACTCTACCATTGGATCCAAAGATGGAAGAGATTTGGATCTCAGTGCAGTCAGGTCAGAAAGAGAGATTCACTATTCAAGATGATTTATTATTGCATGACGGCAGGGTGTGTATCCCAGGTGTTAGTCACCTTCGCGAAGACATTCTTTTTGAGGCACACAATTCCAGATATTCTATATATCCTGGTAGCACGAAGATGTATGCAGATCTCAAGAAGCTAGTCTGGTGGCCAGGCTTGAAAAGAGATGTTGCAGATTATGTAGGGAAGTGCGAGACATGCAAGTTGGTTAAAGCCGAGTGCCAAAGGCCTGGAGGCAAGTTGCAGCCACTTCCCATTCCCGAGTGGACATTTGAGGATATATCCATGGATTTCATTCATAGCCTGCCGAGATCGCAGAGTGGAAATGATTCCTTATGAGTTATAGTTGATCGACTTTCTAAGGTCGCCCATTTCATTCCTCTTAAGAAGACGGATCAAGGTCCGAAGCTGGTACAGTTATATATAGACGAGATAGTTCGACTTCACGGTGTTCCCAAGACTATAGTTTCAGAACGAGATGACAGGTTTACCTCCAGGGAGTGGCGATAGGTACAGGAGCGGTTGGGTACCAGATTACATTTCAGCACCGCATTCTATCCCCAGACCGATGGACGGACTGAGCGCATAAATAGGACTTTGGAGGATCTGCTACGGATGTGCATATTGGACTTTGGAGGAAAGTGGGAAAAATATGTTACCCTTGTGGAGTTCTCCTACAACAACAGTTTTCAGACGAGTATTGGGATGACATCGTTCGAGGCCCTCTATGGTAGGCGTTGTCAGACACCGTTGTGTTGGACTGAAAGTGAAGAAAGATCTACCATCAGAAAATCATGGATTGATAAGACCACTGATAGGATCAAGCTCATTCAGGAGCGTATGAAGACAGCTCAGGATCGTCAAGCCAAGTGTCATGATCAGAAGCACGGGTCAGTAGAGTTCAGTGTTGGAGACTATGTTTATCTGAAGGTCAGACCAGTCTGAGGAGTCTCTAGAATAAAGCAGATGAAGAAACTGAGCCCCAGATTCGTTGGTCCTTTTGAGGTGCTGGAAAGAGTTGGTGAGGTTACATATAGGTTGACCTTACCTGAGGAAATGAGTGGTATACATGATGTATTTCACGTCTCCTATTTGAGGAGAGCAGTCAGAGATTCCAGTCAGATCATCAGTACCGAGGAACCACCAATCAAGACAGATCTTAGTATTGAGATTCCAGTCAGAGATTCCAGTCAAAGTCCTTTGGATGAACTGTGGCCGTCCAGAGTATACTTGGGAGCGAGAGGATGAGCTTAAGAACAATGCAGACTATTCTTTTCTCTTCGATTTAGGTATGGTTTCAATTTTCGAGGACAAAAATCTTTGTTAGGAGGGGAGATTTGTAACATCCGTAAGTTTTGACGCGAAATTTAATTTAAATTGTAGGGTCGAGTCGCGACGGATTTTGATCGAGACAGCGCGTCGTCAAGGTACAATGTTACAATGTTAGTCATAATTATAGTGAGACACATTTTTAATTTTAGTAGCGATGCGCGACAAGAATCGTTTATATTTTAAAGGCGTTAGTATAGTGTGAAATAACACTTTGGGGTGCCAATAACAGGTTTTCCCCCCATTCTCCTTACGGTTAATAAGAAAACCGCAACTCAAAGCCCGTATTCTACTAAGACCCGCACGCCTCTCATTTCACGGGAATAGGCCGCAAACCGCAAGCTAACTCCAGATTTTCTCCTGTGCGTTCGTCTCCCGCAAGCCGACGACGCCTCCCGTTCCGCGACAAGCCGCCTCCCGCAGCCCTAGCTGGCGGCCGATCCTCCTCCAGAAGTCCACTCCGGCTTCTCCTCCTTCCTCTACGAGTATCGGTGGGTGTTCCTTTTCCTTCCTTGGCCGTGGAAGGGCCGGATTCAACCCTAGCCGTTGGTAGTGGAAACGATTTTGGTTCCGATGAGTCGATTCCTCCCTTATCTTTATTCCCTCATGGAGATCCTTCGATTTGGAGATTAGGCTAAACTAATATTTGTTCCTAATATCCTAAATAGGTTTTGGAGTTCGTGATCCTCCGCGGAACTTGGGTTGGGCGCTTTGAGAGCCTCAATCTCTCCACGTAAAGGTAATATCTGAAGTTTAGCGCTTGAAATTTTGTAACCCTAGTTGTATAGAAATTTTTCACGGGAAAATCGTAAAGGGAAAAATTATGAAATTAGGGCTGCTCTAAATTGCAGGACTTTAGTGGGGTCGGGGCAGCATTCTGAAGGTCCCCAGCAGTAGGATTGCCTTCAGAAGAGAAAATGTCGTCGCACCGAGTGTACGAGCGCCGCAGCACCACTGTAAGGAAACTTAATTTCTGCTAATTAGACATAGCAATAAATATATTTTTTGTATACGCATGAGTAAGATTTGTACAAATATCATGACCATGCATAGAAAGGTGTGGTGATAGGAAAACGGTCGCGGAAAATGTGTAGGATGACACCCTTCTCCAAGACCCAGGTAGTCAGATCAGAAATGGTAACGTTATGTACGAAACCTGTACCCGTGTACGTAAGTTTGGAATTTATCCAACCCAGGGCGTGAATGTCCCTTCCAGTCGACTACGAGAAAGTCAAGGGTCGCTCAGTAGTACATTAAAAGAGATATCCCAAGCAGAGTAGCATCAGACCGAAAAGGTCAATCAACACACACAAGTCTTTTCGTGCTAGGTAGAGACGCACTATCTTTCTCATAAGACATATGAAATCTTGTGAGCAGTATAGTTTTGAGAGTTTACTTCCTTTTGAGACATTTAGTAGATTCGAGACCGTGTCCGCGCGACACTAGAACAATTGAGTTCGTCAGATGGTCTCGGGTCGTCAGTTTCAGATGTGCGTTAGGAGCTACTCTGCCTAGAGCCTTCCAAGTAGACGTGTAGGCTAGAAGCCACCTAGAACTCAAGTGTAGACCTGACGTGAGACAGTACACGAGTTAGTGAACGCCAAGACTTGGGTTAGTGAACTGAAAGTCACGTACATAGAATAAATAGATGTTTTGACCAAGAAGTAGTGCTAAGACATGCATAACATATAACATAAATATTTTTAATGCACAGAACTGTTTTTCTAAAGGCATGCATTCATCATATGAGAAAATGATATGTGTCACTAGGAGGAGTTATTTTTCTTTACTCTGGACTCGTGGGCAATGTTTTTCAGGTGACCCAAGTGGGAAACTACGCCTAGGATGAGCGTTAAGTGGAGTCAGTTAGTAGTTACTTCCACTTTCAGTTTACTCTATTTCAGCATGTACTTGTAGATGTGGATAATGTACCTTTTTAATGTTTACTATGCTATGTATCAGACTTCTATTGTTATTACAGATTTTCAGTTATTTCACTCTTATTCATGTTTAGTGGCTCTGTGAATCCAGATATGAGGTATGTGGTTACTCTTAGTTTACTTTCTTAGCTTCCGTTGTAAGTTTTAAATCTTAAGTAGTTGCTTCTTTTTACCTGCTGCATACTAGTTTTAATACTGTTTCCTAGTTCTCTTTATATCGCTGACCCGACCGGATGGCTGATTATTGTAAAACTGGGAAGGGGTGTTACATCGCCACACAAGCTCCGACCCGCTGACAACCTCACTATCATTCGTGACATTTATGAGCACGAGGGCATATTGCTCGTCGTAGCCTATGCTACACAGAGCTGTTTTGGTAGGAATTAAAAGGTGTCAGATGATCAAATCGACTAAGTTTTCTTCGAGCTTGAGGATAAGCTTGATTTAAAGGATGGATGAGATGTTATGGGCCCACAAATGTTATTGGGCTTGGGTGTCGAGCCTGTTTATTATTATCTTTTATTATTATAACTTATTAATATATGTTGTTAGTTGATTAGACTTTCATTATTCAGCCATGTAAGCCTATTTAAAGGATATGTTGTTGGTATGAAGGTACAAAAGTTCATTCTATTTTCCTTTTCTTGTTTAGAGAATTATGGTAGCTCTCTCCTGCCGAGCACACCCCGCCTAGGTACTCGCGGTTTCGGCTCCATATTATTCTCTACCATCATCATCTTCTCCTGCAGCCATCCCCCAGACCCGTAACATGTTCTCCACATCCAACCGAAAAAAATAATTTTTCTGAAAACCCGCTTGGCAGTTTATTTTTGAAAAAAATGCTCTCTAGAATGAATTGTGGCTCAGAAAGCAATTATTATAATTGTGTGGCAATGAATGTTAAAAAACACAACTCATTATTATTACGAAAAAGAAGCGTAGATTATGAGAGAATACTCTTGTAAGATTGAATTAATATCATACTAGCTATTGGGCGTGGAAAAAAAGCATGGCAAGCCCGGTCCAGACCCGAGCCTGCCAGACCTGGGCCTGGTACTCGAGCCTGCTTGCCAGACCTTGGCTTTTACTAGGCCCGGTCCTGAGCTTTTCTAGCCCCAGGCCCAAACCAGGTTATGCCCTCCATAAAATGGAGGGCCTAACAAGGCTTGACCACCCATGCCTAGCCCAGGATGGTCTGGGCTTGGCTATGCCATGCCCATGCTTAAAGACGGGCGGGGTTGCCGAGAAGCCAATGCTGGGCTGGGCCTATTTTGTGCCCTAATTCAGCCTCAGGCCTGGCCTACACAGTTAAATTGGGCTTGGTAAGGCCCCTTAGGCCTTACCCGGGCCTTCCCGGAATTTTAACCACGCAGACCCAGGCCGGGCTTCCAAACCTAGACTTTTTCCACACCCGTGCTAGCTATTAACTGACTTATATGAGCAAATACAACAGGACAGACATAATTCAATTTATTCATCCCATAATGAGGGAATATCCTCGCTAATGACAGTAATGATAAAATAAGTTAAATATGCAACTGATGCTAATGATATAGTAAACTAAATAAGCTAACACATGCTAAACTAAGTGCAAGTCTTATAAATCTTTTAGTAATATGTTCTACTTAAGTTTTTGATTTCTTTAATATAAGCATTTTTAAGGTGATAATAATTAATAAGGGAATATTATCATTAATGATAAAATAAGTTAAATATGCTAATGATTATATTGATATAATAAGGTAAATATGTTAGCACATTCCAAATTAAGCGCAAGTCTGAAGGCTAGTTTGATAATATTTTTTTACTCATGTTTTTAGTTTCTTAAAATAGTAGGTTTAGTTTACTTCCCAAAAATGTTTTTTATAATTTTTGATATTATTTATAAATAAACATATGAATTACATGTAATTAATTTGGCTAATTAAGATTATTTTATCATATGAATATTTTCACTCATCTAATCACTAAAATGAATGACAGTAATTATTTTACCATTAACAACAAATTCTCTTAAGAGCACCGCATACAATAACTGTACTAAACAGTTATCCCAGCACAACAGTAGCATAATAATGCCAAAGAGAGCCTTACATAAAGCTCTTATGCTATTCAAAACTCTGCAGTGGACGTGTATTTGGCTCATCATTTTCATCTTACAGTCTTTCAAGCATGTGGAGAACTATGAATGAGTGCCACCAGATACAGAACCATATTTCTCAGCGGGGTAATCTTCTCAACAAACATCCCAGCACTGAGCCAACAACTGAGTCACATTGTTTTGCCACTCTTCAGCTGGAAAATGAGGTTGCATATTGGCATAGTTCTTTCTGCAGTCTCTTCAGTTCTTTACGTGAGTATTCACATGTTCTTAATCAATGGGTCCGGCTTACTGACTGCCTGCCCTATAGTAGTAACATTTCAAGTTCCATAAAAAGGATCCATTCTATTTGCGATGAATGGCAGCTGGCTCTGGATCGATTACCGGACAAGGTGCCTTACTTTCTTTCGACATGTACTCTTCATGTTCCATACGAGCCAGCAAAAGTTTTTTTCTGGATCTTGAATGAATGCTAAGCTTCTGATTTGTTTTACTATTTAACCAGTTATTTAGCAATTTTACAGTGCTTTATCACACCTTATTCTTAATTGTCTTGGATTTCAGAATTTTCATGTTAGTAGTTCTAATAGCTGGGCTAACATATTCTATGGTTTTTTTTGGTTAAGAGTTTTCTTACCTTAACACATTGATGCATAATGACTTTGGATTCATTTTCACAGGTTATTTTAACGGGCACCGATGTGACAGGAAATGGCATGATGATGGGGCATAATCATGCCGAGATCCGAATTTTTTTTTTCATTTATTTTTAATTGTTGCTTTTTTTTGTTATTTCATTTAAATCACATTTATTTACGGTCAAGAGTTGATCCGGACTGTACATGTTTGGTTTTTGTGGGACTTTGTATCTGTTGATTGATATATGTAAAGACCCATTAGTAAATGTCCATTTAGCCTCTTAATTAGGATGTTTAGTCTCACATCTTGTAATAGGGATTTCTCTCTCTCTCTCCCTATATATTTGTACTCACACTTGTAATTTGACATTCAAGAAGTATATGCAAGGTTTACTCAATTCTTCTACATGGTATCAGAGCGCCACTGATCCTCCCGACGGTTAACCTCTTTCCTGACCACCGGCCTGGTCTCCTATCCGCTTTCCGATTTCCTAACCGCCATCCTTTGGGTGGACTCTTTTTTTTAACCGCATTCCCTTGTGCGGGCTCGCTTTCTACCTAATCACATTCCCTCGTGTGGTCTATTCTTCTTAACCGCATCCCCTTGTGCGGGATCAGTTTTCTCCTCCCTCCCTCCCTCCCGTCTCCTCTTCTTCTCTCCCTTTTTTATAGGGATTTGTTTGGACCCCACTTCAACCCTGATCGCTACAGTTTCGTTCCTCTTCTCGCGGACTTCTCTTGCCAGACTTATCGCACAATCTACTCGTTGTTTGCTTTCTCGTTGCTATTCGCTGCGGCCTGATGATTTCTCATCTACTCGCAGCGGCCTCCTCCGGACTCGCGCAGTCTTCTTCAGCTTTCTTTTCCGCCGACGACCTTTTTTTTTCACTGCTTGTCGCGCGGACTGGCCTTCTGCTTCCTGCCCGTTGTGACTTCCCTCTGTCTGATGCGGTCTAGCTGTTGTTCTACCCGCTGCGGGCTTGATTATCTACCCACTGCGGGCTTGGCCCTGTTCTAGTTGTAGCGAACTTGGCCCTGCTCTCTACCCGCTGTGGACTTGGCTCTCTACTCGCTGTTGCGGGCTTGCTCCTCTATCTGTTTTTGCTTCTCTTCAAGCCGCTGCCGGCCTAGCTTTGCTGTCTGCCAGACTTTCCTTCTCTAAGTCGTTGCCCGCCTTGTCTCTTTTCATTGGCGGCCTCTCCTGCTGACCGTCAGGGTTAGTCACTGTGACTTCTCTGGAAGCTGATCTTTGGCTGCCACGGCTCTTCCTCTGGCATCTGTTCTTCTTTAGGCCGCCTTGTCTCTGTCCGTCTGTGTCTGCTTATCTACCCGCTAGTCCGCAGCTTCGCTGCTCCTGCTTACCTGCAGGTTCTAATTCCCGTTGTGGCCTGGCCTTACTTGCCGCCTCTGCTTTGCCGCCTGTGGTTTGCTGCGGATTGGCCGCTTCTCCTGCATCTATTCTCCGCGGTTTGTCCTTGCCACTGGATGCTATCTGCTTGGCCGCTGGGTCTTCCCAGAGTATCTTTGCCATCACTAACCGCTGCAACTTCGCCTTTCCGCACAGATTGCTTCTTGTCGCTGCCCTCTTGCCCATGGCTGCACATTCTACTTCACAAAGCCTTCATAATGACATTGCTGACTTGCGACTCCAAATCCAACAACTTCAAAGGATGATCGAAAATTCTCTGAGCTCTGTTGGATCCATTTCTGGTAGTGTGTTTTCCTGTCTTGCCCATAGTTCGTCCTGGATCTTTGATTCAGGGGCCTCCCACCACATTACCTCACGACAGCCATCTTGCTACTTGGAATCGGTGCATCCCAAGTCTATTACTGTTGCAAGTGGGGACACCATTCCTGTCTCTGGCTCCGCCGACATTAACATTACTCCCTCCATCACTCTTTGCTCTGTTATTCATGTTCCGGGCTCTTCTTTCAACCTTCTCTCTATTAGTCGTCTCACTCAAGATCTTGATTGCTACGTAACATTCTGCTTCACCTATTGTGTTGTGCAGGATCGCAAGACGCAGTCTATCATTGGAAAAGGGCATCTGTTGAATGGTCTCTACATCCTTGACCCCTCTCCTCCAACGGTTTTGTCCTCTATTAGCTCTTCCGAGTGACATCAGCGTCTTGTACACCCTCCTCTAAACATACTCCGCAAAGGTCTTCCCTATGTTTCCATCCGAGAATTCACTTGTGAGTCTTGTATCTACGGAAAACATCATCAGTCTACATTCTCGCCTTATCCCACTCGGAGTACTGCTCCCTTTGATCTTGTTCACTCTGATATCTGGGGACCATACAAAATCTCCAGTGTTTTTGGCTATCGTTTCTTTACTACATTTGTAGATGATTACTCTCGGGTGACATGGTTGTATCTTCTTCATGATCTCTCTGAATTGTCGGGTGTTTTCCGTGCGTTTATCACTGAAACTCGCAACCAGTTCTCCACTACAATGAAAACTCTCCGTTTTGGCAATGCCCGTGAATACACTAGTCATGCGTTTACTAACCTGTGTGTTGAGTTTGGAATCATCCACCAAACCTCCTGTTCTTATACCCCCCCCCAAGAAAATGACGTTGCTGAACGCAAGAATCGCCACCTCTTTGAGGTTACCCGCTCTCTTATGTTTCAAATGAATGTTCCCAAGCAATATTGGAATTTCGCGATCTCTACTGCATGTTCTCTTATTAACCGTATGTCTTCTTTTGTTATCAACTTTGCTGTTCCCTTCAACCTCTTTTTTCCTACCACACCTCCCTTTTCAGTCACCCCTCGCGTGTTTGGCTGCGTGTGCTATGTTCATAATCTTGGCCCGTCCACAGACAAGCTCGTTCCTCGTGCCACAAAATATATGTTTGTTGGTTACTCCCGCACTTAGAAGGGTTATGTCTGCTTCTCTCCTAAAGATCACAAGGTTGTTACTTCTGCTGATGTCACCTTTCTAGAATACCAGCCATATCATTCTCAACAAATTGATTCTCTCCTTCCACCACTCTTTCCGCGGCCTGATGTCCCTGTTACTTCCAACCTTCTGCCTCTCCTTCCTACACTCCCACCAAACCCACCTCCTCTTACCACAAAACTTTCACACAAACCACCTCTCACTCGTGTGTATACTCGTCGTCCTCCTTCATCCACTACCCTACGGGAGATGCCCTCCTCTGATGATATTTTGCAGTCTGCGGATCCGGCAACTACTTCTAGTGCACACCCAATGGCGAATTATGTCTCCTTCCACCGCCTTTCTCCAGAACTTTGCCGATTTGCTCTTTCTTTATCCTCTATTATCATCCCTCCTTTTATGCAGGAGGCTCTCCTACATCCGGGATGACGAGCGGCTATGGACGGGGAAATGTCTGCTCTTTGGGCAAACCACACTTGGGATCTTGTCCCTCTTCCTTCTGGACAGACTTGCATGGGTTTTAAGTGGGTGTTTGCCCTGAAACAAGGTCCAAATGGGACGGTTCAACGTTTGAAAGCTCGTCTGGTGGCTCGTGGTTTTACCCAACAACAAGGTCTAGATTATGATGAGACATTTTCTCCACTTGCCAAACTGAATACTGTTCGTGTGTTGATCTACATCGCTGTTCATCAGCACTGACAGTTGCACCAATTGAATGTCAAAAATGCCTTTTTTAATGGTGATTTGCAGAAAATCGTCTATATACAACAACCTCCCGGGTTTGAGACCACGAGGGAGTCTCTTGTATGTTGTCTGAAGAAGTCACTTTATGGTCTCAAACAGTCGCCTCGGGCATGGTTTGACAAAATCAGTCCGACTGTTAGTGCGGTTGGGTTCATTCGGAGTTCAACCAACTTCTCATTATTCATTCGGCATCGTCCAACATGCACAATGATTCTCTTGGTATATGTTGATGATATTCTGATTATGGGAGATGATCTTACAGAAATACATATGATCAAACAACATCTGACAACTGTGTTTCAAACAAAGGGACCTGTGAAGCCTTCATTACTTTCTTGGTCTCGAGGTGGCTCGGCGACCTGATGGACTGGTGTTATCTCAAAGGAAGTACTGTCTTGACTTGCTGCATGATGCAGGCTACTCTGGATGCAAGTCTGCTGACACTCCCATGGATAGTAATCACAAGCTCTGCGCTCATGCCTCAGGCTCTGATTTACTCTTTCCAAACCCTGATTATTATCATCGTCTTGTGAGAAAATTGATATATCTCATTATTACAAGACCTGATATATCATTTGTTGTTGGGATTATCAGTCGATTCATGCATGAGCCACGTACCTCTCATCTCCAGGCAGTTGAGCGCATTCTTCGATACTTGAAGACTGCTTCTGGACAGGAACTTGTATACAAACCATCTTCGTCTCTCTTATCTCTGAGTGCTTATTGTGATGTTGATTATGCTGGTTCATTGGATGATCGACGTTCCACAAGGGGATACAACACTTATTTTGGAGGATATCTCAGTACATGGCGTAGCCAGAAACAACTTGTAGTTGTCTGTTCATCCGCTGAGGCCGAGTATTGTTCAATGACAGGTGTTGTGTCTGAGCTCACATGGCTTGAGGGTCTCCTTGATGATTTAGGAGTCAAACTTTCTGCACCGACCACCCTATTTTGTGACAATCAGGTTGTCATACACATTGCCAAGAATCCTGTTTTCCATGAACGGACGAAGCACATTGAGATTGATTGTTATTTCATTCGAGAAAAGGTTAAATTAAAGAAGATAGTTAATGCATGTTCCAGCTACCGAGCAAGTTGCTGACATCCTCACCAAGGCATTATCATGACCTCTGTACTATCAGTTCTTGTCCAAGCTCGGTGCCTAGGATTTGTACACTCCAGCTTGCGGGGGAGTGTTGAATGATATATGTAAAAGGCCTAAAGGCCCATTAGTAAAGACTCATTTAGCATCTTAAATAGGATGTTTAGTCCCACATCTTGTAATAGGGATTTCTTTCTCACTCTCCCCCTATATATTTGTGCTTACACTTGTAATTTGACATTCAAGAAGTATATGTAGGGTTTACTCAATTCTTCTACGGTTTCTATACCCGGGTTAATGTTAGAGCTCCCTCTTCTTACCGCCACCAAACTCACTCTCATCCCTCTTTGGTGCCCAACCAACCGCCCATAGGCCTACCATCCAGCACTCCACAGACCGCTGGACTCCTCCCAGCAGGTGTCTGCATCCCTAGATCTGCATGGAGGTGTACAACTACAGTTGTCTGTCGTCGAGATCCAGTGCGCCTGAGCAGATGCAACAATTGCTCAATATTTCTACGTGCTACCGCCCACAACAACTCCTACGTTTCCTAACATGCTAACACATGAACGCTACTTCTCTCAGCCGTGCGCCGACTCCTTCCGACACAGGCTCCTATTCCGCTTCACTTATTGACGCCTCCACTTTGGATGCCGCGGAAAGGCTCCAACCGTCCCCTCATCATTAGTCACCACCGAGGATCAAGGGAGAAACAACATTCTCACCAACTCCCATCCCCTTCCTATGTTGCATTTTGTCTGGTGACTCGATCATACACACAGCCTGCGACAACTTGATATTAGAGTTGACCTTGATGAGAGCCAATGGCCCCGTGGAGGTTGTGTTCGAACGGATGCATAAGATGATATATCAACTCGCCGCATCCGAGGACCAACACCAAACATGCTTAGCCGAGCTTTTGGCTCGCATGGAGAGCCTTATTCCCTCTCAATGTGGCAGTGGCGACTTCCTACGTGTTGGGTGAGATGCTGTCACAATTGAGGCTCTCCCTTCTACGACAACCTGCAAGGATTGGGGTGGGAATGGGGGTTATGAGAACAATGCCTTCTTATGCTACTTTATACTGGTGTTTCCGATGTATGATGACAAGAGTGATCTGCTAGTTACGAAAATGATATGAGCAGTTCTTCATCAATCATAGGGCACGGACCACAGAGGGATATTTCTCGTTGTTCATCACTTGATAGCAACAACTGTGGTTTTTATGAGCAGTTCTTCATCAATCATAGAGCACCGACCATGGAGGGATATTTCTCACTATTCATCACTTGATAGCAACAACTGTGGTTTTTACGATGAGAATGTCAGAATTTTTGATCACTGACTTCATCTGGGCCGGAAGTTGGGTGCCCTAACCCCTCCATATTATTGGTAGGTCTGTTAGGACCCAAGAATAGATGGGCGGCGCCAACTTGCAATAATTTATTGCTAGGCTCGGTGATGGCGATCGACGGCCCACACGGGTCTATTCCCGCAGCTCGCAGGAGGCGGTGATCAGTGAGTGACCCATTTGGGCAATCTGAGTCCGCGTATGCGTTCGGAGGGTCGTTTCGAGTTCTTTTGTTATTTTATTTTATTTATTTCATGTTGTATTTCACCCCCGATAGGCCCGAACGTTATTAATCATCCATCGGAGTGCCCTAGATTTTTTTTCACCCTCCCCCTATTTTTACTCATGTATGTGGCTTATATTAGAGATCAGAGTTGCTAGGTTAGCAACCGGCCGGTCTGCTGTGTGAAGCCGAGCAGCTCTCTCTCGGGTGCGCGGCTTGCGGTCTCCCCTCCGCCCCTTTCCGGTAAGCCTCACCCCCGTCTGGCCTTCCCTCCCCTCTCCGTTCCCAAGCAGCCACCCGCCGACCTCCCTCAACCCGCCAGCCACCAGATCCACCAGCCCCCTCCCCCCTGCGACTCTACAAACCGCCGCAACCCCTCGTCGTTTTCCCCTCCCGTCGGCCCTCCACTCTTCCCCGCCCCAGGTCGGAGATCTCTCCCCAGCTCGACCACCCCGCAGTAACCCTTCCCGCAACCCCTTCCCTCACTTGCCCAACTCTAGTCGATCACCCAAGTCCCTCCATCCCAAAATCTGACCCCGCTACTCCTTCCCACCTCACCAAACTTCCAGATCTACTTGATGCCAAACATACACCTTCAGATCTACAATCATACAACCTCAACCAGCCCTCTCGTGGGCCAAGGTCGCCCACCCCGCCGCATCCTCCAACCCTAGTCAAGCCGCCACACGCATGAGTAACTTTAGGTATGGATGTTATTTATTTTCTGCGTTGTTTGCTTCGGTAATGAACTATTGTATTGAGATTAAATTTTCATAAGTTTTCGTTATCTTTATCTGCGGTGTAACTTGCGGAGTGCATTTGGCACACTTGAACGGAATTGCGTCTCATCTCGTTGGTTAATTATAATTGTTCTTTACTCATCAAGGCTTGTTATCCAATTGGGAAATTGGATGTTTGGATGCGTTATAGATTTTAATTACTTGATTGATGATCTTAATTTGGACTGTTATCTCATGTTCACACGTGCACGACATTTAGACCGCATTTTCATTTAGTGAAATATTTTGTTCGCCTACTGCTGCATCATTTGGTATCAAAGTGAGGTTCGAGGCGCGTTTTATGCTACGTAGTGGTAGGTTGTTTTGAATCCCAATGTCCGATTAGAACGTCACCGACGATCGGGCCGCCAATTCGAATTCGGACATGACGACCACAAAGTTTCAATGCCAAGTCTTAGAGCAATTTGCTACCATCAAGAATGACATTGCTCGGCTCAACATTAGAGTCGACCAGTTAGGAGCCCTTAGAGGTACATCCCTAGCGCCTCGGTATGAGGAGCCTAGGGACGATCCACGAGACGCCCCACCTTTGCTTGCTAAACGAGCGAGAGAGCTACCACGTCAGGACCCCGCCCTCAGCGAGGGACTCCCGAGCCTGCGTGATTATCGACGTGACCCCGTTCCGATGGGTAACCCCCGTCCTCCTTTTAAGCCACGTCTGACACCGGCCTATAGAGGTTGTGGCCCACCTGCGTGGCGCGAGTACGATCCCGAGGATCCCTACGATGATTATCCAGCACCTCACCGTGAAAACACCCCGGCTGAGGACGATCTTATTTGGCTCCTACGTATTGACGCACCATCCTTCATCGGTCATCTGGACCCAAAGGCTTTTAGCGACCGACTCCTGTATATGAATCACTTTTTCGATTGGTACGAAATGAACGATGAGCGGCGCGTTCGGTTTGCCAAGATGAAGCTGTTGGGCCAGGCAAAGATGTTTTGAATTAGTGTGGAGAGATCGTTGGAGAGAGATGGGTACTACCCTGCACCCATTGGGAAGAAATGAAACAACGATTGAGGGACAAATACCTCCCCACATCATATCGAGATCAACTCCTCGACCAACTCTATGCGTTGCGACAGGGATCACTTTTCGTTGCTAAGTATATGACATGATTCAACGAGTTGGTAGTGAGGAGTGACATCTTGAAGGAGCCTATTGCGGCTGCTTCCAGATTTTGAGTTGGACACAAGACTGAGATACAAAGAGAGCTTATTACTCACCGCATAGAGACGGTCGAGCAGGTGCTCAAACTCGCACTTGAGTATGAGAACTACCTGCGCCTCGCATGATTGAGGCAGACTACGCATCGATCTGACGCCCCTCCCATCATTCCATAAGATGCCAAGGGCAAAGCTATTGTTCCGGGAGCTCCTAGACCCGGGCCTGACCAATGCTTTCGATGCTCAGGCAGAGGACACATTGTTGTTCAGTGTCTTGCGAGGAACCTGTTGATTTGGGATGAGGGCGAGGCTAGTACTGTGTTAGACGGCGCGGTGGTGGAGGAGATTACTGCTGAGGTTGAGGATGGTTGGGAGAGTGGCACTGAGAGATCTTTAGAGTTGGGAGTTATCCGTCGCCTCCTGCACACCCCGCGTGATGAGGAGGATTGGCGCCGCACCTCAATATTTTACACGTATTTTCAGAGTGCGGGCGTCCCATGCAAACTCGCAATCGATAGTGGGAGTTGTGTGAATACCATGGCGAAGAGAGGTTTAGAGATGACACAACTGTCTGCCGAGCTTCACCCGCATCCTTATTGCGTCCTCTGGGTGGACAAGTCGGCCATTCAGGTTACACAGAGATGTCTTGTGCCGATCCGCCCAGCGTTCGTAGAGGACAAGGTTTGATGCGACGTCATCCCGATGGACGTTGCACATGTCCTTCTGGGTCGTCCCTGGTTGTACGATCACGACACCATGTGTTATGGACGTTTCAACACGTGTGTGTTCTTTGACAAGGGACGAAAGATCACCCTCACCCTGACCCAGCCCCGGGATCCTCCCAAGGGCCAGGTCGAGTCATCCATTAGTGCTGGTCAGCCAGGCCTTTGCACATCTAAGGAGGGGTGATTTTCTCCGTGAGAGCTTAGACTCAGGAGTTATGTTTGCGGTGACCGCCATCTTGGCTTCTGACACGGAGAGTGTGGATCTGGACATCTGACGTCTGCTGGTCGAGTATACTAACATCATGCCTGAGGAGCTCCCCGATGAGCTCTCTTCCATGAGGGATATGTAACATGCCATCGATTTAGTCTCGGGGGCATCTTTGCCCAACCTGCCTCATTATCGCTTGAACCCGACGAAGCGGTAGGATCGACGCCCGAGAATGAGGGCAACTCCAAGGCGAGGGGAGGCCGGCCCGCGGGGTGCGGCATAGGCGCGGAGCGCGGCTCGGCCGCCATGGTCGGCGGAGCGGGGAGCTGGCCAAGGAGGGAGGTGGAGGAGTTGGCGGCTGACGTGGGCGACGCGGGTAGGAGGAGCTCGAGGCGAGCGAGAATGGCGGCGGTGGTGTTGGAGGTGGTGAGGGCCGTGGCTTGGAGGGCGGACACGGAGGCGCGCAGGTCGGCGTCGTGGGCGTCGGCCCGAGCGCGGAGGTCGTCCGGGTTGTCGGAGCCGGAGGCGGCAACATTGCGAGTGGAGACCGACATGATGCGGGTATCCGGCGGCGCGGCGGCGGGCGGAGCGGCAGGTCGGACCAAATGTTACCACTAGGGGAGGAGGGGAAGTCGGCGGTAGAAGAGAGGGAGAGCCGGTTAGATGGTGAGAGAGAGAGAGAGAGAGGAGAGGGAGCAACCCCCTTTTCTTGTTAGATGATCCAAAGATGAAAATATTAGGGTTACAATAGTCCTCTTATATAATGAGGCACAAACAACAAAAGACAATAAAGCCCCTAGGCCAAAATACTCCTAATACTCATAATTCCTTCCTTAAACCGCTGCTGGGTCTCCTGCGGGTGCGACACTGTCGCCCGGTTCAACCGCGGTGCCTTGACCGCCCTTCTGCTTGCGTGGTCTTCGCGCGTACACCCTCCATGGCGGCTCACCATCCTGCAGATCGGTAACAGAATGATCGCCGCTCCTTGCCGCCGACCGCTCGCCGATCTGTTGTTGTCGCCGAAAAGTGTTTCCTCAGGCTTCATCTCCGTCGTTGCCGCCTCTCCTTTAACAGTTCTAGCAAACCGTGGAGACGTTGATGACATACCTTCTTCCAACCTAGACTCTTGTGTGACAAGAGTCTAATGGTTCTCTTTGCTCGTGTGGACATCCGTAGAGACGTGGACACAATTCTACGCTCGAAACTTCAGCCACTAGTGTTCGTCGGACTTCTTCGGAGCACCTTGGTTGAGTATTGACTCAATCCCGCAAAGGTATAATTTTATTTACTGCAATGTTACTTCTTGATCAATGTTCATCGCAAGATCCGTATTTCTTTTGGGTTTTCTTGTTCCCTAATTTCGCTGCGCACAAGTGTTGTGACGTATGGTAAAACCCAACAATCCTCACTGTCACTCTTCAGTGGATCATATGATGCATCCAAAGCTCACCACCCACTACCAAGGGTTGTTTGTCACGCAACAATAAGTTGTCAACGGTGGCATACCAGTTTCAACTACCATGACACAGTCACAACCATCGGTTAATCGTTCAGATCTTGCAGTCAGTCTCACCTTGATTATGAACCTCACTACATCCTGGACATCAACACCTTTCACCATGATGGCCGCACTCATGCGTAGATATTAATTCAGTCGAAGAATCATTCCATGGAGAACTCCCCATGGGTTGGCGTCTTCGTCATCCAATCTCTCAACTATTGTCTCGAGGACAAGACAAATTTTAAAGGATGAGACACTATTGCAACACCTGTCATTATAAAATCCATCCACACCCAATAGGAGCCCACATGGCCTAACCCATGATAGGCATTCCCCCACCCCTCTCCCTCTCTTTCTCTCTCAGGCAGTGACCCACAGACCACAGTGAATTTCTCCCCTCTCCCCTTTTATTCTCCTTTCCCTACAGCCGGAAACCCCTCGGACTCGATTTTAACAAACTATGACAAATGTTCTCCCGCATACACTAGTTTCATTCATGTGTTGCATAATGAAGTTACTGAAGGCCACATTGAGTGGCAAGAATGAGAACTTCGTAAAACTAACCCTAAAAAGAAGAATTACTAATTCTGCATCATCATTCCTTTCCCCACCTCATTGGGATCATCTTAAGAAGGTTTGAATGAGAAATAATTATGTCAGAACATTTATTAAAAATATGAGTTAGTTCATAACATAGGG
Organism: Platanthera zijinensis; assembly: GCA_039513925.1. Lineage (NCBI taxonomy): Eukaryota > Viridiplantae > Streptophyta > Magnoliopsida > Asparagales > Orchidaceae > Platanthera > Platanthera zijinensis. The sequence goes on from CM077091.1 coordinate 166,887,393, forward strand.
ACTGATGGTTCGACTGTAGTCAATAGACAGTTAAGATGCATCTTTAGGTGAGTATATAAGATTAATTTGAAAGGAATAGGAATACAACCAGTCAGATCAAAGGAAACACTTTAACCATGGGTATTAAATGAGTTGTCCAAGTTCATTCAAGCCTTTTAAAGTCTATCATTTATATGGGCTATCCATTTAGGAATTCTTAAATAATAATATATTTATCGGAATAGTTACCAAAACTTCCCCAGAAAATTAGCATAATTACAGATTGCACCCCCTCTTACTTTTGACATTACAAAAACCTCCCCTGAACCCTATCCGAGTAAATTTCCACGGATCTTTTTGTGCATGAATGTTATGAACACATGTGAGGTTTTTGTAATTTCAAAAGTAAGAGGGGTGCTACTTGCAATTGAGGCTTCATTGGCACGATGTTTTTGCTCCGGTGAGTTTGGACAAAACCCCCACCATTATAGAATGTATGTTTGCCATGACAACGGTTATGACCGCCACCAAGAAAAGAAAACTAGTTCGAACATAAAAGTGAAGTTCCTTAGGTGAGGTCAGATGTTCACGAGCGACGGTTCATAACCACCGCCGCATTTACGACCGCCACCACCCCACCAAACGGAGCCTTAGTAAACTTTGAGGGGAGGTCCCGATAAATGGCCCTATATTTATCTAATAAAAAATAATATTGAAAATCAGTTTTTTACTATGATCAAAATTGTTGGAGATTAGAATTCTTACAGATTGCACCCGCATTGACCGGGGTCTTGGTAATTATGTTCTTAGTAAAACCCTAGATATATAAAGTGCCTTTTGTTCCTCTTTATGAATTGTGATTTTTTTTAATTTCTGCAACCTCTTTACTGCTTTGATTTAAAGTGACACCCTTTCTTCCTTAGAAGTGTGATCCATATTTTTTCACATCTAAAGAAGTTCTTCAAAAACTCATCTTCTTATTACAACCATATGAACCCTAAAAGATTGATTCTTTGATAAAACCAGAGTTAATCAAAGCTCCTATTTTCCTGAGCTGTTTTTTTTTTGGCTAAAATCAGGCAGCTGCAGATTCAATAAAAGGCCTTGTCTCAGTAATCCACTCAATAGTTCTGCAGCAAAATGCAGAACTAAGTCTGCAGAAGAAATTGAAGAGACTTGAAAACAGACTGGACAAGGAACTGAAATCCATCAGCCCACCTCAAAATACAAGCCCTGATCATCAGCCATCATCAAATAATGCAAAAATAGACTCTCTCAAGAAGATGGTGGAGGAAGAGAAAGCCAAGTATTTGACCTCCATTTGTGTCAGCCGTGCCATGACTCTGAACAATCTACACACATGTCTGCCAAATGTTTTTCATGCACTTGTCGCGTTCTCAAATGTGTGCGTGCAAGCTCACGACAATATCATCATGCCTCACGAAGCGGCAACAGGATGCTAGCAATATATCAACCGCCGATGTTTTGAAACTGCACAAAATAGCAATGCATGCCCCAGGTAATCTCCATGTTCTTTGACTAAATTAAAATGGAAATATTAAAAAGTGAAGTGCTTTTTGGTTGAATGATATTTTTTCTCAAGAACTTTGAAGTTGAGAGTTTCTCATGGTGAAGCACCCTTGAGATGGGTTATCTCTTTGGAAGTTTAATACCTTGATTGCTCCGACTTCAGAGTTTCTAGTGTAGGGTTACTGATTGTGAGTTTTGTAAGTGGGGGAGATGGTAAGATTCCTTACATATAGTAAACAAGCAGTCGTGCACAGTGTTCCCTGTACCCCAGCACAAAGTTGCATCCACCCCTCACCATCTTTGTGAAAATTTTTAGTTGAACACAAAATTTAATTTAAATTGTGTGTAGATCATACATTATTTACAAAATTAACACTAATTAAGTACAACAACACTCGGGCCTTTATCCCACTATAGTGGGGTAGGATATATGGATCCTTTGACAGTTTAACCCCAAAGTGCCCTTTCTTTAGTCATAATCTAACTAATGCCTACGTATATCATGTCTTCCTTATAGTTTCATCCCAAGTTTTATTGGTCTACCCCTCTCCTATTTAACATGCCTAGTGACTAGACTCTCACAACGCCTAACAGGTGCCTTTAATGGTCTCTGTTGTACGTGTCCAAGCCGGCTTAGTCGAGCTTCTTGCATCTTCTCCGCAATAGGTGCTACTCCTGTCTTATCCCTATACATTCATTCTAATTTTATCCAGTCTCGTGTGTCTTATCCCTGATACATGCACCTAGGAATTCTCATCTCTGCAACTCCTATTTTTTTGCTTATGTACACAATTCACTAGCCAACACTCACAACCATAGAGCATTGTTGGTCTGATTGCAGTACGGTAAACCTTACCTACACAAATTAAGCACATTATAAAAAAAATATAAAGATGGTTGAAATCAGAAAGATGAATGTTTCATCAAAAGATGTTTTCCCCTTACGTATAATAAAAGACTATGCTCTAAATATTGTGGCATCTTTTTATTGTAGTGTAATGAATGAATCTTCTTGTTGTGTTTAAGCTAAGCATGCTCATGGTGGAGGGTTCCCTGTAAGTTGCCCTATAAAATCATGATGTATGTTATGCTAAAGTGGACATCTCTATGATTAAGGTTATGTTTGAATGAGTTGTGGTTTTTGAGTGGCGGTGTGAAACTACGGTAGATGCAGTGTCGTGGATGTGCGTGTGCATTTGAAACTTCCGTGGCAGCGTTTTGGCCCAAGGTGCCTACGAATTTGCAGCCATGAACGCATGTGGAGTTCACGATCACGTCTACTTAAACATGTGTTATTCACCATTGCTTACATAAGAAAACTTGTTTATATGTTTTTATTTTGTTGAGATGAGATTTCTGAGTAAAGTTTACAGTATTTTTTAAATTGCAGGAGGAACAGTGAGGCATGCTTATGTATGAGAAGATGGGCCATTTGATGTTTGTTTATGCAGAAGCATAATTGCACAAATGCAGTCCCTTTGTATTGCATGGTTTAAAAATAAGATAAACCAAGTGGCCATAATTATTTTTTATGGGCGGGCTTCTAGATTTTTTTAATCGAAAATCGAGGTTAATTTTTATTGGAATTGGGCCTAAGATTTCAATTTCGAAGCCCAATTCTGTACAGCTGAACAGACCTTAAATAAGGCCTCATTTGGCGAGGCGGTGGCGGGCGGTGACGGCAGGTGGAGACGCGGCTTTGGGACTGGATGGGTGGAGGTGAGGATCGAAACAAGGTTTCGGGGGGCTTTTCCTCCTTGCTGTGGGTGGAGATTCGGCAAACGCCGCTGGGCGCCGTTTATTTTGCTGCTGTCCAGTGGCGTTTACTCCAAACGCTACCGTGAAAATGCCTAAACAAATGAAGCCCAAGAGGTATTTGAAGCTTTGAATTTGTTGAAATATCTTTCATGATGGATTTGTTTGGATGGAATTTGGGCATTGAAATTAAAATTAGAGGTTATTTTCAGTTAAATTTACCTCCATTTTCAATTCCTAAGCTACCATTCCATCCAAACAAATTGACTCTAATTAAGATTTTTGAAGAACGGCCATTTTCATCAGAATTGAACCTCCCAGTTAAAAATTGATTGTGTTAGCTGAAATTAGTATTTGAATAATACTCCACTCACTTAAAATCTATCTAAAAATCGCAAAAAGTGGGCCCTACTTAGCACAAAAATACCTAACTCTTATAATTAGATTTGCAAAGTTGGGAAAAGGAGGTCGGTGTTTTTGTATTGAGTGGGGCTCACTTTTTATGATTTTTTTAGTATGTTTTAGATGAGTGTAGTATTATGTTAATATTCCCTCCGACTTACGTGATGATTAAAGTACCACAGGTGTAAGTTTGGTTACTTGCGCACAATTTTACTGTAACATAAGCATCATTGATTATAATATACTCATGTATTTAGGGAATTATGGAGGATATTATAATATATTTATGTATTTTTTGTTTCTGATGACATTGTTAGATGTCAATGTAACATTGGTTCTGATTGATGAAAAATAAATATATAATATGGCAGATATCTTTTAAAATTTAAAATTGCTCAAATTATTGGCACAAAAAGTAAAGTTATAGTGTGTAATTCTATATTATCAAGCTTTCTTATTTATAGAATATATAATCGCCATTGTTAACTTTTTCACTAGTGACAATAACCGCCCTGTTTTTTTTTTTTAAAATAGATGGATAACAATCTTTATTTGTTCAAATTTATTGGGGGGGATCAACATTTTGATTTAATATAATTATAACACATTTAACTATATGAAAGTAATTTTTTTTGGATGAAATACAATATTGCATTGACCACCAGAGCGAAAACTCCGCGCCAAGTGGAGTTTTTAAATACCAATTCTTGAATGTTCTATAATCTATAGCTCCATATATTTCATGACTGGTGTTTGTTGATAGTCTTGGGCTCTGTTTGGTATGGTGGCGATAGTCATGAACATGAGGGTTAAATTGTCATTCGTTAAAAAATGACAGTTTAATCCATGTGTTTACGACCGCCACCACCGTGCCAAAGGGAGCCTTTTTGAGTGTGACAATACAAAATTGATAAATTTGGAAAACCTGGGAGGCCAAAAAAAACTCTCATCCATCTCCACAAAATCACTACTGGCAATCTATGGCACTCCTTTCTGAAACAAATAGTTCAATTAACATCTCATAAAAACTATATAATTTTCTAGCAGGCACAATTATATTTATCATTCCATATGCAGAAACTATTTGCTTTAATTGATCTTGATCAATATAAACATGTCAAAAATTGGAATTTTACAATCCACAGCTTATTCTCGATGGAGAGGATTGCATGTCAAAATTACAGGAAATTATTTATAAAAATGAAATACTGGAAACAAAACACCGCCCGGCATCTTAAAAGCGTCCCCTTATAACATTCAAATAGGTTGAAAATGGCTGCTGGAGAATTTTCATGGCCCAGCAGTGTTGTCAGCAATCACTGAATTTGAGAAGGAGATGAGCGAAGTCATTAGTATATAGGGTCATTATCTGGGACCTCCCCTCCAGCTCTGCAAAATTACAAGGACCACCCCTCGATAATCAAACAAATTACAAAAACCTTCCCTCTTAGGCTCCGTTTGGGGGGACTTATTTTCACCGGTCAAGCGGTTACGGCCGCATGAACCGGTTCATAATTAAGGCTCGATTCATGCGGTCGTAACCGCTTGACCGGTGAAAATAAGTCCTCCCAAAGGGAGCCTTAGTTTATTGTTATGGGCCGCTCATTCAGACTGGGTTTTGAATCCTTTACCCCGGCTGAGCCACACAACAGGGCCACGACCCATACACGCTAACCAACTCTCCACGTCGGATACAATTAATGCGGTAGATTGTTGAGGCCGGGGCTAGCTTCCCGAACCTCCTTGAAGAGAGTACTCATCTTGACTCCCTTCACCAACTGAACTAACAACCTACCGCATTGGTTGTGTATCTGGCGCACATAGCTGGTTGGGATGTATCGGTCGCGACCCTATTGTGTGGCTCGACCGGGGTAAAGGGTTCAAGACCCAACCTGAATGAGTGGCCCATAACCTTTACAATATTAACATACGTGCACGAAAAAAAATCTCAGGAAGATCCCTCCTGGGATATTTTTTGGTTTGGGTACATGTATGTTAACAACATAAACTTAGAGGGGACATATTTAGTAATTTTGAAAGAAAGAGGAGAGGTCCTTGTAATTATGCAGAATTGGTGGGTTGGGTAGTTTTTCAGAATTATTCCTAGTACTTATACATCTGCATACCTGAGTGATTTGTAGATGTCATTCCCTACATCTCAGCTTGGTCCCAATCAAGGGATTTATCTTCCAATGAGAAAGCCGGGTGTTCGAGCCGATTTCGAGCTAGTCTACTCATCATGGCAAGACCTACAAGTTTAACAATAGAAACATATTAGAACCAATACATCCAAATCCGATCTAAAAACAAACTGAGTATATGTACAATTTTTTTGTGCGCTCGACATATATGAGCATGGTGCGCGGGATGCATCCGCACCGTCCATAAAATTGTGTTTTTGTTTGATGGACGGCGCAAATGCATCCCTCGCACCATGCTCCATATACGCTCTACACACAAAAAAATTGTTCATAGCTGGAAGGGTTTGTGAACAATAGTAAGCGAACAACACTACAATAGGCTTTCCTTATGGGCGAGTATATTCTCAAAACGCAAGCACGTGTAAGATCTTTGACATATAACACATGAATTGGGTGATGTGGGAGTGAGCAGTTAGACTTAACTTGCTTACATATCTTGTTAGAATCCTAAAATCAATAGGTTATACAGGTGGAGAGGCTCATGATCAATATAAAGGGCGCTAAGTTACACAGGCCATTGGGCTTAACCAGCTAAGATAACTTGTTAGGATCGATATTAAGTGCACAAGGCTACAATAATTTTCTGATATGGGATTGTGTTCTCAGCAGAATTTGAAAGAATATACTTTGCAGTAGAATTACGAAGAAAATAACTACAAATGAAGTAATTCCATAAATCTAATTCAAAGCAAACACAAAAAATATGTCATGCGCATTTGGTCGTAGGAAGAACAAAAAATGCCTATTTTTTCATTTAAAAGTACAATCACCATTCTTACCTCTAAAAATACAATCACCATTTTTAGAGAATCTTCATGTAAAGTTCTAATCACATCCTACTGAACAATATAGTCTAGAAAATTATATACTTGCAGGGAGTGAGCATCCACATAATATTTCTCTAACAGATGTTTATCATGTGAGACTAAGGCTCAGTTTGGCGTGCCGTTTTTGCTCCGGTGAGTTTGGACAAAAACGCCACCGTCATAGAATGCATGTTTGACATGACAACTGTTATGAGCGTCTCCAAGTAAAGAAAACTAGTTTTGAACATAACAATGAATGAAGTTCCTTAGGTGAGGTCGGGTGTATGAACGACGGTTCATAACCACCATGTTCACGACCGCTATTGTCATGCCAAGCAGAGTCTAAATCATACTCTCACGCGCCTCAACAATCTAACCTATGCGAGAGCTATCCACATCAGCCATCACTCAAACATAAATTTTCCTAATATCATTGTGCCATCCACTAAGAGCACAGTTGACCACATGAATTCACTGTGGTTAGATAGTTAACCCACACTAGAACTAATTCATGGAAGAAACCAAGACTCACATGATCGACAAATTGCATGCGCATGTTTGATCTCTAAAATGAATCTAACCAATATATATTTCATGACTAAACCATACTCTCCTGTAGCTCAACATAACTGTGGATGAAAACGTCCCATATACCTCTTAAATCTATTATATTTATCCTGCATCCAATAATAGTTACAATTTCATTATTGTTATTGTAGACCCTAAAATGGACTTGGCCGTTATTGCATCATCATGCAAGTTTTATTTCATCGCGCAAATATTTATTTCGAGTAATTATCATCCCGATATCAACGAGCCTTGATCGAGCTTACATCACACCATTTCTCTTCCTCCAGGACTATCACTCTGTCCTGGAGGAAGAGAAACAAGATCCCACGTGTGATTAACCTAGAGGGCAGTCATTTCTTCTTCCACGGCCGCCCGTCAACCCGGATGTTGGAGAGCCTCCAGCACAGAGTTAGGTATAGAGATGGAGGATAATGAAGTTGCAAATTTTTGAAGCGTCGGGGATAGGCGATGTAAGGATACATAATCCGTCATGGGATGACCCATGGAGACAGCAACAAGATCAACAGGCCACACGGTGCCAGAGGTTGAAGGCAACTGTGGCGGGGCAGCGGAGCGAGAAGCACGACGAGTATAGACATGAAGAGGTGATTTGTGCGGACCGGGAACCGGGTTTAGAAGGAGTGGTGGGAGAGGAGACGTAACTGGGATGACAGGTCGTGGTAATACCGGTGGTGGAAGCGGGGGGTTGCAGTAGAGCAAAAGGGTTGTACTTCCAGAAAAGTAACATTAGCATAGACAATCACCTTGCGAGTGGTGGGAGAGTAGCACATATCCTTTCTGAGTACGGGAGTAACCAACAAACATATGTTTGGTTGCCCAAGGGGCGAGCTTGTAAGTGAAAGGGCCAAGCATATAGACATAGCAGGTACAACCAAATATCTGAAGCGTGAGAGGGAAGGGAGGTGTGGAGGGGAAGAGAAGACTAAACGGGGTGACACAGTTGAGGACGGAGGAGGGTAGACGGTTGATGAGATAACACTCTGTGGAAACATCAAAGTGCTAATAAGCCTTGGGAACCTGCATTTGAATCATGAGGAAGCGAGCAACATCAAGAAGATGTCTATTTTTGCGCTCAGCCACACCATTCTGTTGGGGAGAATGCACACAAGGTCTGATGAATGATCTAAAACTCAGAGCAGAGATTATCAAACACATGATTAGTGTATTCACAAGCATTTTCAGTTCAGATTGTTTTAATTGTGCATGTCTCAAGAATAAAATCCCGTAACACACATGTAAGCTCAGAGCGATCGCAAAATATAATCATGTCATACGAGAATAATCATCAATAAAAGTTATAAAGTAGCGATAACCAGACAGACTAGCTATTTTGTACGACCCCCAAATATCTGAATAGACTAAATCAAAAGGAGCAACCCTCTGAGTATAATGAGGAGAGAAAGATTAACGATGTTCACAAGTAAATGCTGGAAGAGGAATATCAGGCAGAGCTTTCTTGAGGACCGGAAGACGAGCATGCCCAAGACGCCGATGCCAGTCCGAAGAGGAGGCGGAGGAGAAAATGGTAGGAGGGACATCAAGAAGGTAGAGTCCATTGTGCAGTCGTCCTTTACCAATGATACTCTGCGTCTGTCGATCATGCATCATAAAAGAAGAAGAGATGAATGTGACAGAGCAATTAAGATCAACAGTAAGAAGATTAACAAAAAGTAGATTAAACAAAGAGCCCGGGACATGAAGGACCGAGCGAAGAGAAATAGAAGGGTTGAGAAGTATATCGGCAGAGCCGGAGACAGGGGCGGTGTCACCATTGGCTTCTGTGATAAACTTGGGATGCGGAGAGTCCAAGTACTGAGATGGTTTCAACAAAATAATATGGTGAGTAGTACTTGAGTCCACTATCCAGCATGGACTAGTGGAGATACAAGTGATACCTTCATTAGAGATGGAGGCAACGGAGGCAAGCAGGCGGTTAAGCAACCCTTGAAGTTGTTGGAGCTTGAGGCGCACTGCATCAAGATTAGCACGAGTGGCAGAAGAGGTGTCAACAGCAATAGAGGCAGTAGGACGAGGAGGCAAACCATGTTTGCGGTAGCAAGTTGCCTCAAGATGTCCATCCTTACCATAGTAGGTATACTTAGGCCTCGGCCGGCTACCACGACCCCTCCCGCGGGAGCCAGAGCGACCACCTTGGGTAGGGAGAGGAGGAGGGCAACAGAGTGTTGTAGAAGAGTCAGAGAGGGAGGGTCGGGAGCTTCAGGAAGTGGTGTAACCTTTAACAACATGGAACAAACATCAGAGAAGGAGGGAATAGTAGAGGAAGAGAGTATCTGAGCTCGAACACTATAAAGATGAGGTGGGAACGCGAGCCATCATCATGGTAATACCAACAGCTTTCTTTTGAGCGCGATGAGTAGCCAGATAAGCAGTAGGGGGCTGATGCTGAATCCAGGCCTCAACCATAGTCTTGGAACGCGCAACAAAGGATGTTAAGTCAGCAACACCGCCTGAGTCAAGGGTTTGAAGACCGGTGATGATGTCAAACAAGTGTTGGAGACCGTCCTTGCAGGAGTAAAAGAAATGGAGTTCATCCCATATTGTCTTGGCCGTCTCATGATACATGGTCATACGGTAGGGTTTTCTATCCAGGGAGTTGAGGAGTCAAGTCTGAACACGACCATCGTCACAAATCCAATCATCAGTGGGTGCAGAAGGGGTGTCCTCAGTCAAATGGTGCAGGAGACCCTTCATTTGAAGAACCCGACAGATAGAGTTCACCCACACAACAAAATTCTTCTTCCCACTAAGAGAAATGGTGGTGATGCGCAAGTCATCACGGACCTCAGGAACTGGCATAGCTACACGAGCAAGAAGAGAAGGCGCATCAGAAGACACCATAAAGCTCAGAGGCGGCTAGAGGGAAGCACTTGCGGTCAGACCACAATCAAGACATCAACAGAAGCAAACAGGGCAACAACTGCAACACCGACGGTCTAGCAACAAACAGGCAGCAACAACACTGGCGGTCTGGCAACAGAGGCAGCATCAATGACAGTTTGGCAACAAGCAGACAGCAGCGGTTTGGCAACAACACTGGCAGTCTGGCAATAAACAGGTCAGCAATAGCAGATTGAAGATCCGTGAAGAGAAGGCAGCAGCAGAGGGAAACACCGATGGTCTGGCACAACGCAAGACAACAACGGACTGCAGGTGCGGACAGGAGCAGTTAGTTGCTAGGAGCTGCGGCCTGGAGCAGGAAGATAGCGGACAAGAACAGGAGGGGCTTGAGCGTCTAGAGAGCAGATAACGGCTAAAATAGAAGAAGCTCCGACGAGATGCGTGAAGGAGCAGAGAGTGGTTAGAGCAGGAGAACACAAGACATCTGCTAGAAACCGCGGATGGAGAGCAGACCGCGGCTAGATAGCAGACCGCAGGGAGAGAACAGTTCGCTGCTAGAGAGTAGACTGCGGTTGAATGAGAGCAGATCGTGGCGGATTGAGAGCAGACCGCGGCGGGAAACACTTGTGACTAGGTAAGCCGCGACAAGAAGCACGAAGACAGGGCTGACGACAAAACCAGGCAGACCGCAGCAAGCTGAGAAAAGGGGGGACCCACGAGACATGAGAGAGAAGGCTATAAAAAAGGCCAGGGGAGGGTTGAAGCCGGAGGCAAGGGAGGGGAGAAAGGAGGGAGGAGGTTAGAAAAATCTAACCGCAAACCCCCTTGCCACAAGAGAGAGGCAGTTAGCAAGGGCTAGCCGCACATACCGAAAAACAAGAGAAGGGATTGGTACGCTCTGATACCATGTAGAAAAACACCCAGAATATTGGGAAATGATCTGAAATTTTTATTAATTCTTTTTCAATATATAAATACAAGCATTTGTACACTTAAATAGGAAGAGAAAGTGAGAAAGATCCCCATTCAAAATGTGAGACTAAAACATAAAGAGGAAGAGGGCCTAAGATGGGCATTTACAGGATTTTCTTCTAACAATACAACAACAACAACATTCAAGCCTTTATCCCACTATAGTGGGGTCGGCTATATGGATCCTTTGTCACCATTGTGCCCTATCTTTTGTCATAATCTCATTAATGCCTAAGTACATCATGTCTTTCCTTATAGTTTCATTCCAAGTCTTTATTGGTCTCACTAATGCCCAAGTACATCATGTCTTTCTTTACCGTTTCATTTCATGTCTTTTCTTCTAACAATATTCATATAATTTATTCACATAGGTTCAACAACCCTATTCAGCCGAGGGAGCCCACGTGCGACAAGCTAAGTCTCTCACACTCGGCTCTTGTATTAACTATTTATGATAATAGCGATTTTCCAACATTCTCTTTGTTCTATGAGAAACAACGGCCCAATGGGCTACTTTTCCACAACACGGACATCACAACCCAGTAAGCCTCTGACCAGGATCATCAGACCCATCGCACCTGATCCAACTAGGTTGAAAGAATTCGGCCCAACAGTTACGCTACACAGAGTGTTGAGAAGTGCCAACCAAAATAAAAAATCGCTTGCATGAAAATCTATTGGTAGCAATGTCATAATTATCTATTATACTTTTGTGAATATATATATGCATCCTCAAAAAATGAAACTAATGAACTGGGTACCTTCAATAACTTTATATAGAGACGACCACCATCTATCACTGGAAACCTGGTACTGATTTAATGATTCCTCAATTTCATTATCATGCTTTCCTTCTAGAACATTCTGAAGAGTGATGACTGCATCTTTAGCTTTCTTCAAGATGCTGTTCTCATCCATGATTTCAAGTGATTTGAGATCATTATGTGACGATGTGAGGCTGACGGCAAGTGCAAATTGGGTGGCTGCCGTCCAGCGAGAAGAGGCAAGCCATCTCCTTCGACCATCTCTCTTTCTGGTCTCCTCCATGTTTGACTTCTCCTCAAAAACCAAGTTCTGTTTTTTTTATCAATGGATATGAAAATAAATCATCACATATACAGAAACTCACACATCAATAGAAGAAAATGAAGAATAATTAAACATCAGGAAGCAGGACAGATTCAAGAATAATTACCCGCAAGTATTGAGCATTGGCTGCTCCAGTACTCTCGACCATTTTGGAGAAAGCACTTTCTTCATTTGATAAAAGATCTTCCGGGGTACCGAATTCTAAGACCTTCATAAGAACAGTAGAGTAAAGACTGATTATAATTTGCTCATCACTCGAAAATAGTTTAGGCGCCATTTAATTTTTTTCCCAAGAAAATCATCATTTACAATTGTTTGTGCCATATAATCATGAATAAATTACCAAACAAGTATGAAAATTACACAAAAAATTTCATGAATCCCGTTCTGAAGGACTTGGAACAAAGTCACCAGACACTTGCAACCTGCTAGACTATTATTAAGAAAAACAGAGCTGACAAATCCTTTTGCTTAACCAAAATAAGTAATTGTAAATCAAATTCTACTCACATTAACATAATCTCAGCAGAGTAACATGATGAACATATATGGATATCTCTACGAGTTAAATGAAATTCCATGAAAAGAAGGTATGCTGATGTAACTGAATATGTGGATCTAAACATGTACTTTCCTCACAAAGACAATCATCTAAGCAGTGCTCTCAAAAAAAACTTATGGCCTCTTGCAGAGCACAAACATAAACATGTATATTATCGGTTCCAAGAAACATATACTGTGATTTTCATTTCACATAATAGTTTTGCTAAAAACAATATTTTAATTTTTTGTTGATCTAATATATGTGCAAAATGGGAAGCCTAGTTTTAAACCAAGGAATGATAAGCATATAAACACACTTGAAGTCTTATTAGCGACTTTGTGAAAACTTCAGCCAACATGATGATAGATTTATGATAAATCTACTTTTATCCAATTTCTATTGTGTATGTCAAGATGCATGAAAGAATTTATATTCTTTGTACATGTCAAGATGCACGAAAAAATTTATATTCTTTGTACATGGCAAGATGCACGAAAGAATTTATATTCTTTGTACATGCCAAGACGCATGTATGCGTGTATATTGTTCAAGTATGGTGTCAAAGCTTTGAATTTATATTTCTTTGTACAATGCTTCCTGTAGAGAAACACTTGATGAAAAAAATCTCAATATATTCCATAAAAAATAAATACATGTATGTGTACAATTATATAGAAAATGGATGAGAAGAGAAAGTCTCATACAAGATGTGGGACTAAACTACCTAGCTAAGAGACTAAATGGGCCTTTAATAATGGGCATTTACATATTTCCTTCAAGACTACCCCGCAAGCTGGAGCATACAAATCGTAGGCACCAGCAGGAACATGCATTAATTCAAGCTTTCTTCAATTGTACTTTTTCTCAGATTAAGTGACAATCAACTTCAATGTTTGGTCCGTTCAGGGAAAATAGGATTCTTGGCAATGTGTATAGTCGCTTGACTGCCACAAAATAGAGTGGCTGGTGAGGAGAGGTTGACTCCTAAATCACCTAGGAGACCTTCAAGCCATGTAAGCTCAGATACAACGGCTGCCATTGAACGATACTCAGCTTCAGCAGATGAGCGAGCCACCACAGACTGCTTCTTGCTGCATCAGGTTATGAGATGTCCTCCAAAGTAAATGGAGTATCTACTTGTGGAACGACGATCATCTAATGAAGCAACATAATCAACATCAGAGTATGCAATAAGAGATAAGGGAGACGAAGACGGCTTGTATACAAGTCCTTGTCCAAGAGCGGTCTTCAAGTATTGAAGGATACGCTCCACTGCCTGGAAGTGAGAGACTCACGGTTCATGCATGAATTGACTGGCCACTCCAACATCAAAAGATATATCAGGTCTCGTAACAATGAGGTATATTAGCTTTCCCACAAGACGACGATAATATTCTGGGTTTGGAAGAAGAGAATTGGAGTCTGAAACATGAGCGCAGAACTTGTGATTTACATCTATGGAAGTGTCAGTTGGCTTGCATCCAGAATAGCCAGCATCATGAAGCATGTCAAGACAGTACTTTCATTGAGATAAAACAAGACCATCAGGACGCCAAGCTACCTCAAGACCAAGGAAATATCGAAGATTTCTCGGGTCCTTTGTCTGAAACACAGAAGCCAGATGTTGTTTGATCATGTGTATTCCTGCGAGAACATCTCCCGTAATCAAAATATCATAAACATACACCAAGAGAATTACTGTGCCCGTTAGACGATGACGGGTGAATAAAGAGAAGTCGGCTGAACTTCAAGTGAAACCAACAGTACGAATAGTCTGACTGAACTTGTGAAACCATGTCAAACCATGCCCGAGAAAAATGTTTGAGATCATAAAGAGATTTCTTCAGATGACATACAAGAGACTCCCTCGTGGTCTCAATCCAGGGAGTTTGTTTCATATAGACGACCTCCTGCAAATTGCTATTGAGAAAAATATTTTTGACATCGAATTGATGCAACGTCCAGTGTCGATGAATAGCGAGGGAGATCAACACACGAATAGTATTAGGTTTGGTGACTGAAGAAAATGTCTCATCAAAATCTAGACTGTGTTGTTGAGTAAAATCACGAGCCATTCAGATGTTGAACCATCCCATCCGGACAATTTTTGATGGAAAACAAACACTTAGAAACCATGCAGGTCTGTCCAGGAGGAAGAGGAAAAAGATCTCAAGTGTGATTTGCCCAAAGAGCAGACATTTTCACGTCCATGGTCGTCCACCACCCTGGATGTTGGAGAGCCTCCTGCATAGAGATAAAGGTGGTAATAGAGGATAAGGAAAGGGAAAATGTTCTGAGGTCCGGGAGAGGCGGTGTAAGGAGACATAATCCTCCATCGGGTGAGCAGGAGACGGCTGCCGGATCTGCAGGGTGCAAAATATTAGCAGTGGAGGAGACCTCCCGTCGAGCAGTAGACGAATGGGGGTGACCAGTATACACGTGAATCAGAAGTGGTTTTGGTGGGATTGGTGTGGGAAGAAGAGGTGGAAGGTTAGAATTAACAGGACCAGCAGGCCGCAGAGGTAGAGGGGAATTGGAGAATCAGTTGGGGGAGAATGATAGGGCTAGTCTTCGAGAAAAATGACAGCAGCAGAAGTAACAACCTCGCTATCTGTTGGAGAGAAGCAGACAACCCTTTTGAGTATGTGAGTAACCAACGAACATATACTTCATGGCACGTGGAGCAAGCTTGTCATTGGACGGACCAAGAGTATGAATATAGCACACGCATCTGAATACACGAGGGGTGATCAAAAAAGGGGTTTTGGTGGGAAATAAAAGGTTGAAGGGTGCCACAAAGTTGAGAATGTAGGATGACATGTGATTAATAAGATAGCAGGCAGTAAATACTGTAAAATTCCAATAACGTGTGAGAACATTCATTTGGAATATGAGGGAACGAGTGACTCTAATGAGGTGACGATTCTTTCGGTCGACAACACCGCTTGTAGGGGGGTATACGCACAATAGGTCTGATGGATGACCCCAAAGTGTATACATAAGTCGGTAAGTGCATGACTTGTATATTCACGGGCACTGTCAGTTCAGAGAGTTGTTTTCCATTTTGAGTTAAGTAGAGGAGTGCATAGTGGAGACTTGTGTGCGTGAACATGTTGTTGAGCTGTGCGCACATAAATGAGTTGTAGAGTTATGCGCACATGACAGGCTACATGAACCTGAACGTGTTGTAGTTATACACACACAAGAGCGTGATGGGAGCTTGTCTCTCTAATTTTGAGACCATTGTTTGGTGTAAGCACCATAGGTAGTTGATGTAATTGTTAGAGCTTTACTAAGAGGTAGTTACTGTAATTGTGAGCACGCTACTTTGAGGTAGTAATTGTAATTGTGAGCACGCTACCTGGTGCTGGCACACGAGGTGGAAGAGAATGTTGCATAGCAATCAAATGAGACGGCTAATAGAGAGGAGATTAAAAGAAGAGCCCAGAACATGAAGTACAGAGAGAAGAGTGATGGAGGGAGTAAGGTGGACATCGGCAAATCCAGAGACAGGAGTGGTGTCCCCATTAGCAACCGTAATGAACTTTGGATGCACTGACGCCAAGTAGTGTGAAGGTTTGGTCGGGGTAATATAGTGTGTTGCACCGGAGTCTATAATCCAGGATGAACAACGGACTAAACAAAAGATCCCACTTTCAGAAATAGACACAACAAAGCCCGGGGAACGGTTGATCATCCTTTGAAGTTATTGGATTTGGATGCGCAAGACATCAATGTCAGTTTGAATGTTGTTTGGAGTAGACTGTGCAGCCATGGGTAGAGGGGCAGTTTAGAGCAAGACAGAACCAGGCACGGCAAGCAGCGCAGTACACAGAAGCAGCTAAACGTTGCAAAAAGAACAGGGAGATGGAGGAAGAGAGACAAAAGAAACAATAGAGGCTTGCAGCGGCGGCTAGGCGAGCAGAGCATTAACAACAGGCAGGCAACCAGCAAAAATAGCAGCAAACAACAAGCAGTAACACTCGGCGGCAAGGAGACAGCAACAACGGCTAAGCAACAGTGACGACGACTTGGAGAATTGACGGCAAGCAATAGCAGCGGCTTATTGACGTGTTATTTATTTTCAGTTTATGTGCCCCTTGTATCTCATATATATATATATATATATATATATATATATATATATATTTCCTCTTTGTGGATGAATACAATTTTTCTTTCCTCTCACTTAATTTGGTATCAGAGGAGGAAAACGAACCCTACTCCGCTTCGCCCTAACCCCGACCCCGCTTCGCCGATCTGCCCCGCGATTTCTTCCCGCATTGTTCGACACCGTCTCCGCGCTATGTGAGGGCATCGCGGCTCCTGCTGCCGCCGCCGTCCGTCTGCCGTCAACCTCCGCCTTCACCCGTCGTTCTCCTCTGCTACAACCGGCTTCTTCTGCTCCGCTGTTACCTTTTGTTGCCGCCGATCCTGCTGTCGTCGATCCTGCTACAGCCGACTTCCTTTTTCTTTCTTTTTCCCTTCGATTGTTTCTTCCACCGCCGATCTGGTTGGTGTTTACCTCCCCTTCCCTCACTTCTTTTCTTCTCATGACCTAGATCTGTGATCTACGGTCTTC
Source organism: Platanthera zijinensis (assembly GCA_039513925.1). NCBI lineage: Eukaryota > Viridiplantae > Streptophyta > Magnoliopsida > Asparagales > Orchidaceae > Platanthera > Platanthera zijinensis. The sequence goes on from CM077091.1 coordinate 166,904,703, forward strand.
CTTCCTATTTTGGGATGAATTTTTCCTCTTCTGTTTAAGGATTTCTCTTCTTCCCATCCCATGGATTCCTCCCTCTTTGGTTCGAATGATGCATTTGCTCGGCGCATTACTACCTCCATTCTCAATGAAAAAAACTTTATTGCTTGGTCCAACTCAGTGTGAGTCAATCTTGCCGGACATGACAAGCTTGATTGGCTTGAACCTAATGGTGTTCCCAAGCCTTCCGACGAAAAGGCTATCTGTCAATGACACACGGAAAATTTCAAGATTCTCGGGTGGCTTCAGTGCTCCATGGAGCCCCGCATTTACGAGCAGTTCATGCGATTCGATTCAGTGTCGTCTCTTTGGGCTGCCTTGACGCGTACCTACGATCACACACGCGTTGATACGCGGATTTATTCTGTCTTCCAGGAGATTTCTACTGCTCGTCAGGGGGACCGTTCTGTGCACGAATACTTTACCTTTCTCTCAGGGAGATTCCAGGAGTTTTCTAACCTTGAGCCGCTCAGTGCTTTTCCACATCCAGAGGATCTACTTGTTGCCAAGCGGCGGCAGGAGAAGAGGGAGACCTATCAGTTCCTGATGGGCTTGAGGCCCGAGTTTGAGTAGATTAGGATTCAGCTTGTCAGCATGAACCCTCTTCCTGATATCTTGGATACTTATTCCATGGTGGAGCATGAGCGTCGTTCCCGCCTGACTGTTGTTTTGCCCGTTCCAGCTTCTGTTCCTATTCCAGACCAAATGGCCCTAGCTTCAGGTCGTCCTTCTTCTGCGCGCGGGGGGCGTACTTCTACCTCTAAGGGTCGCGGGGGTGGCCGCGACAGCCCATTTGCCTCTGTTCAGTGTCAGCACTGCCTCCGGACTGGTCATGAGAAGGCCCGATGTTGGCTGCTCTTTCCTCACCTACGCCAGCAGTCCCCCGCCACGTGTGCTGCCGCCGCTACTTCTTCCAGCTTTGGGGGCCAACCTGATTCCAGCGCCTCTTCCGGGGCTCCTTCTGTCGACTGGAGTAAGCTTATGGCTCAAGTGCAGCAGCTCCAGTCTCAGCTTCAGCTGCACTCTACGTTTCAGACTTCGCACCAGCCTCTTCCTGCTCAGCCGTTACCTGCCTCCTCGTCGTTCTCGTCGACTTCAGCGTCTGCGTCAGGTACCCCGATGGCTTTTCATGTCACTCAACAGGGGTTCTCTTCTCCCTTGGTGATTGACTCTGGGGCCACTGATCACATGACTGGTGAGACACGCTTGTTCTCTTCTCTTGAGTCTTCGAGCGTCCATCGGCAGGTTCGCCTTGTTGATGGCTCTGTGACCCCCATCATTCACCGGGGCACAGTTCCTCTGACTCCCTCCTCCTTGGGTTCAGTTCTTCATGTTCCCAAACTTGCTTTAAATCTTCTTTCTGCTAGTCAATTGACTCGTTCGTTGCACTGCTCAGTGACATTTTTTCCTTTTGACTGTGTTTTTCAGGACCTGATCACGAGGAGGACTTTTTCCTACGGCCGTGAGCGCGACGGGCTATACCAGCTGGATCTTCCACCTCCTTCGCCCTGTCTCTCACCCCCATTCATCGTTGTTGTTACTACTTCACCTGCTCTTTGACATGCTAGACTGGGGCATGCGAGTCCTCAGATCGTGTCGTCGCTTTTTCCGAGTGTCTCGTTTGAAAACTCTTTTCAGTGTGATGTGTGTCAGCTTAGTAAACATACACACACTACATATCTTATTTCTATTTCTCATAGTTCTGCACCGTTTGATATTATTCATTGTGATGTTTGGGGTCCTGCCCCGGTTGTTTCTTATGATGGTTTTTGGTATTTTGTTACTTTTATAGATGATTTTACTCGTTGATGTAAGGTCTATCTTATGCGAGCCAAATCTGATGTCTTTGATTTATATACTCAGTTTACTAATATGGTTACGACTCAGTTTTCCTCTCGTATTTGGGACATTCTCTCCGATAACGGGGGGGAGTATACTTCTTCCTCTTTCACTGCTTTCCTTGCTACCCAAGGAACCTTTCATCAGTTCTCCTGTCCCTATACACCAGAACAGAACGACGTGGCGGAACGCAAGAATCGTCATCTCTTGAATGTGACCCGGTCTTTTCTTCGTGGGTCTCATGACCCCAAGTCGTTTTGGAGTGCCGCCCTTCTTACGGGGACCTTCTTGGTCAACCGTCTGCCTTGTCAGCCTTTAGCGGGTCGGGTACCCCTTAGTCTTTTATCTCCCCACCGCCCTCTGTTTCCTGTCCCTCTCCGGGTGTTTGGGTGTGTGTGTTTTGTCCAGGACAGTCATCCGTCTCGGACAAAGCTTGATGACAAAGCTATCCGGTGCTTATTTTTGGGGTATTTCTCCTCTTCCAAGGGCTATAGGTGTTTTGACCCCTCTTCTCGCAGGACTTTTCACTCCTTGAATGTTACGTTCTTTGAGGATGTCCCCTTCTATGGTACCTCCTCTGTCCCTGTTGCTCCTTCTGCTCCGCCACAACCAACTCTGATTGCCCTTGCTCCGCTGCATGACTCTCTTACATTGCAGACATACACTCGTGGCCCACGCGGGCCCTCACATATCCACCTCATTCTTCGTGATCCACTGGTTATGCCCAGCTTACAGGACCTTGTGCCACATCCTCTGGCAGGTGATATTCTTCCCTCCTCTGACTTACCCATTGCACTTTGCAAGGGTAAGCGTTCTTGTGGTACTGACCATCCTGTGGCAAGCTATGTGTCCTACCAGCATCTTTCTCAGGGTTACCGGGCTTTCCTGACTGCTACCGACCAGATCAGAGTCCCGAGTTCGATAACTGAGGCGTTCCAGCACCCTGAATGAGTGGCGACCATGGAGGATGAGATGTCCGCACTACAGAAGGTGGGCACCTGGCGTTTGGTCCCTCTTCCTGCAGGTTGGAAAACTGTTGGCTGTCGTTGGGTTTACACTGTCAAGTGTAATGTCGATGGTTCTCTTGACCGCTACAAGGCTCGTCTTGTCACGAAGGGCTTCATTCAGACTCCTGGGGATTACGGCTTGACTTTTGCCCTGGTGGCCAAGCTATCTACTATTCGTCTGCTTGTCTCTCTCACTGTCTGCCATGGGTGGCCTCTTCATCAGATGGACGCGAAAAATGTCTTTCTCAATGGCGACCTTGCTGAGGAAGTTTAAATGGATCCGCCCCCCGGTTACAAACTTCAGGGGGACTATTTGGGTCGTGTTTGCCTTTTACAGAAGTCCTTGTATGGGCTGAAGTAGTCTCCTCGTGCGTGGTTTGAGCGGTTTGGTACTGTTGTGCTTCAGAGTAGGTTCACCAGATGTCATGCTGACCACACATGCTTTGTTCGGACTGCTGTGGATGGACGTAGGGTCATTATTTTTGTCTATGTGGATGATATCATTCTTACCGGTGACGATAACTCGGGGATACTTCAGATCAAGGGGGTTCTTCAGAAGACATTTGAAGTGAAAGATTTGGGGCATCTGAAGTACTTTCTCGGGATTGAGGTTGTCAGATCTCAGCAGGGGATCTCTTTGTCTCAGCGCAAGTATACACTTGACCTCTTAAGTGATACTGGCCTTCTTGGGTGCTCTCCTGTGTCTACACCTATGGATCTGAACCACCGCCTTCATGCCGAGTCTGGCGATCCTCTCCCTGAACCGAGCAGATATCAGCGTCTTGTTGGAAGACTTATCTACTTGAACAACACTCGCCCTGACATTAGCTTTGTTGTGAGTGTGGTCAGTCAGTTCATGCATGCTCCCAAAACTTCTCACCTAAATGCAACATTTCGGATCCTCCACTACTTGAAGGGTTCTCCTGGCTTAAGGCTCTTCTACCGGCTAAGTAAGGAGGCCTGGAGAATTGGCAAGGAGGAGAATTGACGGCGACCTGGAGAGCAGTAGCGACAGCCTGAGGAGAATTGACGGCGACCTGGAGAGCAGTAGCGGTGGCCTGAGGAGACTAGCCGGCGACCTGGAGAGCAGCAACGGTGGCCTGAGGAAAATTGGTGGCCTCAAAATTGGCGGCCTGAGGAGAATTGGCGGCCTGGAGAACAGCAACAACGGCCTAAGAGCAGCAGCAGCGACAAGGAGAGGAGAACGGACGGCGACCTGGAGAGTAGCAGCGGCCTGAGGAGAGTCGCTGGCGATGTTAGAGCAGCAGTGGCGACCTGAGAGCAGCGATAAGAGGAGACGACCTGAGAAGATGCTGCGACTAAAGGGAAGAGACCGCAGCAAGATGAAAGAGACCGCAGCAAGAGGAACCGGAGGCTTGAGAGAAGTCACAAACCCGAGACCACACAGACAGTGGTAAGAAGAGGAAGTCATGCAGAGGCAAGAAAGGGAATGGAGGAGAAATGAGACAAGTAGAGTACGGGGTAGAGGCAAGCTGCGGCTAGGAAAAAGCTAGCCGCAGGAAGGGTGCGGTTAGAAACCAAATGCTAACCACATATGGGTGTGGATAGCCCAATAAGAGAAAGAAAGAGCACAATTCAGCGAGTGCGGATCGTACACTCTGATATCATGTAGAAACACTTGATGGGAAAAAAATCTCAATATATTCCATAAAAATGCTCCATAAAAAATACGTACATATATGTGTACAATTATATAGAAAGAGGATGAGAAGAGAAAGTCCCATACAAGATGTGGGACTAGACTACCTAGCCCTTGCCTATTTATGGTGTACAACATCAGCCCTTTCCAATCAACCTTGAGTCAGTCCAAACGTCAAAAACCAGCATAAAAGAGTCACATTTATACCCATGTTATTGCAAAACAGTAAAAGTGACTTCTAATTTCACTGTAAGTGTGAAGGAAAATGCTTCCAAGCATCCATTAATAATGAAAATTCGATATGCAATAAGAGGAGGCACAAGGTAAGAACATATAAATATTCATCAGAGGCACAAGGTAAGAAGATACATCGAGCATATAAATATTCATTGCAAGACATAGTACTAAAAGAAAAGTGTAGTACAAAATAATACATTTCATTAAACATGTAATAGGATGCATAGAGTAGCATAAAAGTTCAACAGCTAGCCTGATGATAAGTAAATGTTCAGAATGCGCTTAAGACTGATTAAAACAAAAAGACTCTTTTTAACAGAAAGTTAGAATGATTTAACAATGTTAAGTACATAATTGAAGCCCGAATGTTGAATTTAGTGGTAGAAATAGTTTACATGTATGCAATCACGGAATTTGGAAAATAAAAGTGCAAATTAGTCTGTAAAGGGTGTTAAAATTGCTGTTTTCACCATATAGAAAATTTACCTTGCCAGAATGGAGTAGTAGGATCTTATCACAATCGATTATAGTATTCAAGCGATGGGCTATTACGAGCATCGTGCAAGACTTAAACTCTTCTCGAATTGTTTTCTGAATAAGAGCATCAGTTCTGACATCAACAGCTGCAGTTGCTTCGTCAAGAACGAGAATCTTTGATCTGCGCAGTAACGCACGGGCAAGACTTAAAAGTTGCCTTTGCCCAACGCTGAAGTTTTCACCTGCCTCAGAAACCTTTCAAAGAGAAAATGTTATGAGTTAGACGCTCAAAGAAATATATTTTCATCAACTATGAGGATTCCATTACCACATAATAGCTTTTATACAACCAAGAAAATGGGAAAAGGTTCATAAACTAAGTCATAAGTCATAAGCCATTTCTAAATTCGTAATCTTGACAGAACAAACTTTAAATATATTTTTTTAACAATAGAGTAAGCAAACCTCAGCATCAAGCCCAAAAGGGTTCCGCCGAATAGCATCTTTCAGATGGGATCTCTCTAAAGATTCCCAAAGATCAGCATCATTATGCTCATTGAAGGGGTCCAGATTAAACCGAACAGTTCCTGGAAATAAGTGATGGATAAAACAAAACATAATTATTTTTCTAATAAAATTTAAAACATAAAAGTGCAAAAATGAACCTAATCATCAATACTTTTGCAAAATAAAGAAAAATAACTGCATGGTTATAACAAAGCGGATGGTAGAGAAGAGGAAATTGCATTGCATTAAACGATGAAGATACAATCGAGACGAATCTCGCCAAACATCCGGAAGCTGGGTCCTCCTTGATACTTCACTCTCTATAAGAGCCAAAACCCTATACTTCCAAAGATACTCCCTAAAGAAACTAGCACTCATATATATAGATGAGTGGGGAGAATTACAAAATTGCCCCTTGGGCTACATAAACTAAAATAGCATGTGGCGGCCACTTCGTATCATCACGTGATTCACGTCCCGCACGAAAAACAACCTTGTCCTCAAGATCGAGGACAAATGGGTCATCAGAAAGCATCAGCGGATCTAATTCCCCAAAGTCAGGATCAGTATCTTCAGCCCCCAACAATACACATAGGTTCCTGAGAGGGCAGACGTGGGTGGGCGAGAACGGTTGCTGGCAGCGAAAGCAGAGGCCTTTGCGGCGAAGCTCTTCTTGTTGTTGGTAAGACATATGATGGGGCCGTTGGGGGGCCGGTGGACATGGAGTTGGCGGATGCGAGGGTGGAGTCGGTAGCTGGGGAAGAGTGTCCACGGGAGGAAGAGGTGGCGGTAGTGGCCGCTGCGACAGAGGTGGTGGCAGTGGCTGCGGCGATGGGGGTGGCCGTGTCGAGGAGGATGGTGGGGCGGGGTAGAGTTCCTCGTCGATATACCTAGCTTACTCCATTGCGCGGGAAAGAGTATTCGGGTTGTAGACCCGAAGGCGCGCACGGAGGTGGGGGTGCAGACTCGCTAGAAAATAGCCCAAGTAGTGGTCGGGGGCCAGGTCGGGGACATGCGTAGCGACCGCGATGAATTCGTCGATGTAAGTTGCCACCGAGTCAGATTGACAGACGGAACTAAGACGCTCAAATGCATTACCCGCCTGACGATTGTCATATGGCAGAAGTTCCTCCTTCAATGCGGGCCAGGAGATGTCTGGTGCTTGTTGGCGCATCCAACGCACCCAGTGGAGCGTCGAGCCTTCCATATAGATAGTGGCGAGGGGGACCTTCCGATCGGCGGGGGTGGCCAGCAAGTCGAAGAACTGCTCGGCGCGGGCGATCCACCTGAAAGGTTCAGTCCCATCGAACACCGAAATCTCAATCCGGCGGAGGTGGGTCGGGGAACAGTCTGCTGCGGGATGCAAAAACCCCATGTGGTCGGGAACGGTTGGCATTGGTGGCGGTGGAGAGGTCGTAGGGTGATTAAATGCCACGGTAAGGCCTCGAAGGAGGAGCGTGAGGTCCGCCAGCTGGGCTTCAATGTAATCCATGCGCTAAGAGTCCGAGTTGGCCGTGGTGGAGGCGTTCTCGTCGGCGTGGAAGGCCCTGGCCCGAGTATTGGGCATGAACTGCGGCCAGGAGTAGCGGAAATGAGTGTCGGGTGGCGGCAACCGCTGGAAGAGGGCGGCCCGACACGGAGAAAGGCAGCGAGGAGGAGAAGTGGCCACTGGAAGGCCACCGAAGCTACGGGAGGGCCTCCAGAAAGCGGAGAGAGCCCTGGCGGAGGTTTGGGGGGCTGGCGATGTTGGAGCAAGCGGTGGAATGTGCACTCGGGGCGCAGAGAAGTCGCCTGACATGCGAATCAGCGGATGTGGGCGGACGAGGGAGCTGGCGTTGCTGTAGTAGGCGGCGCAAGGTGCAATCGGGGCGCAGAGAGGCCCAACAGCGAACAACGAATGTGGGTGAAAGAGGGAAGTGGAAAACCAACATGATCCCGTAGCAATGTAGCGATCTGTAGGTGGAAAAAGGCGAGATCTGTAGGTGGTGAAGTGGCGGTCTGTAGTCGGCGGAAGCCGCAAGCTGTATTTGGCCTAGGAATTAGAGTTTGGAAGAACCCTAATCAAGGGCAGGTCGGACCAGTTGGTAGAGAAGAGGTAAATGCATTGCATTAAACGATGAAGATACAATCAAGATGAATCTCGCCAAGCATCTAGAGGCTGGGTCCTCTTTGATACTCCACTCTCTAAGAGAGCCAAAACCCTAGACTTCCAAAGATACCCCCTAAAGAAACTAGCACTCATATATATAGATGAGTGGGGAGAATTACAAATAACAAAATTGCCCCTTGGGCTACATAAACTAAAATAGCATGTGGCGGCCGCTTCGTATCAGCGAACTCGGTTAGCACTCCTCACCCTCGTCCCTCATGTTGACGTGTTTAATCACATGATGGGGCATCTTACTCCACGTGTTCCTACATGTTATGGGGTCGGATGGATGTTGTGACGATCACAGATAAATTCTAGGAGGAATCCGACAAGGGGAAGGGTCGTCGGGGATGAGCAAGAATGAAGGAGGATGAGAAGAGACGAAATTAGGGAGCAACCCTAGAAACCTTCATACATTACAAGATAACTTCCCACATAAACCTCTCCCCTTATATAGATGAGGGAGGGCACCCAAACAAGGAAAAAAAAAGGCACTCAAACAAGGAAATACAAAAGACAACCCAACAAAGAAATACAAAATAATTAACTTAATTGATTGCTATTAATTAGTATGAATTAATTAATATCAATTAATTAATTCATACGAATTAATTATAAGAAGGTCAATCATGGCGGTCTCCATACGCACACTCCATAAATTATGATGAGGGAGGTCCACTTGATTGAATGTGTCCGCGACCATGGAGGCTTCCATATGCGCGCTCCATAAATTTTGACGAGGGGGATCCACTTGAGTGAATGTGACCGCGTAACAGTACACCGCCCTTGGAAATAGACCTTGTCCTCAAGGTCGAGGCCCCAACCATTGTCGGGATCTTGAAGAATTTTGATGGTGTGCGGTGAGCAGCGAGAAGTCCTCCTCTCCGTCCCCGTAAGGGCTTTATCACCGAGATAACGACAGAGAATCGGCAGGGCTGGTGCGAGTTCGACGGGGGGATCATCGAGTACCTTGACCTCCCGCCAGAACAAGGCCTGGAAGCGTATAGCAGCGGCGGCGGTGTTGGCGAGTAGTGGCGGAGCCACCAGAACGATGAGCGGTGAAAGTAAGGGCTTTCGCAAGGTCGGCGAAGCGGTGGTGAGCAGCAGCCACAAGGATGTCGGAGAACCGACGGCCGACAGCAGAAACGGATCCGTCGGGGTCAGCGGAGCACGGGGTGACAGAAGAGGCGGCAATGCGGCCGGTGGAAGCAGCAAGGCCGGGCCGGCAGGGCACGAGCCGGGAGAGGAGGCGGTGAGATGGCCGGAGGGGGCAGCAGGACCGAGGCCGGAAGAGTAAGAGCCGGTAGCGGAGGCGGCGAGTTTACCGGAGACTGTGGGGCGGGTGACCAAAGAGGTGGCATAAGCGGTGGAGGACGACCACCGTGGAGAGAGGTGGTACATCAGCGGACGGTGCACTTTCGATGGGAGGATCAGCTGCGGGGAGGAGGGGCCGGTTGGTGTCGTAGCGGAATGTTGGGGACGACATGACATGATAACTCTCACATGGTGTAGGAGGCAGCCGTGGTGGAGGCGACCTAGGGAAGGGAGCCTCGAGAGAGGTTGCGAAGGCCCATCCGTCGAGAGCAAGGAGAAGATCAACTTTGACGTGGAGAGAGGCGCATGTGGCCAGGATTTGTGCAGTGACGACAGAAAAATCAAGTCGAGGGTTGGTGTCCGCCGATGGCAAGAACAGCGGCCCGGACGCGGCCGATTGGGTGGCAACCATGTTGCCAAAGAGGTAGACTGAAGATGATGCCAACCGATTGGTGTGTAGAAAGGGCAGATCTGGCGGGGAGGGCTGATATGGGGCTGAGTTGATGAAGACGGTGGCGGAACGGCGCGGAAACGACCGTGAGTGGAGGTTCTGGGTGGAAATGAGCGGAATCTGGGCGGAATCGAGCAGATTGGTGTGATAGTGGGAGGAGGCCGGCGGGTATGGGCGGGATCCAGCGATTCCGGGCGGAGGCCGGCGGATCAAGGCGTGAAAACCAGCGAAGAGGAGAGAGTCGGCGGGGTAGGCAGACTGGTGGGGCTTCGGCTGAGCAGGGTTGCGGAACGGCGGACAGGTGCGAGTCGGGATCAGGACGCGAGCGGCGGGGGATGCGTGGAAAAGGCCGATCGGGCTGTAGTGGAGCGGAACGGGGGACTTCACGCGCGAATCGGTGGGACGACGCGTCAATGATTTGGCGGAACAAGCGATGGGGTGGGATCGGGCGGAAAACTGGCGCGGATCGGCAAATTCATGTTGTAGCTGCGCTCTGGAAAAGAGCGGAACAGCCGTGGACGAATATTTGGTGCACCGACGGTGAGATGGAGGGTGGTGTGGCAGGTCGGACCAATTGTTACGATCACAGATAAATTTCAGGAGGAATCCGACAAGGGGAAGGTCCAGCGGGGGTGAGCAAGAATGAAGGAGGACGAGAAGAGACGGAATTAGGGAGCAACCCTAGAAACCTTCATACATTCCAAGATAACTTCCCACATAAACCCCTCCCCCTTATATAGATGAGGGAGGGCACCCAAACAAGGAAATAAAAAAGGCAATCAAACAAGGAAATACAAAAGGCAACCCAACAAGGAAATACAAAATAATTAACTTAATTGATTGCTATTAATTAATATGAATTAATTAATATCAATTAATTAATTCATACAAATTAATTATAAGAAGGTTGATCATGGTGGCTTCCATATGCACGCTCCATAAATTATGATGAGGGGGGTCCACTAGTGAATGTGCCCATGATCATGGAGGCTTCCATATGTGAGCTCCATACATTTTGACGAGGGGAATCCACTTGAGTGAATGTGACCGCGTAACAGATATTTAGTCGCTATGTTTTCTTGAATATTGTAGATCTCTTGGACCTCTCTACATAGAGCCAATTGATTTTAAGGTTAGATGCATAGATTTCAAATATTATATCAGAGTAAACTTTCCCTGCATCCCTCTCTCTCGTGCCCCATGTCCATGTGACCTGTCGCATGAGAGTGGTTCTTGTTCCGCATATTTCTACATGCAACAGGAGGCATTGGAAATCTAGTCCCATATTGGGATTTACATGTTGCCTTGAATACTTTATAGGGTCTAGGGTCACTTCACCTACAACCAATTGACTATAGGTTAGATGCCTAGGTTCTCACAAACCTAATTTTTATTTATTTAAGAAAAAGCTTCACCTCCATAATTTTCTGAACGCACAGCTCTGTCACAGGTACAACATACTATCAAAACAAGGACAATTAATAATCATATTAAAAGATGAAAACAATCTAGAATTTGCATAATATTACCAGAAATCATACATCAGAAGTCAACTTTTAATACAAGTAAAACCTAATAGAACATACCTGAAAACAGAACGGGTGATTGAGGGATTATACCAAGAACTTTACGTAAATCCCAGAGTCCAAATTTGGAAACATCATAATCATCAATAAGGATTCTCCCACTCTCCAATTCTACCATCCGAAATAAAGCATTGATCATACTAGACTTTCCAGCCCCGGTGCGACCAACTATTCCAATTTTCTCGCTTGCTGAAATTCTGAAAGATATGCCATGGAGAACAGGAGGAAGTTCAGGCCTATATCTAAGAACAACTTCCTTGAATTCAATTGTTCCTGAAGCAGGCCAGCCAGGAGGCGGCCTGCTACTCTCAATAACTGCAGGAGCCTCGGAAGGCAGTTCAATGTAATTTCCGACACGCTCGACAGCATTTAAGCTATTCTCAGCTAGACTCGCGAGTCTCAAAACTGCTGTCAATAGGCTTGTAATATTTAAAGCATATGAAAGAAGCAAACCCATTGTTGAAGCAAAAGCCTTTTGATTTTCCGTACGCTGGTTTTGCATTACGGCAAAGGATGCCGTAAACCAAATCATAATTCCACCAAGTGTTTCTAATCGTATAGCAAGCCAACGGTTTGCACTCATATTCACGAGTGTGTACCTAACATTATTGTCCATGGATTTCCCATTTATACGAGCCATTCTATCATATGCTTTGTAGGCTCGTATCGTAGATAGCCCATTCAGTGCTTCCCCAAATTGTGCATAAACAGGAGATCTAGTTATGGAATCCAGACGCTTCACTTCGCGGGCAGTGCTCTTGAGGACAATAAGAAGAAGATAAACGAGAAACAAATCAACAATGATGTGATTTCATTAAACTTCACAAGATCATGAAAATCAAATAGCATGTGAATACAAGTGGATTTATGGTATGAGCAAGAAAATAAACCAACAACGAATAGAGGTTAGGTAAACTCGGAGTTTTATCATTTCTTCACAATATATTTTGCCAAAATGCAAGTATGCAACTACAAGTACACGTACATAGTCATTTAATCAATATCGTGGCCCATGCTATTTATAGAAATAGCCAGCAACTATAAGTAAACCTATTGGAAAAGATCTTTTAAAAAGAGAATATACAATCCTAAATTCAATGAATTTAGAATGTAAACACAGATTAAAATCATGCATACCTTAATCCATCACCAAATGTATGATGGATGATGACTGCATCACTTAAAGGTTAACTTTACAAAATTGCTACCAGTTGGGCTATATTAATATGTTTTAGGTTATAAAGAAGTCAGACAAATTGTGCATTGCATAAATGTTAATATTAAATTGGATTCAAATAATAATGCAAAGATGGTTGTGTAGAAAAAGAAGTAACACGGAAGAATGTGGTTTGCTCTACAATGGAAGGTACCTAGGTAGAAGACTCACTGGTAAGATGGGTAGCTAAATTTAATGTGGTACGGGAGAAAAAATGGTTATATGTAAAAAGGTTTTAACAACTCAAGGATTCATAACACCAACATCAAGTAGTTGGGATAAGCTAAGGATGGTGATGATGAAAGAAAATTAGAAAAAAAATGAACATTTTAATACACCAATAAGAGGAAAAATCTCGAGATAATAAGATCCAACACTTCTTGCTGAAGACATGCCTAAAATGTTGTAAAGCACTATAGCACATGGACATAGTATTATCTTGAAATATAAATAAAAGAATGCAATCCAGCAGTACAAATAAATGTGTAGTTTTTAGGACAATATCGGCATTTGATAAAATCATTTTACCTGATAATACAAGTAGGCAGCATAGAAAAGAATCAGAAGAGGCATGATGGCCCAAAGAGACGTGGTGCTGACAAGGCCTATCAGAACAAAAGTTGAAAGGAGCTGCGAGACTTGTCCAAGAAACATATTAACAAATATAGCAACATTGCGATCGATATCTCCTAGATCCTTGGCAAACCTATTTATTATCCTTCCGAGTGGGTTTGTGTGAAAGAATACCATAGGAGCTCGTAACATAGATTTAAGCATCGCATCATGCAATTTCTTGGCAGCATAAAGACTCGAAATGATCAACCAAAAGGAGTTAGTCAATGTCACTAGTACCTGAACAAAAGATATATATATATATTTTGCCATAAATGTGCTAATAAGCAGCCATAATTGAATGGAGAGACAGTTAAAAAGTGGGATATTGAACTTGCAGAAGTACCTGACTGAAGGAAAGAAGTGCATAGATTAGATTATAAAAACCAGCCCCATGACTCTTTGGAGAACTTTGATCTGTCCAAACACTTAACCATGTACTACTTGAAACTCTTAGAGTTTCAGTTAAGACATAGCAAGAAAAGAGTATCATGACAACCCAGAGCCCTCCCAGTGCATTCTTATACCTACAAGAGTAGTATCAGCGTAATTATTTACATAACAGTAGAAATTTATCAAATGCTGTATCTTCATATGCTGAAACCTATATATTGGGATATACAAGAAGAAATGTATAAAAACAACGTAGGAACCTATAAGTTGACATCAACAACTTTGAAGCACCAATGCTAAAGATACCATTGATATGTGTGAAAACATAGAATTTGAGACCCATAGTCTGTACCACCCAAAATTCTTAGTACATCCATAGTTTTTTTAGGGTCCTATCGCATTTGATTAAGTCAGCATCACCGCCTGATTGAGGTATTTATGCTTACTACAGTTAAATTTTATGCGTAATTTAATACCTTGAATAGTAGAAATTTTTATGGGAATTATTTCGACAAGTCTGGTAGTTCGCGAGAGCATTTCAGTATCTAGGTAGTCTGACAACGGTTCAGTTTCATGCCCTTACATCGCTTGCCTCTCAGCCGTAACCGCCGCTCCAAGGTTTTTCCCTTCACAGCGGAAGCACGCGTTGAGGGTAAAGTTGATCCTTCACTCCGGGACGATGATCCTTACCACCACAATCGACTAACGATTCTTCCCTGCCGTCGGAGGGTGTGGTCTTTCGGAAACCAATCGTTGAAGGGAGCCCCGAGTTCAATCACTGTTCATGATAAGAACTTTGAGGCGCATGTTGACTCCCTAGGGCATAAACCTAACGTCAATCGATCCTCCTGCGGCTCACCTTGCGATCAACCAACGATCTTAAAATCGTCCAATCCTCCCGGGCTCTGTTGCATCTGGATCTACATCCTTCTCCGTCCACAGTGATAGTAAAAGTAAGGCATATTCTCCTACTTTTTCTTTGATTTCCACCTTACTGTTCTCTTTCGTAAGGGAATTCATCCTTCGATTTTAGTGGACCCTAATAGACTAGATTAAGGCTATGTTATGGTTTATTATTAATCGTCCTAGGTTTTGGCAAAGAACGAAGAAGGATATTTTGCGATTTCAGTCCAACCTAGAGAAATATGCCGCCGTTTCATGTTTATGAGCGTCATAACGCCAATGTAAGAAATTCTATTTCTTTTGGTTAGGGTCGTTAGGCATACCGCATAATTCAATTTATGTAATTTCCTCATGTATGTTTCTCTAAGTAGAAATTTTATGAGAACATGATTATATGTATAAGGCATTTTATGGTTAGATAAAAGTGAGATAAGCATAATGTAATCGAGCTGTTATGATAACATGAACATTGTATGCTAGCCTGATGAATCATTTTAATAGAACATAGAATACAAACTAATATAATATAATCCAACGTTAGTGGCTTTATGCAGGTGATCCTTTAGTTGATCAGAACAACCATTACAACAACAACAACATTCAAGCTTTTATCCCACTATAGTGGGGTCGGCTATATGGATCCTTTGTCGCCATTGTACCTTATCATTTGTCATAATCTCACTAATGCCTAAGTACATTATGTCTTTCCTTATAGTTTCATTCCAAGAACAACCACTATACCCAAAAATTAAAGGGCTTTATGCATGTGATTCTTTACGTTGATCACGTCGACCACTATATGCAAAAAAATAATAGGAGCCACGTGGAGTTTTTTCCCTCGTGATTGATGGACGCATATCATCATACTCATAGGGTGAAGTGGACCATATGAGCCGCAATGAGGGGTCTACATACCATGGAAGATTTATTAGGTGTGAGTTTGTATTCCGTGATGTTTGAATCATCTACTAACACTTGTAAAATTATAGATGCTATTACCAACACTATTTTTCTTACTGCGCCTAGAATGTATAATGTTTAAATATTTACTTTTGATGATCTTTCCTTTTTCATTTCTACCGTGCTTAATAGCTAAAAATGAAGTATTAGAATTATGATATAAACAACTAGGCCACCCTGGAACAAAGTAATTCAAAAATTATCTAAAAAGAAGTTAAATTTTGGTCTTCCTGAATTAAATGAAAATTTAGATTATTTAAGAGAATCTTGTCAAAATGGTGAATTAACTTGTTTTTCATTCAAAAGAAATGCACCGAAGCACTTACGTTTGCCAATATGACTCAAAACACTAGGTGTGCTTAGTAATTCAAGAAACTAGAAACAAGTAAAAAGTGAATTTTTGTCATCTCAACTTTAGATAAAAATTAAGAACCTAGAAATCTCTACATCTTAATGAAGTAAATATTTTGAATAAAGCCTAAAATATGATAAAACATAGAAGATATAATTTATGTTTTAGAAATTACTGTTAAAAGAAAAGCATGCACATTACTCTAGTTAACAATATGCTACTTAACATCAGATTTTGTATTTTAAGTATTCATGCATCTTTTAAAAGTTTCTATTTTAGTGTTATTACTGGGGAAGAGTCTTTCTTATCCACCAGTGGAAAACCAAGTGAGTTTACTGGTCTATTTTTGAATTTTTCTTTATAGGAGAATTAGGTCAGGAGATTCGTTTAGGATGAGTCAGAGGGTTTATTCACTTTTAGTCTATCTTTTCTTTTAGAATAGTGTATTCCTTTAAATGGACTAGTGGAAAAAAGATTCTTAATTTAATTTCTTCTTACCCCCATACATATATTTACATCTAAATATCAGCACTCTCCCTCAAAATGGGTGAAAGATATCAACTACGCCCATCTTGTCATACAATCTAGACAAATCAAGCGAGTTGAGTCCCTTAGTGAATAGTGAGACAATCAGTCACTTGTTATTTAGTGACTACATGTCCCAGCTCCAATACGCCACTATTTAGCTTTTCCTTCATGAAGAACTAGTCGATATCCACATTCTTGGTTCTGTCATATTGAACGAGGTTGTCTGCAGTGCTAATAGCTGACTTACAATCACACCACAATGTTATTTGCCTACCTTGATTCATTGTGAGCTCTACCAACAAGGCTTTTAACCATAATATCTCTCTTACACCTAAGGCCATGACCATGTACTTTGCCTCGACTGTGAATCTCGCAACTACATTTTGCTTCTTGCTCTTCCAGAAGACCAAATTACCCCCTACAAACACGTTGTATCCGGACGTGGACCTCCTATCATCGGCACAACTAGCCCAATCTGAATTGCAATAGCCCTTGATGTTCAAATGTCCATTCTTCTAGAGGATCAACCCCTTCCCTAGTGCACATTTAAAGTATCTTAGAATCAGGTACACAAAATCCATATGACTCTCCCTAGGATCATGCATATAGCGGTTCACCACACTCACAACAAAGCATATGTCGGGACGAGTGTGACTCAGATAAATCAAGCGGCCTACCAACCTCGGATACCTTTGTAACGCCCCATCCTACTGTGGGTGTGCCATGGTTTGTAGACCAGTGACCCCAATCCCTCTCCACGAAACTGATTGGATGCATCCGCCATCCGCTAATTCCAATGGAGCTCTAAGTTGTTGAGGCTGGGGCTTGAACCCCAAACCTCCTAGATAAGGGAGCTCTGTGTTGATCCTAGCCTCAACAAACCGACATAAGAATTAGCGGCTACGGCCAATCAGATCCGTGGAGAGGGGTTGGGGTCACTGGTCTGCAAACCTAACCCACAGTAGACCAGGGAATTGCAACCTCTCTCTATCGATTGGTTCTCTTGCCTCAACGCTGAGCTTGAACATCTAATCAATGAGAGAAACCGCAGGCCTGCACCCCAGCATACCTGTCTCTGTCAGAAAGTCCAACACATCTTTCTGTTGAGATAGAATAATTCCTTCTGCACCACGATCTATCTCAACCCCAAAGAAATACCTAAACTGCCCCAAGTACTTTACCTCAAATTCTTTGCCCAGTGATAATCATATCGTCCACATACACAGCAAGCATTGTAGTATGAACTCCACATCGCCCAAAGAACACTGTATGATCAACATTGATTTTTCGATACCCCATGTCAATCATAGCTCTCCTAAACCTGTCAAACTAGGCTCGGAAAGACTTCTTCAGCTCATAAAGAGATTTCTTGAGTCTACACATCTTACCAGTCATTTGTTTCATGCCAAACCCCAGTGGTACCTCCATGTACACGTCCAATAAATTACCATGAAGAAATACATTCTGCACGTTGAGTTAGTGTAGTTTCTATCCTCCATTCGTTGTCAAGGATACCAGTGTCTGCACTGTGCTCATCTTCACCAAGGGTGCAAAGGTCTCATTGTAGTAGATGTTATAAGTCTGACCGTTGCTATCAATTGGGCCTTGTAGTGCTCAACCTGACCTTCAGGATTTTGTTTCATAATGAAGACCCACTTGTACCCAACTGCCTTTGTTTCTGGTGGTGGTGATACAAGCTCCTAGATTTTGTTCTTTTTTGGAGCCTCAAGTTCCTCTAGCATTACAACTTTCCACTTTGGATCCTCCTTAGCAACCTGTCAATACTTAGGAATAGAGATAATGTCCAAAAATAAAATGAATGCTCTATTTACAGGGGATAAGTGGGAGTAGAAAATAAACTGGGCAATATCATGAGGAAAGCTATATCGATCAGCCGATCAGGAGAGACTCCCGCATTGCTACAAAGTCCTCCTTACCAGTAAGGGAGTGGGAGTAAAGAGAGGAATCATATCACCTGTGTATTCTGAGTTTGAGATGGATGGTGTAGGTGTCACAGGAGTTGGAGTAGGCAAAGGCAAGAGACTTGACACAAGTGGCGATGTGGGCATTGTAGGTGTGGTTCCCTCATTTTGCTTTCATCTCCTCATATACATTCTCAGCTCCCAGCCTCCCACTGAGCCTAAGAACCACCGTTCTCGAATCCATTTCTCCCATGCACCGACAACGCATCCAACTCCACACTCGGTACAAGAGGATAAGGGATACACACAATCTTCTTCTCAGCACTAATGTTATCCTCCCTCTCTCGCCTTATACTGCCTATAACGAGAGTGTCCCCAAAGGGCGAGTCAACCTGAGAAAGAGTAGTATAACTCAAGCTCTCTAAATGAAAAACCTCCTCTCAACCGGACTCCAGCATAAATACCCCTTTTGAGTAGCCGAGTACCCAACAAAAACACACTTCACCGCTTTTGGACCCAACTTGCCCTCATTTGATCTATTGTTCTGTACAAAGCACGCAACCAAAGGTTTTGAGAGGAAGAATATTTTTATTCTGACTCCCGCATTGCTACAAAGTCCTCCTTACCGGTAAGGGAGTGGGAGAAGAGAGAGGAATCATATCACCTGTGTATTCTGAGTTTGAGATGGATGGTGTAGGTGTCACAGGAGTTGGAGTAGGCAAAGGCAAGAGACTTGACACAAGTGGCGATGTGGGCATTGTAGGTGTGGTTCCCTCATTTTGCTTTCATCTCCTCATATACATTCTCAGCTCCCAGCCTCCCACTGAGCCTAAGAACCACCGTTCTCGAATCCATTTCTCCCATGCACCGACAACGCATCCAACTCCACACTCGGCACAAGAGGATAAGGGATACACACAATCTTCTTCTCAGCACTACTGTTATCCTCCCTCTATCGCCTTATACTGCCTATAACGAGCGTGTCCCCAAAGGGCGAGTCAACTTGAGAAAGAGTAGTATAACTCAAGCTCTCTAAATGAAAAACCTCCTCTCAACCGGACTCCAGCATAAATACCCCTTTTGAGTAGCCGAGTACCCAACAAAAACACACTTCACCGCTTTTGGACCCAACTTGCCCTCATTTGATCTATTGTTCTGTACAAAGCACGCAACCAAAGGTTTTGAGAGGAAGAATATTTTTATTCTTACCAGTCGGTATCTCAATCAGAGACTTCCAATCCAATACATGCGTGATCATACTATTGATCAAATAGGTTGCAGTCAGCACTGTTTGCCACCACAAGTACTTTGCCACCCTCATCAAAATCATCACACTCCGAGTCACCTCAAGAAGATGATTATTCTTCCGTTCGGTAACCACATTCTGATCTAGCGTGTATGGGCAAGTGGTTTAATTTTGGATTCCCTGTGATGACAAGTACTCCTCAAACTCTCTGTCGATGTACTTTATCTCATTGTCAGACCTTAACACTTTCACAACTGCACCATATTGAGTTCAAACACCGATGTTGAAATCTTAAAGCAGATAAACACATCACTCTTGTTTTTCATCAACTAAAGTCAAGTCACATGAAAAAAATAGTCAATGAAAAACATAAAATATCGAAATTCATTCACAGTAGATGTGGGATGCGGTCCTCAAACATCAGAATGCACTTAGTTAAAAGGACAAGAACTCCTACTACCATAACTGGAATAAGAGTTTCTAGTAAGTTTTCTCAATTCACACACATTACATAAAAGTTTCCCTTGGTTAATTTTTTCAACAAAAGTGGACACAACTGACTCAAAATAACAAAAGAAGTATGACCTAGGCATCGATGATGAAGCAACATCAAGTCCTCCACGCTCCTCCTAACTCCTCCAGCACCCTCTACAATGCATGAAAGAGCCACTATGACATGTATCAGTCTCAAGTCTCCTGTCAGTCTCCTCCTAAAAGATCACCTTTGAAATATCAAACAAAAAACACATTTTAGTGGAGATATAATGACACTAATGGATAAGAAGTTCATCAAAAAGAAAGAGTAAGCAAAACATTGGACATAGACAAAGTGTTGGTATAGTGCACAATAACCTTACCAACCACTGGCTGAGTTATACCATCAACAATCTGAGTGCGTTATGGGACTGCTAGTTGAGTGTAAGAAAACAACTCCCTAGCATCCCCAATGATATGCCAAGAAGAACCAAAATCAACTATCTAATCTGGTGATCTAGTGGTGGAGATAGATGCGAGGGCAAGAGCATCACAAGTACCTGTAGCTAAGTGAGCAAAAGAGGCAACGTTACCCATAATTGAAGATGAGGTAAATGCATCATCAACCACACCCTTCTTCTTTCTCCTCATCAACTGAGAGTAAGAGCATCAAAGATCTCCTACTCCTCCTCAGAGTGACCCACATCAGCTATTTCCCATTCTGCCTCGTCCTCTGCTATCATCAGATTTTTCGGGTAGCCTCCTCGTCCACCACTGCCACTTCTACGACCCCCACGACCGCAAGCACGGCTCCCAAACAATCCTCATCCACTTGCATATTGCACCTTTGGTGGCTTAGTACAAGCCTGCCTAAGATGACTGATCTCACCGCAGTTGAAGCATTGTCGTGTCTCACTCATGTATCCCTTGTCACCCAAATTGGTGACCACTAATGTTGACTTCACCCCTAAAAGGTCAGTTGCACCACATTAGAGCCTAATCCTACTCTCCTCATGCACATGGTCGGGATCATCTCATCCAGGGAGGGAATCTTCGACTGAGCTAGAAACATTGTACACCTTGGCACAAAGATCAGATTCAACCCCCTCGTAAAGTGCATAGTTCTTAGCTACGCATCCCCCTCTCTTGCACTTGGGATCTTTGCAACATGCAACTGGTGAGAAAATGATCATAATCTGCCCACAGTCACTCTAGATCGGCGACACTCCTGGATCAATTGATCTCCCTAGGCTACTGTCTCTATCTCTCTCTCAATCTGAAACGCCCACATGTTGTCAACTCCTGCATAGATCCTCTGCAACTTCCCTCAAACATCGCTCACGGTCTCTATGTCATCCACTGCGACAACTATAGACACGACCATCGAGTTTAAGAGTCAAGTGTGCACCAAGATATATGTAGTCTTCCACTCATTGTACCCAACCAAGTCCCGCCATGGATCCCCCTTCTCACCTTTCAAATAGCCCTCCAAGTTCCTTCCAGATAGGGCACTCTTCACCCGACGCGACCAACTCAAAGATGTAGCTGATCCATCAAGTTTCAGCTCCACAAGAGAAAGATCCAGCTTCACCAGCAGTGGTTGTAACTGAGCCGATCCATCGCCTTTGGACATCCTCAAGAACTCAAAGAACACTTCCAGATCTAGCCACCATCTTGGCAGCTAACTTCTTCATGAGAACGGGGAAGTACAAAGTATAACAAGTCTTCAAGGAGCTGGAGTCAAAGAAGACATCGTTGTAGAGTTAGGAGTCATCTTTCATTGGAAGGAGAAAGTCCTAGATCTGATTTTGGGGAGCAACCAATAGTTGGAATCGTCTAGAAATCCAGTATGATGGTAAAGAAGGCCAAAGGGAAACTTTCCCCAAAATTTGTGATCATTTGAACCACCAGAAGCCGCATTCCTCCAGCAGGCGCCGTTCGGTTGACAGAAACAGCGATGACGGGCGCGAGCGGGGAAGCGGCTGTCGAAGTTGCTGCGGAGGGGAACCGGCGGTCGGAAATGAAG
The DNA here is from genome assembly GCA_039513925.1 of Platanthera zijinensis. Lineage (NCBI taxonomy): Eukaryota > Viridiplantae > Streptophyta > Magnoliopsida > Asparagales > Orchidaceae > Platanthera > Platanthera zijinensis. Next base: position 166,926,598 of record CM077091.1, read on the forward strand.
GAAGGAACGTAGTCGAGAGGTTGTCGGGAGCAGTCACAAGGAGATGGAAAGGGGGAGCAAACAACGGTTGCATGGTTAGCGCGAGGCATGGGTGTCTGCTTTGATACCAAGTGGAAAAAAAGGATTCTTATTTTTTATTTCATCTTACCCTCATACATATATTTACATTTAAATATCAACAAGACTCGATTGTCTCGGATATTATTTAGTTTCCAGTAATAAGGTTTATTGTCTTTTATATTTCGAGTTGGCTCTGTGAATCAAATTTTGAGGTATTTCTTAAACCTTATTCCAGCCTTTTGTTTTCGCCTTATGCTTTAGATTTTTTTCATCTTTACTGTACCATGCCAAATTTATTAATGTTGTTTAGTTTGCTTCATATCTTGAGTGCCGACCGGGCTTTGAAAATATTGTTGAACTAGATAGGGGTGTTACAAAATTTTTGATTAATAACATAGTATTTTTGATAATAAAATTAGGCTTAATTATCAAACTTAACCAGAGAGAATCTGCAACTAAGAGATTAAAATCCAGTTACCTTCATTAGACATTGCATGTCAAATTTCAGGAGTAATCCTCCAAAATCATGTCATTCAAAGACCATTAAAAACAAAATACAAAAAAATTATCAACAACTTTTAAGTTAGAAGAAATATTTCCTCAACGAAGAACAACGCTAAAAATATGACATTCAAAGAGGGATCAATATCAAAAATAGATTACCTGTTAACAACTTTGAAGCTGACAACACCGGTTTCACGTTCTTCCTGTTTGATAAGCACAGATTTCTCATTCTTTGATTTACTCTTCTTGCTTTCAGATTTATCCCCAACCTTTATTACTTCACCGTTTTCCGTAGATAATGCGATCTCCTCAACTTGTGCTACACCTTCCTTCTCATCAACTTGCTCCTCCATCTTCCCAGCATTTTCCATCAACTTTTGGAAAAGGAATCCACTACGGTTAAGTTCTTCAAAGGTGCCCTCCTCCTTAACCATGCCTTCATGAACCACAATAATTCTATCCACATTCGGAAGAAAGTGTAGCTGATTCGTCACAAGTACTCGGGTTTTCCCACTCAATTTATCCTTAATACATCTATCAAAAACCTGAGAAAAAAATTACATAGCAGAGTAGAAAATTTAACTTTGGAAGCAGGAAAGTAGAAGCTAAGCAATCTTCAAGATTAACGGTGGATAGTCATACAATATTCATACACTGTGTCCTACACACAAATATGATACACGCACGCGCGCGCACACACACACACATATATATATAGAAAGAGAGAGAGAGTGAAAGAGAGAGAGAGAGACGTTAACATATATTGTAATAGTCATTCACCTTCAAATGTAATATATAATCAGCTGCCTTCTAAACCCTAATGAGGAATAGTCATTCACCTTCAAATGTAATATATAATCAGCTGCCTTCTAAACCCTAATGAGGAATAGTCATTCACCTTCAAATGTAATATATAATCAGCTGCATTCTAAAACCATCAGACACCAAAATGACTTTAATTCTCATTTACTCATGTAAGAATTATTAGTAGATTGAATTTCATGTGTGTGTGTGTGTGTGTGTGTGTGTGTGTGTGTGTGTGTGTGTGTGTGTGTGTGTGAATTTCTCTCCTAATGAGGAATAGTCATTCACCTTCAAATGTAATATATAGTCGGCTGCATTATAAAACCATCAAACACCAAAATGACTTTAATTCTCATTTACTCATGTAAGAATTATTAGTTGATTTGAATTTCATAAATATAGATACATTTACATATATGTATATATGTGTGGATTTTTTCTCCTAATGAGGAATAGCCATTCACCTTAGAATGTAATAAATAGTCAGCTGCATTCGAAAACCAAGAGACCCCAAAATGACTTTAATTCTCATTTACTCATGTAAGAATTATTAGTAGATCGAATTTCATGTTATAATAATTCAAAAATGCACATAAAATGAGAATGCTGGATATTTAGAAACCATATAAAAGTTATTTTTCCTAGTGTACTCCACAAATCGAAAATTGATGTACATTCTCTATGATCTGCGGAATTTTTTCGTCTGTAGCCCGGGCTCCGGGTGATCTCTGGGAGATTAAATATGATCTCCAGAAGATCAAATTTATGATCTCCCAGAGATCATATTTTGATCTCCTAAAGATCAAATATTCCTGAGATCAAAATATGATCTTCTGAGTTCAAAATATGATCTTCTGAGTTCAAAATATGATCTTCTGAGTTCAAATATGATCTCCTAAAATGGCTCTCCTAATATAATCTCCAGATATCAAAAAGTGTATGACATGCATCCTCTTTTCATTGCTCCCAGACAGAAAATTTGGAATTGGGTTCTGGACCCAAAAATTCCACCTATGATCTAGGGTAGGCAATGATGTAGAACGGAGACGTGGGACAGTTTTGGGTACATTTGGAGCCAGTTGAACACCTGTCATATATGACATCTCCGGATCGACGATTCGACTTCACAGATGCGTCCGGCTCGTCGTTTATCTATATTTTCATATATTATATTATTGTGTTTCAGTTTTATTTAGTGTAATCAGGCCCTCCGCATCACCGACCAATTATAGTCGTAGATGTTGGGGTGCCCTAATTCTGTTTTATTATAAATAAAGGCATGGGGGCAGCTTGGAAGTTATTGCAGAATTTGGAGATTAGAAATCCCAGATTCCAGCAATCCCTCTACGATGTCGAATTTGTGGATTCCTAGGTGACAGACTCCTAGGTGGTCATCTTCCTCCTCAAGGTATCTTCTAACTCTAACCTTCATTTTTTCTCCCTAAGCCCTAGCCTCCACCCACACCCCCGTTGTTTTTTGCCCAGCAAACCTAGATCCACCCCTACCTTGTTGTTTTCCCTCCCAGGATATCAAAATCCCAAGCCAGACTCTCATAACTAACATATGGAGCAGTCAGTCAACTCCAATAGACCTTCACAGTCAAAACCCCTCCCAGGAGGTCAAAATCCCAAGACAACGACTCTCGTAACCAACATCCGGAGCAGCCAGTTAATTTATATAATCTTGATTAATCATTTACAATAGCCCTCCCACGGTAAAGTCCAATTGAGGAATCATGTAGCCATGTTCTGGAGCAGCCCGCCAATTCCTATAGCCCCTCACATCCTGATTCCCTGCAAGCCTTTGTTCCCCTCCCCATATTGAAACATATTGATAGAGATGGATGTGATCCGTTACTCATTTGGACGATCCGAGTCCACGGATACATACGGATGATTTTTCAGAGTCAGTTTGGTGTATTATTTTATTTATTTCGAGTGTTTTTGACACCTGAACGGATCAAACGATATGAGTCGTCTGATTTAGGTGCCCTAGTTGTTCAAGTATATATAGGTATGTGTTTCACAGTTTAGGCATCGTGGGTTTCGAAGTTTTGTAGGAATCGTCGATCATTTCTCCAGGTGCAACTCTTGGAGTTCTCGGCCTGGTGCGACACCAAGCCGCCCCTCCTCCCTCTTCCTCCTCCACCGCCAGACCACCGTAAGACCACCTCTTCCCTTCCCGAGCCCTCCCCAAACCCCTTTAGCAACCCACACCGCTACTTCTTTCCCACACATCACTCTGCTGCCTTCCCACTGACCTAACGCCCTACGACTACCCTCCCATGTCAACTGTCTCGTCGACGCAAGTCTCGTCAGTTATCGTGCTTGAACCTGCCGCTAGTTCCCTCATCTGACCACCTCCTCCTATTCCTCTGCCTCCCTCGATCTCTCCCTCAGGCCCCATATCTACCCAGAGAACATCTTCCCTATCTATTCCCTTGCAGCCAACTTCCTCAACCCCTCTCCTAACCTATAGTCACTCTCCCAAACCCCTTCCTCTACTGTAGCCCATAAATTCTCCCTCACAGTGAGCCCCAACAATAGCCAACCACCTCCACTCAGCACTATTCCCTCTACCCGAGCCTCCCCACCCATCCATAATCTCCTATCAGCATTCTCCCTGCTTGCTAAGATCTTGGATGCCCTCCAACAACCGTTATTGCCACCGCCTGCACGTGTGAGTTGTGGTATGCAGTTTCATTTCTTATTGTTGTTTATTTTTGGCACTATACCTACAATGGTTGTTATTTTTATTTGTTATTAGTATCGACATTTGTATAATTTGCAGAGCTTATTTTGTGTGTTTAAAAATATTTGCGCCTCAATCATCTACTGAATTGAAACTTGTTTTACCTTAATAATTGTTTGTGTTCGCTTGCGCCTCTACTATTTTTATAAAATAAATTACAGTTGTAATTTTTTGTGTGGATTGCCCTTTGCACAAGCATAATACTTCATCACATATAGGGTTGCATTTAGAGCGTCCACCCGAGTCGACCTATCACTACATCACATACCCTCCTGATTCATCATCTAACATCTAGTCCCCTCTCCACACGGTTTTCCCGGCCCTATTTCTGCATTGGACAGCAGCCCACTTTCGGGAACTTCGGATCTACCCTCCCACGGCAACCCCCATACTTTGCGAATATTAATTTGTTGTATGAACCTTTATTTTCAGCATTATTATAAGGCATTGACTTGTACTTAATTGAATCTATAGCTTCATAGTGTTTTTGTTCTGGATTATTTTGTGGTTTGCAAGAACTATTCATTATGTGCACTAACTTTGGCCTCCACGCGGAGGAAAGTCAAAGCATGTCTGCCTTTCTTAAAATTTATATGCGTGGGATTTTAATTATTTATTATCTAATTTTGATTTTTTTTCTTCAGGCTTTGCATGCATGTCATATAGTGTTCAATGATATAAAAGATTTACTTTCCCCCCGCATTTCACATTAGGGTTACATGTTAGTCGTACACCTACGTAGCCTACCCACCATTAGTTAGTATCTCCGTTCCGCATCACTCTAAGTTTAATAGTCAATGTATTAAGTTACATGTAATTTTTTGAAAGGCTGTAATGAGAAAAGAAAACTATGTTCTCATGCATTCAAAAACATATAGCTTTTTCTCATCTCTGATGAATGAACATGAGGTCATATATGCCTCAAATTGTAGCGATTTTTAAGGGGTGATGTACACTGATTCTACATCTAAAAACCACCGCATGGAATCACAAAGGGTTGAAAGTGGTCAATCTCCACATAAATGGCAAAATACACCCAAAGAATATACATAGATGAACTTTTATCTGCCCGAGATGAAAATCATCAATCGTGTACATTAATCACAAGATACATGAGCGAATTTACCTTTTTGTTAATCATTTTATTTTTGCACTTTCTATTATGCAAGTGATATTGCACGAGATTCCCGTGTATAGAACATGTTACATTTTTTTTTGGACACCAAAAAACCTAGCAACAATCTGCTTGCTCGGTAGCAACACTTTTTCATGCATGGGGAGCCATGTGCATTATCGTTAGAATACACACACACACGAATGACAGGCACGAGGCTCCTCCCCTACGACCAATCGCGACAATACCTCAACTGTGATAGTGCATGGGGCGCCTAGTGCCCCGCGCGATATTATCCAGGTCACGACATAGTCTCGGCAAGACGGCGCTCCCGCTGCTCGTAAACCCCTGAATGTTATTCTTCGTTCGTGGCTCATTTTTCCGGTGTGCACGAGGGTTATCGAGCGGCGAGGAGAACGCATTTTTATTATAGGTAGAGGGCTTTGTCTATATGAGATCACATTTTTTAAAAAAAACACAAATTTTTAAAAATGAAATTTATTCAATAAAGAGGTGTAAAATCGGAAATTGAATGTTTAACCAAAGGGTGTTTTCCCTTTTAATATAGTATATATATATATATATAAGTATAGAATAAGAGAATATTCTATTAAGTTACCCTAATACAGGGATAGGCATACATATATAGGATGAGTCTCACATGACATATCAGTATATCACGTGTAATACAGTGCAGAAAAAAACAAAACAAATACATATATTCAACTCTCTCCCTCAAGCTGGGAGTATATACCAATTATTCCCAACTTGAAAGTATTGTCCGTAAAATTGTCATGGCTTAGTACTTTGGTGAAGACGTCGGGCAATTGATCTTGAGAATTCGCAAAGGGTGTACACATATTGCACTTGTCTAGGTGATCTTTGATGAAATGTCTGTACACTTCAACATACTTCGTCTGATCATGTCGAACAAGGTTATATGCGATACTGATGGCAGCTTTGTTGTCGCAATAGAGAGTAAGAAGTTTGGTCACCATGAGTCTCACATCCTGGAGAATTGTTTTCAACCACAATCCCTTACATACTCCTTGTGTCATAGCCCTATATTCTACTTTGACACTTGAGTGAGCAACCACATTCTGTGTCATGCTCTTCCAAGAAACAGTTTCCACTCACAAAAGAGCAATGCCCGATAGAAGATTTTCTATCATCTTGGCTACCAACCCAGTCAACATTTGTAAACACTTCAATCTTTAAAGATTGATTAGCAAAGAACAGAATCTCACATCGTGGAGACTTCTTGAGGTACCTTAAAACCCGATATGTAGCCTGTTGATGGCGAGTTGTGGGAGAGTGCATGAATCTACTTAGGATACCCACGACATAAGCAATATCAGGGCGAGTATGAAATAAGTATATGAGCCTCCCAACCAATCTCTGGTAACTTGAGGGGTCAACTTTCTCCCCTTTAGTGCCCACATCAATCTTGTGATTAGCCTCAATGGGTTTATCCATGTGAGCACACCCAAACATACCAGTTTCCTCCAGAAGATCAAGAATATACTTTCTCTGAGAGATGAAGATTCCCAATGAGACCTTACTACTTCAATTTCCAAGAAGTATTTTAGCTTTCCCAGATCTTTATCTTCAAATTATTTGTCCAATTGTTTTTTAAGTGTGTGATTTCCTCCAGGTCATTTCCTGTAATGATGATGTCATCCAAGTATAGGGCTGATATCGAGTCGAGTTTGAGCGATTTTGGTTAGGCTCGAAATCAAAAATTTTGACTCAAACTTGGCTCAAAATCGATTTCGATTCGAGTCAGCTCGGCTCGAAATTGAGCACTTTTTTCATTATTCCTCGTTGACTCAAAATTAAATTTGGCAACCTATAAATTTAGCAAATGAAACACTTAAAGCCTTCATTCTTTTTATTTATGTTTGAATTTTATTGTTTTTTATTTTAAAATAAGAATATATTAATAAATATACATATTTTTAATTAATTCGAACTGATTCGAATCATATTTTGAGTGATTCGGGATTGACTATAATTCGACTCGAAATCAGATTCGAGTCTATTAGAAAAGCCCATGTATAAAGGCCCAAAAAGGCCCTAGTATTCTCTCTTCTTTAGTCTCACATCTTGTATAGGATTTTTCCTCTCTTCTCATCTCCTATATAATTGTATTCTCTCCTTGTATTTACTTACACAAGCAATACATACAAGTTTTGGCTTCTCTCAACATGGTATCAGAGCCAGGTTCAATCCTTTAACCGTCCTGTGCACTTTTTAACCGCATCTACCCGCCGCCTTCTGACGGACTCCGCGGTCTCCTCGCGAACTATTTGCGGTCTCCAGCGGTCTGCCTCCTTTTCTATCCGCCGCTACTCGCTCACTGTCCGCGGCCTCAACGGACAGTCCGCTGCCTCTCCCCGTGGATCCAGGTTCTCTCCTCTTCCCCCCCCCCCTTTTATAGTTTTTCTCCTCTCTCCCGTGGACCCCACCTCCCGTGCGTCTCGCACGGTCTCCAGTTCTATCCGCGCGGCTTCCCCTCCTATCCGCTCGGCGTCTGCTCCTTGCGGTTTCCTTCTTGCCGCTCGATTTCTTTTCTCTTTTCTCCTATCCGCTCGAGTTCATCAACTCGAGGCTTCTCTCTCTCCTATCCGCTCGAGTTTGTTAACTCGCGGTCTCTTTTCTCTCTCCCGCTCGAGTTCGTCAACTCACGGCTTCTCTCTCTCCTATCCGCTCGAGTTTGTTAACTCGCGGTCTCTTTTCTCTTTTTTCGCCGCCTTCTCGCGGCCTCCAGACCGTGCGGTCTGCTTCTTACCCGCTCTGGTCGTGGCCTGTCTGGCCGCTGGTGTTCGCATCGTGACTGTGCGGGTTCATTCTCCCGGCCTTTTCTGCTCGCTGATTCGTCGCTGCGGCTTGTTCCTAGTCGCCGCGGTCTCCTCCCCTCTCTGCGGCCTGCCTCTCCAGCGGACCCCTGCCTGGTCGCTGCGGCCTCCTTCCTATTCGCTGCGGCCTCCTTCTAAGTCGGTGTGGCTTGTCTTCCTGGTCTATGGAATCCTCTCTTGACTCCACCGGCCCGGCGGCTAGTCCGCCCCCAGACTGCCCGACCTGTCCTACAGACCTGAGCGATGAATTACGCATTACCACTATCTCTCTCTCCGGGAAGAAAAATTTTCTCCCTTGGGCGCATTCTGTGCGCCGTGTTCTCTAGGCCAAGGGTCTCCTGTCTTACCTCACCCAGGCTCCTCCGGCTCCCCCTACGGACGATTGGCTCCGCAACAATGGTCGTGTGCAGACTTGGCTCCTCAACTCCTTGGATGGTGAGCCGTATCAGATGGCCATGTATCACGAGACGGCCAAGTCTATATGGGATGAGCTGCACTCACTCTATTCCGGCAAGGACAGCCTCCAGCACCTCTATGACATCCTCACCGATCTCGTTGCTCTCGACGCCGGTGGCGCCCCGGACATGACGTCGTTTGTTGCTCGGGCTAAGACTTTGGTCGAGGCCTGGATACTGCACCAGCCTTCTACCAGTGATCATGCTGCCCAGCGCGCTCAGAAGGAGGCGGTTTGCATTGCTATTATGAAGGCCCGTCTTCCGCCTCACCTTCAGACTATCCGGACTCAGATTCTGGCATCTCCCACCGTTCCATCCCTTTCTGAGATCTGTTCCATGCTCCTCCGCGTGACGCCTCCTCCGGATGCTCCTGCGCCGACTTCCTCGGCCCTTCTTCAACAGGCCCCTCCGCCCCTGCTTCCCTTGCCTCCCGCTGCTCGTGGTGGCCGCTCCGGCTCTCGGGGCCGCGGGCGTGGTGGCAGGGGGCGTCCGAAGTGTTCCTACTGCGGCAAGGACGGACACCTTGAAGCGACCTGTTACCGCAAGAATGGATATCCTCCTCGACCGACGGCTTCGGTGGCCGCAGATGCCTCCTCTCCTGCCTCTCCGGACCTTGAAGTTGTCCGCCTCCAGCTCCAGCACCTCCAGGGACTGCTCAACCCGCCTCCTGCTTCCCTGGCCTCCACCTTCGTCTCCCAAGCAGGTACGGCCTGTCTCTCCACCGGTCCATCCTGGATCATGGACTCCGGTGCCACTCATCACATTACGTCCCAGCGGCCTGCCACATACTCGGACTCTCCTCATCCGCGGTCTATCACCGTGGCTAATGGGGCCCTTGTTCCCGTCTCCGGATCGACGGACATCTCTCTCAGCCCGTCGTTTTCTCTCCGCTCGGCTCTTCATGTTCCGAGTTCCCCCTTCAATTTACTGTCTGTTGGTCGCCTTACTGCTGATCTGGATTGCTCTGTTATATTCACTTCCCCTTCTTTTGTCATACAGGATCGCAGGACGCGGACTACCATTGGTAAAGGCGGATTGCGGAACGGGCTCTACCTTCTCGACACACCTCCTACCATCCTCTCCTCCGTCTCCTCCACTGAGTGGCATCGCCGTCTTGGCCACGCTCCTCTACCTGTTCTCCAGCGGGCTCTCCCTGATATCTCTCTCCATCCGTTTCAGTGTGTCTTGTATCCTCGGCAAGCAGCCGCGTTCATCTTATCCTGCTCATTGTATCCGGAGCTCTGCTCCGTTTGATTTATTGCATTCTGATGTATGGGGACCATATAAAACTACTAGTATTTCTGGTTTCCGGTATTTTATTACTTTCATTGATGATTATTCTCGCATGACGTGGTTGTACTTACTTCGTGATCGCTCCGAGCTTCCTCGCATTTTTCGAGCCTTTGTCGTTGAAACTCGTACCCAATTTCACATAACTATCAAAACTGTGCGCACGGATAATGCTCGTGAGTACACTGGCCACGACTTTGCTACTATATGCTCTGAGTTCGGGATTATCCACCAAACCTCTTGTGCCTACACGCCTCAACAAAACGGCGTTGCCGAACGTAAAAACCGCCACTTACTTGATGTGGCTCGCTCATTCATGCTTCAAATGCATGTGCCCAAGCATTATTGGAACTTTGCGGTCTCCACGGCTTGTTTTCTCATCAACCGTCTCCCTTCCTCCGTCCTCCACTATGCTACTCCGTTCAACCCGTTGTTTCCCTCGACCCCGGCTTTCCCTATTCCGCCCCGTATCTTTGGTAGCACTTGTTACGTCCACCATCTGGGCCCGCCCTCGGACAAATTGGATCCCCGGGCGGCTAAACACATATTCATGGGCTATTCCCGTACTCATAAGGGGTATCTCTGTTATTCTCCAGTCACTCGGAAGCTCTCCGTCTCTGCGGATGTCACCTTCCGCGAGACTCAACCATTTTTTTAGGATTCTCTCACTACTCCTATCCCTTCGGCTCCTTTACCTCCATCCATCCCACGCCCAGTTCTCCCTGTTACAACGCCGCTGCTACCGGTTCCACCAGCTCTACCTCCTGTTCCCCCCGCACCACCCATCATCCGGGTCTATACTCATCGCCCCCGTTACTCTATGGCCCCACTGCAGTCCGCCTCAACCACGGTTACTCCGCGCCCGGCAGATCAGGTACAGACATCCACCGCTCATCCTCTGGCTCACTACGCCTCTCTACATCGCCTATCTCCCCATCTTCACACTTTTGTTACTTCTCTTTCCTCGGTTTCTGTTCCTAATTCTGTGCAGGAGGCGCTCGAACATCCTGGCTGGCGGGCTGCCATGGAGGAGGAAATAGCTGCTCTCTGGACTAACCAGACCTGGACTCTCGTCCCTCTTCCTCCCGGTCAGAAACCCGTTGGGTGTAAATGGGTCTTTGTTATTAAACATGTTGCTGATGGCATTATTGACCGCCTAAAGGCCCGCCTTGTGGCTCGTGGCTTCACCCAGCAGCAGGGGCTCGACTACGAGGAGACTTTTTCCCCGGTGGCCAAACTCAATACAGTCCGGGTTCTCCTCTCTGTTGTGGTACATCGCCAGTGACCCCTACTCCAACTGGATGTCAAAAATGCGTTTCTGAACGGTGATCTCCAGGAAACTGTGTATATGCAACAACCTCCCGGGTTTGAGACCACGGGGGAGTCTCAAGTCTGCCATCTTCGAAAGGCTCTTTATGGTCTCAAACAGTCCCCCCGGGCATGGTTTGACAAGTTCAGTAAGGCCCTCCAAGAGATTGGTTTTACTCGAAGCTCCGCCGACTTCTCGCTCTTCACTCGCCACCGATCTACCGGGACCGTCCTTCTGCTAGTCTATGTGGACGACATCATTATTACTGGGAACGACTCGAATGGAATACTGGCGATCAAACTTCATCTGAGCACCGTTTTTCAAACAAAAGATCTGGGGCCCCTTCGGTACTTCTTGGGCCTAGAAGTCGCCAGACGACCAGATGGTTTGATCCTTTCTCAGCGAAAGTACTGTACTGACCTTCTTCATGATGCGGGTTACTCAGGTTGTAAGCCAATTAACACCCCAATGGATGTCCATCACAAGTTATGCGCGCAGGCCTCTGACTCAGATATCCTACTGGAAAATCCAGAATATTACCGTCGCCTAGTTGGAAAATTGATATACCTCACAGTAACCAGACCAGATATCTCTTTCGCTGTTGGTATCGTCAGTCGATATATGCATTCCCCCAGAAGCTCTCATCTTCAGGTGGTTGAACGTATTCTCAGATACCTCAAAAAGGCTCCTGGACAAGGACTGGTGTACAAAGTCTCTTCTTCCTCTCCTACTCTGGTAGCATACTCTGATGCTGACTATGTTGGGTCCCTCGATGATCGAAGGTCCACCAGTGGCTTCTGCACGTACTTTGGAGGACATCTGATTACCTGGCGGAGCAAGAAACAAGCGGTCGTTGCTCGATCATCAGCTGAGGCAGAATATAGGGCGATGACATCAGTGGTGTCGGAACTAACGTGGCTTGAAAGCCTTCTCACCGATCTGGGTGTAAAGCTTCCTTCACCGGCTCTTCTCCTCTGTGACAGTCAAGCTGCTATACACATTGCCAAGAACCCAGTTCTTTCACGAGAGAACTAAACATATTGAAGTCGACTGTCATTTTATCCGGGAAAAGGTTCAACTAAAGAAGATCGACCTCAGACATGTTCCTGGTACTGAACAAGTTGCGGATGTCCTCACAAAGGCCTTGTCAAGTACCCTCTTTTATCAATGTCTGACCAAGCTTGGTGCATACGATTTGTATGCTCCAGCTTGCGGGGGAGTATTAGAAAAGCCCATGTAGAAAAGCCCGTGTATAAAGGCCCAAAAAGGCCCTAGTATTCTCTCTTCTTTAGTCCCACATCTTGTATAGGATTTTTCCTCTCTTCTCATCTCCTATATAATTGTATTCTCTCCTTGTATTTACTTACACAAGCAATACATACAAGTTTTGGCCGATTCCGATTCGACTCAATATTGAATCGACTTAAATTCAATCGAATCAATTTTAACCGATTCCGATTCGACTCAATATTCGAGCGAATTTTGAGTTTCAAATAATATGTTAAGCTTTATCCACGTATACAATGAGTATCAATATTTTAGTTCCTCTCATCTTGATAAAGAGAGTATGATCAGCGTGTCCTTCAACATAACCTAGTTGTAACATGATTTTGTGAAACCGTCCAAATCAGGCTTCAGGGGATTGTTTCAGGCCATATAGGGATTTCCGTAGACGACAGAACTTTCCATTGGACCCTCCTTTGGTAAAGTCAGGTGGCATAGTCATGTAGATTTCTTCCAGATCACCATGCAAGAAGGCAATTTTGACATCAAGCTGTTGTAACACCCACCCAAGACAGTTAATACATGAGAGGGTCAAACGAATAGAATTCATCTTTGCAACAGGAGCAAATGTTTCTTGGTAGTCAATTCCTTGGGTTTGAGTGTACCCCTGAGTGACCAATTGCGCTTTATATCGCTCCACCACCCCATCTTGATTTTGCTTAACAGAGAAAATCCAGTGTGACTCAACTGTTCGCTTCTCAGGGGGAAGACGCGCAAGTTGTCATGTTTTATTTCTTTTCTAAAGAAGGCATTTCTTCCTTCATAGCTAGTTTCCACCAAGTATTTGAATATTCTCCTGTCAGGTCTTAGGAATCACAATAAAGGGAAGAGATGAGATAAAAGTTACGTGTGCATAAGAGAGCTGATGACAAGAAACGTAATTGGCAATGGGGAGTTTGATGTTACCAGTGTTACATTTAAGAAGAGGGGAACATGGAGGCCATCATCCGAATCTGGAGCAGAAACGGAGACTGACACTGGTTGAGCATCCGAGGACGGTACTTGCTCAGCGATACGAGGCCTACAAGAGTATGTATATAATATATGAGAAAAAACAGTTGGAGGAGGAAAGATTAGAAGCAGTACTGGGACAAATAGGAGTAGGTGTAGGAGAAATGTGGGGAAGCAACTATCGGAAGAGGAGAGTCAAAGGTTCTGTCAATACTACCACTCATCTCCCCGGACGAGGACCAAAATACGACTCCCCCTTACGAAAAGTAACATCAACAATGCAACAGAAGCGGCGTGTAGGAGGGTGATAAAATTAAAAACCTTTGGTGGTAGGAGAGTATCCCACAAATACACATTTAAGTGAACGAGCATCCAATTTATCTCAATGAGGGATATAAAGATGAACAAAACATATAGAACCGAAGATGCGAGGAGAGATGTGTGAAGTGTGGACAATGTGTTTACGGAATAGATAGTAAAGAGGCGTATCATAGTGAAGGGAGCGAGAAGTAAGACGATTAATGAGATGAGCTGTAGTTAAAACAATATCACCCCAATAGGATTTGGGAAGGTGTGTGTCAAACAAAAAACACCAAACGACCTCCAGTAAGTGTTTATTTTTTCGTTCCGCCACTCTGTTTTGAGTGCAAGTGTGGGCACGGGTGGTCTAGTGAAGAATGTCGTGTTCGGCAAGATAGGCACCAAACACGCTTCGATCATTATACTCTCCACCATTTTCATTAAGAAGCACACAGATTGTCTCATTAAACTGTGTCATACTATTTTATGAAAGGAACAAAAGCAAGTAAACACTTCACTTTTCGGTTTCAGCAAACAGAGTCACGTATTACGAGAATAACAATCAATAAAAGCCACAAACCATTTATAGCCTAGATAAAGATAACACAGGGGAGGGACCCTAAACATCAGAGTGAATTACATCAAACGGGCAAAAACTAGGAGAAGACAAATGACTGAAATTATGACGAACATGTTTTAACAGTTCACATGTGTCACTAGTAAATGATTTAGGTTGTGTTTGGCGCGGCTTGGCGTGACTTATTTGCTTCGGTGAGGTTGGACAAAAATTTCATTGTCATACAAAAATCTTGTGCCCCAAACTAGTTTCTTTTTTGGTAACGGTAGTAACATTTGTCATACCAAACATACAATGATGTTTTTGTCCAACCTCACCGGAGCAAATAAGCTACGATAAGCCGCACCAAACGCAGCCTGAATTAAACAACTGAAAGTAAGAAATAGTTTGGTAAGATATAAAGCAAATGGGTGGCAACACGAAGATGTCAATGTCGGATGTCATTGAGAGTAGGAGAATGAGTGGTGGAGAGAGTACTGGGAGACAACAGCTAGTTCAACAAGTACAGGCCGTCAACATTCCTAACACTACCAATCATTCGTTTCGCAGGAAGATCCTGAAACACGCAAACATCAGGGGAAAAATTCATTGAACAATTTAAGGAATGGGTCAAATGACTAATGAATAAAAGATTGAGAGGAAATGAAGGGACATGCAAGAAAGAGGAAAGAGAAAGGTTAGCAGAACAAGAAATCGTTCCTCTGTCGGCAATAGAGGAAAGGGAACGATTGGCGGCAATAACCTTATCACGGCCAGAGAGAGGAGTCTAAACGATAAAACCTGAGGCAGATCCGATCATGTGATCAGTACCACCTGAGTCAATGATCCACTCGGAATGGGCGGAAGCCACAACATGAGCACTGAAGATACCTGAAGTAGCAAAGGCGGCGGCAGAATCAGTGGATGTAGCGTCAGAATGCGAGCATAACATGCGGCGGAAGGCCTCCAGCTCCTCAGCAGAAAGGCCCTCAGAGGAGGGTTGTCTTCATAAACTTCAGTGGAATTGGTAGAATACTGTGAGCGAGCACCAAACGGACGACCACCACCACGATGACTACCTCTCCCACGAGCACCAGTTTCCCAACGGGGCAAGATGAGGATGTAGACGATAACAGATGTTGTAGTATATTCTTTCTTCCCACAGTAGTCGCACACAGGAGAAGAGTGAGTAAGAGAACCACGACCCATCCCAGCAAGAATAGAATGATCCATAGAAGGAACAAGAGAGCAATGACGATTCTCACCATTGAGGATCATACTGAAGGCCTCCCTTAGAGAGAGAAGCGGCTCAGGTGGAGGGCATGCAAGAGAACATCATCAAACTCCATATTGAGCCCCATAAGGAAGACGTCAACACGAAAGCAATCTTTGATCTTCTGAAGAGTCGGGGCATCTGCAGTGCACGCGGGAGTAAAGGTGTTGAAGTAATCTAGTTCCTGATAAAGACGTTCGAACTCGAAGTAGTAAGCAGAGACGGATAGAGGTCCCTGTTTTAGTTCTAAAACACGTCGAGTGAGCTCATAAATTTGTGTCAAACTCCCAGCCTGAAAGTAGGTTTCACGGGCCCGAGTCCAAATTTTATAAGAAAAACCCATAAGCATATAGTTGTGGTACACTTGAGGGGGCATAAAGTGAAGTAGCCATGAGATAGCCAAGGAATTGTCCACATCCAATTTTCTCAATGAGGGATTGACATGTGGTGACTCAACAATGATTCCATCAATATGCCCATATAGATGATGACTATATATAGCATGTTGAGCTGCCCTCGACCACTCGAGATAATTTGTGACATCTAAGGCGACTGTAGTGAACTTTAATAAGCCAGATTGATCATGGTTCTAAGGAGGATCATCAGAAAGAACTATCTTATGAGAGAATGAGATGTCGGAGGAATCACTCGTTGAGGTCCTCCCGAAAAAAATAATCAAGATGAAGAAATCAAGAAGGTAGAATCATCATCCTACAAGCCTCCCTTAGATCACGTCACCGGAGATGACACCATAGGATGTGACCACAATGTCTCCAGCAGCAGTCATGGAGGACAAAATGGTCGGAGACAAACAGCCTCCCGCAGAACGGGCGGAGAAGGCCGTTGGAGGAAGCAGTGCTGGAGGAAGGGGGAGCGGCGGAGACCTAGGCATGAATCTTCGGTAACCAAGGCTGGAGCAGCGAAGACTGGATCTGCGAACACCAATGTTGTCAGGATCGCGATCCAGATCGTAGGATCGGACGATCCTATGATCCAGATCCTACATTTCGATCAGGATCTTAACCCGGATCGAAATCAGGGTAAGATCAAGCGGGATCGCGATCCGGATCGTGGAATCGGTAGGATCGCGATCCGTAAGCACGATTCCACGATCCGGGCGGAATTGTTAAAAGGAGCGGAAATTAAAAGGCGTGGAAAAGCTGCGGAATCCCTAAACCCTATTTCCCCTCTCCCGACCCCTTCCCCTCTCCCGACCCCGACGCTCCCTGGTGCTTCAGCGCAGGAGAAGAAGAAGAAGGAGACCCGCACGGCTCAGGTCTCCTTCTTCACCCGCACGGCTCAGGTCTCCTTCTTCTCCTTCTTCTTCTTCTTCTCATTCTTCTTCCTCTTCACCCGCACGGCTCAGGTCTCCTTCTTCTTCTTCTTCTTCCTCTTCACCCGCACGGCTCAGGTCTCCTTCTTCTTCTTCTTCTTCACCCGCACGGCTCAGGTCTCCTTCTTCTCCTTCTTCTTCTTCTCTTTCTTCTTCTTCTCCTTCTTCTCCTTCTCCTTCTCCTTCTTCTTCACTGCAGCAATATACTATTTTTATTTTGTGTAATTTATTTTTGTAATTTCTTGATGAGAGTGTTGATGATATTTCTGGTCAGCTAGGGCAGAAATCAGTCCAGAAATCTGGACTGATTTCTGCCCAGAAATCATCCAGAAATCTATTGATGATAGTTTGACGAAGGTGGGACAGGCGGATAGCTAAGACAAAAAATGCTTACTCATCTTGGCTTTAGAGTTGCTAACGTAGAGTCCGAAGTTACACTACTCAGGTACATTTAAAATCATAACTGTTTCTTTATGCATGTTCTTATTTTGTCTTACACTTAGGATCTATTCTAGATTTCTCGTAATAATAGTCTTATTACTCTTAAGTAAATAAATGAAAATGATTAATTATATGATTTTTGTTATAGATTATTTGTGTAATTGTATGATATGATTGATATCAAATTCAATTTCATCATTTAAGTCTAGTTTTAAGAATGTAGTGGGATCTTACGATCCACGATCCGATCCTACGATCTGATCCGATCCAACCCCTTAAACGATCCCACCTAGGATCTCGATCCTGACAACCTTGGCGAACACGACAAGTGGTCTGCACGAGTGGTCAGGACGATCTGCGGATCGAGACCGAGGACTGGATCGGCGGAGTGAGCGGATCGAGCTGTCTGGATGAGCGGATCGAGAGGAATCACTGACTCTGATATCATTTGTAATGACCCAAAATGAAGTACTAAAGTAATTTCCTTCAACAATATGAACCAATTAATAGATCGGTTTCATTAATTTTTCAAAATTAAGTTAGCCTCCAGTCCTCCATTTAGACGTAAAATGAGGTAACCATAAGATCATAAGAAGCTCACTTTCACAAATAAAAATGATCAAAGCACTATAAGAGTCAAAAACATTTGATATACTAAGTTGTAGATTTTTTGAGGGGTTATGAATTAAGTAATGATTTCGTTCACATGTGATTGCAGCCATCCATCGAGAAATTTTAAGTTACCACCGAATGATCTATTAAGCTTAAAATTTGGACACACTATTACTTTATACAGTCATGCTTATAATTTTTTTATGGGAGGAAGAACAATATTCTTTTCCTAGGAGGAAAAAAATACATAAATGTCTATAAAAAATATTATATGCAAGAAGCGATATAATTCATATACATAAATGTGAATGATATATATACATAGAGAAGATAGAGATAACAGCAAGATTACCTGCCGACCAACATGAGCATCTAATGCACTCAAGGGATCATCAAATATATACACATCAGAATTAGAATAAACCGCCCTTGCCATGGAAACTCTTTGCTTTTGTCCCCCACTAATATTAACTCCACGCTCACCAATTTCTGTAAGATCGCCACCCTGAAAATTTTTATTTGCTATTATATACACAGAAAACTCAAGAAAATGATTCCTAGTCACTGAAAATAATACAAACCGGAAGAAACTCTAGGTCATGTCGCAAAGCAGTCACTTCAATAGCATCCTCATACTGTCGTGGCTCAAAAGGAGATCCAAACAAAATGTTGTCCCGCACCTGTTATTCGGTATAAATAAGCATCAATTGCATATCCATATGATACAAGATACAAATATAGGACTTACAGTAGCATTAAAAATCCACGAAATTTGAGGAACATAGGCGGCACTGCCACGGATGACAACGGTTGTATTGGTTCCCTCCTTTGGTGGAAGTTCACCTAACATTGCAGATACTAGAGATGTCTTTCCTTCTCCGGTGCTGCCAACTATAGCCACCAAGCTACCAACGGGTATATCCAAATTAATATTTGATAACGTAGGCCTCTCCTCCTGTATGGTATCAGAAAATGTTTACAAAATAAAGGATACATGATGGATAAAAAATAGATAAACCTTAAAAAATTCTAACAAGAATTATATTCTTGAGCAACCTTCGAGTCCCAGGAAAAGTATCCATCCTTAATTGATATGGCTGGAAGAGTGGGATCAAGAGGAGGATTAGGTAAAAGCACTCTCTCCTCAGTCAAGAACAACTCTTCTAGTCTTTTCAAGGATACATTGGCATTCACAACCTACCAAAGATGAATATATAAATAATATATCATTGCAAGAAAATGTTAGAATGAAAAACTCATTAACTTGAATATTGGACATGACAAGTCATACATCATTAAACAGGAAAATCATATATAAAAATTGCAATAGAAGAAGAAGGGAAGTGAGCCATGTTGTTCACTCAAGAAAGGCAACTTGTCCTCAAGGATGAACTTGGGGATGAGTCAATTTTCTTGAGGTAGATTGATGAGATAATAACCAGATTTTCACTGGCCATTATATCATAGTTTACATAGATAAGAGGCCGAAACTTCATATGGGCACAAGCCGCCATAGTTAATAGCACTGACATCAAGAGAGCACAATAAATTTATCCGCCTTTTTCATAAAAGAGCACTCTCGATTAACGAGGTCATTTGGCTCAGAAATTTAAGTTTGGTTAGTGGTGGTGGTTTGGGGGTTGGGGGAAAATGGAGGTGCTGAAGAAAGATCCCATTGTTTTGTCGTTAGTAGGATATGCTACCAAACTTAAACCACAACCCACGGACTCTGTTTAGCATCATCGGGTTATCTCATCTTAGATATCCCGAATAGACATGGCCACATGGGCGCAGGTATGCATAAAGACACATTCTTTGAGATTAGCATTAACGTGCTTGTTAGCAGAGTACTTATCATACCAACTTGAATGTATGATTCAAAGGCACTAAGCATATCGATGGGGATCCACTCTCCAAGTGAGCGCCACCCCCTGTTCCAGGCCTGGTCGACCACTCTTCCACTGATTTCCCCCCTAATCCTCCCTTCCGGCCAGTAGATCTGACAGTTACCTCTGTGCTAGCCCTCCCTGGGTGTTCCAGTCTCTGTCCAAGGCCTCGGTGATGCTGATTGCTGCCCCAACTTCTGATCCAGCCTAAGACAGTTCTTCTCCTGTAGAATTCCAGTATCCCTGGGCCCAGAACACGACTGCCAACAGCACTCCAGCCCAGTCAGTGGCTGACCCAGGCGAGCTGCACCTCCGGTCCAACCAGTCCCCTGCAATCCAACCCTCCAGGCTTACATTCAATTATCACCCTTGGTGTTTCCCCAACCGGCAGTCACCCTCCAACATTCCTTACCTCCAGGACATAAATTAGTGTAGGAAATCCAGAATTCAGAATCACAACCGCCTCACATTTACTGCCCAAGTCTACAACTGCAGCAAATTCCATCGTTTGGTCTTAATTGCTTATGCAACCTCTAAGTGCAAGTTACTATTGTTCTTTGCTTATTATTTGGATGAAGATACATATTATTAGGGATCTAAATTCATATGAGTTTGTCAAATTATCATAATATTTAAAAGGCGTATTCGCCGAGAATTTCGTGGAAGCACTCTATGTTGTAATTCAACTAATACTTATTTTCTTATCTAATCCGCTGTTTTCACTTGTTAATGTTTGTAATTCTCTTATTAATTTCAGTGTTCATTGTTATTTTATTTGTCGTACATGAGCATCACATCATTTTAGGATCATCACTCACTACCACACATCCATACATTAAAGTTTCATTAGATCATAATTACCTCACTACCTTCATGTTATCCTACGTCACATATCCTCTTTAAGCTCACAAGAATTAGACACGATGACAAGGGCTCATATGTATGTTGAAGAAACGGGAATCTCATATTTATTAAGAAGAATACTTGTACATTTATCGGTACAAGAACGAAACATAAACTATTCTAGACAATGTGGGACAAATTTATATAATAGAATAAGTTGTAATTATATAGTTTCGCCAAGTCGTTGTTTAGCGAGTATTATCCATTCAGGATTTTTTGAAGTCTTTTTGTCCTCCCTTACTCAAAAATATGTATATGTAAAGGGATCTTTTCATAGATTATTATTATTTTGCTCTTTCAACTTGGTATCAGAGTTAGTAACCCTAATCTCTCGCTGATGAAACCTCTCAATCACTCTCTTGCCAGCCTGCCTCCGTTCCTCTCATCCGCTGGTTTGGTCCCCACGATGCTGATCTGCGGCTCTCACGTTGGCAGTTGCGTGCGCTGAAGGAAATCGCCGCCCCTCCTTGTGACGCGTGTCAACTCACTGTCGACGCTCCATCCTTCTGTTGCTTGCGCCAGAGTGTTCCTCATCGTCTTCGACATTCGTCTTCGCCTGATTCATCGACGGAACTCTTGCCTGCTTCGTCGTCTTCAATGACATTGCCCCCAGAGTTCGTCTCCATCTTCCAAAGCGATTGCATCTCCCAACTGCTTCCAGATCCAGAGATGACTGTTTCCCCAGAGGCCGACTGCTTTTACAGGGTTGACTGCTTCTACAGGGCCGATTACTTCTTGCTCCAGGCGGCTTCCTGCCATGGCTATTTTCACTATGTCTTCCGACATTTCTTGCCGATACAGATCTGGCTCCCTATAGTCCACAATGGTTGATTCTTCTTCCACCTCGCCAAGTGTTGTGACGCCACAGATGAGTGACCATCAACAGATCATGGTCACACTGGCTATTTGAAGATCACCATTGTGCCTCCGGATGGGACGAATTACCTTGAATGGTCTCATGCAACCCAACATGTAATTCGCAGTCACCAAATGTTCAGATATATAGATGGGACGGTCATGACACCTCCTAAGGATGATTCTACTCGGAAGCATTGGGATTCTGAAAATTCCCTCGTTGTCTCATGACTCCTCTATTCTATGTCTCCTAAGGTATACCAGAGTTATGTGTTGATGGACTCTGCCCATGGGATTTGGACTCGGACACGCGAAACATACTCTCAGATCGGAAATTTCACCCAAATTTACAAGCTTACGCATCTTATTCTGGAGTTGCGTTAGGAATCCATGACGGTGTCCACTTACTTCTCTGAGTTCGAGGGTCTCTCTCAGGAATTGGATTACTTTGAACAGTTTACCCCTGCCCGTACTGTCGATGCAGTCCTATTGCAGAAAAAGGAGGAATGTTTTTGTCTACATGTTTTTTTGTTGGTTTGAACATGGAATTGGATATGGTTCTGACTAATATTCTTCACTGATCCCCCCTCCCATCTCTTTGGGAGGCTTTCAGTATGGTTCTTGGCAATGAAGACCGTTGTAAGTCTCTCAGTACGACTGCACCTCCTGATCGCTCTGCCTTTACTAGTGTTGGTCGGGGTAGCGCTTACCTCACCAACATTGTTCCTACATGTGATTACTTGGGGGGGGGGACAAAGTGGTTCTCGATCTCATGATATTGCCTACTCCACGAAATTCTATGACGTTTGTCAACCCCTGGGACATTTTACCAAGCATGAATTGGATATTGTCCGCCGTCTTCTACACTCCCAGACGAATGCTACCCCCGGTACTTCTATTTCCTTTGATACTCCCTCTATGCCCCGTGATAATGATCCCACGACTCCTCTGTCTGAGTGAATCATTGACTCGAGCGCCACCGATCACATGACAGGATCCCCCATAGGTTTTGTTTCCTACACCCACTTGTCTGGTAAGGACAAGGTTATCTCGATAAACGGCACCTCGTCCCCCATTACGGGAAAGGCCACATTTTTGGTTCTCGCTCAATTTCCCTTTCTTCTGTCCAACGCATTCCCTCTTTTCCCCGCAGTTTACTTTTAATTAGTAACATCACTTGATCTATTAACTGCTCTATAACCTTTTTTCTTGATTCTTGTGTTTTTCAGAAACTGGGTACAAAGTGAACAATTGGTAGTGGTAGGAACCGCGGTGTCCTGTACTACCTGGATTCTAAGACATCATCTCATACCCTTTCTTCCTCTTTTGTTATTGTTGTTGGTGCTCGATGCTGGCATTTGTGTCTCGGACATCTCTCTCCTATCTACCTTCAAAAATTATTTTCTACTTTGTTATCTTTTATTAAAACTTTAGTTTGTGATGTTTGCGAAATATCGAAACATGTTCGACATTCATCATCGCATTTGTCTTCTCCTAATCACACTACTTGGGTTTACCCTTTAACGAAGAAAAAAAAAGTGTTTTTTGTATTTTCAAGCTTTCCAAATAATGATGCATGCATAGTTCAATGATAATATTTGTGTTCTTTGTGGTGATAATGGGGGGAGGGGGTATGATGATCGTGTAGCGTTTGACTCTTAACTCACAAGCCATAGTATTATACATCAAATCACATGTGTTTACACCTCTACTCAAAATAGTGTTGCTGAATGGAAAAACCGGCATCTCCTTGATGTTGCCCGATGCCTTCTCACCACCATGCACCTTCCAAAATCTTAGGGGGGTGATGTTATCTTAACTGATGCTCATCTTATCAATCGTCTGCCTTCACAGGTTCTAGATTATGCTACTCCTCTAGCCTGTCTTTCTACTACTTTTGTTGTTCATAATTCTCATCCTCTATCCCATGTCTTTGGTTGTGTATGTTTTGTTCATATACATCAATCTCATCATCACAAACTTGACCCTTGGGCTCTTTGTTGTGTCTTTATTGGCTACTCTGCCACTACAAAAGGGCATCAGTGTTATCACCCTTCTTCCAGACGAGTTTTCTATAACATGGATGTTACTTTCCGCGAGGAGGAATACCATTACTTGGATTCGACTCACTCCACTTGTATGGGGGGTAATGATGACATGGATTCTGATTCTACTATTCCTCTCCCTCTGATTCCTCCTACTCCTACCATTTCTTCCACCATAGTTTCTCCTTTTATGTCGCCTACATTCCCTACGTCTCTTATAGCTTTTCCTTTGTCCTCACATCCCTCATATTCCTCATGTATATCATCGTCGTCAAATGGGTAAACAACCACCGTCATTTTCCCACTAACGGTGCCTGCATTGGACTCAGATTTTGTGATGATCTACATGTCCCCCTTGCATTGCAAAAGGGTAAACTTGTGTGTACACAACACCCTATTTCTAACCATGTTGCATATAATAGTGGAAAGATGGTTTTAGTATTTAGGATGCCCTAGAAACAGCAATAACATGCATATATATAGAACCACAACACGTGACATATCACATGGATTACATAAGTGCGATGGCGGAAAAGAAACGTAAGAAATAATGCGTATATTCAACTCTCCCCCTCAAGTTGGGAATATATATTGATCATTCTCAACTTGTCAGTGTTGTCCTTGAAGTTGTCACTGCATAGTCTCTTGGTGAAAACATCGCCAAGCTGGTCAAATGAGTTCACGAATAGAGTGCAGATATTCCCCTTGTCGAGGTGATCTTTGATGAAATGTCTGTCAACTTCCACATGTTTGGTTCTGTCATGTTGTACAGGATTGTGAGCAATACTGATGGTTGTCTTGTTGTCACAGTAGATAGTAACAGGTTTGTTCACCTGGAAACTCATATCTTGAAGAATAGTCTTCAACCATAATCCCTCACAAACTCTTTGCGTCATAGCCCTATATTCAGCTTCAGCACTTGAGCGTGCTACAACATTCTGTTTCTTCCTCTTCCATGATATAAGGTTGCCTCCCACAAATGAACAATACCCAGTGGTAGATTTTTTTGTCATCTTGACTACCAGCCCAATCAGCATCTATAAACACTTCAACCTCCAAAGATTGATTAACTTTGAATAGAATCCCACGCCCTGGTGTCTTCTTGAGGTATCGCAACACCCTAAAGGCAGCTTGTTGATGACGTATAGAAGGAGAGTGCATAAATCTACTTAGGACGCCCACAGCGTACGTAATATCAGGGCGAGTATAGGATAAATATATGAGCCTCCCAACCAATCGTTGGTATTTTGATGCATCCACTTTCTCCCCAGTAGTATCCGCATCAAATTTATGATTAGCCTCAATTGGAGTGTCCACGGGGGCACACCCAAGCATCCCAGTCTCCTCCAGAAGGTCAAGTGTATACTTCCTTTGAGAGATGAAGATCCCCCGTCGAGACCTCATAACTTCAATTCCCAAGAAGTATTTCAGCTTCCCCAGATCTTTGACTTCAAATTTCTTGCCCAGTTGTTTTTCAGGTGACTAATCTCCTCCAAGTCATCTCCGGTAATGATGATGTCATCCACGTACATAATAAGAATAGAAACTTGTACACCTTTTCTCTTGATGAAGAGAGTGTGATCAGCTTGACCTTGGGTGTATACTAACTGAATCATGATAATGTTAAACCGTCCAAACCAAGCTCTCGGAGACTGTTTCAGGTCATACAGAGATTTCTTCAGACGGCAGACCTTCCCACTGGATCCTTCGGTAACAAAACCCGGGGAAATATTCATGTAGACCTCCTCTTCCAGATCACCATGCAAGAACGCATTCTTGACATCGAGATGGTGTAGCTCCCATCCACAACTCGCAGCACGGGAGAGAAGCACTCGAATTGAGTTCATTTTAGCAACAGGAGCAAAGGTCTCTTGGTAGTCAATGCCTTGAGCCTGGGTATACCCCTGAGCCACTAAGCGAGCTTTGTACCGCTCTATCCCATCTTGATTTTGTTTCACTGTGAAGACCCATCGGGACCCTACCGTTCGCTTCCCAGGGGGGAGTCTAGTGAGCCGCCATGTTTCATTTTGTTTCAAGGCACGCAATTCCTCCTCCATTACCTGTTTCCACTCAGGTATCTGAACAGTCTCCTGCCATGTCTTGGGAATCATAATAGACGAAAGAGATGAGATAAAGGCTTTGTGGGCTTGAGAGAGGTGAGTATAGCAAATGTAGTTGGCAATGGGGTGTTTGGTGCCACCCCTTTTACCTATAAGATGAGCAAGAGGAACATGAAGATCATCATCAGAATCTGGAGCGGAGACAGTCATCGGCACTGGCGGAACATCAACAGTCTGCACTTGCTCAACAGCCTTGGGACGACGGGAATATGTGTATATAGGTGGAGCGGAAGGGGAAGAAACAGGGGCAGTAGTCGGACCATTGGAAGGGAAAATATGAGGAGTGATAACACGTGGAAGAGGAGAGTCGATATTCTCGTCATTGTTGCTACTTGTCTCCTCCTGAGGAGGACCAAAGTACGACTCCCCCTTACGAAATGTAACATCAACAGTACAATAGTAGCGATGAGTCGGAGGATGATAACATTGATATCCTTTGGTGGTAGGAGAGTACCCAACGAAAACACATCGAATGGAACGTGCATCCAGTTTATCACGGTGCGGGGTATGAACGTGGACAAAACAGACGGAACCAAAGATACGATGAGCAATATGAGAGGTGTGGACGATGTGGTTCTTGGCGAGACGGGAGAGGGGAGTATCATAGGAGATGGAACGGGACGGAAGGCAGTTGATGAGATGTGCAGCCGTGAGAACTGCATCACCCAAGTAGGATTTGGGAAGGTGCATAGCAAGAAGTAAACACCGAGCCACCTCCAACAAGTGTCTATTCTTCCGTTTGGCGACCCCATTTTGAGTGGAAGTGTGGACACATGTGGTTTGATGAATGATGGCATGATTAGCAAGATAGGCCCCAAACGCCCCCCCCCCCCCCCCCCGGTCATCATATTCCTCACCATTATCACTATGAAACACACGAATTGTGTCACCAAATTGTTGTGTCACCATCTTATGAAAGGACTGAAAATAAGAGAGCATGTCACTTTTCTTTTTAAGCAGATAAAGCCACGTAGTGCGGGAGTGAAAATCAATAAACGTAACAAACCATCTATAGCCAGATAAAGATAACACCGGGGATGGACCCCAAACATCAGAATGAATAACATCAAATAGACATAAACTAGGAGCAGAAAGATGGCTAATACTTTGACGAACATGCTTAGATTGTTCACATGTGTCACAAGAAAACGACTGAATTAAATGATGAAAAACAGGAAACAGTTTAGTAAGATATAAAGCAGAAGGGTGGCCAAGACGCTGATGCCAGCGCCGGATGTCATGAAGAGTCGTAGATCTGGTGGATGAAAGAGCATTGGTAGAGGTCTAGTCCGGCAAGTACAGCCCGTCAATGTTCCTACCACTGTCAAGCGTCCGCCTCGTATCCAGATCCTGAAACACAAACAGCAGGGTAAAAGGTTACAGAGAAGTTTAAAGAGGTAGTCAAGTGACTAACGGAAAGCAGATTGCGAGGAAAAGACGAGACATGCAAAACAAAGGACTGAGAGCGATCACCAGAGTGACGGCCACCACTACAGTATCCACCTCGACCACGAGAACCAGAGCCCCGACCACCAGGGGCAAGGTGTGAGTGCAGACGAAAGAAAGAGTCTTTGGTATGGCCCTTCTTCCCACAATGACTACAAACATGAGGTGGTCCGCGAGACAGCCCAGCGAGCGCAAAGTGATCAGTAGGGGGGCCAAGAGTGCGACGACGATTCTCATCGAATGCAGTAACCACGAGACAACCAACGAATTGTCTGAATCCCATTTTCTCCATGAGGGATCGGCACGGGGTGGCTCAACGGTGGTACCATCAATGAGTCCATATAGCCGGTGACTGCGAATAGCATGTTGGGCTGCCCTGGACCATTCCAGATAATTTGTGTCATCCAAGGCAACAGTAGTAATCTTCAACGAGTCAGAGTGTCCATGACTCCGTGGAGGATCGCCAGAGGAACCGGGATCGGATTGAGTATTAGGAGAGATGTCGGATTGATCCTCCATCGGAGAGAATGCAGATCTCACATCAAACGAAAGCACATCCTACGGGTGTCCCTTAGATCTTGACGCCGGAAGGAACACCAGAGGATGTGAGCACTGTGTCTCTGACAGCCCTCATGGAGGGCAAAACAGCCGGCCGGAGATGCAAGGACGGAAGAAGAGAGACGCGGTGGCGGCTGGTGTGGCCGATGCGGCTATTGCGGGTGACGAAAGGATCGGGATACAGAGCCAGCGGCAGAGCGGGGAAATCGGGCTACGCCAGTGTGCGACGGGGCGGGAGCGAGCGACGGGCTACAATCGGGCTACCGCCAGCGATCGACGGGGCGGGAGCGAGCGACGGACGGGGCGGAGCGGGAGCGAGCGACGGACGGGGCGGAGCGGGAGCGAGCGGCGGAGCGGGAGCGAGCGGCGGAGCGGGGCGGAGCGGGAGCGAGCGGCGGAGCGGGAGCGAGCGGCGGAGCGGGAGCGAGCGGCGGAGCGGGAGCGAGCGGCGGAGCGGGAGCGAGCGGCGGAGCGGGAGCGAGCGGCGGAGCGGGAGCGAGCGGCGGAGCGGGAGCGAGCGGCGGAGCGGGAGCGAGCGGCGGAGCGGGAGCGAGCGGCGGAGCGGGAGCGAGCGGCGGAGCGGGAGCGAGCGACGGAGCGGGAGCGAGCGACGGAGCGGGAGCGAGCGACGGAGCGGGATCGGGTTGTCGGCGGAACCTGCCTCTGATACCAAGTGGAAAGATGGTTTTTGTATTTAGGATGCCCTAGAAACAGCAATAACATACATATATAGGACCACAACACGTGACATATCACGTGGATTACATAAGTGCGATGGCGGAAAAGAAACGTAAGAAATAATGCGTATATTCAACTATAATCAGTTAGAGCTCATCAGGGCTTTATATCTACTTTGTCTTTGATTACAATTCCAATGATGTGGCAGGAGGTTGTAAGCATTCCGGTATGGGCACAAGCGATGGAGGAGGAAATGTCTGCCTTGGACAAGAATCACACATGGGATGTCTCTCCCCTTCCTTAGTTCCTCCTAACAAGAAAGTCATTGGTTCAAGGTGGGTCTCCTCTATTAAGCAAAACTAGAATGGAAAAGTTAAGCGTTACAAGGCTCGCCTGCTGGTTCGAGGATACACTCAAACTCAGAAAGTCGACTTCCAGGAGACCTTTGCTCATGTAGCAAAGATGGTCTTTGTTCGTGTTCTTCTATCTTGTGTTACTTTCTTGGGCTGAGATCTTCACCAACTGGACATTAAAAATGTCTTCCTACATGATGAACTTGATGAAGAAGTGTACATGGCATTCTAATGGCGCGCCACGATCGACACATGTATATTCCCGCAGGCGACGGTGATTCGTCACCTGGATGGACGATTAGAGTCTGTGGTTGCGTCCGGTTGGTCGATCTGAGTCGAGTTCATATATAGCTTTTAATATTTTGAGTTGTATTTGTCCCCCGATCGGTCTAGACATTTTGAGCCGTCCGATTTGGTGGTTTTATTTCAGTTCACTGTGCAGTTATTATTACTTAAGTTTATTTAAAGAGGTGGACGGTTCACGGATGGGGCATCAAATGTTAGCAAATATCTAACCGATCGGTCATCTGTGTCACTGGTGCGACACCAGCGTTATCTTCTGCCGGGTGTGGCTCCCGGCAACTCCGCCTGATTCCGCTTCCCCTTTTCCCCTCCGTCCAGTCTCTGTCTACTGTTACAGTGCCTCACCAGTCCCGTCCGATTAGCCACATCTACGCCATGTTGCCCTATGCCTCATTCACCGACAGCTTCTCAATGTTTCTCATCCAGCCCACCGGAATCAACTGCAACCCTAACTCTGACCGCGGCTTCTCTGTGTCTCCTCTCTCCGGCGACTTCAACCCAGCCTGATTCCCTCCAACAGCCTCTTCTTACCCTGGCCTAAATAAATGCCCCTCCACCCCTTCCAGCAACCAAAACCAACCGCCCAATCTTCACTCCGCCCCGTCCAGTCCTCTGGCCATTGTGAAACCAAGTTTCCTCACTCCAATCTTTGTTTTCTCTACTTCAGTCACTCCCTAACCCCTATTCCATTTCCCGTTGGCCTTCTTCCTCCCACAGAACCTCCTCGACCCTAATTCCAACATCCCTAAACCTCTCTTGACCCCGACGTTGTCGTGCCCGTGGATGCCATCCACACCCCCTCATCGTCGTCGTTCGCATGTGTGAACTGTGGTAACGTCTTGTCTTTTTTGTTGTTTACTTTCGGGACTTATAATACGTTGGATTACTATTTTTATTTGCTGTTAGGCCCGTCGTTGTGCTACTTGCGGGATTTATTCTGTGCTCGCATAATTTTACCTGTGCCTTGTTTGTCTGCAAAATTAATATTTTGTTCTCTCTAAAATAATTAATTGTGACTACACGTGCTCTGCTAATAATCATATAAAAAATTTAATTATTTGTTGCAATTTTGGGGTGGACCACTGTGCACTTGCATTTCACTACATTGAAATTAGGATTGCATTTAGAAACCCCTTCTGAGTCGATCCGAGAGTGGCCCACCCCGACGAACATACATGAGGCTCGTAGTTTTCATGGACTTGCCACCTTTTATAGGAGGTTTGTCTGCACCTTCAGTTCGATCATGGCTCTCATTACGAGCTGCTTTCGTAAGGGTGATTTCGTTTGGACAAAGGTTGTCATTCGAGCATTCGAGGAGATCAATGAGAGACTGTCTACAGCTCCCGTTTTACGCTTACCAGACTTCTCCAGGCCCTTTGAGGTAGCTTGTGGTGCGTCAGGAGTAGCCAGGAAGGCCACCCGGTGGCCTATTTTAGCGAGAAGTTGAACGAGACCCGACAAAAATATTCAAATTATGATCGGAGTTCTATGTCATTGTGCAGACATTGCATTACTAGCGACATTACCTCCTGCACAAGAAGTTTATTTTATATTCTGACCATCAGGCACTGAGATACCTCGACTCCCAGAAGAAATTAGGTCACCGACAAGCCAAATGGGTGGAATATATGCAAGAGTTTCACTATGTTCTTAATCACCGAGCGGGTATTGAGAACAAACCGACAGACGCCTTGAGTTGTCGAGTCAGCATCCTCCATACTATGAGCACCCGAGTTGTGGAATTCGAGCAGATGGTATACGCTAATCAAGAGTGCCCTGATTTTGGACACATCTACACGACATTCTCGAGAGACCCTCACGATTGTCGAGATGGTTATTAGATTTCTGACAGATATTTATTTATGGGTGCACGCATATGCGTACCACATACCTCCCTCCGAGATTTCCTTATTTGGGAGCTTCACGCAGGCGGTGCTGCAGGTCACTTCGGTCGAGAAAAGACAATTGCATTAGTTGAAGAACGCTTCTTCTGGCCCGGCCTGAAGAAAGACATTACTAGAGTTGTGAGACATTGTCGAGTCTGCCAGATCGCAAAGGGGACTCGCCAGCCCACGGGACTATACACTCCACTACCCGTCCCTGAGAGGCTCTGGTCTGATATTAGTATGGATTTCATTCTCGGGCTCCCTCGCACTCTAAGGAAGCTCGATTTCATTTTTGTTGTAGTGGATCGTTTCTCTAAGATGACACATTTCATTCCTTGCCGAAAGACAGCTGACGTCTCCCACGTGGCGGCATTCTTCTTTATAGAAGTGTTGAAGTATCATGGTCTCCCCACTTCCATAGTATCTGATCGTGACGTATGATTCATGAGCTATTTCTGGAAGACTTTATGGAAGAAGACGGGTACGACCCTTAAGTTTTCCTCCACCTACCACCCGCAGACGGATGGGCAAACCGAAGTGGTTAACCGTAGTCTTGGGACACTTCTCTGTTGCCTCGTTGGCGATAGTCCGGCTAGTTGGGATTTTGTTCTCCCTATAGCCGAGTTTGCATATAATAGTTTTGTCAATAGGACTACGGGTTTGAGTCTGTTTCATATTATGTTAGGATACAAGCCTAGGAAACCTACTTAGTGGATATTCCCATAGGGGCCAGACCCAGTGAGTCAGTCGAGTCCTTTATACAGCATGTGCATGCACTACACGAGTCGGTCCATAAGAAGATTGCAGCTAGTAATGATTATTATAAGGATCAAGCAGATCAACACAGGCGGGAACAAATCTTTGAGGTGGGAGAACAGATATTAATTCGAATTCAATTTGAGAGGGTCCTGCAAGGACCAACAAAGAAATTAAGCGCATGCAGAATCGGCTCTCATACAGTCGTGCGGCGGATTGGTACGAACACATATGAAATAGACATCCCTTATGGTATTGGCATCAGCCGAGTATTCAACGTAGAGGATTTGACCCCTTACAACGAGGAACACGTGTACGTGGACCCCTTTTCCACACCTCTGCCTGAGCCTTCGCCTCCTATTGCCTCCACCAGTTCCTATTTGTTGTCACCCGCAGAGTCGCGCCATACAGATCGCATTGTTCCATCGACGGTTCCTTCGACACAGCAGTCAGACGGAGATACATTTGTGTCACCCTCTTCTATTGACGACGTGATCCAGATCATCGATCACGACTTCTACACCGCGGGCGGGCAAGATATTGTACGTTATCTTATCTGTTGGAGCGGTCAGCCACCACATGATACTGCATGGATTTCTTCAGAGGAGCTTGGGCGACTCGCCCCGCAGCTACACAGCGAGTACGGCCATCTTCACTCACCAGAGATGAGTGCTTTTAAGCCGGGGGGAGTTGATGGCGCGCCACGACCGACACGCGTATATTCCCGTAGGCGGCGATGATTTGTCGCGTGGATGGACGATCAGAGTCCATGGTTGCGTCCGGATGGTCGATCCAAGTTGAGTTTATATATGGCTTTTTATATTTTGAGTTGTATTTGTCCCCCGATCGGTCTAGACATTTTGAGTCGTCCGATTGGGTGGTTTTATTTCAGTTCACTGTGCAGTTATTATTACTTAGGTTTATTTAAAGAGGTGAACGGTTCATGGATGGGGCATCAAAGGTTAGCAAATATCTAACCCCTCAGTCATCCCGGTCACTGGTGCGATGCAAGCGATATCTTCCGCCGGGTGTGACTCCTGGCAACTCCACCCGATTCCGCTTCCCCTTTTCCCCTTCGTCCAGTTTCTGCCTATTGTTTTCGTGCCTCACCAGTCCCATCTGATTAGCCGCATCTCTTCCCTGTTGCCCTATGCCTCCTTCACCGACAGCTTCTCCATGTTTCTAATCCAGCCCACCAGAATCAACTGCAACCCTAACTCCGCCCGCTGCTTCTTTGTTTCTCCCCTCTCTGACGGCTTCAACCCAGCCTGATTCCTGCCACAGCCTCTTCCTACCTTGGCCTAAATAAATCCCCCTCCACCCCTTCCAGCAACCAAAACCAGCCGCCCAATCTTCACTCCACCCCGTTCAGTCCTCTGGCCACTGTGAAAGCTAGTTTTCCCACTCCAATCTCTGTTTCCTCTACTTCAGTCACTCCCTAACCCCTACTCCATTTCCCGTTGGCCTTCTTCCTCCCACAGAACCTCCTTGACCCTAATTCCAACATCCCTAAACCTCTCTTGTCGTGGATCCACTTCAGATCAGCCAACCCCGACGTTGTCGTGCCCATGGATGTTGTCCACACCCCCTCATCGTCACCGCCTACATGTATGAACTGTGGTAACATCTTGTCTTTTTTGTTGTTTACTTTTGGCACTTTATTACGTTGGATTACTATTTTTATTTGCTATTAGTCCAGTCGATGTGCTACTTACGGGATGTATTTTGTTCTCGCTTAATTTTACATGGGCCTTATTCGTCTCCAAAATTAATATTTTGTTCTCTCTAAAATAATTAATTGTGATTGCATGTGCTCTGCTTACAATCGTATAAAAAAAATTAATTATTTGCTACAATTTTGGGGCAGACCACTGTGCATTTGCATTTCACTGCATTGAAATTAGGATTACATTTAGAAACCCCATCCAAGTCGACCTACCACTACATCACATTCCATCCTGGATTTGTGAAGAACAGATAAGAAAAGCTTGTCTGTCACTTAAGAAAGTCATTGTGGCCTGAAACAGTCTTTCGGGGCTTGGTTTAGCAGGTTTCTTAAGGTCATGATCAAATTTGGCTACAAACAGCGACAGGAAAGTCTGATCGCACTGTATTTATCAGGAAAAATGAGAAAAAAAATTGTGACACTTATTGTCTACGTTGATGACATTGTGATTACTGGCGATAACTCAGAGAAAATTTCAAATCTAAAGGCTCTTCTGTTTACTGAGTTTGAAGTAAAAGACTTAGGGAGATTACGTTGCTTTTTGGGAATTGAAGAGACCTAATCAAAGCAAGGTATCTCATCTCTCAACGAAATAATATTTTGGATCTGTTAAAAGAGACTGGTATGCTTGGTTGTGTTCCAGCTAACACTCTTATGGAGGAGAATCGTAGGATTGATGAAGACAATGACAACTAATGTACTGATGTCTCGAGTTATCAGAGATTGGTTGGGAGGCTCTTATACCTATCTCACACCCTTCCTGACATTACGTATGTTGTAAGAATCATAAGTAGATAAATGCATGCTCCCATGATAGAACATTAGGATGTTACTTACTCAAATATATGTACGAGTAAAGGGATCTTTTCATTGATTATTATTATTTTGCTCTTTCAACTGAATAAAGTAATAGTGGGTCTTGAGAATGGGCCTTCTTCATTGGGCTTCAACACTACCTCGCAAGATGGAATATAGAGATTGATCATGTCTAGCTTGGATGTAAAGTATATAAAGGGACTTTGGGGAAGAGGCTTTGTAAGAAAGTCAACAATCTTTTTGTAGCTGGTACATGTTGGAGGAATGCTTTCCTTTCTTTTACTTTGCCCCTAATGAAGTGACAATCAATTTCAATATGTAGTTCTTTCATGGAAGACTGGATTTTCAACAATCTGAATTGCATTATTGTTGTCGCAGCAAAGAGTAGCTTGAGTTGTCTGAATTACAAGTTCCAAACGAAGAAAATTAAGCCATACTAGATGAGAGACGATTTGTGTCATGGCTCTATATTCAGCTTTAACGGAGGAGTGGGCTACAACTTATTGTTTCTTACTACGTCAAATCACTAGATTATCCCCCAAGAATATCAAGCAATCACTCGTAAGTATTCGATCATCAATCAATCCACCAAAATTAGCAGAAGCAAAGTCTGTGAGCTAAAATTTTAATGATGGTCTATAGAGAAATCCTTGTCAACGAGTTCCTTTCTGTTTACAGCATTTATGTGAGAGGTAAAAGTAGTTTGCATGTATTGAATCACAGTGCTAACTGCAAATGATATATTACGTATAACGGTGGGATAAATTGATTTCCCAACTAATTGTCTATATTGGTCTGGATCAAATAGAGGTGGGTCAGAAGAAGATTCCAGTCAGGAAAGCTTGAAATTAGAATCTATTGGTGTATCTACAAGTTTGCACCCAAGATGATCGGTTTCAGCTAGAAGACCAGGAGTGTACTTTCTTTAATATAATTGTGATTGCTCATTATTTCTTAGTGCTTCTATACCTAAGAAATAGTGGTGATGCTCAGGGTCCTTTCTATGTAAGTTTAATGGAAAATATGTTTTGACCTTAGAAATGTAAGCCCCCCCCCCCCACCATAGAACATGATGAGGGTCTTATGACTAAGACGAACATCCCAAGAAGAGAGTTTCCCTCATCTATGTTTTTGGCATGCTTCCCAAAACCCTCGCCTTGTAAGACTGTCACGTCAATCAAATCAATTCAAATAGGAGAAGAGTATAAAAGAGTAGTCATCAACGGGGGGTGTCGATATAAGTACTTTCTTTTATGTTTGGACACATTTACGGTCTGTGTCATTAAGTCATGTAACTTCTATTTAAAGGCCATTGGGCTAGAGGAATGGAAAAATTGAGTATTATGAAATCTTATCCTATATCTAGTTCTCTTTCTATCCTCCCTCTAAGGTTTGGGTTCAGTAAGACTCCGTCTTCCTCTTCTTCTCCTTTGTCCTCCTCCTAATGAACACAGATATCTTGTATCTCCGCCTCCCACGCCATCTCCAACCATCCATCCGAGGAACCACCATCTACGATGAGATCTTGATGTGCTATAGGTTAGCCCATAACAACTTGGTATTAAGGCCCAATCGCTCCCACCTCCATCTGCAACAAGTTCACCAGCAGAGACTCTATATTCCAACGAGACAAACTTTCCTTCCTCCAACTATTGTTCTGCCAATATCGTCCTTCCTTCCACCAACCACCCACCGTCCAACATCATTTAGAACCTGACCCACCCTCAGTCGTGAGGTCGCCCACGTGAGATCAAGCCCAACGGGATCGATTGAGCATCTATCCAGACCGGTTTTTGAAGCTCTAGCCTAGCGAACGATGGGAGATGTAGCCAAGATTGTATCCCCTGCCAAATCTCGTGTGATCTTCATTCACTCAGCACAACATGATAATCGTCTTTCGGCAACTTCTACATCCTCTCTGCAATGCCCTATTTCTGCAAGGAAGTCGTTTGCAATCCTTCGAAGTAGTCCTATGAGGCTGACACTCACATCGATCAAAGTAGTAGTCCATTCGTGGCAATCGTTTTGTGCCTACATCGTCGTCTCATCATGTCTTTGTTGACGTTTTCTTGCCTCGCGATGGTTTATTGAGCCCAACACTAGAGGACCATCTAGACAGAAGAATTGTGGTCCCAAGAAATTAATTCTTCAATTGATGGATTAATTGATTGAGCACTTGCATAATTACTTAATTAATTAAATTTATTTCTTTGAGAAAAGAGGGGAGGAAATCAATGACATGCAAGGTTATACTGCCTCTTTAGGGTTGCATAATCCATAGCAATGGGCCCTTCACGAATTTGTGCAAACTCCACTTCAATGATCTCTTATGCAGGACACGCTACTGTGGTAACAGACTTTTTTCTCGTATGACCCACATGATTCCCTGCTCCACCAAACATATGAAGTTTTGGGGCAGGAACAAACCACGTCGTTAGCTTCCTTGCGTCACCGACCTTTCGATATCTAAACGACTTCCCTAACCTACGACCATCAGGAACAATTCTATAGACCCAGTGCAACAATGCATCGTAGCCATTAAACAAATGGAGGTTGAATGGGAGGCCACTACCACACATCACTGAGCTAGCTTCCATGCGCTCATCACTAAAAGTTTCGCTCCCTTCCCACATCACAAAGGGTTGACACCACAAAGATAGTGCATCAAACAAACTTTGCAGCTTTAGCAGCCCTCATAGCCGCTCTTACAATGACCACACCGAGTACGGTGATTGCTGCCCTACCAGAACCACCACTCCTGACCACTACAGATCCCATCTTGTCGGCTCATCAATCACACTCGACTTTCTACATCCATCATTCATCGCTTTCCCGACCCCAACAACAAATTCAGTCAGCTTCGAGCTTTAAACAACGTGTCCCGTCGGTCATCCTCCAACCATTACTATTGTGGACTTGTGGTTTCCCTTAGCAAGAACCACAACCATGTCAGATTCATGCATTCCTTAGTCCTCTACTCCTCTTGCACCCAGTCGCCACCATCAAGATTCATTGACTCCGCCTTTATGCAACTAACGCCCCACTGATAGCATCATCATCATCGTTCGTAACATTTGTGAGCACGTCAAAGGTTTGCCTCTCGATGCAACCGCTGCTCGATGACACGCTACAAGGAGATGCTCTGGAAAATAAATAAATAATCGGAAGATCAAACTATTCAAGTCTCATTCGAATTTGAGGGCAAGATCAATTTGAAGGACGGGTTGGATGTTATGGGCCCATTGTCCGTTATTTACTTTTAAGTATGTGTTATTATGCTGCCATCTAGAGTCGTTAGGAATGTTGTGTCTTAATTTGTATGTTTGTATTGGCACATGTTGTGTCTTGTTGTTTTCATGTCTTATGTGTCATTTTGAGTCGGTTGTGTATTTGTGGATTTTCTTTTATGTTTGGACGTATTTATAGTTTGTGTCATTAGATCATGTAACTTTTATTTCAATGCCCCTTAGGCTAGAGAAATGAGAAAAATGAGTATTATGAAAACATTTCCTCTCTAATTTTATCTTCCTCGTTTCCTCTAGAGTTTGGTTTGAGTGTTACTCCCTCTTCCTCTTCTTCTCCTTCATCCCCTTTTGAGTGAGCATGACTTCCTTGTAACTCTGCTTCCCTGTCATCTTCGGACATCGATCTAAGGAACTACCACCATCTCCAACTAAAGATTGATGCACTACGAGTTAGCTTGTAAAACATTGCTCCCTCCCACACCAACCGAGAGATGGTCAAGAGAGGCACCAGTTCTGACTTTCAAGACGCGACATCAACTGCTTAGTTGGACTTCCCCGTCTTGAGATCCACGGTGAACTCATAGCTTAGGAGCTTGTTATCCAAACTTGTTGACCAATGAGTTCCACCTATGGCGTTTTCTTGTGGCCTTGAGAGTGGTCGGGATGCGAATGAGGGATGTGTAGCCCCATAAGGCAAATGATTGACCATGCAAGGAAAATGGCATGGTCATGTTCTCCTAATTGACCCAAACATCCCCCAATGTTTGTAATCAAGCTATGCCCAAAATAACATCAATGCCTAGGCAAAAAATGTAGAAAGTCGCAAAGACATACTTGCAAGGGAAAATTGTAGCATTACGTCTTGAGAGAAGAAATTATGGTTTGCACCACCAGCGATCATCAGCAGGATGAAATTTTTATTAAGATAGCCCAATGGTTCCATGGTGTGGGGCCCTGGGATGACATCGATTGATAAAGAAATGGAAGTCTAGCTGGTGCAGGAGTCCCAATAATTCATTGAAATGAGATCCTCCAGGGTCTATCAATCTCCTCATATTCGTCATTCTCAATCAACATTTGTAGTTTCTTCGTTGGAAAGTCATGCTTGGGCGAGTATGGTTGCTTGCGGTAGAAGTTCCTTGGCTTCACAAGTCATTGTACTACTTGTGTGACATGTAGCAAATTGGAGGGTTGCAGAGAGGCCTACGTAGAGTAAATGGAATTGGAGGGTTGATACAGTAAGGAGGTTGTGGAAATTTTGCTCTCTTAGTTTTGGGGCGGGCTTTATAGTGGAATAGGAATTACATGGAGGGTGGGAAGTGGAGTTGGAGCAGGAAGGATATGATGGTTAGATGGACAACTCGGCCTCCACGAGGTGAGCGATGTCCATGGATTGCATGATGGTGGTAGGATTGAGAGTTTTAGTAGGCGAGCAAGAATCTGAGGGAGGACATGCATGAAAAGGAAAAAATCCGCGAGCATGGTTTGCCAAATTTAGCCATGTCATCCTACCATTGGTTTCTCCAAAAGCAATGATGATCACTCTCTATTTATAGGAAAAACCAAGGCCTGGTTATTCTCATTGTTTATGTTGACGACATTCTTCTTACCGTAGATGACTCCTCTAAAAAAGAGAAAACAAAGAAATACCTTCGGGAGAATTTTGCTACCAAAGATATGGGTCATCCAAGATAATTCTTGGAAATTGAAACTGCAAGACGCAATAACTCCATAGTTCTCTCCAAACGTAAGTATGTCACAGATCTACTCAAAGAAACTGGTTTCCTTGAAACGAAACTTGCTTGAAATCTCATGTTTATATGCGCCGACAAACTTTGGGATGAGATATCCCCTCTCCTACAGAATATTACTCGATACAGGCATCTGGTCAGGAATATCATCATCTTTCCGTAACCATACCTGACATCTCATATGTTCTCTCCATAGTTCTCTCCGAACGTAAGTATGTCACAGATCTACTCAAAGAAACTGCTTTCTTGAAACGAAACTTGCTCGAAATTTCATGTTTATATGCGCCGACAAACTTTGGGATGAGATATCCCCTCTCCTACAGAATATTACTCGATACAGGTATCTGGTCGGGAATATCATCATCTTTCCGTAACCATACCTGACATCTCATACGTTGTTGGGAGGGTAAGTCAATTCATGCACGCTCCTAAAGAGTGTCATTTGGAAGTTGTTTTAAAAATATTAGAATACATCAAAGGATTTTCAAGAAAAAAACTATTGTTTCAGATAAACAATCATTACGCATTGAATCATAACAAATGCAAACTATGCAGATGATAAATGAGATCAAAAATCCACTTCTGGATTCTACACATATATCAGAGGAAATCCGGTCACATAGAAAAGCAAGAAACAAACCGTTTTTCCAAGTCAAGTGTTGAAGTTGAATGCAGAAGTATGGCACACACTGTTTGTGAATTGAAGTGGTTGAGAATACTTTTAAAAGACTTGGGAGAAATCTATGATTATCCCCTACTAATATTTTGTGATAATAAAATTGTTATCTACATATCTTAAAATCCAGTGTTCTATGAAAAAACAAAACATATTGATGTTGATTGTCAATTCAGCAGAGAGAAAGTTATCAAAAGTCAAATTTGCACACTGTTTGTTTCTTCAGAACAAGACTTGGCAGACATCTTCACCAAACCAATTCCTTCATCTTTTTTAAATATTTGTGTCAAAATGGGAATGATCAATATATGCTCCAGCTTGAGGAGTAATGTTAAATCACGAGACTAAAAACTCGCATAGGGACTCATTGTATTTTTCTCCTTGTATTTAGTCTCACATCTCCAAGTGTATATTGTTATTCCTCCTCTACTCTATATAAAGAGGGGAGCTTTTATGTAATAATTTAGATTTGTTGGAATAATAATTATTTATATTTTAAACTCTCACATTGCGGGTGATGGGAATGCATAAAAAATAACAAGTATTGTTGGAACAGGAAATTGATACTGGATATTGGAACCCCAATTTAGAAAGAAATAATTGGGGGATCGGTAATGGGTTTCGGGGTCCCGATAAGAATTGACCCAAAATACACATATCAATAGCCTATTATAGAAAAGGGGAAGTCCGCTGATTTTTTTGAGCGCTATTGAGAGTCTGATAGATGAATCAATGTCCCAGACAAGACGGTGATGGCCAAGGATGGAAACATGATAGTTGTGTGTGCATCAGCTAGATGAGGTTGTCAACGATCGGAAACAACGGGAAAGGACTAGCAAGAGTTGTACATGACTAATGGAGGAAAACCAACATGGAATCCGAGAGGGGCGATTGATTGACACAATGTGCACTTATGGATTGGCAAAATGGGGATTGGTTGGTAGTCAGGGGTTGCATGGCAACGAGCACAAGAGGGCATGTTAGACTAGTGTTACCCAATGGAGAGAATGAGAGTTAGAGAGGGAGGAAATGAGAAAGAATAGAAACTAAAATGAAGCTCTTCAAACGGTTCATTACTAGACTCTTGAAATTGATGATATAAAGATAAGAAAAGTTCACATAATACAATGTTTATAGTCTCTAGCCCAAATGCCTAAAAGTAAAATGATAAGGTGAGAAAAAAGATACAACAAAGGGACCCTCCAAATAGATTCCGTCTTAGTCCATCTACGAAGATGTCTTCACTGATCTTTCGGAATTGACTCATCACGTGCTCCCCCTCGTGTCCTCGTCCAGTGGGCCCCACTGCTTCCACTATAATAGCTACCACATTACATGCCAGGGTAAAGTTCTCATCATCTCTGAGCCTAAGAACCCTAGGTGCTGAGAAAATAGTTTAGAGTATTAAGATAATCATTTCCCTCAAACACAAAGACTTCAGCATTTTGTAATAGACAAGCTTATCTTCAAGCAAATAAGTTCACAGGATATGAACAACCATTAAATGTTGAAAACTTGGTATATACGCAATATAATTGAAATGAAGTGAAGGATATGAACAAATATGTTACATACACATCTTCTCCCTTACAACCCCCCTCCCCATCATCCGGACTACCAACGCTCGCATATGGAAGCCCCCTTAAAAATTCATATGTGCTGATAAATTGGCAATTAATTAGTATTGAGTAATTAATTAATATTAACCAATTACACAATACTAATTAATTGCCCATTTATATCCGCCCATATGAATATTTAAGGGGCTTCCATATGCGAGAGTTGGTGGTCTCGATGAAGGGGAGGGGGTTTGCAAGTGTGAAAGTGTGTAAGAAACAAAGACTATCGGAAATTTATCTTATTAATAGATGCTTCAAGAAGCGTATTTAACTACAAGTAGTAAAACTTATAATGCAATAAATAAATTTGAAAAATCATAACTAAAGATTTAATAAGGAGGATACCCACCTGTGTAATCAAATTCGGTAACATGAATAGTGGAAAACGCAAAACAGCAAACAGAGAAAGTGATGTGAATGCTTTTGACGGTGTCAGGTCACCTCCAAGGAGAGAGAACACCCCGAAAGATATCACAGTAACAATAACTGGAATGCTGTTCAGAATAAAAGAGTTGCACTGCAAAAGATCAAAGTCAGAATCATGACCTTTGTTTTACTGGACAAAAGAGTGATGTGAATGCTTTTGAAGGTAAAACTGAATGTTGACTCAGAATAATACCGATGCAAGTAGCTGGGCCTTTCGAAACCAGGAAAGCTCATCATTTCGAATGCTCTGTATTTTAGCCTGGAAGCTGTCCTCCCATGCATAGCATCTGTTGGCATTTAAAGTAAGTATAATAAATAGTAGAATTACATATTAGGGGGTGGAAGTTTGTTTGTATGATTGTGGTGGGAGTAGAATCTGTGATGTCAAAGGGCTTAAAGGTTGTCTTAATGTGTGCAAGTGTTGATTTAATTTACTGGATATCTAAGGACTGTATGCAGGACTAGTGCATACTTCACAGTATCCATTGCAGCTAACACTTCATTCATAAGACCAATCCGTTTGTCTGTCTGTTGTAA
Organism: Platanthera zijinensis; assembly: GCA_039513925.1. NCBI lineage: Eukaryota > Viridiplantae > Streptophyta > Magnoliopsida > Asparagales > Orchidaceae > Platanthera > Platanthera zijinensis. The sequence goes on from CM077091.1 coordinate 166,969,079, forward strand.
GCCCTCCTTGGTTAATTTCTGCATTTTGCTAATCACAAATGTCTGACAAAAAAGAAAAATGGGAGCAAAGGTTAGCACGATATATGAGTATCCATTTAGTATGCATTTCCAAATTGTCAAAAATAATTTGTAAATAACAGAGCACATCTCTGATGGTTGGAAAGTAGATTTTTTGTTTGAGTAGGTAAATGTACATAGAGGAAAGACAACTAACAGATGAGACAAATATTTTATTGAATTACCATTTAAATAATAAGAGTAGTTTTTTAAAATGCAAGCTGACAAAAGCTTTTTACTAGGTAAATGTTGCGTGCCCGGGTCTGCGACCTCGTGCAACGACGGAGAAGGATGCACTCCTCCAGGGATGGTGGCGAGAGGAGGGTTTCGGCGGTGGCGTGGGTCTCCGGGAAGGGGAAAAGGGACGGGTTCAGTGGTAGGCTCCAGAGAGGGGATGAGAGAGAGAGAGAGTTACTGAAGAGGGGATGAGAGAGAGATGTGAGGTGATACTTTCTTGCTTTCCTTCCAAGTTACCCCACATGGGTATATGAACCAAAAGAGTAGCATGCCCCCCCACATGGCTTAAACACGTGGGCGCCAAATACGCGCAAATAAAACATCTAAAACATGTGCGGAAAATAAAAGGGATTTAAGACGAAGATAGAAACTCACGTGTGTGCGGGTCTTCATGTCTGTGCATTTGTTTTGCGCCATTGGTAAGTTCGCCCCCAATATGGACCTAGTTCCTTGATGGGCGTTGGTTCTGTAACATCTCCTTCCTCATCGGAAGAGAGCTTGCCCTGAAGCTGAGAGGGCAAGGCGACGATGGGTGTGTCGGGGGCTCGCCAATGAATCGTTTGAGTTGGGAGACGTGGAATACGTCATGGATATGCGTCGTTGGCGGAAGGCGAAGCTGATAGGCGGCCTCGCCAATGCGCCTGAGGATCTGGAACGGGCGGTAGAAATGCGGGCTCAATTTGTTGGAGGTGTTCGTCGTACGCAGTGATATATGTCGATATGGACGACGTTTGAGCCACACCCACTCATCGGTGATGAAGGAGACGTCTCGGTGACCGTGTTTGTACGTGGTCTCCATCCTGTGTTGAGCGCGAAGCAGGTGGTCTCGGGTTGTTGCTAGGAGTCAGTAATGGTCGAGAAGCTCCATGTAGACTGCGAATAATGTGGCCAGGCCATGCCCGTAGGTGACCAACGGGGGTGGATTGCGACCATAGATCAATCGAAACGGGATGGCCTGGAGGGCCGAGTGGTATGAGATGTTGTAGCAATATTCTATCTACGGAAGCCATTTGACCCAGTTTTGGGGGTGATCACCCGTTAAGCAACGGAGGTACGTCTCCACTGTCTGGTTGACAACCTCTGTTTGGTCGTCCAATTGTGGATGATACGCCGAGGAAAAAGCCAAGTTATCCCACTCAAGGTGAAGAGTTCCTTCCAGAAATGACTTGTGAACGCCTTGTCTCGATCGGACATGATGCTTTCCGGCAACCCATGCAGGCAGAAGATGTCCGAGAAGAAAACTTGGGACACCCGTTAGGCCACTAGAGGGCGCACCAACGGAATAAAATGGGCACCTTTAGAGAAGCGGCCCATGACCACCGTCAGTACGGATTTCCCATTGCTGTGTGGGAGGCCCTTCCACGAAATCCATAGAAATGTCGGCCCAGATTTGTGTCGACACCGGTAAAGGCTGCAAGAGGCCGGCAGGTAGAAGGTAGGTGGATTTTTGTTGTTGGCTAGTAGAGCACTGGGCGATGAAATCTTGGACGTGGTGGCGTTGCCCTTTCCAATAGAACTCGGCGCAGATGCGATGGAGGGTTTTGTGAACACCCTCATGGGCACAATTATGGGTGTCTTCCAGGATGGAGGTGATGTAGGGTGATGTCGGCGGTAGATAGACCCGTCCGCGATAAAGAATGAGCCTTTGATGCACCGTCCAGGCGGGTGGTAGGAGATGGCCACCTGGGTGGAATCCAATAGAGTGGTTGAGGACTGAAGATCGCACAGAGGGCAGCAGTGCCGTCAGAGTGGCACCGTGATAGAGCATTTGCGGCACAATTTAAGGCACCCGCCTTATATTTCACGGTGAAGTCGAACCTCAGCAATTTGCTCACCCAACGTTGTTGTGGTACGGTCATCAGGCGCTGCTCCAAGAGATACTTTAAACTGTAGTGGTCGGTACGCACAACGAAGGAACATCCCCGTAAGTACGTGAGCCAATGTTGCACAGCCTTGGCTAGGCCAATCAGCTCTTGCTTGTTGGCGGGTAGCTTGCGGTGGTGGAGAGCGGTGCGTCGGCTGAAATAAGCTAGTGCATGTCTATGTTGTTGGAGAACCGCTTCACAGCCCAGTGTCGAGGCATCGCACTCAATATGAAAGGGTTCCTAAAAATCAGGTAGTTGTAACACCGGAGTGGAGACGAGGGATGCTTGAAATTTTTCTTTAACTGTTTTGGCGCTGAGTTCCCAGTAGCCGACGCAGAAGCGTCATGTGTTAACCTTCTTATGAACAAGGAAAGTCGGGGATGAGAATGGAGATGCTCCAGTGAATCATCCCTTGTTGTAGCATGGAGGAGCATTGTCGTTCAATCTAAACTTTCTGGAGAGATAGGTAATGATATGGACGCGCCACCACCAGGGCAGCCCCCGGAAGGAGACAGATGTGGTGGTCCAGGGAGCGGTGCGGTGGTAGCGTAGCTGAAATGGTAAAAGTGTTCCCAAATTCATGCAGAAGGGGGTGGAGATCCTATGATGAGTGGTTGGCACGACCAGGGTACATGACATCCAGACCCCGTAGGAGGTAAGATTGCGGGATGGTGGGTAGGGCTAGACCATGCCATTCAACTCACTCGGTGTCGTGATACCACTGGCATGGTCAAGTTGTTGAAGTCCTGTGTAATCGGGCCCAAGGTGCGGAGCCAACGAACACCCAACACGACATTGAAGCCTTCAAGGTCAACGGCCAAGAGATCCACCTCAAAGTTATGGTTGTGAACCATCGAGGACACCCGACGGCATAGACTTAAACATGACACGCTATGTCCATTCGCGACCGAGACTTAAAGTTGGCGACAGGTTGGGACTGGCAGGCGGAGTCGGGCAGCTTTCGTGTGGTGGTTGAAGTTGTGTGTACTGTCGGAATCCATAAAGGCAATGAGAGGCTGTCTCGCGAGGGTGATGGGGAGTTGGATCATATGGCCCCTTTGAGGACCCGCAATGGCATGGATGTAGATTTCTGGTTCCTTCATTTTTGGGTCATCTTCGTCATCGGAGGGGTCGTCCACCTCAATCCAAAAAAGTCGTTTACAACGGTGGCCTTGAACAAACAATTCATCGCAGTTGAAACAGAGCCCTTTGGCTCGTCGTTCGGTCATTTCCGCGTGGGACAGGCGGCGACGGAATGGTGGCTTTGACAGTTCGCCGCTCTGGTTGAGAGTGTTGTTGGCGATGAGTTTTGTGTCCCCCGCGAATAAGACGACTGGTCCTGACGGTGAAGATAAGAGCGGTCCAAGAGGATACGTCTTTCGCATGTGCGGCCTACATTCATAGATGTGTTGAGGTTGGGGGGGTCTTGGAATTCCACATCCAGGTGGAGGATCTCATAAAGGCCAGCAGCGAAAATAGAGATCTGTTGATCAGTCCGAACCGCGGACACTCGAGCGAGTAGCAGTTCAAAGCGGTCGCGATAGTCTCCAGCGGGCCGGTTTGGTGGAGCGCGATGAGGTCCCCCAGGGGTTTTCCTCGTAGCAAAGGGCCGAAGCCGAGCATGCAAGATGTATTGAACTCGTCCCATTGAAAATAAGGATGTTCGTGTTGCAGTTGGGAAAACCAAAGTTGGGCGGCCCCGTTAAGATGGGTAGGAGGCGAGGCCTCACCGATCGTCGTCGGTGGTGCGCTGGTTGGAGAAGAAAAGTTCCCATTTCGTGAGCCGTGATAGCGGATCTTTGCGGCCATCGACCACCGAAAAATCCATCTTGACGTACCGTGGAAACCCACTACCCTCAGGTCGGTGACCAGGGTACCATGGGGGTGGATGCTATCGGGGGTGGAGTGGTGATTTGCCGGGAGGTCCAAAGGAGGAACCCCCGTGGAGAGGTTGGCGGTGTGGGACGCCTTGACTTCCCCAAGACAGGTATCCAGGCAGTCGAGAGGATTCAAGATAAGTTAGAAGAGTTCGTGTTCGGCCATGGGGGAACGGAGTGGCGTCGGCGGAAGCGGCAAGATGTCGCGACTGTTCGGTGCGGCGAGTATTGGCGCGACAGTCTAAAAATGCAGGGGGAGAGACCCAGCAGTAGGGTTAGCAGCCAGAGGTCCCTCTGATACCAATACGTTGTGTGCCCCGGTCTGTGACCTCGTGCAATGACGGGGAAGGAAGCACTCCTCCAGGGATGGCAATGAGAGGAGGGTTTCGGTGGTGGCTCTAGAGAGGGGATGAGAGAGAGAGAGTTACGAAAGAGGGGAGAGAGAGATAGAGAGATGTGAGGAGATACTTTCTTGCTTGCCTTCCAAATTAACCCACATGAATATATGAACCAAAAGAGTAGCATGCCCCCATTTGGGCTTAAACACGTGGGTACCAAATACGCGCAAATAAAACATCTAAAACATGTGTTGGAAATAAAAGGGATTTAACACGAATATAGAAACTCACGTGCGTGCGGGTCTTCATGCATGTGCATCCGTTTTGAGTCATTGGTAAGTCCGCCCCCAATATGGATATGGTTCCTTGATCGGTGTTGGTTTCGTAACAGTAAAATGTTGGAAAAGTCGACAAGTTACGACAAGCTAGTTGTCTAGTCTAATCATACTAGCATACCATATAAAAAGAATTATATCTGGTATACTTATGTCGATGAGCATCAGAATCAATACTTACCACATTCATGCCAAAATGCCTAAACTAAACAAGACACTAAAATGGGAGAAATTGTTGCGAAAAAAGAATTTCCTGTGATCGTGAGGCGAGAGAATGAACACTCAAAATAAATTACATTAACTTTAACAAAGACACATGATACAATCCGAAGGCAAGCTTTGGCCTACTCTCGGAGGATGGGTTCTCCAGAGAGCTTCCCACAAGAGAGCCTAAACAAAGAGATTCCAAAAATTTCCAACACGCATACCCCTCCTCCTTATATAGATGAGGGAGGGCACTCTTAATAAAAAAAATACAAATTACTTTACTTAATTTAACAAATTAATTCATACTGATTAATTACAAAATATTAGATTACACCATGAATTTATCATGACTTCAATATGCGAGCTCTGGTGGTTCCGGCGATGGGGGGACGTCCTGCCATGGGTGCCATTCGGAGGAGGAAGAATGATGAGTAAGAGAAGTTGCTTGAAGAGGGGTGGGTGGAATTTTGGGCATAGGTAGGAGGCTCCAAGAGCAAACGTGAGTTGGAGTTGGGGTTATAGGCATGGGTGGAAGCCTGAGTGGGCTGGGGGGGAGGGTGCGTGAGTGGGAAAAATAAAAATATTGATGGGCAGGGAGAGATAAAGTTGTAGGCCGTCAGAGGTAGACTCTTAAGTATTGTGTCAAGTAGCGTGAACAATAGAGAGGTGCTGCAAGAAATCGGGATAAGAAAAGTCGAAGTCGATTTTGTGGGTCTTGTGAAAGGAAGAAGCTACAGGATGGAGAAACAATGGAAAGCATGATAAGAAATGGGGCAACGTGGCAGGTAGGTTGAAAAATGAAATTGCTCGGAGCCTCTTTTAGTCCATAGAATAGGAACATGCTGGAATGGGATTAAAAAAGGCTAACTTTTAAGTTATATAGCTTGGAAGGAAAAAACAGAGCTTCAAAGAAGAGATAAAGTGAGGGATACGAAATTGGACTGGCGATTGTAGAAAACGACATGGGTGGAAGCGAGTGGCATGGGTGGGAGAATAATGGCAACGAGACGGGAGAGGACGACGTCTCTAGATCCTGAGAACAAGCACGAAGCATCGCGACAATGGGTCGGAATTGGTTCGAAGTGAGACGGACGAGGTTGGGGTCGAGGCATCGATGTCTGCGACAATGGCGTTGTAGGGGATTACATGAATCGTGGAGGGATAAATTGTTGAAGTGTATGGCCTCTACTCCCGTCGTTAGTAGCGGCAAAGGACCCTGGTGAGGAGGGTTGCTTGATAACTGCGTTGCTCGGAGGGGCGAGTGAGAGTCAGTCTAGACCAGCGGAAGGGAAGTCGAGGAGAAACATTGGTGGAAGCATTGAATGTACATTCTTGCTGGCAGCAGTGGTGGATGACCCCAACACAAAGGGCCGAAAATCAACAGAGAGATGAAACCCATCGAGGATAGCCCGTTGGTCCCCGAGTATGCGAGTGTGTGAGTGATGACCAAGATGTGGGGCCCACGTTGATGGTTGTGGGAAAAATAAAAATATTGATGGGCATGGAGGGATAAAGTTGAAGGCCGACAGAGGAAGGGTCTTAAGTACTGCGTCAGGGAGCGTGAACAGTAAAGAGCTGCAAGAAATCAGAATAAGAAAAGTTGAAGTCGGTTTTGTGTGTCTTGGGAAAGGAAGAAGCTACAGGAAGGAGAAACAATGGGAAGAGTGATAAGAAATGGGGCAAGGTGGCAGGTAGGTTGAAAAAGGAAATTGCTCAGAGACTCTTTTAGTCCGTAGAATAGAAGCATGCTGGAATGGGATTAAAAAAACCTAACGTTTATGTTATGTAGCTTGGTAGGAGAAAACAGAGCTTCAAGGAAGAGATAAAGTGAAGGATACGGAATTGGACTGGCGATTGCAAGGAACGACATGGGTGGAAGTGTATGGCGTGGGTGGGAGAATAATGGGAACGAGATGAGAGAGAACGTCGTCTCAAGATCCTGAGAACAAGCACGAAGCATCGCGACAATGGGTAGGAATTGGTTCAAGGTGAGACGGACGACGACGGATGGGGTTGAGGCATCGATGTCTGCGACAATGACGGTGCAGGGGATGACAGGAACTGTGGCGGGATAAATTGTTGAAGTGTATGGCCTCTATTCCTTTCATTAGTAGTGGCGAATGACCCCGGTGTCGAGGGCCTCTTGACGACTTCGTTGCAGGGAGGGGCGAGTGATAGTCAGTCTAAGTCGGCAGCAGGGAAGTCGGGGAGAGGTGGAAGCATTGAATGTACATTCTTGCTGGCAGCAGTGGTGGAGGACCTCTGCACAAAGGGCCGGAGATCAACAGAGAGATAAAACCCATCGGGGATAGCCCGTTAGTCGCCTAAATATGTGAATATATACGTGATTACCTGGATGTGGGGCCTACGTCGATGGCTACGGCAAAGCGGTTGTGGCTGAGAAGACCAGAGCCCGTGCGCCTGTGATGACAGAGGAGCAGGTTGTCAGTGATGGTGAGGACAGTAAACTAAGGGGATGTACCGCTGCAGCGATTCGACCGAGCTTGTCGATTCAATCGATTTAGGCCTCGAGACGTAGCGCCATGATGAGAATGTTTGTGAGCATAGCGTTTTGCCGATCAAGGCTCTCATGGACCGATGCGGTGATGGAGGACATGACCAGAACAGATGGTTTCTTATCAACATCCGAAGGAATCTCCGGTGGAAATCCGGTGACGGGAACCGCAGAAGGAAAACAGTAGGTCGGACCAATTGTTACGAACAAAAACTTTCTACGATCATGAGGCGAGAGAATGAACTCAAAGAAAATTACATTAATTTTAACAAACACACATACAACAATCCGAAGTCAAACTTCGGCCAACTCTTGGAGGTTGGATCCTCTAAAGAACCTCTGTCACAAAGAGAGCCTAAACCAAGAGATCCAAAGATGTCCAACACATATACCCCTCTTGTATAGACGAGGGATGGCACTCTTAATAAGAAAATACAAATTACTTTAATTGATTAATCAATATTAATTAATAATCACAAATTAATACTAACCAATTGATTCATACTAATTAATTACAAAAGATTATATTCCGCCGTGAATTTATAATGGCGGCTTCTATATGCGTGAACCAGTGGTTCCGACAAGGGGGGTCCGTCTGGGCGAATGTGAGAGCATAGCATAACAGAACCCACGTAATTTCCATTTGGCCCAAAAAAAGTGTTAAATTATTGCTAAAAATGGCAAATAAGTTCTAGACAAATATAAATACCAAAAATTTACCTGCAAGGGGAACATAAGAACAAGAATTATAGAGCCCGCAAGTGAAGCAACACCGAGCTCACTGTAGAGAAGCACAAGAGCTATGACAATGCGAAATGGTGCTGACCACAAATTATGAAGCTGCTGACAGATTTGCTGTATAGAAATTATGAAGAATATAATTAGTACACAAAAAATTACTTTATCATACCATAAATTACTTTTCACAATCTCTAAACTTCATTGAACTAATGGGTAGTCCAGAGCTAGAAAAGTTTGTAAGACAAACATAAGCCAGACTTAAATACTTTTTTGAAGTTCCAGAAGAGAATATCGCACTTCACCATATCAGACTTACAAGTTTAAATCACATGAGCTACCTGAAGTGATTCTGCATCAGTTGTCATCAAGTTAGTTATTTTTCCTGAAGCAAATTTTCTTCGACCTTCATGTGTTAATCTCAATGATTTACGAAATACAGCAGCCACCTGAAATGAAATCATTGATAACACTCCCATGACCATCATAATGATTAAGATGCATTTGCGCGATTCAATACACTTGAAAATTGTGTCAAGAGCTACAAGTAACTCCCAAAAGTATCAACGTCCATCAAATGTTTCAGGATCATTACAATAAGCAAAATAAAACTGGGATGAAATAGAAAACCATCATTTCTGTCCTTATCAGGCAGATTGCAGGTTGAAGAAAATGGGAATGATACAAGTTTTTATTTTACAACACTGAGGGAATCATGAAATTGCATCAACAGGATCTGATACTATCCCGGAGAGTAATCCGGTAAGGGGAAGGGTCAACGGAGGTGAGGGAGAGGAAGGAGGGAACAAGAAGAAATCTAGGGAGCAATCCTAAATTTCATACATCCAAGCATAATGAAAAAGAGAACAACACAACCCCTTATAGGCGCGGGGTGCGGACAACGAAAAGCAGTGCGGATAATAAATCATACACATAAATAAAATAACATAACCAATGCAAATAAAATAATCATGTTGGCAGCGCGTCTTTGGTATCTCCTCCGGATAGACCCGTCATCGTCTCCCTCCGCGTGCGGACTCACCATGGTATCTCGTCGGCGTGTGCGTGTCCTGTCGGCATGCGCAACCGTAACAAGATCACTTAACTATGTTAAAAGAAGATCATAAAAATAGTAAGCCTAATTTGAAGGACAAGCACCTCAGAATACTACAAAGAGCAGGTGATAGAAACATTGGAGTTCCTCGAGCATTCTGAGGTGGCAATTGGAAATAATAAGCAAAGAAGGTGTTAATTAATAGACCCATCCGTTGATCAAAAGAAACTAATATCAATGCATAGCCTTCCAATATCCTGCCCACGAGGCTTAACAAGTGATGGAGTTGTCGAAGGCCATAACTACCTACACTGCTCCATTTGTACAAGAACTATCTCCAAGGTATACTGTAGGTATATTATAAATCATGGTGCGGTACTAGCTTTTTATACCTTTGTTTTCATCTAAAGAAATAATAATAATAAATGAAAACTCAAAGTGACCATGATCAATGATTGGGTGCAGAAAGATAAGCCACCTTGGTAATGTTTTAATTGCAAGAAAATTGTTGTTTGATGTGAAGAAAATAAATGCGGCAAAATATTGTGTTATGGGCCTAGCCGTAACATCGGTAGACGCCGGAGGATGGCCGGGGGCGGGGATGGCCGGCACCGCAGCTTCCTAGGTGGGGTGTGCTCGGAGAGAGCTACAATATCTCATAAAAAAGTCAACGGAACAGGTTACTTCTTGGATACCCTCATACAAACAAAACATGCCTTTAAATAGGCTACAACGTCCATAATGACTAACTCCTAACTAATAACATCTTAATGACTTGACATTAATGATGAAGGGCAAGACCTAAAATTATAATAATAAAAGACATTAAAAGATAATAATAACTAAGCCTGTTGCCCGAGGCCCATAACATCTCACCTGACCTCTGTCCTCAAGCTTGAACGAAGCTCGTCTATCATCAGGCTCCTAAAACAACTCCTTGAAGTGTGTTGTCGTAGCAGGGACGACAAAGAGCGACATGCCATCTTCCTGCTCACTATTGTCACGAATGATGTGGAGGTTCTCGGCGGGCCATAGCGTGTGTGAAAAGATGATCGAAGAGGCGACCGCAACATGATCTTTAAATGATTGAAGTAGTGGCAAAGAATAATTCGCAAATGTCTGATGACTACTCAGAACCATGTCGATTTTTGTGAGAGTGAGAGGAGTCTTATCGGCGATCTTTGTCCAGTCAATGTATAGCAGCAGTGTGGTTTTCTGAATGAGAACGAAACTAGGTGCCGATTGCTGGAGGATTGCTAGACTAGCCAGAATATCACCAGCCCGCACCTGGTTGGGTAGAGGCGTCGGTCGTGTGATGAGCAGTTGTTTACTTTTGAGTGCACCGATCATGTCGTCAAATAAGGCGAGCAGTGTAGCCTCTGAATCATATGGCGGAGCCATCGCAGATGTCATTGTTAGGTGAAAATGTAATTAATTACTTTCTGAATAAGTAATCAATTAATTATTTTATTGAGAAATTAATGAATTAATCAATTAATTGACAATTCATTCATTTATAAATGAGGTTGGACTTTGGATGCATGCGGCTAATAGGAGGGGCGCAAGTCTTGAAAAGGTGTCTATTGGTTGCTCCTCAGCGAGGTTTCAGCATGACTTCATCAGCTGTAAAGCGAAAAGGTGGTGTGCGGCTCAAAAATTTGAACGTGTGAGATCAAAACTTGGCTTTGTTGCCTGGTGTCCAGCGGAAAGGAAGTAGTGACCAAGAGATTATGTTGGCCAAAGGATGCGTCGGTAGAGAAGACGCTAACTGTAGGTTTCGACAACAGTTGTGCACAGGTCTATAGTGCGTTCAGCGATCCTGCCTCTCCCCCCTAACCTAGCACAACATTTGGTTTGAGAGGGGAGTTCATATACACTGTTGAGTGTGAGGAGGGGCATCCGAGCTGTGATTATTTTCACTCTAGTTCGTATTTTTCCTGTCTGTGATTTCTATTTTAGTCGGTTGGTAACCTTGCCCATACCCAAATCCAAGCTTTGAAGTCGAACTCTTGAATTGAATATCTTGGTGCGGTGAGTGTGGACTTTCGGTTGAGGAAAAAAACTCCAAAGTAGACATCCATGACACTGGGAAGATCACTGAAGGGAAGTACTTTAGCACCTGGTAGCGAACAAGAAATAGGTCGCAAAGCCTCGCGGAAGCACAATACCCAGTCCCTCTATATGCGACCACACATAACCTGCTCTAAAGCGGCGAACACCGAAGAAGATGCTTGAAGGGTCGGCCTTTGGCGCACGTTATTATATTGGTATATGGGTGCACTCCCGAGTGGCAGTGCTCCACGCCTGTTATTACGCAAACGAAGTGGGTTGGACCTTGGTCGCCACATCAAGCCGACGCGGACTCACTCGAGCCCAATTCTCGTCCTGATCTCAGTACACGCTAAGGGCAACCGAGAGCTCGTAGTCTGAGAGTTCCCCTCAGAAAGTAAACCTCGACCACACCATTGATACCTCTGTCGAGCCGCTTAGGGCTCGAAATTGATGAACGAACAGATCGGCAGCCTCAAACAAGAGACCACGCTATCAAGGATTTTTTTTTCTCGCGTGAACTCATCACGACGAAGCGACCTCTGTGAAATCACAATCACGATGGAAGGCATGTCTAAAAAGATAAGCATCGAATGTACCCCCTCACCCTATGTATTTGATGATAATGATGTCGCCGATTTTAGTTTGTATTTGTCAGTGTATTGATGTATTGTGGACGGAGGTTACACGAAAGGCAACCACCGGCACCCGGGCGACATGTCTCTAAATCCAAGTCTCTGCATTAATGACCGAGATCAACCCCCCCCCCCCCCCCCCGTGCATATTGGTTGACTATCCCCAGCTAGTACAGACTCCCATCGAGAAGCATGACGCACCTCCAAATTTCCTATTGGATGGACGCGACCACCCTGCTTCCTGGAGAGTGTTCGTCGCGTGAGCGAATGGCACCCCTGGGTACATATTTCTAAATCCAAGCCTCTACAATGCCGGCCGAGATCGGCTCCCCCTTTGCACGTTAGATGACTACCCCTCGGGTATCCCCTCGACGATTAACTGTTGGGCAGGCGACTGGGGGACAAACATGTTAAGAAAGCTTCACTAAGGCGAAGCCCGCTGAAACAACTCACTCCAATGTCCACCTCCTCCAGTTAAGCTCGCTCATTGTGCGAATCGCTTGGGATTGTATCGACTCCATACGGTCCAGGATCAACATTGTGGAAAAAGCTTAGTACCTCGCATCATTGAACTCACTTCGCTAGCGACGAAACATCTCTGAGAAAACGAATAAAGTAACTCACATGCAGGAACCTCTACGCGACTATGTCACATAACACACCTAAGAGTCTATCGAACTCGAAGTAAACTCACCTCTCAATGCGCCTAAGAGCCTACCAAACTCGCAGCGAATTCACCTCTCAGCGAGCCTAAGAGACTACCTGATAAGACAAAGTACAGTAAGATAAGTATATTTTCATTCATGAGTAAAAGTTTATAAGCTTGACAAAATTGTCAGGTCGCTGGGCGATCCGAAAAATAATGTCGACAACCTCAAAAAGCAAAAAACAAAATACAACTCAAGCGAGCATCGCCAATTGACCTAAACAATGCCCTCGTCGGCAATCTCATCGCCCGCCTCCCTCCACAGCCTTGCTGCCTCTGTCGCCACCACTGCTTCTGTCCATTGAAATCCGGCAAAAAGACATCACCGACAAGACGGATGACGAGCTCTTCGTGAAGAGCTTCGAGTAGAGGTCTTGGAAGTGCTCGTCGATAGCAAAGGAACAGCTCAGCTCGCCAGGTTGATTCTTAGCGAGCTCCTTCTGCAACCTTCCAATCTCCACTTCCTTTTTTGTGAGCTCCTTCAGTTTCTTCTCTGGGTTAGTCTCCTTTTTAAAGAGCTCAGTATCTTTCTCCGGCACGGTGTGCTCTGCCAACTGTGAGCAAAAGAATTTCAAATAATTTATATGAAAACAATTTTCTAAACTCGTAAAGATATTATCACCTCAACCTGGCGAGGGGAGACATCCTTTCGGCGAGGAGCTCCTTGATCCTCCCACTGTAGTAGAGGAGAGATATGATGGCAAGCCGTTGTGATGACTCGATCACGCAAAGAAGGGTGTGATAAGCCCTAAATGCAGCCTTTTTAGAGTTCGCAGTGCTCAAAACCGTCGCGTCATCCAGGTCAAACAACGCGTGGAATACATAGAAGGAATGGTTGTTCGGCCAGTCTTCCTCCACCCATGACGGGATACATGAACTCTGCGAGATCTGGTGCTCGTCGCTCGGCCAGAACGCCAGGGTTCCACGGTGGTGTCTTCTGCCTCACTACCCCTGCCATAGAAAGGGTGACTTCAGGGTCTCCTCATCATGTTAATAGGCGAGATGTGAGGACGCGCTTCGCAGCTCGGCGGAACGTGAAGACTACGCCTTGTGAGCAGCGATCTTGCGCTTCTTCCTCTTCTCCTTCGACAAAACCTCGGCCAACGGCCACTGAGGTCTCCTTTCCCCCAACCCCCAGGCTCCACCAACGGTCCAACTTCGAGAGGATGCCCAGGGATGACGTGATTCCATGCACAAACAAGCATTAGAGAACAACTCGCCTTGCTAATGAAAAAGATGTTTGTCGAGACTTACCCTCCGTGTTGGGAGTCACCTAAGCGACCTCGTCAACTTGTCGCTTATGGTAGAAGGCGTCAAGGACCCTATTCTGAAAGAACCAAAAGAAGGTTGGGCTCGCCCCCTGCAGCTAAGGAGGGCAAAATATAGGGGGACCGCGAGGTATGGGAATTGTGAGGATCTCGCCAAAGTCCCCACGGGGTCGTGACAATCTTCATCTTCCATCGGTGGACCTTATTCGCAGCATTCTTCAACTTTATATTATGCACGGTAATATACACAGTCCCCTTGACCATAAAGAGGCTGCAAAAGACAGTGAAGTCCCAACAGACTCGACTCCCGCATAATGGTTGCAAAAAAGACCACCACAGCGATCTTGTTCAGATCGATCTGGGCGGGCACCATCTTGAAGCGTCGGAGGATCTTTTTATGGGCCTAGCCCTTAACCGGTAGGGATGTCGGAGGATGACCGGAAGCGAGGATGACGATGGTGAGTATACAATGGAGTCGGAACCATGACTGCCTAAGCGGGGCGTGCTCAAGAGAGAGAGCTTCCAAGATCTCATACACAAGAGGGAGAAAAATAAAAATTACTTCTTGATTAACATACAAGGCCCAAAGGATCTCTTAAATAGAACATGCAAGGGGTATTTGCGTAAATCCCTAACACAGACTAATAATTCTAATACAACCTAAAGACTGAACTCAGTAAACAATGCAACAAAACATAATAAAAATACGCATCATAGTAATTGGGCCCAATGCCCATAACCTCTTGCCCGCCTTGCAAAAAGAGCTTGACCTCAAGCTCAAGGAAGATTGACAACAGAGGCAGCCTCATCTGATACCCTCGACATGAAGATAAAAAAGTTTTTTACACTAATGTCTCCAAGTATACTTCTACTCACAGTTATAACACAAGCTTTGCATTCGTCGTTCCAATATCTTAGCACGAGAAAGTCGATGGATTGGAAGGGTAGGAGGGCCCTCGGTACGTTCCGACGGAGCTCCTACGCTAGGGGGAATGTAAGCCTCCTGTGCCAGCTGGAGGCGACAATCGCAAATCATGTCCAAGCTCATAGAAGCCACTAAGTCTTGAGGAGTTTCAAATATGACATCCAGTCCAGTCGAGGCAGTCGCGAAGTCTGGCGGCGAAGATAGCGACTTGCATCCCTGGGGAAAGCGTGACATGTGCCAGGAGTAATTGAAACTGTTCCAAATAATCATCTATGGATCCCTCCTGTCGTAAAGTCGCGAGCTCCCTAAGGGAGTTGCTGCAAGGGGATGACTGAAACACAAGTTATAGAACCGCTTGAATTCGTCCCATGTCAGACCCGGCTGGTCAGTGAAGACACGAGTGGCCCAAAGAAGAGTTGAGTAGAGTAGATGGAAGAATGCTAGATGAATCTAATATGTTGCCAGTGTTTGCTGGTGTGCAAAACAATTGCTCGCACCTAGTGAGCCAACCCAATGAGTCTGTCTTCCCATCGTAAGTCAAAAAAACTCACCTGGGGAAACGCAGTAGTGTAATAGCCTCAGAGTGTATGAGGGTCGGTGGCAGATGAGTGGTTGTGGCGGGACTTGACTGTTACTATCGTGATTCGTTGGTGGAGTGGTAACAATAGGAAGAGCGGTGGTTAGTCCATTTAGATTGGTGGTGAGAGTGGTCATGTCGTCCCGATGACATGCGTCAACGTCCTGAAAGTGAGCTTTTACATCCTGAAGACATGCATACATGGCGGGCATGAGTCACATGACTGAGTGGATCTGGTTCATATCATCCAAGAAATTGGGCGAGTCCATATTAAGAGCGGAACGAGAGACGAAGCGGGTGACGGGTCGGTTGAATTTCTCGGAGACAGCAGAATTTGGGTTGTCGCGAGATCCACGCAATGATGTCACATGACTTGAGATGGAGCTCTGGACTCAATGTTGTCAAGATATCTAAGATCCAGTTGTAAGATCGTAAATGGGATCGACACGAAACGGGGCGAGATCATTAATCAAAAAGCATATTAAGAATTCAGCGGACCATCATATGTATAAGACTGTAACTAGGATTACCCTATTACCATCAATGTGAAATCGGCAGAAATCTGATTTCGGTGAAATCTGGGCAGAAATCTGCCCAGATTTCTTGAAATCTGGGCGAAATCTGCCCAGATTTCTGGGTGAAATCTGGGCAGAAATCTGAGATTTTCTGGGTCTGCCCAGATTTCGAAATCTGGGAGATGAAGAGCACAGCACAGCACAGCACACTGAGCACAAGGCAGAAATCAACAGCACAGCACAGTAGCAGAAATCAAGAGCACAGCACAAATCACAGTAGCAGAGCACAGCACAGTAGTACATAAGAAGAAGAAGAAGAATGCGGCGGAAGCGGAGGCGAGCGGCGGCAGTGCTGGACTCTAGATCGGGTTTTGTTTAGCGGAGGCGAGCGGCGGCGAGCGCTGCAGGGTCGGGCTGCTGCATAGCGCTGCAGGGTCGGGCTGCTTGAGAAGGGCTGCGGGATCGACTTTTATTAAGAAGGATTTGGAACGATGAGGAGCGGCGATACAGCGATTTACGTCCGATCCTGCTTTTATGGAATCCCGATACCAGGCGGAAGGCGGAGCGGAAGGGGGATTTTAATCGTAAGATCGGACGATCTTACGAAAAATCGGAAGGTGGACTGCCCTTTTTGCCCCTTTTCTGGCAAAAATTCCTGCGTGAGAGTAGGACGTGGGGCACGAAACAAGGTGCCTATTTTCTGGCAGAAATTGTGGAGCGAGGGCTATATGTGGGGCTCGAAATGGAATGGCGTGCGGCGTGGGATTGACGGGAAGGAGCGGAACCGCGTAATGCGTCCTGTGGCGCCTAGTGCAGACAATGGCTGAGGAAGTTAGTGGGATCTGTTGGCTTCGCCGCTAGAAGGAGAGCGGCGGAATCGCCCCCCCCCCCAGTGGTGGGGTGATAGAACGACGAAGAGGGCAGCTCGAATGATCCCTATTGAGAGTTTGCAAGGGTTATTGTCTACTTCACATGTAACCGTTGTATGTTGTGCTTGTGATTTCGGCAGACGAGGCGAGAATAACTGTTGAAACGGCGTGCTCAGAAAACGACGATGGACATGCTAGTGGTTTCTGTGAGCTTCAACATTGGAAGGGGAGTGATCAACGATGCTTCGAGGTTTCTTCATCAACCATTGTGACAAAAGCAAAGGAACGGCGCCTGGTTTTGACAGTGGTAGTCGGCAGTGGGTGGGCTATGGCGGAAGATGAAGCTCTGATGTCAAGATGTTATGGTCCTAGCCCTTAACACCAGTAGGGATGCCTAAGGATGACCGGAGGTGAGGATGACGACGGTGACGATACAACGGAGCCGGAATCACAACTTCCTAAGCGGGGCGTGCTCAAGAGAGAGAGAGAGACCTTCCAAGATCTCAGACACAGGAGGGAGGGAAATAGAAATCACTTCTTTCTTAACATACAAGACCCCGAGAATCCCTTAAATAGAACATAAAAGGGTATTTGCGTAAATCCCCGACACAATCTAATAATTCCCAATACAACCAAAAAACCAAACTCGGATATAATCAATACACCAAAACATAATAAAAAGATGCATCATAGCAATTGGGCCCAAATCCCATAACAGATCTCCACTACTTCGGGCCAGATGGGAAGTTGTAGCCCATAAGCGAAAGGTTCCAAAGAAAATATAAGCTCCTCATCGGAGACCGCCTTCAGACGCACTTTGGAGTCAATTGTCTTGCGCAGTCTGAGTTTCCAGGGCGATGACACAACTCATAAGGTTGGCTCGCTCGACAACTCGCGGCTTATTCTCCACGTCGGCAACATAGGAAGCCACACGACCCTGGAGCTCGTCTACAACCAAGAGGGGTTGAGAGAGCATAGAAGTGATTGTTGGGTCGAACACCCAAATAGGAATGTGGGCGTCCCTTAGAGTGTGTCCCTCCTGCCTCAAGCATCGTCACGTTAGATGCAAGAAAATGTGGATTAATTCGTCGTTACCTCGTCAAAACCTCGCAAAGACTCATAACACTCACCGGGGGTGGGCGAGCTAGTTGAGGCCTCACCGACAATGCCCTTCCCCTTGGATGGATTCCTAGCGCCCGAGCCTCTGGGAGTTGTCGGAGGAGACATCACGATAGGAGTCGCGACAGAATATGCCACATCAGGAGTAAGCGTTGATGCGAGAGTAGTAGCCGCGATAGAGACGGAAGTAGCCACAGTAGAAGTGAAGACCGCGACAATAGTGATCACATCGTAAATAGTGGCAGCAGTGGTCACAGCAGTACACGGCATGATAGGACCAGGCGGCGCACCGAAACTAGAAGGAAGACGACTCGCTGGCGTCCCAGCGAACTTAACTAACTTCACCTTTTCAAGGCCACGCGAACGGAGTTGCCTTGGTGAGGTGTCGAGGGATTGAGCCGTTTGCGTGACTTCCCTCCTGCAACAGAACCCAAGAGTCAGTTTTTCACAAACAATGTCGTGATAAGAGCCACTCCACTCATCGGAGGGCGAAGTCGCTGGTGCACCGCTAACCATATCCTCTTTTGAGCTTGATGGACAGAAGCCCCTTTTGAGCTCGGTGGACGGAGGGTGTGTCGTCGACCTCGAAGAGGACCGTCTCTCTAAGTGCTTGGAATCACCTCGCGTGTTAGTATCGGGTTGATATAGGAAGTAACAGAGTCAAGGAGTTACCCAATCGAAAGAGGATTGCTCCTCGGTCATGCCCTCTGAGACATCCTCTAGTTGTCGAGCTTGGGATGGAGTCGGCAGTGTAGTCACCTCTCTTTGTGACTTCTCCCTAGAGGACCCACAATCGAGCTTATCCTGGCAGGCCTTTTTCTTCTTCTTTTTACCCTCGCGAGCAGCCGCGAGCGCCTTCTGGAACAACTTTGAGGGGTCCATAATCTCAATCCAAGCGAACTCTAAAGACTGCTACAGGATCCCCCTGGGGCGCTATTTATAGACTCGGTCATCTCATCGAGTCCAGGGTCTCGCAAAGTTTCTCTGACCTCGTTGCGAGCCCGGAAAATATGGGGATTGTGTATGACTAGTATTCGGCAAGATCGACAAAGAGTAGCCAAGCAAAGAATAATTACTAAGATATTCCTACACGGGCAAGCTCGAGCAAGCTGTCAGACAGTCCGTAGACACCTTGCTAGGAATCGCCATCACCTCGTTGGGAGTCGAGATCAGTTCATCGGTGACTGTATCGACCTCGCACATGGGTGGTTCATACCGTAGAGGGGAGGGGAAGGTACCAACCCACTAGAGACCTCGCTTAGAACTCGCGAGCTCTTCAGTGTGTCAAGCGATCCTGCCTCTCCCCCTAACCTAGCACAACATTTAGCTTGGGAGGGGGAGTTCAAATACGCTCCTGGGTGTGGGACTTTTGAGCTGCAACTATTTTCCTTCTAGTTCATATTTTAGTGGGTCAATAACCTCTGCACATACCCAAGTACGGACTTTGAAGTCGAGCTCTTGGCTCTAACAACGGAAGTAGAGGATACAGTGGAGACGGAACCGCGGCAACCTAGGAGGAGTATGCTCAAAGAGAGAGCTACTAATATCCCATAACAAAGACAAGGGAACATATTACTTCTTGGATACTCTCATGCAAACTACAAATGCCTTTAAATAGGCTACAAGTTCCATAATGACTAACTATTAATTAATAACAGTATTTTAATGACTCAACATTAATGATGAAAGATAAGACCCAAAACGATAATAATAAAAGAGACTAAAGATAATAATAACTAGGCTTGTCGCCCGAGGGCCATAACATATTATTGCTTTGTAGAGCTAGTAAAACCTTTGGTAATCGAGGTTTAGACAAGTCTACAATAAAATTGCTAATAGGACCGTTGTGGCAACTTTAATCTAGGGATCTTTTTGGGAGAGCAGTGTTGGTGGCTTCAGTAGAAAATGGAGCTATGATGATACATGAGGCACCAAGTCTTTAGTGGGGGAGCTCCAAAATAGAGGTTTAATGAACACATGAATTTCTCTAGTGGCGCCTTGTCCCACCGAAATGGAGTTAAAACACTCAAACAAGCAGGGCCTAAACCAAAGAACTGTCATGTTGTGATGTCATTGACAACTATAAAAATTTGACTAGAAGAACACACTCTACAAAATGATGTATTGGACTGGGACGGATGGCATGAGAGATTGTAATTATACAAAGGCTGGTAGGAGGTAAGGGTGGTGCTGGATTAGGAGGTAACGCAATATAAGGAGAACAAGTCAAAGACAATTGTCTTATAAAGGCCGGGCAGTTACCCTTGTGTAGTTCTGCCCGGTGTTGCTACACTGTAGAGGTCCGGGTGTTACCCTTGTTTAATCGCCCGGTGTTTCTTCCTGTTGTAGTTTGAGCAGTTACCTGTATAGTAACTTCCTGATGTATTTAGTCTCACAGCATCATTTTTACATTCGCTCACCTCCTCTATTCTATATAAAGAGGGGTGCACTCGTGTAATAAGTACATTTCTGGAGGAATAAAATTTATTATTTTATTTGTATTCTAAGTTTTTACATAGTATCAGAGTTATCGGTCCTTGGAACGAACTCCTCTTCGTAACCGCCCGACGACCTTTGTGTGGTCTCTTCTTTTGCAACCAGCAGTGCTCGCGGCTCTCCCCGCTAGACCTTTTCCTCTCTGATTGCCCCATGTGCGGTATCTCCACTTAAGCCCGCCGCAGTGTTTGCAGTTTCTTCGATTGTGCTCGATGTGACCTTTGTGACCCCTTGTGTGGTATCTTCGCTTGAGCCTACTGCAGCATTCGTGTGTGTATACTCTGCAACTTCTTGCGAACTCTTGTTGTTTTGCCGCGAGTTCCATCAAGTGACCTCCTTGTTTTGAAACCGCATTTATCACTCAACTTGCGGCCGTGCCGGACTTATCCTTGTGGACTCTCCTTGAGACCGCCTTGACATGACTTTCTCGGCCGTCCTCATCGCTCCTCAGCAGAGTCCGCTGAGCTCGCAGTGCTCGTGACTCCGCTCATGTAACTGCAGAGACCGCTGTGTTCGCTGCTCCTTTTCTAGACCGTACAGGTTATTCTCTTCTCCTGTTGTGGTTTCTCTTTTGGACGTCGGCTCATCCATTTGGTATCTTCGAGCGGATTCTCGCTGGCACCATGGGGTCTGCCTTCTAGACTCTAAGCGGTTACTCTTCGTGCCCCAGCAGTATCCTTGTTGTCAGCCACTCATTGGCACCCCTGTGGCGGCCTCTTCCCTAGCTTCGGCTTCTCTACCGAAAGTGCAGGATGAACTAAAGATTATTATTAATTCCCTCAATGGGAAGAAAAGTTTTGTGGATTGGGTGCATTCAGTGCGTCATGTTCTTCAAACTAAAAGGTTGCTTTATCATGTTACCCATACTCTGTCTGTTGAGCCTTCAGAGCAGTGGATCTAAGATGATGGCCATGTTCAGTCTTGGCTTCTCAACTCTATGGAGACCGAGTCATATCGTATGGCCATGTAGCACGATACTACCTACACCATGTGGACCAAACTTCAGTCCCTTTACTCTGGGCGGGACAATCTCCAACATATCTATAATATCTTTATTGAGCTTCAGGTGGCTGATATTGGTATGACCGGTGATCTGACCTCCTTAATATCTTTATTGAGCTTCAGGTGGCTGATATTGGTATGATCGGTGATCTGACCTCCTTTGTCGCCACGTCCAAGACTCTAGTTGAGGCATGGTTTATGCACTACCCCCCCCCCTTTGGATTTTGTTGTCCAACGAGTATAGAAGGAGGTCGTGGGGATCGCTCTCAAGATGTTGTGGTTACCTCCCCACCTGAACAGTGTTAGGGAGACCATCCTGTCATCCCCCACTACTCGGTCTCTCTGATGTGTGCTCCATAATACTCAAAATCACACCACCGCCCGATATCATGATGCCACCTTCTTTAGCCCTTCTACAGCGCTCTACAGTCATGTGTCCTCCCGGGACTCGAGGTGATCAACCTGCCTCTCGCAGAGGCGGTCGTATTAATCGTAATCACCACTCTCGACTGGACAGTCACCTATGTACTTATTGTGGCCGCCTGAACCATACAGAGGTCACCTGCTTCAAGAAACATGGATTTTCACTATCGTCGTTGGATGTGCTGCCTCATGTTGCTTCTGCAGTGGTTGTTCTTTCTACCACCCGCTCGTGGATAAGTTAGATCAATGTGCGACTAAGTATATGTTTGCTAGCTATTCTCGTGCCCGGAAGAACTACATATGTTACCCTCCACCTCTTAGGAAACTTGTCACCTCCGTCGATATCGTCTTCCCTGAAAATCAACCATTCCACCAATTTAATATGGTTTCCCTCTGGGTTAATCACACTTAGGACATTGTCCCCCTTTCTTCTGACCAGGCCAATGTTTGATGTAAGTGGACCTTCACTGTGAATCATGGTCCTGATGGGGAAATTAAACGTCTGAAAGCTCGTCTTGTGACTCGTAGTTTTACTCAGCAGCGCGGCCTCGACAACGAAGAGACCATGATTCACCTGTCGCAAAGTATATGTTTGCTAGCTATTCTCGTGCCCGAAAGAACTACATAGGTTGCCCTCCACCTCTTAGGAAACTTGTCACCTCCCCCAATATCGTCTTCCCTAAAAATCAATCATCCCTCCAATTTAATATGGTTTCCCTCTGGGTTAATCACACTTAGGACATTGTCCCCTTCCTTCCGACAAGGCCAATGTTTGATGTAAGTGGACCTTCACTGTGAATCATGGTCTTGATGGGGAAATTAAACATCTGAAAGCTCGTCTTGTGACTCGTGGTTTTACTCGGCAGTGCGGTCTCGACAATGAAGAGACCTTTTCACCTGTCGCAAAGTTGAACAATGTCTAAGTCCTTATCTCCTTGGATGTTCATCGACATTGGCCGTTACATCAACTCGACATCAAAAATGCCTCGTTGAGACTGCCTACATGTGGCAGTTTCCTGGTTAGGACACCACGGGGGAGTCTTTTGTATGTCACTCCAAGAAATTTTTTTATAGTCCCAAACAGTCTCCTCGGGCTTCGTTTGATAAGTTCAGTTGGATTGTTTGCGATATTGGCTTCACTCGGAGCTCGGTTGAATTTTCCTTATTCACTCGTCACTGCCAGACAAGCACAGTGATTCCTTTAGTGAATATTGATATTTTCATCACAGGCGATGATCTCAATGGTATAACTGTGATCAAAAAATGTCTGGCGTCCACACTTCAAACTAAGGACTTGGGGTCTCTCCGATATTTTCTTGGCATCGAGGTGACTCGTCTACCTGATGGTCTCATTTTGTCTCAACGGAAGTATTGTCTTGACCTACTACATGACATTGGCTAATTTGGATGCAAGCCCATTAATACTCTTATGGATGACAACCATAAGTTATGCGTTCATGCATCTAATTCTGATCTAATCCTCCCCAGCCCAAAGTACTAACATCATCTGGGCAAACTCATTTATCTTACAGTCACGAGATGCGATATATCATTTGTCATTGCGGTGGTCAGTCGTTCTATGCATGCTCCACGGATCTACCATCTCTATGTTTTTTAGTGCATCCTCCGATATCTGAAGACTGCTCTGGGACAAGGGCTAGTATATAAGCTCTCCTCTTCTTTATCACTTGTTGCCTACTCTGATGCTGAATATCTCGTTTTCTTGATGATTGTCAATCCACAAGTGGGTAGTGCACATACTTTGGTGGGCATCTTGTCACTTGGCAGAGCAAGAAGCGAATTATGGTTGCGCAATCATCTGTGGAATCTGAGTATTGATCAATAGCTTTTGTTGTTTCAGAATTCACATGGTTGGAGAGTCTTTTGAGCGATCTAGGTGTGAAACTCCACTCTCGGGTCACTCTCTTCTGTGACAACTAAGCTGTAATTCATATTGCCAAGAATCATGTATTTCATTAATGCACCAAGCACATCGAGATCGATTGTCATTTTATTCGGGAAAAGTTCAACTTACAAAATTAGACATGCAGCATGTTTCTGTTACTAGACAAGTTGTTGATATCCTCACTAAGGTCTTATCTCGACCATTATATCATCAATTTTTGTCCAAGCTTGGCTCTTATGATTTGTATGCTCCAGCTTGCGGAGGAGTATGAAGGAATCTGTATAAAGGCTAGACGGTAACTCTTATGTAACCGCCTGATGTTGTTGCACAATAGAGGTCCAGGCGATTACCCATGTGTATCCTCCTGGCGTTTCTTCTTGTTGTAGTCCAGGCGGTTACATGTATTGTAACCGCACAATGTATTTAGTCACACATCGTCATTTTACATTCCCTCACCCTCTCTATTATATATAAAGAGGGGTGCAATTGTGTAATAAATAGATTTTTGAACGAATAAAATTGATTATTTTTTTTGTATTCTGAGTTTCTACATCTTCTAATAAAACTTACTCAGAAAGAAGGAATTTTGAGCCATGCTTCGAGCTTTTGAATGGAAGATATACTTCGTTAGAAGAGCAGTAAACTAACAACTACCTTTACTAGAAAAATTCAGCAGACAAATGTTTTTTAATTCATCCAACCATAATATACAGTGAGACCTAATAAGCATTCATGTGACTGAATCCTCCATTTAGCTTCCAACCACACCAGCACTCTAGTTTCTATGCATTACTTAGGCTCCGTTTGGGGGACTTATTTTCACCAGTCAAGCGGTTACAGTCAAGCGGTTACGACCGCATGAACCTTGCCATAATTAAGGTGACCGGTAAAAATAAGTTCTCCCAAACGGAGCCTTAGTTTCAAATGATTGTGACTGTCTTCTTAAGGTTCATGTGGTTGTTAAAATTAGAAATCATGATTTATAAAATGGCGTAGTTTCTTAGATACAATATGTCGTTGGGTGTATTTAAATATTAAAACTGAACCCTACAAATCTCCATAACATTTCCTCAAAAGTGGAGTTCATTTACATTTACAAACCAAGTTAAAACAATATCTGCATTTTTTTTAAACATGATTTCCATTTACAAGCAAAAAAGAGCCCTTCATAGAAAACAAATATCATCTATAGTAAGAGCATTATGCCATAAAAATAAAGGTCTTCCTGGCAGGCAGATATTAAAAGAGAAAAATAACTAGCAATTAGTTCTTTAACTGTAAGAAACTAGGTACCCGTTCACAACAAAAATAAAAAATATATATGAAAAATATACCAAAGTAGACCTCAGTCGAAAGCCAACACGCATCACATTTTGGAAGTACTGACCTTCACATAGAACACCTAAAGTCTGGTTCAAGAAACAGAAAAAAGTACAGTAGATAAGCTTTAATAACTTATATCATCATTCCATATGTACACAGGAAAATATGTAACCAAAGAGATAAAAAGCATCTTTCATCAGAACTGATCATACATTACACCACATTCCATATGTATACAAAAAAATGTAACCAAAAAGATAAAAAGCATCGTTTGTGACACCGTCAATTGTTACAGGTATCAACAATTTACGTTTTTTTTGTTAATTATTGTGCGCACCAAAACGGTGACATAAAAATTGATGTGATGCAAGTAATAGGTAGTACGTAATTCCAATTTGTGTTTCAAATAACAATACTAATGAAAATTATTAAGAAAATAAGTAAAGAAGAGGGCTGGAATCATTGGTATCAGCAAAGTAATAAGATTAAAAAAAGAGTTTTGAACGGGTTGGATAGGAGGGTTCGACCGGTTCAGGTATGACGAATGCAAATTAAAGGCGTGTGTAACTTGGGGGGAGAACGGCTCGCGGTTAAGGGGAGAAAACAAAAATCAATACTGCATTTTTCCCTGTTTACGCAAACGAGAGCCCGACTCCAGGCGGAAGCCGATCGATGCCCAAGCTCATTGACGCCCCAAACTCCTCCGTTTTCCATGATTTCACTTCTTATAGCAAGGTAATCCCTATACCTCATGAGTTTTGTATGGATTGACGACTCAGTTTTCTAGTTTTGAAAACCCTAAGCATGCTATAAAACTTTAATTTTCTGATATTCCTCGTTCTCTTGAGTTTTAGAGGAGGTTTAGTGTTTATTTTATGTTTCCCCTTTATTTTCATGCAAGAATCCAAAACCAGATGTGTAGATAACTCCTATGCTCATAATTTTAGTTGTCTACTCCATCTAAAGTACGATTCGAAGTAGAAATGATGATTCCTTAATAAATTAAGGCAAAAAACCTCATTATTCCATATTAAGACAGCAAACCCTAGACTATGTAATCTTCCTTTTACTTTATTGGGAAGGGGATTAGTGAAGAATAGTGTTGAATTGGTTAAAGGCAGCAATTATAAGGCTTACATGCAAGGGTATACCATATACGTATGAGTGGTGAATTTGAAAGTCTTTACTTTAGGGGAACTTAAGTTGGGATAAATAAAGTTATTTATTGCTAGGGATTTATTAATTATAAGGAAATGAACGGATTTTGAAGAGGTCCTCAAGGGGGGAGTTGTTTTAAGTCCATAAACACCTATATAGCATAATATTAGGGAAAGAATCCCATGTTATTACCTTGTACTATTGCAATTAGTGGTGACATTATGATTATCTGATAATGATACTTAATTTAGGATAGGACATCCTACGGTAGAGGAATGAGAGATGAGCAACACAAAAATAAAGGCAAAGAGAGGGTAGGGGTGAGTTCTTATTTCCTGTATTATCGTTGTTTGTTTTCCAAATTACTTATGCTACAGTATTTGTATTAGAGTAGAAATCCTAATATACATTCGAATGGAATTCAATATAAAATGAACTATAGGAAACTAAGCTTTAAGATGAGTTAATTCTAAAATGAGTTGAATAAATTAAATGAACAATTAATCATCCAAGTGAAAGAAATAAAGGAAATAAGACATTAATTCGATGGGATATGTTAAGAGTTAATGATACAGACGGGGTGAATCCGGTCGAAGGAAGGCGATCCGCATGCGTTTATACTAGGCGTACGCGGGAAACGAAGACGGCATGAACCGTGAGCAGCTTCGGCGGGCCTTACTTCGGCATATCGGTCTTTGTGTTCTCCCGCCTATATAAGGGGGATATGTGGACTCTTGATGTATGATTTTGGATATTATTTTGGAATTGGAAATTAGAAGAGAGGGAACAGACCCAACGGACCCTTCTCATGTGCCCTAATATTGTGTATCGTACAGTCGCCTTCCCCTTCCGCTCTACGAATCGCACAGTCGCCCGCCAGTTCGCCGACTAACAACTTGTCCGACCTTTTCATTGCGCGTCATCTTCCCTCCTCAGCGTTGCGTCTACAGCCCTCCCTGTCGCATTGCGTCTGCCTGTTTCCTCTGCATCGCATCCTCCTGTTTCCTCTGCATCGTGTCGAGTCCGCCTGTTTCCCCTACATTGCCTGGGACGGCGTTTCCACAGCTCCTACCAGCGCTTCCCCGGCATATGCGTACCACCCGCAGCATAGCGCATGACTCAGTTCCGGCCGCCACCACTACCGCGCTCTCTGACCGCCTCGACCGGGTTGATACGAGCCTGTCGGACCTTCAAGTGGTGGTCTGCGACATCCACGCCTTCCTCGCCTCTCGTTCACCGTCTCTGGCCGCTCCACTGGTTCCGCAACTAGCAACCACGACCTCAGCTAGCAACCCTGATGATCCTCCGGCCGGCGCCCACCCTCTACACGAGCTTGCCGTCGGCACTCTCTGCCGCCTTGAACGATGGGTCTTCGACGGGACCAGTCCCCTGGGTTGGCTTGCACTGGCCGAGCACTACTTCGACATCTAGGAAACGCTTGTGACTCGAATGGTTCCCCTCGCCACGATCTACATGGAGGGCTCGGCCCTTCATTGAGTCTGTTAGATCTGTCAGTCGTCCCTGGCCTTGTCATGGTCACTCCTCAAGGACGAGCTGATCCGTCATTACAATAACCGCCACGCCGACAACCCCTTTGAACGTCTAGGCGATGTCCGCCAAGCGGACTCGGTTGACGCCTACATCGACAAATTCATCGAAAGTGGCCACAAACGTGCCCAGCTTATCGCCCGACCACTATTTGGGCACGTTTCTCACTGGGTTGCAACCGCACATCCGTAATTGCCTTCGGGTCCATGACCACACCACCCTGTCTCGCGCAATGGAGCAAGCATGCTTCGTCCCCGACATTGCCACCATCGCCTACGGGCGAGCTGGCCGACTCCACCACTCCGCCCAGCCTCCTCCTGCTCGGCCACTTCCCGTCCGCCACCTTCCCTGGGTCAGGCAAGGGCCTCTGCTTCCGCAGCAAGGGCTTCTGCATCCGCTTCCCCCCTCCATTGAATCTCTCTTCAGGAGTACCTTGATCTTCGATACAAGGGTCTTTGCTTCCGCTGCAAGGGACCGTACTTCTCGACCCATGAATGTCCCAACAGAGACCTCAAGATGCTTTTGGGGGCTGAAGAAGAGGAGATTGTGATGGTCAAGTTTGAGGCCCTCGAGCTCGACTAGGAGGGGCCTAATACGGCAAAGATGGTCGCCACCTTCCATCGCTTAGAGGTCTCTTACTACTCGGTGCGCGGCCTTCCAGGCATGTGCACCATGAAGCTCCCATCCACCCTGCAGCTGTCGACCGTGGCCCTTATGATCGATAGCGTTGCAAGTCACAATTTCATCTCCCAGGACCTCGTGGCGGCGCTCCGCATCCCGGAGACTCCAGCCCCAGGCTTTCATGTCTCCCTCGGAGACGGACGTCGTGCCCACACGGCGGGAAGATGCGTCGATCTATAGTTTTCCATCGGCACGTACATGGGCTATGCGAATTTCTACGTCTTCGCCCTGGGCGGCTTGGATGTGACATTGGGTGTGTCCTGGTTGAGCACGCTTGGGGATTGCAAACACAATTGGGGGCGCCTCACGATGGATTTTGAGGTGTCGGGCACGACTCACCACCTTCAAGGCGATTCCTCTCTGGCTCGTTCACTGGCCGGCCTCTGCTCCATTCTTCGCACAATCGACCCGGATTTAAGTGTTCTCTTGTGGCACATGGATAGGGAATCTGAGTCATCACCACCTCCTCTACATCGGGACATACAACGGGTCCTCGATGACCACCAGGGTGTGTTCAACATACCGCACGAGCTACTGTTGAAATTTTTTGAAGTGAAAGTGGGCTGCCTGGGCGTACTGTCCGCGTGGTGCACAGCGTTCTGGAGGAAGCTTGTTCCCTGAAGATAACCGGGCGGATAGGATGTTTATCCGCGCAGTTTGCTGGTTTGTGCAGACTAGTTCTAGAGTCTACCGGTTTTGTGCAGACTGGTCTTTGTATCCGCTGGTGCTCTGTTCGCATCAGGGATGGCTGATGGTGTGGGCTTGGTCTGGTTTTGTTCCAAGTCCAGGTGTGCTCAGTCCGAGAGGTCGCGCGGTTAGTGCGGACTGCTTTCTATGTCCGCTGAGTTCGGCGGCTCCGCAGCTGTCAGCCTTATGCGCTTAGGTTGCGGGCTTGGAGTGTGCGGACTGGAGTAGTGTCTGCAGGTGCGTGCGGACTGGAGTTGTGTCCGCTTGTGTGCGAGTTGATGGTGTATCCGCAGGGTCTACTGGTGGCGGTATGTTCTTGTGTTCGCGGCTTAACGGATTCTATCAGTGTTCGGCGCGAGATAGGGTGGTGATCCTATCGACTAAGGCGGTGATCACACTCCTCACTGTGCCTATAAATAGGACCCCCTGTCACATCAACATTACATCTGAATGAACAGTAAGTGAGCTCGGGTAGTTGCTGCGAACAGGGTTTTCTATTCGCGCGGTTTGGGGAGTTGACCGGTTTATGTTGTGCAGGTTGTGCGGATAGCGCTGGAAAGCCAGGGATTTGGTTTTGACTTCGGTCAGGGACAGTGCGGACTCTGCGGTTAGCAACCAGCGGTTAGCAACGCGGTTAGCAACCAGCGGTTAGCAGCAGGTCGCGGCTTGCGACCAGACGGTTTTCTCTTCTGCAACTCTTTCCCAGTTCAATAAGTTGTCTACTTCTGGAGGCTTGTTCAGTTCGTCAGCAGCAGTTCGCGGGATCTGGCGGCTAGGCGACCTCGCGATTAGGCGGCTTGCAAATCAGCGGACAAAGTTATTTTTCAACATTGGAATAACGGGTTGTCCGCGCGACTTGGTTGCAGTCTTGCGACTTGGCGGCTTCAGCAGACTCCCTAGGCAGCTCGGCAGAGTCGGCGGCTTCTCCTTGAGATCGCGCAGCTTGTTTTGTATTTTCTTGTTTTTGTGCTTCCATCGGGTACATTGGCGAATCATGTCTAGCCATGTATGTCCCGCCTTGTAAAAATTGTTGATAGTACAAGGTTTCTTGCTCTTCTAGTGCATCTTGTTTATTTGGCTTCAATTAGGTTGAGTGTTCCTGCGCCTGGTTTGCTGTTTTTCGCGGTTCATAAATTTTTACAGCTACCTCCGTTGCACACCTCCGACCACAGCATCGTCCTGCAGCCCAGCGTAGCGGCGGTCTTCGTTCGCCCCTACTGGTACAGCCACGACCAGAAGAACGTCATGGAGGCATTGGTGGTCGAAATGCTCGGCGCAGGCATCATCCAGCCGAGTGCTAGCCCCTTCTCTAGCCTGGTGCTACTGGTGCGAAAGAAGGATGGCAGTTGGCGGTTTTGCGTCGACTACAGAGAGCTGAACAAGCTCACCGTGTCAGATAAGTACCTTATTCCTATCATCCAGGAGCTACTGGATGAACTGTGTGGGGCTACCTACTTCTCCAAGCTGGACTTACGCTCGGGTTACCATCAGATTTGCGTGCGGGCCGAGGACGTGTCAAAGACGGCCTTCCAGACACATGATGTCCACTATGAGTTTCTTGTCATGCCATTCGGGCTGACAAACGCCCACCACCTTCCGTCCACCATAAACGATGTGTCGATGTGTTTTGGCCACATTTGCGTAAGTTTGTCTTGGTTTTCTTTGACAGCATTTTGGTTTACAGTTCATCTTGGCAGCTTCACCTAGCACATCTCACCACCGTCCTCTGCCTCCTGGCCGCCCACTAGCTCGTGGCCCACCGGAAGAAGTGTACTTTCGTCCAACCTCAGGTCGAGTACTTGGGTCATATCATCTCTGTCGAGGGGCTCGCTATGGACCCGGGGAAGATCGATGTTGTCCAACACTGGCCGACGTCGGCAAGACATCAGGTCGTGCGCGGATTCTTGGGACTCACCGGCTACTACTATCACTTCATCCGAGGCTATGGGATGATGGCACGGCCGCTGACGGACCTCCTGATGAAGGGGGTGCCCTTCACCTAGGAAGTGACCGCCCAAGAGGCCTTTTACAGCTTGCAGCGCGCCCTCATGGCGGCACCGGTCCTGAGCATGCCCGATTTCTCCCAGTCGTTTGTTGTGGAGTGTAATGCCTCAAGGAAGGGGGTCGGTGTCGTCCTCATGCAGGAGGGTCACCCCATTGCGTACTACAATAAAGCCTTCACCGACCGGCGAAAGGTGGCTTCCGCCTATGACAGCGATCTACGTGCATCGGTGTTAGCAGTCCAGCATTGGCGCCCGTATCTGCTCAGTCGCTCCTTCACCATCAGAACCGACCACCTTAGCTTGAAGCATCTATGGAGCCAGAAGGTCTCCACCCCGGCCCAACAGCTCTGGATAGCCAAACTCTTAGGCTATCAATTCTCCATCAAGTACAAGACCGGGCGGACAAACACGACAGCCAACGCCTTGTCCCGTCATGAATAGAGCGGTACCTTAGCACTGATATCTCTATGTCAGTGGCGGTACCTTGGCAGCGATCTCCCCAATACACCAAGTTACCACAATGTTTTAAATAAGTACGAGTGACAGTGCATGAGAGACTACTATACGACCACGACAGTACACCTGCATCATTTGTAGACAACGTGAGGCGACGACAATGCTATTAATGTTACATACAACTTGTGCACTATCACTCGTACATACATTTGAAAATTTTGTGCACTTTTTTCATAAAAAATATCTGGTGTGGTTGGTAAATCGTGTTTGTGGAAAATTCTTGGTCATAGATTTGAATCTCACAATCTTGATTAAACTATTATTTTGATTTTTTTATTAAAATATTATTCTAATAAATAATTTATTTTTAAAAAAATAAATAAATAAATTAGATGACCAAGATTAACCTGATGGTCCTCCCCATTATATCAGGGTACCACAAGTTTTTTTTTTTAATGTAGTAAAGATTGCAATTCATATTTATTCAATAAGTCAAATTATTAGACTTTCAATCATCTCCAAACACGAGTTAAAATAAAATAATAATAACCGAGTTAAAGTTAAAAAAAATAAAAACAGCATTTGAGTTAAAGTCTATCACTGTTACTCAGCCTCATTTTTATTTACACTTATTAATATGAGTAACAGTGCATGAGGTTTCCTGTGCTCGCAATTCCCCATGCACAATGTGCAGCAATACTGAACAACCATGCGATGTCCTCCTATGCACTATACGGAAACAACGGTGGCCGATCACTCACAGTCCCATGTATCTTGTCTGGCCCCGTAAAATATTTTTTGTCAAACAAAAAGCATTGCACGGGGTGCACGGCGAGTGAAGATGATGCACTGTTGTTATGCAGTGTGTACAGGAACATTAAGCGGTAGGTAGTCTACTGTTGCTGACACCGCACACTACACACTGGGAATCGCTAGTGGCTTCCGGTTCTGATTGAAT
This sequence comes from Platanthera zijinensis, assembly GCA_039513925.1. Classification (NCBI taxonomy): domain Eukaryota; kingdom Viridiplantae; phylum Streptophyta; class Magnoliopsida; order Asparagales; family Orchidaceae; genus Platanthera; species Platanthera zijinensis. The sequence continues at coordinate 167,001,606 of CM077091.1, forward strand.
TGATCTATAAATTGAGTGGCGTAGATGGACGCAACATAGTTTTATTGAAACAAACATACCCTATAAGGCTTCAGCAATTCTTAACTGTTAAAATGGCTGAAATCATAAGCTTCAAGTTTCAGATAGCAAAAGAAAGGGAACTCATATAGTTTTATTTATTACAACAACACTCAAGCTTTTATCCCACTATAATGGGGTCGGCTATATAGATCCTCTATTGCCATTGTGCTGTTTTGTAATAGTCTCACTAATGCCTAAGTACATCATGTCTTTCCTTACAGTTTCAATCCAAGTCTTTATTAGTCTACCCCTCCCTCGTTTAACATGCCTAGTGACTAGACTCTCACAACGCCTAACAGGTGCTCTAATCATCTTCGTTGTACGTGTCCAAACCATCTTAGTCGAGCTTCTCGCATCTTCTCTGCAATTTGTGCTACTCCTGTCTTATCCCTAATACATTCATTCCTTTTTTTTGTCATAATCTCACTAATGCCTAAGTACATCAAGTCTTTCCTTACAATTTCATTCCAAGTCTTTATTGGTCTACTCCTCCCTCGTTTAACATGCCTAGTGACTACACTCTCACAACACCTAACAGGTGCATCTAATCAACTCCTCTGTACGTGTCCAAACCATCTTAGTCGAGTTCTCGCATCTTCTCTGCAATTTGTGTTACTCCTGTCTTATCCCCGATACATTCATTCCTAATTTTATCCAGTCTCGTGTGTCCACACATCTACCTAAGATTCTCGTCTCTGCAACTCCAATTTTTTGCTCATGACACAATTCACGGTCCAACACTAAGAACCATAAAGCATCGCTGGTCTAATTGCAGTACGATAAAACTTACCCTTAAGCTTTAAAGGTACTTTACGATCACGTAAGATCCCTGACGCGCCTCTCCACTTCAACCAACCCGCTTGATTTTGTGTCACATATTTATCAATACCTCCGTATTTTTGAACTATCAATCCAAGATATTTAAAACACTCACTACGGGAAATATCTTGATCACTCAACTTAATAACGAAGTCATCCGTCCTTCTTGCACTGCTAAATTTAAGCTTCATATACTCTGTCTTTGCCCTGCTCAACCTAAAACTCTTCTTTTATAAAGTGTCTCGCCAGTTGTAATTTATGGTCTTTCAAGTCGTCCGTATTGTTTGTGTAACCCCGGTATGGGGTAGTTTAGTCTTTTAACCTTTTCCCTTGCTCATGTATATGTATGAGCAAGGGGTTCTCTTTGATTCATGAAAACCTATTATTCGTTCGACTTGGTATCAGAGGCGGCGCCCTAATCGCGTGACTTGGTACGCAGATCAACGACCGCCTTTCTCATGCCAGATCCCGCCACCGCCGTTTCTTCTGGACACGACGGGAAACCTCCAACCCACCGCTGACTGCTGAGAGGAACGCAGTCGTCGTTCCTCCATGACGCAGTCCGCCTGTTTCTTCTGCCGCTATTTTTCGATCGTCTTCCCCCGCTGATTTCCGTTGTTTCTCCGGACCCGCTGGCTTCCTCTTCTTCTTCCCGACGCAGATTCCGCTTCTTCCTGGCGCAGCTTCTGCGCAGCTTCTGTCGCAGGCTCCTCTGTGTCTATCTGTGATTACTGTGGTCGAAGGGGACATTCTCGGGAGGCATGTTTCAAACTTCATCCGCATCTCGCACTCTCTGGCTGTGGTCGTGGTCGGGGTCGTGGACCAGGCCGCGGAGGACATAGACACAGTGGTTACCGTTCTCTTAATGTTGCGTACACTACTGATATCTATGATGAGTCCCAGTCTCAGTCTCCATCCCTTACAGCCCAGGAATTGGATGCTTTCCGCCGCCTGCTTCACTCCCAGCCTGATCCTGTCACCGGAGGTTCTACGTCTCTTGCTGTCATTGCTACACCTAGTGCTCATACTGCCACCACCTCACCTTCTGAATGGGTGCTCGACTCTGGGGCTACACACTATATGGCTGGGTCTTCCTCAGGTTTCCTCTCTTATACCCCTCTGTCTAGTAAAGAGAAAGTTATTTCTGTTAACGTCTAGCTGTCCTCTATTGCGGGAAAAGGCAATATCTCTTGTTCTCCATCCATCTCCCTGCCCTATGTGCTTCATGTTCCCTCTTTCCCTCGAAATTTACTTTCCATCAGCAATATTACAAAATCACTTAACTGCTCGGTAACCTTTTTTCCTGATTCTTGTGTTTTTCAGGAACTGGGTACGAAGCGGAACATTGGCAGTGGTAGGAACTGTGGCGGCTTGTACTACCTGGACACTCCTCTCTCAGGCTCTCTCCAGTTCCGTTGTTACTACAGAGGATGTTCTCTGTTGGCATCGGCATCTTGGCCATCCCTCTTCTGTTTATCTACGAACATTATTTCCTGTTTTTTCCCCTTTTCTTCGGAACTTTGTTTGTGATGTATGTGATGAATCTAAACATGCGCGACATACTACTTCTTATCTTTCTGTTCTCAGTACTATTCCTTTTGATGTTATCCACTCTGATGTTTGGGGGTCATCCCCCATTGTTTCTATCACTGGTTTTCGATGGTTTGTCACATTTATTGATTGTTTTTCACATACTACGTGGGTTTATTTGTTAAAAAAGAAAAGTGAAGTGTTTTCTTGTTTTCAAATTTTCCATAAAATGGTGCAAACACAATTTAATGCATCTATTCGCGTCCTTCGGAGTGATAATGGGGGGGGAGTATGATGATCGGGGTGCCTTTGGCTCTTACCTCACCTCTCACGGTATCATCCACCAGAAAACCTGTGCTTATACATCTACTCAGAATGGAGTGGCCGAACGGAAAAATTGCCACCTCCTTTGAGGTTGCTCGCTGCCTCCTTAACACTATGCACCTCCCTAAACACTATTGGTGGTGATGCGGTTCTTACCGCCGCTCACCTTATAAACTGTCTCCCTTCTCGTGTCCTTTCCTTTACCACTCTTCTCGCTCGTCTCTCCCCCTCGGGTGTGGTGCATACCTCTCACGTGTCACCCCGTGTTTTTGATTGTGTATGTTTCGTGCATGTGCACCAACCTCATCGTGACAAGCTTGACCCTCGAGCTCAGCGGTGTGTCTTTCTTGGTTATTCTTCTACGACCAAAGGTTATCGATGTTATCACCCTCCTTCAAGGCGTCTGTTCTGTACCATGGATGTCACCTTCCGTGAGGGGGAGCCCTATTTTCTGCCTTTGACTCACCTCTTTCGTCAGGGGGAGAACCGTGATGATGTGGATGTTACTCCTGTTCCTCTTCCTCTTCTTCCTACCATTCCCTCTACTCATTCTACTCTGGTACCCATAGCCCCCATCCAGGTATCTGACTCTTCTACTATGATTTCCCCCTTTCCTCATGTTTACCACCGCCGCAGTTCAGGTACTCAGGTTACCACGGCTCGACCTCTGCCAGTGTCATCTTCGAACTCAGATCCTGATGAAGCTGATCTGCATATTCCGATTGTTCCTCAAGAAAGGTAAAGCTCCTTGTACGCAGCATCTTATCTCTAATCACGTGGCTTACCACCATCTTACTCTGAGCCATCAGGCGTTTGTTTCATCTCTTTCCCTAGTTGTTATTCCTAAGACATGGCAGGAAGCTTTGGAGATACCGGCCTGGTTCAGGCTATGCACGATGAGATGTCTGCCTTGGACAAGAATCACACGTGGGATGTTTCTGCTCTCCCTTCCGGGAAGAAAGCTATAGGTTTCCGGTGGGTCTTCTCTGTTAAGCAGAACCAAGATGGCAGGGTGGAACGGTACAAAGCACGTATAGTTGCTCAAGGGTACACCCAGACACAAGGAGTTGACTATCAAGAGACGTTTGCTCATGTTGCCAAGATGGATTCTATTTGGGTGTTGCTATAGTGTGTTGCATGCATGGACTGGGAGCTCCATCAACTGAATGTTAAAAATGCGTTCCTCCATGGTGAGCTCAAGGAGGAGGTATAGATGAAGTTTCCTCCTGGTTTTGTAAAGAAAGGAGCTGAAAGCCTTGTCTGTCGGCTCAGAAAATCTTTATATGGCCTGAAGCAATCACCTAGGGCCTGGTTTGGGAGATTTCTTACGACAATGCTCAAGTTTGGGTACAAGCAAGCTCAATCGGATCATACCATGTTCATCCGGAGACATGAACAGCGTGTTGTGGTCCTCATTGTCTACGTGGATGATATTGTGATTACGGGAAATGACACAGAGGAGATTGTCAATCTTAAGACCCTCCTGTCTGCTGAATTTGAAGTGAAAGACTTGGGAAGATTACGGTACTTCCTGAGTATCGAAGTGATCAGATCCGAGCAGGTTATCTTTATATGCCAACGGAAATACATATTAGATCTCCTAAAAGAAACGGGTATGCTTGGGTGTGTTCCTGCGAACACCCCGATTGAGGAAAATCACAAGATTGATGAAGATGGTGATGGTGATCACATAGATGTATCACGTTATCAAAGATTGGTCGACAAACTGATATATCTATCACATACACACACGCCCTGACATTACGTATGTTGTTGGTATCCTAAGCCGTTATATGCATTCTCCTCGAATCAGACATCAAGAAGTTGTGTATCGTTTGCTGCGATATTTGAAGAAAGCACCTGGTCGTGGTCTCTTATTCTCCAGGAACAATACTTTGAAGATCGACGTCTTTACTGATGTTGATTGGGTCGGCTGCCATGATGACAGAAAATTCACAACAGGATACTGCTCCTTTGTTGGTGGAAACCTCGTGACGTGGCGCAGCAAGAAGCAAAATGTTGTGGCTCGGTCTAGTGCGGAGGCAGAATATCGTGCCATGTCCCAAGGTTTATGTGAGGGACTATGGTTGCGCACTGTGTTACAAGATCTGGGATTCCTAGTGTCGGACCCTTTCTCCTTGTTTTGTGACAATAAGGCGGACATTAACATTGCCTATAACCCGGTCCAACATGACAGGACAAAGCATGTTGAGGTTGATCGGCATTTTATTAAAGATCACTTGGATAAAAAGACAGTTGTCACTCCGTTCGTCCATTCCAAAGATCAGTTGGCCGATGTGTTTACCAAGAGCTTGGCATGTGACGTGTTTATCGACGACATTCAAAGGTTTGGGATGACGGATGTTTTCCGTCCGACTTGAGGGGGAGAGTTGTAATTTATGGTCTTTCAAGTCGTGTGTATTGTTTGTGTAACCCCGGTATGGGGTAGTTTAGTCTTTTAACCTTTTCCCTTACTCATGTATATGTATGAGCAAGGGGGTTCTCTTTGATTCATGAAAACCTATTATTCGTTCGACTTCGCCAAGATATAGTTTTATTTATTAGCAGAGAATAATTATAAATATATATACTTTTTAATATTACCTTCAGTTTAATATATTCTTCCTTGAATAGATAAGTATACAAAAATGGCGGCAAAAGAGAGAGTAAAGAGCAAATATGTAATAAGATAATATCAATTGGCCCATACCACTCCTGCAAAAATTGAGAACGCATAGATGTAACCATGCCAAACTGGATATCCTTCTTGCATAGACTGCAAAATTGAGTATCAGCAAATACAATTAACTTTTAAGAAGCGACACGAAACAAACTGGATGGTGAAAATAATTAGTAAATTACAAATTAAAACTACTGTTTGCTAAGTAATAAAGAAAGAAGGATACGTAGAATTTCAAAAGACAGATTTGATGAAAATTTGTTCATAGGCACCCCTCAACCCAAATTCATACCATAGTTAAAAGAAAACTAGATTAATATTAAGAATCTAGATTTGTTAGGCACAGCATATATACCTACCATAGCATATTCATTACCAGTACAAGATATTATTAACGTTTGTGAATGCAAAGCTCATATTGCTAATTTGAGGAATGTAATATTCTATGAATAGCCATATTTACTCTATCGTGTGCTATCTAAAATCTTCCCAAGAGACCTGTAGTATTTCCATACTCAATATTCTTTCATCAACAACACACCTCATTTTCATTGTGCCTTATCATAGTAATCTATCTACCAAGCTCATGGTCGTGGTAGCTTGTGAAAGTTCAAGTTTGTGATTAGTGATATTAAAAAAATCTTCTTATATGCTCAAAACACAATCCAAAATAATTATAAGCAAAATAAAATGTGCAAATCTAAAGCTACAGAACGAGAGAGAATATATAGTGGTTCCCAAAACTCGGGTATATCCATTATTTCACCACCGTGGGAAATCAGTCTTAAATAAACATGAGTCTTTTGAAAATAAGACTCTTAGAATCAGCAAGTTCGTTGATAAAGTAGCTCAAGAGCCATAGAGTCTGTTGTTAATGTAATTCAAGAACCAGTGACTTGTTGATAAGCCAGCTCAAGAACAAGTACGATGGAGTCTTTTAGAGCTATGTTATTAAAAGGCATGCCTAAGGCTCAAAGCTAACCAGGCTCAGAGGTTTGCGCCTTATTTGCGCCTTTGGAACATAAAAGACGCGTTTGAGTGGGATTTTTGTTGTACACTTTTTTCAAAACTAAAGAAAGAAATAATATTAGAACTCAATAATTTTTTATTAATTTAGTATTTGTGAAAGATAATTGTGTGTTGGGACGTAGATACGATGCAAGTGACCACATTGATTCTATTTTTTAAGAGATATAAATGATAGAAATGAACGATTAATTAGTAAAATAGATGAAGTGATGTTTGATGCTGATTATTTAAAATGGATATGGTTGCATCTTGCCTTCGCCAGGTGTGCGTCTGCGACTTGAGTTTTGCGCCTAGGCTCCAAGACCCCTTTGCGCCTTGGTGCACCTTGCGCCTTTAATAACTAAGTTTTAGAGAGACTCTTAGAACTTTAGGGAATGGATGATGATGTTATTTGCTATTCCATAAAGATGAATCTCTGATGAAGCTTGAGACTCTTAAAGTTGAATTTATGTGGATACTGTTTAGAAATCACAACAAATCTCTTTCTTAGAGCTTTCAAGCTCTTTCTTCTTTTTTGCACTCTGTAGGGTTTTCTATTTCTTCTTCTCTCCACTTTTCTTTCTATTCTCTTCTTATCTTGTGTTTGTGTTTTCTTCTACCTCGTTCTTGTTGAAAGGGGGCTGGCCCACTCATGTGAGTATTCCGGGCCGCCCCCAGCCGGACTACAGTCCGCCAACCCCAACCCGCTCTCCACACAACCGCGTGCGGTCAATCTCCCAAACCGGGTTGACCTCCCTTTAACTGGTTTGTGGCGGGTTGTTGAGGTCGGCGAGGCGTTGCGCCTGCTCGGCCTCAATCTCCCAACCTCCTTTCGATGAGAGGTGATCCAGTTAAGCGCCCCTACGAGGACTTCCCAGGAGGTCACCCATCGCAGGACTACTCCAGCCCGAGCACGCTTAACTATAGAGTTCTTTCACGGGATGGGTGACTTCCTGGGAAGTCCCCGTAGTGTGCGTTTGACTATCGAGTTTGGCTCATCTAAGGGAGGATGTGGACTCCAACAACCCGCCACGTGGCCAATTTAAGGTAATCCACCCAGTCTTGGGCTTAGGCCGAACGCGGTGTCGGTTGGGCTGCAACCCTTTAAGAGACTTTAAGGAAGGCAGCCCGGATACCTTGCGAGGTGGGATATCACCGCACGCCCCTTCTAACAGTTCTCTGATTAAACATTGAAGCATAACGGGTGACTCTATTACCCCAGCAATAGCTATGTTTTCTCTCCACTGCTCTTTTTAATTTCACGCCGCGGCAATTTACTGCAACTTGACCAGCATCGAGTAGTACACGACGATTTTCACTACAACAGATCAACAGCAGGGTACACGGTAGATGGGCTGCTGATTTTATTGTAGCTTGATCTGATGATTTTAGTGTATCTTGGGCTGTTGATTTTGCGGACGCTGCTTAAACATTTCGTTGTAGATTAGGCTAATGTTTTCACGGCAGATATTTTCCTGCAGCAAAATAGCATAGCGGAACTTTTTCCTTTAGTTCTCCAACACTCTGCATTCTCTATTAAAGATATAATCTTGTCTTATCATCAATTCTAAATAATTTTGTACTATTAAATCTTCGGGGATTTTTCCAATGCTACGTTACACAGGCTCCATTGAACCCCTCGCATCGCCAAAAAAACAAGTAAAGCGCCATGCAAACACAACTTTTTCAGAGAGCGGCGGCAGGAAAATTAGGAACCGCCATAAATGCGGAAAGTAATTTATTGGTATTAATTAGGCAGTTGATATTAATTAACTATTATTATTTTATGATTCATTTTATTAATTATATTATTTCTTTTGGGCGTACTATACCTCATCTATAGAAGGGGAGGGTGTTATGCCACGTGACGAGTCGGACCCATGCTGGGGACGCGCGTATCAGCGCCGACTACATGCAACGAACGCATGAATGCTATTTTTATGTTTTTAATAGTTTTTGTTGCTCATGTATTTTTATGCGTTATGTTATGTTATTTGTCTGCCTTCTCTGATGTCTTTGGCTTTGATTTGAGGGCATGATTCCGCAGCAAATGTGACGGTATAAGGGGCACTATTTCAATGGTATCTGTGAGCAGCCACTTTGTGCATTTATTGTCAAAGGTTAGGTCTTTCTCCTCTGAGAGAAGCCACTTTGTGCATAGTGCCAAAGGTTAGGTCTATTTCCAATCTTCTCCCGCCCATACCCCCAATGATTGGGGACTATATGGGTTATGTTGTTGTTGTTGTATGTTATTTGTGTTCCTACGTGTCTAAGCCCAAGTGGGGGCGTTTTGTGAACCAGTTTATAGGGTCAGGAAGACCATGGTGTGGGGTTATGCAAGTTTTAATTCCTCCAATCCTCACTCTCTCCCTCTCTCTAACCCTCACAATCCTCTCTCCCAATCCCTCTCAATAACCTAACCACGCGAACCCCTGCTTTCAACGGCATCTCCTCCAACTTCCCTTCTCCTCATTCGGCTCCTCTTCAGCCTCCAGTCATAGCATCGCCGGGTTCTAAGAAGGGACAAGCTGATCCCTTGGGATTTCCCTCTCTCGCGCCCCGTAACGAGATCTCAATCGAGAGCCCATAACAACTTGGTATCAGAGCCAACGTAGCCATTCCGTCTCTGACACCCACCTCAATGCCCTCCGCTCGCCGCATTGGTCCTCCGCGCATCCGTCGTCGCCCAGCATAGCAGCTAGCCTACTTCCCTCTCCCTTTGTGATCCTCCAGCAGCCCTCATCCATGGATGAAGGTGGCTCTTCGCCCACCCAGGTAGTGGAGCTCTTCCAGATCATGCTCACCACCAAAAATACGACAATGGAAGCCCTATATGCCCGCTTGGATGCCTTGCAAGGTGCCCCGCCTCCCCCTCTGGTGGCCACTGTGGCCTCACCCGCGACTAGTCGGGTGGACTCTGCCCTTCCTCGGACGGACGGTCCCCCCTCCTCTAGCTCCATCCGTATGGATTTCCATCTACGAAGGCCGTGAGGATCCTCTTTCGTGGCTCATACGATGTGATATCTTCTTCTCAAATCAACGCACTCTAGACAATGAACGTGTCGGAATCTCTTTGTTCCACCTTCTTAAGCCGACGCAATAATGGTTTACCCAACTCTTGCAGGAACACCCCAACTTCTCTTGGGAGGACTTCTGAGAGGTTGCACACTCCGATTCGGGCCAGTATTGCCGCGAAATCCCCTCGGCGACCTTGTTGCCCTCAAACAATCGCGCTCCATTGATTGCATTGGGATGTGGAATTCCAACACCCGCATGATCTGACAGCCACAATGAGCCTCGCGCGGGCTTGTGAGCTCCGCCTTCTGCTTGACTGTCCGCTCCTGGGACGTTGTGACCACATCGCCATCCTTCCATTCTTCGGGTCTACCGACTTCAAGCCAACCACCGAAGAGGAGCAACCGCACCATTTTTTGTTGTAGTTTATCCCGCATCGAAATGGCAGCCCGCCGCGAGAAAGGCTTGTGTTTCAACTATGATGAACCTTTCACCCCCAGTCACCAGTGCAAGAGGTTATTCTGGCTTGAAGTGGATGACCCATCTGAGGATGATGACGATGGGGCACCTTCTTACTTCTTAGGCTTTATTGGATATTTAGATGGTGAGAGATAGAGACAAGTCGTGTGAAACGTAAGGTAGTGGAGAGAAAAAAAACTTAAAAACAAGCTCTCACGCAGAATGAAGGAAAATACTTGAGAGGAGAACCCTCATCTATGACCTATCCCAATGCCAATTCTCAAAATACAATTTGTGGATACAGCTTACTCTCTTTTTCTCATAAATTTAACTAGTATTCATTCATAAAAAGTAACATTAACGCACTTCATTAATAATTATTCTCCTTTCTAACAAGCCGCCTTACCTTCTAACATTAATTGCATTTCCAACAATATTCCTACATTTTAGGATAGAGGGAAGCATTTCTTTCGCATTCTCCAAGGTTTTAATCTACATGCAATTGTTGTATTTGTAACACTTCCGGCAGAAAAAATTGTCTTGTCCACGAGGCAGTGTGAAGGAAATTGGTGTTGGTTGCTCGCAACTACTGTATCAGTATGGGCAATGTTTGGTCTAGTATTTATCGCATATTGTGGCGCCAATCAAGGAGGTAATGTCTCCAATGGGTTTGCAAGGATCAACCCAACGACTTTGTTTCATAGGTGATTTAATATGGACTGGATTCAAAAAGGACTCGGGAGGTTTCCTTTGTGTATCAAGATGGTGATATTCCTATGCAAAATTGCTGTAAAACCGCAATTGATGCCATTGCTCCCATTGTCCATCAATGAAGATACTGTGAGGCTATCAAAATTGTTATTGTGGGATGGACAAATCGCAGATATGAGTGCCAATGAGAAAGTAAGATGAATTATTTGGCGTTGGCAATTCAATCAATTGGAGTGCTTGGGGAAGTCTTCAATCGGCATAGTAGGTTGGTTGCTGCCTTCAGAAATTATTGTGGGTTGCACCATTGATGCTACGCGATAGAGGATTAGTGGATTCATAATAAAAGGGTTATTGGGGTGGGGATTGAGGATTTCTCCTTGTCCATTGTGTGTGGAGCGAGTTTAGGGTGTGTCATCATGAAATTTACATGTGAATGTCTTGCAAAAACTTGTGGATGCTAGCAGATCTGCATATGAGTCTTTGAAGTGGTCCTTCTGCGAGGACGATAAAGTCAATGGCGACATTTGTGATGTCTATTGAGTTGTGGATTTTTTGAAGAAGGAGATGGACTTCCGAAAGGATGTCCTTGGCACACCCATGCGGCATGAGAGAGTCACTGTATGCCCTAACTTCTTACACTTTCAGCCACAAAGATATTTGAAGCGCATGAGGTTGAGACTCGAAAACCGATCTTGGTGGCATGGCAAACAACTGGAATGTAGACAGTAAGAGATCGAGCATAGAAGAGAGGCCACATGGAGGTAATGGAGAATGAAAACTTGAAAGCAAGCCCTTGCCACCTGAATGATAGAATACGCTCAAGATAACTTCTTGCCCCGACCAAGAACGAATTCTCATAATATAATTTCTGGATACACTCTACTGTTATATGATCCCTCATAGAGCCCCTCCCCTACACAATTACATTTATCAGCACTCATTCGAAAAGAGAACATGAATGCTCTTCATTAATAATAAATTACTTTCTAGGAAAACTCCTCACCTCTCCTCATTAATAATGTTTTACATCTTAATAAGACTCCTAAGCTATTAAATTAAATATCTTAATTGCCTTCTGATAAAATTACTGCAGTTTAGGCATAGAAGGCGACATCTCTTTCACCTTCTCCAAGATTCCACCCAGTTCATGCGTCTTTTGGCACAGCAAACATCAAGTCATTGTCTCTCGATTCAACAATAAACTGAGTATAAGGCAATAAGAAACTATTAAACTTAAATGGTTCATAATCACAAGAATGATATACGTGTTCTTGCAAGTTCTAGCATTGTAACTTATTATGACAATTAAAGTGTCCTTAGCATTGCCAACAACCAAGTTTTATAGAACGTACAAATATATTGAGTTAATTTCCATCTAGTTCGAACAGAACATGCGCCTAATGCATTGCTTTTCTCTTTGTTTTTTCGAAGTATCAAGTGGAAACCGCAAACATGAAGGCTCAAATTGTTCATGAATTTAAATGAAAGTATGTTCTTAGTATAGGTTATAACTTATTAACGAAAATTAGAGTGTCAGTAGCATTGCCACCAACCCAGTGTTTGATAGGGGCGGGTAGATTTAACATAAGTAAAATTGTATAATCTTTGTAAAGTATAGGTTATAACATTGTGTATGTACAGCTCAGATTCCTAATTTGAGCAATGTTATATGTTTATTCAGAATCATGTGACCAGTGCCCTCCCAAACCAGTCGATGCGGTCTACCATTCACTGACCGCACAAACCGTTTGGACGATTCAACAGATCTCCAGGAAGAGCAGAGCCAACCTCCAAGCTGGCCGCCTGACCGCACGGTCAGGTTCATTTTTCTTATTTGCACACCATGTAGCTTCTCACCTCTGCCCAATTTTCTTGTACCTCGGGATGCTCGTAATTTTAGGACCAACCCGTTCGGGCAGGCTCCTAATCCTATAAATAGTGGTGAACATTACCCAGAAAATGGGTTGATTTGAATCCTCAAGCTCGCCACTTGTGGAAGCAGTCTTGAATCTAGTGTCTTCGCGGTCTCTTGTTTGCCCGCTAGCTTTTTTTCAATCTTTTCAATCAATAAATTGTTCGTCGCAAGTCTGACATTCAATGAACACACAAACCGCTCGGACGGTTCAGCAAATCTCTAGGAAGAGCAGAGCCAGCCTCTAAGCTGGCCGTCGGGCCACGAGGTAAGGTTATTTTTTTCTTATTTGCACACCATGTAACCTCTCACCTCTGCTCGGTTGTCTTGTACCCCGGGCCAACCCGCAATTTTAGGACCTGCCCGTTCGGGCAGGCTCTCAATCCTATAAATAAAAGTGAACAGTACCCAGAAAACAGGCTAATTTGAATCCTCAAGCTCGCCACCTGTGGAACCGGTCTCGAATCTGGTGCTTTTGTGGTCTCCTGTTTGCCAGCTGGCTTTTTTCCTTTCCTTTGTAATTGGAATCATTTCAATCAATAAATTGCCCGCCTAAAGTGGTATTCGCTGTGGAGAGTAAATCTAGCCTCGCTGCTCGGCAGCCCCTTTTATGTGATTCTTAAGCCGAGAGTAACCGACAGCTCGCAATCTTCCTCCCCCCGTTGTCCCTTGGCGTGAAATTATGGAGGTGCATTTTTTGCATCAACAGAACGAACACGAGACCTTCAAATTCTGAGTTGTTCAGCGAAGCCAAACGGTTAAAGATGTCTGACCACGATCTTCAGAAGTGTCTGACCAAATGCAGCTCAGGTGGTGCGGTCACCTGGGAAACCCTTGAGTCTCGTTTCGAGCAAGCTCATCGCGAGACCACCGAGCAGATGGAGGCCTTGACGTCGGTCCTTGTCGCTATTACCTGGCACCCCCGAGACCGTCGTAGCCGCGACTCCCTCTGCTGGCCCCCAGGTTTCTTTTGAAGATGCTCCAGCTACTCCAAGTGGTGGTGGAAAGGAACCATCTCCCTTTATTGATCGAATCAGTTGGGAACCTATTCCTAATGAATTCAAAGAGCCCTGTTTGCCAATATTCTTTGGGAGAGAGGATCCCTTTGAACATTTTCAATCCTTTGAATCTGTTGTCTCTCTCATAGTGTTTTCTGATGAACTTCATTGCAAATTATTTTGTATAAGTCTGATTAGGAAAGCCTTGTAATGATTTTTTTTGCTTACCTTCCAAGGCCATTACCACCTTCAAGGTTTTCAAAAGGGAATTTCTTACAAGATTCTTCTCCTTGAGGAAGCGAAAACGGGAGTCAGTCATCAAGCACTTTTCCAAACCATACAGGGAGATTCTGAGACTCGTCCATTATCTTGATAGATTCCAATAAGAGATTCATAGCATTGCTGATGTTGATTAGAGCTTGTATCAAATTGCCTTAATATATGGACTAAAAGGGCTTTTCAAATTTGAAGTTAGTCGAAACCCGTCCAAGTCTTATGGACATCTCCTCAAAATAGCAAATCAGTTCATTGAGGTTGAGGCAATGAACCCTGACTTCATTTCTTCTCTAACCCAGATGATTCAACAGCAACGGAAGAATTTCTACCATCAACAATCATCTTCATCACGAAACTTTCCACGAGAGAAATATTTCAGACTATTAGAATATGTTTTACTTTTTTAGTTTTTGTTTTTATTTCTCCTTCTATTATTGTATTCCCCCATATATAGGGGGTTATCCATCCAAATGAATTTATTTTTTGTCGATCAACATGGTATCTGAGCACGACATGTTTCTGGTTCCCTAATTTTCCCTTTGCTCCACTGTCCGCCCTCGCTCGCCGATCTCTCTTCCGCTCTCGCCCGTCGACTCCCCGCTCGCCCTTCGCACCAACCCCATGAGCCCCCTTCTCCTTTTTTCGCTCGGTTCTGCTCGATACTCCGCCGCTCGGTTCCTCTTCTTCTCTTTCTTCTTCAGCCCTTTTTTCGGCATCGGATCCTCAATGCAATGAGTGGGCTGCTTCTTTCGGGTCCATCAGCCCTTCTTGGTGATCTATGGAGTGGATTTCTCTTCCTCTCCCGATTTTCTTGTTACCCCAAATCTTGGGTGGTCTCCGAATTTCTAGTCCTGAGCCATTATGTCTAGCGGTGTTGATTCTCTCGCTCCCTCGTCAAAGGTTGTTCCTCCTACGAGCTTTCTCTGTGGGAACCCTGATCATAATACTCCTCAGATCACTATCATTCGTCTAGATGACTCTAATTACATTTCATGGTTCTGATCTATTACCTTGGCGCTCAAAAGTCGTTTACTTGGCTATGGCGCTAGCCAAATGAAGGAACAAAATAAGACCTCTATAGAATGGATACAGTGGGAGTCGGAAAATTCCTTAATCATATCCTGACTTACTAATTCGATGCAGAAGTTCATCGCTTGTAACTATCTACTCCTCGACAAAGCTGCGAGCATTTGGCGACGAGCAGAGTTTACCTACAGGCAATGCTGCTCAGATCTTCCAGTTGTGAAGGAATATCTCCATACTCTGACAGGGTGGACGTCCTCCTTCTACGTACTACTTGGAGTTCGCACAGCTGTATCAGGAATATGATCATTTTGATCAACTTAACGTTGTTAGCCCTACTGATGAGGCGATGGTTCATTCTAGATAAGATCGCAATCGTATATTTGAATTTCTTCCTGGCCTGCATCGGGACTTCGATCAGATCAGTGTTCAGATCTTGGGGTATCCGCAGTTACCTTCTCTTCCTGAAGTCTACAGCATTGTGCAGCAGAAATTCGATCGCCGCCAGACCCTGCTTCTTCATACTGTGCCTGAGGGCTCTGCTCTGGCGGCTACTTCCCCTTCTCTTCTTGTCGCCCATCCCGTAACTCGAAGTTGAAAGGCTCTGATAAGGATCATCTCCTTTGTGATTACTGTGGCAAGACTCGTCAAACTCGGGATACCTGCTTCAAGCTCCATGGGTTCCCTCCACCGAGAGGGGGTGCTCCACCTCGTGGTGATTGTGGTTTGGGGCGTTCCTCTAATCGTCATGCTTCTCCTCGTGTTGTTCATCTCACTGATGTTATTGTCGATATTCCTCCTAGCTATTCCAGTTCTGATGGCTCTGCCCCTCCTAGTGCATTCACAATGGTTGAAATGCTTACCCTCGATGCTTGATGCGAGGCCTTTCTACGGAGTCATCTGCCTCTTCCTCCTATGCTCGCATGGGACTTCCAGGTGCTCAATATGCCGCCTCTCATCCTTCCACCCAGTAGATTATTGAGTCTGGGGCCACAGATCATATGACTGGATACTCTACAAGTTTTATCTCATATACCTCTCTCTGGTCGCGATAAGGTGAGCATTGCAGATGGTTCTCGTTCCTCTATTGTCAGAAAGGGTTTCATCTCCTGTTCCTCTCTCACTTTATCATATGTCCTTCATGTTCCTAATTTTAATCGAAATTTACTTTCTATTAATCATCTCACTAACTTCATGCGTTGCTCTGTGACCTTTCTTCCTTCCTCTTGTGTTTTTCAGAACCCGGTGACGGGGAAGATGATTAGCTCTGGTAACATGGTCAATGGATTCTACGTACTCGACTCCAGCCCAGTTCCACCTCCTCTGGCTCTTCATTCCAGCACTACCCATCCATTATATTCATGGCATTGTCGCCTGGGCCACCCGTCTACTTCTATTATGAAATTGTTGTTTCCTGATATGTCTACTGTTGTTTTTGAGTCATTTGTGTGAGATGTATGTACTATTAACAAACATCATCGTACTTTGTTTAATCATGTTCTGTTACCTAGTTCAATACCTTTTGTCGTTATTCTTACAGATATTTGGGGGGCCAGCCCCATACCTTCTATTTCTGGTTGTGTGTGGTTTGTTAACTTTATTGATTGTTTCTCTCGTGCTACTTGGTTATATCTGATGTGCAACAAAAGTGATGTTTTTTCGTTTTCCAATGATTTCATAGCATGATCTCCACCCAATTTCATGCCACCATTAAAACTCTCCGCAGTGACGATGGTCGTAAATACATAGATTCGCAGTTTGAGTGATATCTTGGTAATCACGACATCCTCCACCAGACTACATGTGTTTATTCTCAGGCACAAAATAGTGTTGGTGAGCGGAAAAATAGCCACCTCCTAGAGGTTGCTCGTTGCCACTTGTCCACCATGCATCTTCCAAAATTCGATTGGGGCGATGCGGTCCTTATTGCGGCATATCTTATTAATCGTATGCCCACCTGTGTCCTCGGTAATGTTACTCCTCTTAGCACTCTCCATGTGTCACCTACTCAGCTTCCCCTAAGGTGTTTGGGTGTGTCTTCTTTGTTCACATCCATCACCCTCGCCCTTCCAAACTTGATCCTCGCGCACTCAAGTTGTTTTTATTGACTACTCTCCTATGCAGCAGAAGGGGTACAAGTGTTTTCACCCACCTATAAAGAAAGTGTTTGTCACTATGGATGTCACGTTCCGTGAATCTGAAGCATACTACCCTGCTTCGGATGACACTGCTTCGGGTGAACCACCTCTTGTATCTGCTCCTTCTGTTCCTCTGCCCATACCTCTGCCGTATCCCTCACTTCAGGCGGAGTCTACACCAGTGGAAGTGAGTCCTCCTGCTGTGTCTACGGCTCCGAGCTTTTAGGTATATACTCGATGCTCAAAGAGGACAAGCACACAAGAACCGACTATGCCACCAAAACAGTCATTGGACCCTGACTCGGGGCCTTCCGATCCTTCCGATCCACCAATTGCCCTAAGAAAAGGTATCCTCTCTTGTACTCGTCATCCTCTCTCACATTATATATCTTATGACTCCTTTTTTGCTTTCCATAAGGCATTTGTATCTTCCCTTGCTTCTTTTTCCATATATGTATCTTGGCAATAGGCTCCGGAGGTCCCTATGTAGATGGAAGCGATGGTTGAGGAAATGAATGCTCTTGAAAAGAACCATACATGGGATTTGGTGTATCTTCCCTATGGAAAGAAGATTGTTAGGTGTAAATGGGTGTTTTTTGTTAAACAGAACTCTCAAGGGACTGTCGAGAAGTGCAAGGCAAGACTGGTTGCAAGGGGATATACCCAAACCCTTGGTATTAACTATCAGGAAACATTTGTCCTGGTGGAAAGTCTGCAGATTAAAAAAGGTTCTATATGGGCTGAAACAATCCCCAAGAGCCTGGTTTGGGAGGTTCCACAAAGCTATGGTCTCATTTAGATATCACCAGAACAATGTTGAGCATGCATTGTTCATCAAACATAGTGATGTAGACTCAAATTAGTTTTTCAAAATAATTAAATATTTTTAAGCAAAATATTATATTTATGGTAAAATAAAAATAAGGATTTTGATAATGGTTGATTTTTTAAAAAAAATTAAAAGGAGGGGCCGAGCGGCCAAAACCGAAATTTTTGCGCACACAACTACTCTTAACGAAGAACCTCGGCAAAACGTTAATCATTATTCAAAAAAAAATTTCGTCAGCATCTAATGAGTTGAACCGTCGCGAGATTAATACACTCACAAGCAAAGTACACAGATAATAATTTATGGATAGCGGAAATTCAAGCAGTTGGAAAGTACGGGCAAGCTTAGATTAATTAATTAGAATGCATAAAATTAACCTAATATTAGAAGCAAGAGGTAGTGAAGCTACCCAGGATTTTAATCTTATCCAAGCACAGTCAGCACAAGGGAAACAACCCCAGGAATGTCCACCGCAGATTGGCGGAATAAGGAAGTCGGCGTCGACGCCAATCTGACAGGAGGGTTGGATGGGTTCGACACAATTGATGGCCTTCGGTGTGCGGAAAGGAAAGGAGTTGCTAATCATCCGGAACGACGGCCGGAATCGACGGCGATGGGGCACCCGACCACTAGAACGCTGGAGTGGGGCACGCCGATGTCGACAGCGTTCGAGAGGCAGTTCCGACCCCTTAGCGAGAGTCGGCGTCAAACTCCCGGGGGGTGGCGAACTTCGGGGGGGAGTGACGGGCTCGCCGGTGGAGGAGGGGCGGAGCGCTGGCGTCCTTGTCCTGGAACGGTGACTTGACGGAGAAGGCGATGAAATCTCTACAGCGGGAGTTAGCCGGCAATATAGAGGAAGGAAAAAATGATTTTTTTCCTTATCTGTTCAATCTGTGTTGCCTCCCATTCAGCCGACTGTGCTATATATAATGGGTTTCATTATTTCCATTAAAAGCTTTCCCAAATTGATTCAACCGGCCACCTTAATTGGCATAGCTTAATACTTTCTAAATGTTATTTTTTCTATTAAAAGGTTCGACCGGTGCTCTTGAATCTTTTTCCAAAACTGAATCCTACCTATATTCTAAGTAAATAATTTTCATATAACTTATTTCCCCTCAAATATTTTTTTCAAAGAACTTCCAAATAACTTGAGTCTGTGCTTGAATTTTTGTCTTTTCCTCCAATTATTTAATGCATTTTTTAATTAGTTTATGCATGTCTTTTCCGTCCTAACTACTTAAAATTATCGGACCTATTTATTCAGGATCTCATCGGCCGGTCAACCCGATGAGCCAAATAAAAAAAATGTGTGAAAGCAAATACATGCTAATAATTAAGAGCTGGAAAATAAAATACAAGACTTATGATGCGACGAAGGATGCATCACATAAGATCGGGAAGCTCACCGTTCTCATTGTATATGTTGATGATACAGTCACAACAGAGGATGATATTGAAGAAATCCAGAATCTAAAATAGAAATTAGACAGGGAGTTTGAGGTCAAGAACCTGGGAAAACATAGGTATTTCTTGAGTATTGAGGTCGCAAGAACCAAGCAGGGAATCTTCATTTCTCAAAGAAAATATACTCTGAATCTCCTTAAGAAGGTGGGGATGAGTGAATGCAGACCAGCTGACACCCCGATTGAAGCAAATCACTGATTGGGACGCAATGATGGAGAGGTGATTGAAGACATCTCTAAGTTTCAGAGATTAGTAGGGAGGCTGATCTACCTGTCCCACACTCGCCCAGATATTTCTTATGCAGTAAGTGTTATCAGCCAGTTCATGCATGCTCCAAAGACACGTCCTGTGGATGCAGCTCACAGAATTCTTAGGTACTTCAAATTCTCACCAGGAAGAGGTATCTTGTTTGCTCTGAATCCAAGTCTAAGTATTGAAGTTTATACTGATGCTGATTGGGTCGGGTCTGTTGAGGATCGACGATCAACTTCAAGATATTGTTCCGTTGTTGGGGGCAACCTTGTTATATGGAGGAGTAATAAGCAACAAGTTGTGGCAAAATCCAGCGCAGAGGCCGAGTTTAGAGCTATGGTTCACGGGGTTTGTGAAGGCGTGTGGCTATTCTCATTTATGAGTGACCTTGCTCTTGCTGAAGCAGGACCCATCCGACTATATTGTAACAATAAGTCATTTATTAGTATCACCCACAATCGCGTTCAACATGAAGGTACTAAACACATTGAAGTAGATCGACACTTTATCAAGGAGAACATTGAGAGGGGAATTGTGTGTACTCCTTGTGTGCCCTCTGACAGACAGCTAGCGGACATTCTCGCCAAAGGGTTGAATGGAAATATATTTGGAAGGATTGTTGACAAGTTGGCATGGTTAACATCTCACGCCTAACTTGAGGGGAAGTGTTAGAATATGTTTTATTTTTTTCTCCTTATATTATTGTATTCCCCCATATATAGCGGGGTTATCCATCCAAATGAATTTCATTTTTGCCGATCATTACAGACCTTATTCCCCTCTTCGGAATATGCTTGCACAATCACTACAACAGAATATGTCACCTGAATATCTCGAAGCCTGTCTCATCCAGTCTTGCGATCCTAAAACACTCAAATACTAAAATTATTCAGAAAAGCATATTAAGCTAAATCTTTTCATGAAGGAGATTCTTCTAATTATTCAAAATATGTCAGAGTTTAGAAGACCTCGTCCTATGAATACTAAGCCAAAGAATCGTCATAAGGAACTTTTCTGCAAATATTACTGGGATATTGGTCATGATACAGAGGATTTTCGTGCTCTTCTAAACTTGGTAGACACATTATTGAAGGCAAGAAAATTACAAGAATATGTCGATAATCTGATGATGATTCTTCCTCTAGCAAAGGCAAACACATAAATGAAGAATATTTTTCTCAGTAATAAGAATAGATTGAGTAGAGGTGAAATAGTTTATTTTTCTTTTGTGTAGATCGTATATCTCTTATTTGTTCGGAGTTTCCTGCATTTTTTCCTTTTTTTTATGTTTACCTGTAATTGATAACAATGACCTGGGTTCTACCCTCGCCTATCATCACAAAGATCTTCTCAGCTGTTGGATTCACTGAACTCTATATCCCTATCCTTTGCCACAAATAATTATTCATGTGTGTTTCTGACTTTTTTCTCACTTTACCTTTACTTTTAGCTATGACATGTGTGGATGTGAAAAATGGGTGTAATGTTTGAGTATGATGCATGGATGTACTTTCTTCGATTATTCGTCGGGTCGTAAAACCCACCAAGATCAAATCACGCTAGAATTATTCGCAAATGTGTAGTGGTAGCCCAACCTAATATCTTGTGATAATCTTCACCGATAGTCGTGAGACCTCGACGAGTTGATCAACCCGCTCTATTTGGATCTAATTATAGTTTTTAACCTAATAGTAGATAGATTATGATGTTACCTACAACTAATGCTAGATTGATGTGAAATCGCCTATAAGAGAAATAAATTTCTTATAAATTGTACCATAATACACTGGATAACTATGTGATTATCTGTTGATCACTATCATTGCAAGTATCGTAAGCTTTTCAAAAAACAAAAATACATCTTTTCAAAAGCCTAAGTTTATTCGTCGCCGGTCTTTGCTCACTTAGCTGCAGGCTTTTTAGTTGGCTTCCTGCTGGAGTTTGCGGACTCCCCTGCCGAGCTCTCCAAGGATCCCGAGCTAGAAGAAGATTCAAAGCCTTCACCTGATGCCTTTGACCCGGTTTCCGGGGATTTATCTTCCACCTCTCCTTCTTCTTCCTCGCCTTCTTCCACTACTTCTTGCTCCTACTTGCTTTCCTTCTTATTTTCTTCTTACTTCTCCCCCCCCCTCTTCTCTTTATTCTACTTCTCCTTCCTCACCTCCTTCTTCCTCTTCGTCTTCTTCGACTCTAGTCGCGCTAGCCGCTTCCACATCGATGCTCACAAAGCTGAGGTAGATGTCCGCAAAGCCGACATTCTTGAACCCCTCCTTCAGGCTGTTGCGAGTCCTGAGCCATTCTGGAGTGTTTTCACAACTGTCTTTGCAGTGCTTGAAGACCTCTTTCCTAAACTTTGGATTTGTTGGGTCATAGACTTTCTGCAAATTAAAGCAAAGTATTTTAGTACATGCGGACTCAATTGAGATTAACCGCCCAAACCGCAAATCAATACATTAACTCTAGCTCTGCATAAAGGCTTTCAATCTCCTTCAAGGACTGGCGGAGTGCGAAGCCCATGAAGTGACTCGCGATAGTGCTTCTCGTATGCGCTTGTGCGACTACGGAGGGCAGCTTTATGAGCAGGATGTCTCTCAGCTCCTTGAGATTCTTCTTCCCTTAGAGGGCAGTCGTGACCGCACCAGCATGGCGGGTAACCCAGTCGCTCTTCTAGGAAGGAAAGGAGGTTGATACTTAGACATGCTTTCCCTTAGTATTCAACCGCATCAGCGGTTTGCCACCAAGGCCCCTTAGCTGACCGCTGGAGCCAATTAAAGGAAACGAATCGTCGGAAGACTCCACGTCCTCATAAATTGCCCCTTTCCCTCCTTTCCTCCTCTCTCCTCTTCCTAGTTTCCCGCTGAGTAAGGACCTCCTCTTCCTGTCTCTGCGGCTTGTTGAGGGGAACCTTAAGGGTTGGTGAAATATAAAAATGAATTTTTTTTTAGTAAAATGCGTGACTGGTGCGGTTAAGTTTCTTTAGTTCGCAAAATATCTTATTATCTTCAGGAGATACATTCAGAACAGCAGGAAGCAGCGATAGATAGTGGTGAATGTCTAACCGCTCGTCAGCCATGAATGACATTATCTCCTGCTCCACCTTTGACAGCTATGATGACTTGAACAGCCTGTCATCGCGATCTTGCGGCCAAACAGGCAGACTGTCAAGGTCACCCTCGAAGATCAAGAATCTCTCAGTCCAATTATGGACCTTATTTGGCGGGTTGATGATCTTCATGTCGCTGCAGCCAGAGAACAACGGACCTTTGAATTCTTCCTTCTTCTTTCCCTCTTTGAGAGACCGCACGAGAAACATTTTTTGAATATGTTCATCGTGAAGTGAACACCCTCTATTCACAAATATATGACAAAGGAGAAAATCGCGGCTATGAAGTTTGGTAGCAGCTGGCCAAGGACTACTCCATAGTGGTTAAAGATCTCGGCGACCTCCCAGAGGACTGGGAACTTCAACTCATAGTCAAAGGGATCTATGGGGATGGCGATCAAGTCTGTATTCTCCATATATTTTCTCGCAAAAGCTCGAAATTCAAAATTGGAAACTTTGGAAGGTTTATGGTCAGCGATTAAGAAAGCTTCGGTGGCATTGGTCGCGCGGACACCATTATTGGAGACCGCCCAAACTTCAGCGTCGGCCGCATTAACGAATTCACTATCCTAGCTCAGAAGACAGTCCGATTTATATATTTTCAAGGTCTAACCTTAGTAAATCAAACCATGCGGCTACTAGTCAAACTGCGTGATCTCATTTCATACTTGTCAAGAAAAAGTTAAACGCACAACCAAACCAAACACAGTGGATATCTAATCGCACAGACCGCAAACAACATTCAAGACAGACATTGAGGTAAAAAATATATGTATTAAAAAACATATATTAAAAATGATGTTAATGTCTGTTCGCAGGAAATTAAAAACTACATAAATATTACAAGTCCTTGAAAGATTACGAATAGTAAATCCATTTAAGGATGGTGAATCGGGCGATCACTTCCGATATGTGTTACATGCTCCTGCATTTGACTAATGGCAGTGAGCACTAGAGACATAGCAGATAGCTACATAAGTTGACTGATGAAGTCGTGAGACGTCCTTGTAAACTCGATCAAGGGGGATCAAAATTTCGAACGAAGTCGCTCATTCGCCATGTTGCACTCCAGGAACATTAGCCGCTACGTTTCCTTAGTCGCGGGACTTGCCTGCCTCAACTTCTCGTTATCGGACAGAGCCAAGGCATTATTCCTATAATACTGGACGTCTTTCTCCAGCATGCAGATACAGCATGCAGATACGGTCATTTTTTCCCGCCTCTTTTTCTCGGAAGCTGCAGCCAACACTCTCACCTGCTCCTCAATGGATATTTCTATTTCTCGCATTGTTCGCATGTCCTCGATCAGGATGCCCAGAAGTTCCCTTAGCGATGGCACAACGGAGGCGTGGGCACAGCCACATCTGAGGTAAGAGACACAGTAATGCAATAAGAAAAGGTTTTGAGTTCAATATAAAATATCATGCAGGAACGACGAATATACATTCTAAAGAAGGGAGATCGCAAACATGTGAGGGCTCTAATGCTTCTTGGGTAATAGCAGGAAGAGCGGGCAGAGAAGGGCGGACAGGTCGCCTTAGCCGATCAGTATCCATCAACTTAAGTTGTTCCTTTCACGACCGCTCGCCTTCCTTCTGCTTCCACTTCAGTTCTTCATGACTCATGGGGAAGATTCCATCCAAAGGGATAATTACTATCTCTGACCACTTGGCAGACGGTATAGGTTTAAAAGTTGCGGGAGCAATTTTTAAAGAAGACCTGGATCCAGATGCCGCACTGGGCTTACCTGACCAAAGGGCATCGACTGCCTTCACTCGGCCTATCGCCGCCTTGTCCAGAGTGGCCTGGTTGGCCGCAATACCGCTCGTCCCCTCCTCGCCGACCAGAGCGGTCTTTTCTGCCTCGATCCACCAGAGCCCTTCCTCCTCAGCCTTGCTTATCGCGGCGTCAGAGTTAACCGTCGGGTTGTCCATGGCACTTTCTCCCTCAAAAGCGCTACCGAAGTAGAAGGGGGTTGACCGCAGGCACATCGGTCTGACCGCCTGATCGCCAGGAGCATCTTAGGGTGAAAGCCACGAGATCTCCCCTTCCTCAATCTCAATAGATGCGAGTTTGACCGTAGCCAACTTTGCGACTAAGTCCTTCTTACTCTTCTTTTTCTTCTTTCCTTTTTGAAGAAAAATCTGCAGTTACCCTCTTACATTTCTTCTCTTTTCCCGCAATCTCAAGCATTGCCTCCTGATTTCTCGTTAGCTTTTTGGCGAAGTTAGTCGTTGCCTTCTTCAATCCCTCGCGGAAAAATCTCCTATCCACATCAAGGCGACCGGTAAACTCGTGCGCTGACCACCGCCAAACTTCTCCGCGACATCCTTTATCTCCTTCAGCGCGGACAATGATTTTTCAATATTAAAAATGATGGTTGCCCCTTGAAGGTCCAAGATGATATGCTCTGAAGATGGAGTGTTGACAATGTCAATATCTTCAGAGGCCGTCGGCGTGTCCGCAACAAGCTTTGGAGCTGGCACCTCCACCTATTCGGGCTTCTTCGAGCCCTCGCCGTCCTCGCGCAAAATTACTTTCTCTTTAGCAACTGTCTTCTTACCGCGGGGGAAGATAGCTTGGTGACTTCATCGATGAAGACTTTCATCGGAGACATTTTGCCAAATCCAGACATTGCGGTCTAGAGAATTTTAACCGCAAGTGGAGAAAGTATCCCGTTGCAGAAAGCAACTTTGAAAATCTATAGACCCCCCAGCCGTATTTATAGATTTCTCGGCATTAAAGGTGGCCGCAGTCTCCACGGTTAAAGCGGCCATTTCCGAAATTTCAAAAAAAATGGAAATATACAAGGATAATGTTTACCCAAAATCCTGTGATCAGTGCCCTCCCAAACCAGTCGATGAGGTCTGACATTCACTGACTGCACAAACCGCTCGGACGGTTCAGAAAATCTCCAGGAAGAGCAGAACCAACTTCCAAGCTGACCGCTGGACCGCGTGGTCAAGTTCTTTTTTCTTATTTGCACACAATGTAATCTTTCACCTCTGTCTGGTTCTCCTGTACCCCGGGCAACCCGTAATTTTAGGATCTGTCCATACGGGCAGGCTTCCAATCCTATAAATAGGGGTGAACAGTATCCAGAAATCAGACTGATTCGAATCCTCAATCTCACCACCTGTGGAAGTGATCTTGAATCTAGTGCCTTTGAGGTCTCTTTTTGCCACTAGCTTTTTTCCTCTAATTTGTAACCACGGTCATTTCAATCAATAAATTGCCCGCTGCAAGTGGTATTCGCCGTGACGGGTAAGTCTGGTCTCGCTGTTTGGCAGCCCCCTTTTTTGTGATTCTTCAGCCGAGAGTAACTGACAGCTCGTAGTCTTCCTCCCCCTGGTGCCCCTTAGAGTGAAGTTGTGGAGGTGCATTTTTTGCATCAATATTATCATGCATAAATATCAGGTATTTGCCTAAATTGAATCAAGTGAAGGAATTCTTACAAGAAACAGGAAAGGGGCACAAGCATTACCTCCTAGTAAAAGTTTACACTTTTTTCTCCTCAACAACAGTTCCAACATAATAATAAAATTCATTTGTGTTTTTTGCCAAATCATCTGCGTGCACGAGGGTGAATAATTTACTGGGAACTGAAGTAAAATAAAAAACTTTAAAAAATGATTATAACACCTTGACAAAATAAACCACAAAACATGCCAATGCCACATGAAGCAATCTAACACAAGGAAGAAGAATTCATTTATGAGAAATTATAATGAAGCATATATATCACGAAAAAAATGTCCTAATACCTACGGGCTTGCCATGCAAAATTAGAGCACTAAAGGACTGTTCGCGAGAAATTGAAATGACTAATAAATATGAAGTCAAACTTCCATTGCATACCTTCAAAAGGAGATTCAAAACTACTGGACCCACAAATTGAGAAGCATCATTGCCGATCTACATGCCAATTTTACAACAAATTTTTAAATTTTTACATTAAACACAAAATATGAACATGCTCATCAATTAAGTATGTTATGCACAAAAATATAAATAAAATGTTGGAGGATTTGTAACCTAACTATAGATAACATATCAAGATAGGCATCATTAACCTTACTCGAATTTAATATAACTCACTAAAAACTAAGAGGGAAATAACTTTTACAAAACTATTCCAAAATGTATGGAAAATTTTATGGATATACACTAATCAATGAGGTACCCTCCCGTGCCATGGACAGCTTATAAACTGAGAAGACCGAAAAAGTTTCCTATTTGACTCCAGAAAAATAACATTTAGCGACTATCTAAGATATTTAAAATCATATAATTTATTAATCTAAGATATTTGAAATCTCTTAAAAGAATAGCAGTCTGGTCAAATTAGCTACTTAATCATATAATTTTAATCTAAGATATTGGAAATCTCTTAAAAGAATAACATTCTAGACAAATTAGTATGAATATTGATGGGGATGAACCCCTTTTATGGAGAAATTGGTGTGCACATAGCCCACTCCTCCATGATCTCCACAAAAATAGTGGAGATCATGGGTTTGACCGCCACACGCGATCCGCACACACGATCGGCGCGCGCAATCCCGCTACGCGCACACACCAAACGACCGGCGCCATCACTCCCCATGGCAAGCATCGTCGGCGGTTTGACCGCCCTGGCATGGCGACGGCCTCCCTTGCAGCCCTTCCCGCCGTTCGATCGCTCCGACATGGCCATATGTAACCACCCACTGACCATCATGGTTAGTGGGGGAATATTTTTATTAGAAATATTGGTCTGTGTATTGCGTATTTGATGGCAAAAATACACACCCCTAACTATACTAAAAATAATTATGTCGGCGGTTACGGTGTGCGGATAGCCGCATAACCACCGTAACCACCTCCTGAAGGCTATAAATTGAGCCTCAGACCTCCCCATTCTCACATTTTCGCTTCACAACTTTCTTCTTCCTCAGGCCAGAGCTTTGTCGGATTCCTCCTACGAATCGCATTCAAGCCGCCTTCCAGCCATCTTTAGGTCGCATTCAAGCCCCCTTCAAGCCATCTTCAAGCCGTCGCTGCCTCGTCAAAACCCGCCTAGATCCGCGACAAGCATCTAGGAAGAAGTTCCCACGACAACCAGCATTTCCTTCATCCACGTCCACCCTGCAAACAAGCCTCGTACGGAGCAGCCTGTTGCCCGCCACGAGCCAGCAATTCTCCCTCTCTTACCTCTAAAGTGTAACAAGAAGCGGTCTGTCGCTCTCGATTCTCAGTGAAAGTTGTAACCGCAAGCAGATAGTAGAGTTCGATCAGCACAGACCCGGTCGCGTGATTTTTTACCCAGTTGAGTGGTTTTTCCACGTCAAAATCGTCTTGTGTACCTACTCTTTGACTGATTGCGCGCTCGACCACTCCCGGGCTAAGACGGTCGAATTTGGACCGGTTTAGGAGCGTCGAGTTAGACCGCAACAAATATAACTATCTTAAAAAGGTTGTCTGGAGAAACGTGATGGGTTATTGGTTTGGATCCAAATTCGGATCCTGATGCCTTTGATTAGAGGCCTATTTGGGAGAGTGGTGGCGTTAGGAAAAGGAGGGTAGGAAATGGAGCTTTTGGAAAATGTTTATTGTAAATGGAGATCTGTTTGGGTGAACTCCTTTTGCAGAGATTTTCAAAAAGAAGAAGCATTTTATAAAATGTTTGGAAAATCTTCATTGCGGTGAATTTTTTAGTAAAACATTGAAATATTTTGTTGGAGTTATTAGTTTATATTATTATTTAAGGTGTCTTAGTCAATGGATGTTTAGTCTCACACCGGCTAATGATATTTTGCATCTTATTGTAGTCCTATAAATTAGCCCCTATATGGGATGAATAAAATTGCACTTGTTATTTTCCTACTCCTTCCAACGTGGTATCAGAGCCAAAAGATATGAAACCCTAAAAAAATTATTCCCGTGGCTGCCACTTAATTTCCATGTGCCGCTCCCATCGAGCGGTTTTCCGCTTCTCTGCTTTGGTCTGGTAGACTCCTCTGTTAGGGCTCCGGACGACTGCTTCTCCCCCCGCTCCCGTCAACGAGATCGTCCTGTGATTCCATCGACAGGAGCGGTCCTTCCCCCCACGAAAGCTCGGCGTGTCTTGTTCTCCCGCCATTCTTCACCTATGCTGATGATATCGATCTCGTCTCCTTCAATTGATGATGTTATCCGCAACGACCTCAGTCGCTGGTGCTATCCTCGATGACAACGACGACTATCCTCAGTCGTTGGTGTTATCCTCGACGACGAATGCAATCGTTGCGTTCCTATCATGCCTCCATCGCTGATTTTAGCGGCAGCTTCTGAGTACGATCCTGACTGCTATTCAACGCTCGTGTTTGTAGCTGCTTTCGACTCCTCTCCTCATCAACGATCGTATTTGTTGCTGCTCCTGTCCCTCTCGACTCCAGATCCAAATCCCGTAGAAGCTCCTGTGCCCTTTTCGGCCAACTTCTCAGTCCACTACTCCTTGCAGTTCTTCCGTGTCTCACTGCTACCCATTTCAACGGCTTCTTCTACGGCGTTTGTGGCTGCTACTTCAACAAGGATGAATTCATTCCAGATTGCTTCTCTCATGCCCCGGCCACTTCGCTGCTCCGGATCCAGCAGTAGCATACACCCCTTCTAGGGCGTTGATCTCTCACCAAAACTAAAGTTGTGTTGTTTTTGGTCATTTTATGTGGTCTTTTAATTTTTTTGTTGTTAGTAGTTGCTTTGTATCGTCGTGTTATGCCTTCATGCACGTGTTATTCACGTGAGGGGGAGTGTTGGGATGAAGGCGACTCGGATGATCCTTCCTGACTTTTTTGCCTTTATTCTACACGGCCTCCAGGCTTATGTTGTTTGTGTCTCCCCATTTTTCTTTTGATTGGTCGTGTGTTAGGACATAATTAATGTTGGTGTTTTAATCTCAGCGAGTAGTGTTGCGTGGGACCGTGTCGTGAGGGACCGCCCTTTGTGCGGATTATCCCTGATGGATTATCTCCGATGGATTATCCCAAGCTGCCCGTTTGATGAGTTCCACATCTTTCGTTCTCTTTCGCATGTTGTGTGTATAGGTGATGTTGGTTGATCGGTTTCCAGAGAGTCCATGTCGTATGTGGGTCCTGCGTCGTGTGTGGGTCCTGCGTCATGTGTGGGTCAGCGTCGTGTGTGGTTATGTCCCCGACTTGATTCCCCGGTTTGGAATTTCCCCCGGTGAATCGTCTGATGTTTGTCCCGCATCGCGTACCTCCATTGTCGTTATTTGATGTTTCCAAGCTGAATGGTCCCACACCTTTAGCTTGAGGAGAAATGTTGGAGTTATTAGTTTATATAATTATTTAAGGTGTCTTAGTCAATGGTTATTTAGTCTCACACCAGTTATCAGTGTTTTGCATCTTATAATAGTCATATAAATTAGCCCTTATATAGGATGAATAAAATTGCAATTGTTATTTTCCTACTCCTTCCAACATATTTGATGTGAAACAATTTTATAAAAATAAATATTTGATGAACGCTGGAACTCACCATTTTGGTTCAAAATAGAGTTTTTTTATGGTGGTGGTCACTACCATTGCCATGCCAAACTTAGTTTCATACTCTAGTATAAGCTAAAAATTTTGGTATATCTGCGTGATCTTACTTGTTAGGGAAGATAAGATTCACGCATTTTAATTGAAATCAAAGGAAAGACTAATGATATATAACTAATGATGCATTTAACTATTGCTTCGTAGAAAATTGATCAAAATAATTACTTTCCAGTGTATATACAATCATTCACTGTAACCTTAATGGTACAAAGCAATAAGAGCCTAGTAAAAGTGATATTAGCCTTTTCAAATCTGTGACGAACAATGCTACTGCGAAGGAGTTGGAGAAGATCACAGAATCATACCTGAGAAGAATAGAGATCTGCGAAGAACAACGCCTTACAAAGGAGATCGGGACCTGAGAAGGAGATCTGGACGTTTTCCTCAGATTTGCGAAGGAAATCGGGACGTTTTCCTTAGATCTGCGAAGGAGATCGGGATCTGAGAAGGACATCGGAGTTACGAAGGAGACGGGAAAGACAAACAGCGAAATCATACCTGAGATTGGGAAGGAGAGGGAGAAGGGAACCTCTGGGGGGTGAACTATCAAGAGAGAAAACTGGACCCGAAGAAGAGTCGGGGCGAAGAAGTCGGGGGAGAAGAAGAGTCGGGGCGAAGAAGTCGGGGGCGAAGAAGAGTCGGGGAGAGACAAACAGCGGTAGAGTTGACGAACGGGAGCGAGGGCGCGGCAGAAAAGTAGCAAAAGGAACCCACCCAAGATTTTCTAAAAAGTAGGAATATTACCTTTTCCAGCGGTTGTGTTTCCCAATGGTAGAGAAAACAAACGGTCAACTTTTTGGTTGTGTCGTTTTCCAACAAATGAAAAGGAGGAAAAAAAACCTCCCAAACAGTGTCTAGGTCTCATCGAGACTAATCTTTTGTGTTTGTCGCTCCGCCCGATAGAAACCCCAACATGCGAGAGAATTCACCCCAATCTATCACGCGACAAGAGATGCATCTAGGCAAGAACCTAGCGGTGATTTCCTTCAATCGACGGCGAAGAGAAAGGCAGACCCCAAGTAACCCCCTATGTACTTCCTCCCCTCAGATGGTTATGGCGGCAGAGTTTACAGGAGGAGCAGGGTCAGTGCCTCTGGTTTTGTACCAAGAGACGGGGTAATGCTTGAGAGAAGTGCTTGGGTGTGTGGAGACAGCACAGAGCTTTGGATTAGAGGCAGGTTGTCTTGGGTGCGGCAAGGCTTCAATCTGGCGTGGTTTTCCTCTCCGGTGGTGGCGATGGTTGGTCATCGTCCGACGACGAAGGTTCATATGTGAACCTTGTGCGACCGTTGTTCAACAGATTGCAGTAGGTTTTCTTATTTTTCAGCAGGTGGAGATGTGGTGCACCTTATCAGATCCTGTAATTTTTCCTCTTGAGTATTATATAAATTGCATGATTATGAATTGATATCAGTGGAATTATCGCTTTTGCCTATTTTGTATTCTTGTTAACTCTATACTTATAGTTGTCCGTGTGGGAGATGTTCTCGGTTCCCTAACAAGTGGTATCATAGTGGGGTTTATGTAGGCGGTAGGTGATTTATTGGACGTTCTGGTTTAGGTTTGGGTCAATAGTATGTGATGGCATTGGTCCGCTCTCTACTTTATCAGATTTCATCCATGAGTTAATCAGATCGCCTAGAGACCTATGTTGCACCGACACCGAAACGCGACACGCGATACGACATGACACGACTTGTGACTCGTAAATTCTCAAAAATATCATATTTCGACACGCTGGGACACGCATATTAAATATTTATTTTTTATAATTATGAAAATCCTAAAACATTTAACAAAAAATTTAAAATAAACAAATAACAAATATTCAAATAAATTAAGACATGTTTAAATAGTTCTCGCCAAATATTCAAATGCAAAACTTAACCAAAGGTCAAAAAATGATAGAACATTAACACATTACCTCTTCTTATAGTTTTTTCATCTCAAATAGATCACTCCTTAAGACTTTTACACACTTTCAAATTCCTTTTCCTCTAATGATTAACAAATGTGTTTTCACTCTTGTATATGAACTTATAAAACTTTTTTCACAAAAAATGCACTTCCAAGACAATGGCCTCCCGCCTCACCGTAAGTAGCTAGCTTAGGGACACGTGTGTCCGATTGAGAGGGACACGCATGTCCGATTGAGCGGGGCACGTGAGTCCCGCGTGAGCCTGCGTGTCGGACTTCCGACACGAGTGTCGGAGAGCGTCGGAGAATCGGACGAGTGTCGGAGAGTCCGACACCGACACGCTGGGCATTTTGAAGTGTCGGTGCTTCATAGCTAGAGACACTGAGAGAAGCTATGGCAGGGAAGAATGTAGTGTTGGCTAGATACTATGCGGAGAAATTCGATGGCAACAGAAATTTTAGTCTATGGCAGATTCGGGTTAAGGACATGCAAGTTGAGCAGGACTTGATGTAAGTGTTGCGGGGAAGAGATATATTGTCTACTCCAGTGAAAAATTCTTAGTGGCTTGACTTTGATGAGCATGCCACCAGCGCCATTGGGATGTGCGTCGACAATAAAGTGCTCTTCAACATTGGCGTCAAGCTTTGGGAGAATCTTGAAGGACTATACATGGGTAAAACATTGACTGCGGGGTTGTTGCTGAAGTAGCAACTGTATGACTTGAAGATGCAGGAGGGCGGTAGGTTGCAGAAGCACTTCAACGTGTTCAATGGATTTCTCAACCAACTGCATGTGGTGTGTGAAGATGGAAAAAGAATACAAAGTCATGTTACTTTTTACCTCGCTCTTGGCATCCTACAGATACAAGGTGACTACGCTCATGTATGGGAAGGATACAGTGCGGCAGGTCATACCAGCGTTGTTGTCTAGACATATGTTGGCAGAACCCACCCTGAGGGTGAGCATTTATTGGTAGTAGGAGGTCGAGGGAGGCAGCTCAGACAAGGATCAAGGAGTGCACAGGCTAAATTTGTATCAAAGAAGAAGCCAGTGATGTGTTACCACTGCAGGCAGAGCAACACCATCGGGAACCATTCGTAGCGTGTTCGAAGTTCTGGGGGCGTCTAGAGTGCGGGCAAAACAACACTAGACGTGGCAAATAAGAGTGATGACGTTCTTACCATCACTGAGATTCGTTGTGACTCGGACAGCTGGATATTGGATTTCGGTGTTTTGCAACACATGCTCAAATGTGGCGATGTTAAGTTCAGGTCGGTCTTTTCGGGTTATGACTCAGCATATGAGGTCACGGGGACAAGTACAGTGGATATTCAGGCGCATGACGAAATAGTGTGTAGGCTTGAGCATATGTATCTTGTACCTAAGCTGCGTAAAAATTTGATATTGTTGGGCAAACTAGACTAAAGAGACTGCAGTTTTGTGGCTAGAGATGGAGTTCTAACAGTGGCACGTGGTTGTGTCGTGTTCATGAGAGTTTTGCAATTTGGTAGCCTTTACTAACTGATGGGGACCATGGTGCGAGGTGGTGGACCCATGATTTTTGTTGGTGACATAGTGGACCACCGAGAAGGTGCAGTGGCTCACCCTTCAATGACTCAAATTTGGTGAGTCAGATTCGCGATCATGCTGTGTCGACAACACATAGATGAGCCAAGGCAAGGATGGTGACTTGTGTAGTTCATGCTACGTGCAGATGATGCTCAACGAAATTGGTGTTTTGTGCAAGAAGTGTTTCATGCAGGCGGTGACTCCAAATCGTGAACCAAGGGGGTGATTTGTTGGGTTATTGGTTTGGACCCGGATCCTAATGGATTTAATTAGGTCTCATTGAGACCTGATCTTCTGTGGTTGTTGCTCCCCCCAATAGAAATACCAACCACCTCTGAGATATTTCGCCCCAATATATCACGTGGCAGGAGGTGTAGCCAAGGACTCTCCTAAACAGAGGATAAAGATTGTTGATGAAGGTAGCAATGAAAAGCTTAAAAAAAAGTTCTCGGTATGTTTATATTGATGCCTTTGGTGGGGCATTATGCTGCTAGAGCTGTCTCAGACCAAGCTCATAAAGAGTGCTAACCAATAAGGATCCACTTTAGATGTTTGTTGTTTACCTATGATAAACATGAACAGGTACATTGATATCAGTTATGGAGATGACTATGAAAATCTATTTTACTTTAGAAAGTTTCCATATGAATTTGCAGATAATCCTTCACAAGTTGTAAGGACTATTACGCCAAAATACATTCTCATCAATCTCATAATAACAACATGATAAGAATTTTTCTGGTGGTTAAGCATAGAAGAGCGGTTTGTGTAAACACAAAAACAACAAAAAAATTGTTAGCAATGCTAAACAAGCAGCTCTTACGCTTGTTAAAAGAAGAAACATGATGAAACTTGACAATGGAGGGATGCTACAAAAATTCATACCTTGAAAACACCTCCCAACCAAAATCTGCAGACAAGCCACAAAGCAGTGTGAATTCAAGACAAATAGTACAAAATATTGTTAGCGCATTTGTCATAGAATATAGAAAAAGACAAGTATTTCCGACTCTATCCACACCTTCCTCCAAGGCTACTATGAAGTGCCCTCAATAACCAAGGTTTTGATCTTTGAGATTCCTCGCGCCAGAATTTCTGGAATCTAGATTAGAAAACAATATCTCTTACTCAAGATTACATGGTCCTCACAGGGTGCAATATGATAAGCTATTATTTTTCAATAGAAGCACCTGCTATTTAATGTCTCTGTATCATCCCATGAATCTAATTTCCAAACATCCTTCTCAGTGATAGGCCTTTTGTAACCAAGTTCCATGAGTGGAGTAATCCATGAAAAAAATATTCCTGTACAGGAGGGATAACTCATCAGGCATCAATTTACGGAACTCTAAATATTTTTACTCAAGACAAAGGTCCTGATATGTGATTCAAGAAGTATAAGAAAAAATATATACTTCCGCCATTTACTAATATACTCACTGGAAAATAAGTTCGCATGCCTCTCGGGGCATATCTGCTCTCCTCCTGGAAGCAATTCATAGTCTGTATTGTCCACAGGAGCATCAGCTCTGAGAGGAGTGTACCCCGGATAAGGATCCAAACTAGGAACATAGAAAACGAGTAGTATGCCAAATAAAATCTACACAAATAACAAATAGGGCAAGAAGTTACTACATACTCATACACAAAATCAATATAATAAAATTGAATTCATGTGGAAACTACCACTATGTACCAAAATAATTTTTATATATTATATACATAGGAAAATGGATGAGATAAGCTCAGCTGCAAGTAGAAATCGGATAAAAAGATGAAACACAAACCTGACATATTATGCCACTGGTGAATATGTAAAGTGCCAATCTGCAAAATGGAAGTTTGAGTAAGAAATATCACAGATTACTTGGTTAGAATGAGAATGAAAAAATAACTAATATCAATTTGCTCAGTTACGTGAGTGAATAAATCGATGAGGAAATTGAATGTAAGTATCCTATAATAAACATGTGACAAACTTTGAAATGCTAATATTAGCAAATGAACCAATAAATGTCAATCATAAATAGGCAAAGATGTCAAATTTTTGGTATTATTTTGCATTTAGTAGGCTTGAGTGCAAGTGTTACGGGTCCAAATGTTACGGAACTACACGACGACGAGCCACCATGACAAATCTACACGCATTGGGCGTGTATATCGCAAGGGCCCACCGAGATCGCGGAGAATATTTAATAATAAATAGGTTGCTATGTTTGTTGACGCATTTTTAGTATTTTCAGTATTTCCTAATTTCATTATTTCCTAATTTCCAGTATTTCCTAATTTTCATTATTTCCTAATTTTCATTATTTCCTAATTTCAGAATTTCCTTTTATATTCGCTCCTCGCCACTATAAGAGGGTGGACGGACCTTGTAATCTTTATCTTGGAATGTATGAAGGTTTCTATGGTTGCTCCCTAATTTTGTCTCTTCTCGTCCTCCTTCATTCTCGCTCACCCCCACCGGTCCTTCCCCTTGCCAGATTCCACCTGGAATTTATCCGTGACCGTATCAGCATCACATAAAATTAGCAAATTCTCAGTGCAAACAACAATTTCTTGCCCGTCTCTTCTAAAATTCAAAATCAAAAAATGTCGTGAAGCATCATCAGCACAAAGTAAATCGCGCATTAGGGCCATTAATTTATTAGCTTTCTACTACTAGTAATCAACACTATATATCTAAAGAAAGGTTGCATCTTCAGTGACCAACTTGTCAAAATAATTATAATCCATGACCATGAGAAAAACCCTAAAATAAGCGTGAAGTAACATGATGTGATGACTAATTAATTATAATAGTACTCCTTTACAGAAATAATAATAAAATTAAAAAATAACAAAGTCATGCAAATAACAATCACGCATTAGGGTCATTAATTTTGTATCTTTTGCCAGGAGCAATCAACATTACGCATCTAAAACTACCAACTTGTCAAAAAATCATAGTCTATGATCATGAAAAAAACATTGAAATAGCATGCTGACTTACTTGTCATAGTACTCCCTTAAAGCGAAGAAACTATTGAATGCAGCTGCATCTCCAATAAGCACATAGATGACTACAAACCGTATGTACCACCGGAATTCATGGATGTAAATTTTAATTTCCATAGCAATCATCATCAGCACGCAAGACCAGGCAGCTGCTTCAAGAGTAAGTGAGACCACCTACACAAAGATGATTCAATGATTTATATTCCAATTTGAAAGGAAATGTATAATTTTCATGCATCAGATAAATTTTCTTAGAATTTCATGACCATCTATGCGCCCATTCTACTTAATATAGCAAGCACCAATCAATTAACTAAGGCTCCCTTTGGCACGGCGGTGGCAGTCATGAACGTGGTGGTTATGAACTGTTGTTCGTGAACTCATCTAAGGAAATTCATCCACTCTTATGTTCTAAACCAGATTTATTTTATAAGTGGTGGTGGTAACCATTGTCATGCCAAACATACATACATTCTATCATGGTGGCATTTTTGAAAAGGCTGCCTCTAACGAAGCCTAAGAAAATTAACTATCATAAAGACAACAAATGCATCAAAAATATTTTCTGATGTCTTGTTACCCTCTATGCAGTGATAACATGAAAACTTGAAGAAATCAATGTAAATAAGGGGAAAAAAACCAAATCATACCAACCTCAAAGGGAGCAAAACTGGACTGCCCGTCTAAATTTGCAATGGATAAGCCCATAGCCAGCCTGATCAATGGCTCTGTGGTGCAATAAAAAGCCAAGATCCCCAGCAAGTAATTGTAATAAGGAGACCTCAGCCGGTATCTCTTGACACTAAAATCATTTTTTGTCCTCCAGATTCTATAAACGCAGCAGAGCAATAGAACTAAATAGGAGATGCCGAGCATCACGGTCATGATCCCGCATGGTGTGTAAGCGCCGAATGCATTATCCACAAGCAATCCCCACCTTCCGTTCTCCGCCGGCCGGCAATACCACGCCAATGGCTTAAACGCCATCCCTAATGAAATCGGGGATGATTTTCTTCTTCTAGTAGTTCTTCATATCTCTGGCAACAACAAAATTGAATGTTCAGCTACTATAATCAAGCTTCTAAGCTCGTTTTTTTTTCTTTCGATCCAAGAAAAAAATTTCATTCCCAAAAAGCTTCTCCGAAGCTCGGAAAAGGACGAGCGCTTAAAAGTTAAAACCATAATCGCGCGCGCGCTGTAATAAACCAAAACTCCATTAATCTAGGAAGCGACTGAGCGGTGAGCAGCAATTCTCTCCGTTCTTCTTCCAGAAATCATGGTTCTCATCAGAACCCGAGAAATCGTCAACGATAATGGATATACAGCAGGTAATGCAAGCTTTGATGATGGATGAAAACTCCCGATTGGAGCATTGGGAGAGAAACTATACCTGGACGCTGCCGAAACCCTACAGATTTTGGAGATTCTGAGGTTCGCTGGATGCCATGCGACTTTATTCCCATAATTGGGCGAATCGGGCAGAAGAAGAGTCGTATTGATACAGCCGTCAGCGCTGACGATGGACGAAGAGAGAAAAAGGAGTGGTTTGTAAAGTATGATTAATATAGATTAAATTTTGTGCACATGGCAGAGACTGTGTGGGTCCACGTATTAAAAATGTGTTTTTTTTGTCTGTTTTTAGCGGTAAAAAGAGAGCCGTTGATAATTTCTGTGGAAAATAAATGCGTGGCGTGTGGAGGTTGAACGGTGGTTCTATAAATATCTTTTTTAGTAAATATCTTTAAATACTGTTGTCCCTGCCAAACTGGACGGTCAGGCACCTAAACAGTTAATGTAAGATGAGACAATGGCAGGGGTGTTCAAAAAGCCCGTCGGGCCCGGGCCTGAATCGGGCCTCCCAGGTCTGGGCTTTTCCTAACTGGGCCCGGGCCCGGGCCCTGATTATAGCCAGGCCGGGCCGGGCCGGACACCTGGCTCCGGGAGGGGGCCTGCTAAGGCCCCCAGGGCCGGGCCGGGCCGGCCCCAGGCTTAGCCCGGGCCTTATTTTTATTTTAAAAAATAAATTTTTTTTTTAAAAAAATACGCGCTTTTTTGAGCTGCGTCTTTTAGGTGCATTTTCGGGAAAAGTGTTCAACATGAAAGTTGTAGATCTCGACGATATCTACAACTTTCATAAGTTCCGCGTGATTTTTTTCGGGGGCCAAATCGGGGGCCTAAACGGTTTCAAATCAAAAAGTTTCAACATGAAAGTTGTAGATATCATCGAGATCTACAACTTTCATGTTGAACACTTTTCCCGAAAATGCACCTAAAAAACGCAGTTTTAAAAGGCACGTAGGAGCCATGCCCGGGCTTTGCCCGGCCCCGGGCTTAGCCCGGGCCTAGAAACCGGGCTTTGCCCGGCCCGGGCCGGGCACCGGGCCGGGCATTGGCCTTATACTGGGGCCCGGAAGGGCCCCGTGGCCCGGCCTGGGCCCGAGCCGGGCTTGGCCCGAGACCGGGCCTACCGGGCTTTTCACCGGGCCGGGCCGGTGAGCCGGGTTTTTTTGGGCACCTCTAAGACGATGGCAATGAGATTTTTTTTAACATGGAAAAATCTATAAAAAAAACTATGTGGTCAGGGCTGTGTCGATCATTATATTTTTTTTTACATGCTATTTTAGAGAACTCGAGTATGACGGGTCGCCTCTCATTACAACTACTGGGAAATAATAAGAAACGCCCCGAGAGTGACAAATTATAGCTCGCGGAACTAGGTGTTTGCTTCTTGTACAATGGGGAAGGTAGCACTCTTATTGGGGAATAATGAGACGCGTGTTTTGCGCGTGGAGGAGTATGGAGCGGAGAACTTGTTGTTGGATGGAGGATTTGCTGCTAAGTGAAAGGCTTGCAGTTGGGTGGTGGGTGCAGTGTGCACGAAGTGTGTTGGGTTTGTAGAGAAGCGCTTGCAGGATGGAACACACGCAGATAGAAACATGTGCGATCATTATATTTTTTTTTTACATGCTATTTTAGAGAACTCGAGTATGACGGGTCGCCTCTCATTACAACTACTGGGAAATAATAAGAAACGCCCCGAGAGTGACAAATTACAGCTCGCGGAACTAGGTGTTTGCTTCTTGTACAATGGGGAAGGTAGCACTCTTATTGGGGAATAATGAGACGCGTGTTTTGCGCGTGGAGGAGTATGGAGCGGAGAACTTGTTGTTGGATGGAGGATTTGCTGCTAAGTGAAAGGCTTGCAGTTGGGTGGTGGGTGCAGTGTGCACGAAGTGTGTTGGGTTCGTAGAGAAGCACTTGCAGGGTGGAACACACGCAGATAGAAACATGTGCGGGGTGAAACACTGGCATGGTGGAACATGCGTATAGGTGCTCAAAAGAGATCGAAGATCTTTGAAGGAGCAAGGAGACCTTCGAAGGTTTCCTCAAACCTCTTTCATGCCTAGGAGGTGAAGCGGGAGAAAAAAATGATGAAATAAAAGGAGGGTCAAGGGCCTTATTTATAGTTTTTCAGGATAGTTGTGTGGTTATTTGCACAACATAACCGATTTATGTTTTTATGCAGACTGGTTTCTTATATTTTGTGACACATATTTTTATGTGATTTACTATGCGCGCACTCATCATAACATTCGGATGGTTACGCTGAGGTGGTTGCGCGACGATCAGACTGTGGAGATTAGGAGGCGGCCAAGGGACCGATCGGAGGAGAGCCGGTCGGCGACAGCGAAGGGGTCGACCGGCGCCGGCAGGAGAATGGCCGGTCGGGCGGTCGGCCAATCCCCCCAATAGGGGGGTGATTGCGGAGTCGGTCAGCCAAGGGGTGAGGCCGCAACGCCTTACGACCATGGCCTACGCAGTCGCGCAGCACGACGACGGTCAGTCGCGCGGCCAGCGGGTTGTGCGGTGGCGACCGGTCGAGAG
The DNA here is from genome assembly GCA_039513925.1 of Platanthera zijinensis. Classification (NCBI taxonomy): domain Eukaryota; kingdom Viridiplantae; phylum Streptophyta; class Magnoliopsida; order Asparagales; family Orchidaceae; genus Platanthera; species Platanthera zijinensis. Next base: position 167,042,165 of record CM077091.1, read on the forward strand.
GCCGACCGCGTGGGGTCTCACGGCCACGCGTACGGAGTGCATGGTTGTGCGACCAAAGGGTCGCGTGTTACGGGATTACGACGAAGGTCGACGGCCATGGTCAGCCACGAGCCCTTGCGGCCGCGCGGTACGGCGGCGGAGGCCGACTCTATGGCCGACCTCGGACCCTTGCGGTCCCGCACGGAAGGCGCGTGTCTGAGTGTCGTCGCATGGCCAGTGGGCCAGCAGGCCGCAAGGGCTCGTGACCGTGGGGCTGGGCGGCCAGTGGGTCGGCGGTGGTTCAGTCGCACGACAGTTCGGGGCAGTTCTCGCCATGGGATTGTTGGGGTTGATTATGGTCAACCACACTTAACCTCCCTGACCCTTACTAAGTTAGTGGAGGTGTGGGGATTTCGGCTATTCGCAGCCCGGAATTTATATAAATTAAAAGTGCCCACATCATTTGTAGAGAAAAAATAATTGATCATTTGTATGTTTAAAAAAGACTGTTGTAATCGGCAGGAGTACTCGGCGAGCTGCTAATCAAAAATGTATAAGAAAGACACTGCAGGAGAGTACTCGGCGGGAGTACTCGGCGACCTCCAAGAGAGTACTCGTCGGGAGTACTCGACAACTTCCAGGAGAGTACTCTGTGGGAGTACTCGGCGGCCCTTAGGAGAGTACTCACACACAGTCTAGATATGGGAATAATATTCTGGTCAAGGAGAGAGCGGCTGCTCGCAGACCATACCCCCTCTTCCTTGGATTTACCTATAAATATGACCCTTTTGCACAAGTGGAAGACATCTTCACTCCCCATGACGGGCGAGTTTAGTGTCTGCATCACTTGTGCCGAGCTCAACAATGACATTAGAAGGGGAAGTTCCAGTAGACTTCCGGGTGTGTGGAGAGACCGTCTGGCTAGGCAGTTCGGAAATGTTCTTTGTGCTCGCTAGCTTCTTCTCGTCAAGTCTCATACGAGTCGACTAATAAACTAGTAACTTTTGATTGCCACCTTGGTTACTTTCTCCATGTTTTAACAAGTTTGCCTTAGAGCAACTCCAATGCATCTTCATTCTCCATATTTGAAGTCAGAATCTCCTCCAACCCATCTGCAAACCGGCCTTCAAATTTAGAGATCTTCTCTCTCCGCCTCTAAATTTAGAGGCGGAGAGAGAAAATGGAGGGGGCTGGTTTTATTTTTTTTATTTTTTTTTAATTTTTTTTAATTGTTTAAATTTCATATTTATAAAACTAGTTTTTTTCAATAAATTACTCGTAATCGCCAATATTTTTTTTTTAATATGATATATAATGTATCAATAAATTTGTTTTTTCGAGACCTATAAAACGAGACTAATATCGAATAATTTCCAACTAATATTATTCATACAAAGAGCAAGAAAAGATATTTTACTAAATAAACATGCACATAAACGCAAGAGAAGATATTTTACTGATTAAACTCACATAAAAATAAAAATACATTCAAATTAATATGCATAAATTATTTAAAATTACATTGCTTCATTGCCATGTCGTTCCCACAAATGCTCAACTAGTGCATCTCGAAGTGCAAAATACGCATCTCGATCTGTCTTTGATCTTCTTATGCCTATTTAGGAACTGACGAAATCGTTCGGCTTCACTTGTGTTCAACTCTTCAACATTTTGAGTTAATGATGGAGTAGAAATAGTGACATAAACATTTTCATCCCGCTCGTCTTCGACGATCATGTTGTGCATTATAACACAAGCAGTCATGATATCGTGTAAAACATGTTTATCCCAAAAACGGGCTGGCCCCTTAATTATAGCAAATCTTGATTGAAGAACTCCAAATGCCTGCTCTACATCTTTTCAGCATGCTTCTTGCATCATTGCAAAATGTTGTTTTTTTTTGTCATGTGAATGAGAAATAGTCTGAACTAGTGTTGACCACTTCGGATATATTCCGTCGGCTAAATAGTAACCAACGTCATATTTTTTCCCCAAAATTTCATAATTAGTAGGAGGTGTAATACCTTGTGCTAAGTTGGCAAACAAAGGAGACGATTGCAGGACATTGATATCATTGTTCGAGCCTGGTAAACCAAAATATGTGTGTCATATCCATAAGTCATAAGATGTGTTACTGCCTCGAGAATAATTGTTGGCCCACCGTGGCGTCCTGAATATTGTCCTACACATGTTGTTGGGCAGTTTTTCCACTGCCAATGCATGCAATCTAGACTTCCCAACATCCCTGGAAATCCTCGTTCTTCACCTTTCCATAATAATTTAGCAACATCATTGGCATTGAGATATCTCAAATATTCTTCTTTGTACACTTGTACAATTGCCCTGCAAAATCTCTTCAAACATTGAATCACGGTTGACTCACCGATTCGAATATATTCATCGCAGTTATCAGCTGTTGTTCCATATGCCAACATACGGAATGCTGCCGTAATTTTTTGTAAAGTTGACAATCCAAGCTTTCCAAGATCATCCTTCTTTTGAATGAAGAAATTATCGTGCTCCCGCACCGTGGCGACAATACGAAGGAATAAATTCTTTCGCATGCGAAATCTTCTTCGAAAATATGTTTCCCCGTATGTGGGATGATCAGAGAAGTAGTCATTCCACAATCTAGTATCACCTTCAATCATGCCCCTATTGATTACATGCATGACCAGGTGTTGAACCTCTGCATCTCGGAAGTTCATCTCCGTGAAGTTGAACTGTAATTTTGGCTTTGTTTGATGCATAAGCACAAGCCAAAAATTCATCTTCTTGCTCCCATTCAGCCGTGTCTTCTTCCCACTGATGAATTTGTTGAGAAAATAATTCATCATCCGAAGACAATGAAGATCGAAATGAGATGATCCTGCACCGTAGTTCATTTTTTGAATGAGGGAAAGATAGTTAGTTAGTCGGAAGATGAGAAGGGAAGTGATGATTATATAGGATTTTTGGATTCTCATTACCAGCATTGGATTCTCCACCAGCATTGGATTCTTCACCAGCATTGGATTTTTATCACCAGCATTTGATTCTCCACCAACATTGGATTCTCCACCAACATTGGATTCTCCACCAGCATTGGATTCTCCACCAGCATTGGATTCTCCACCAGCATTGGATTCTCCACCAGCATTGGATTCTCCACCAGCATTGGATTCTTATCACAAGCATTGGATTCTCCACCAGCATTGGATTCTCTACCAGTATTGGATTCTTCACCAGCATTGGATTCTTATCACCAGCATTTGATTCTCCACCAGCATTGGATTCTTATCACCAGCATTGGATTCTCCACCAGCATTGGATTCTTATCACCAACATTGGATTCTTATCACCAACATCGGATTCTTATCACCAGCATTGGATTCTCCACTATCATTGGACTCTCCACCAACATTGGATTCTTATCACCAGCATTGAATTCTTATCACCAGCATTGGTTCTATAAGTATATCACCAATATGAAGTGCAAGCATAAGAAGATCAATCACTCTTTCTCTCCGTAGTTAAGAATAGCACTCCTTCTCTCCTTAACCATGACTTCCAGTCGGGGAACAGCATTCTCAGTGAAAGAAGATCAAGCACTATATTATGCATGGCTTGAGGTCTCTGAAGACCCAATTATGGGTAGCAATCAGAAGGAGCATAGGATGTGGGAAAGAGTTTCAGTCATATTTCACAAAACAAGACCCGCAACTTGTTTAGGACAGAGAACCCCTAAATCTCTCTCATGTCGTTGGTCATTGTTAGCAAGTAAGGCTAGCAAATTTCGAGGATATATTCGACAAATTGAGCAACGAAATTCGAGTGGTGCATCTGAATTCGATATTGTAAGTATTAATTTATATTTTAAATATTATATTAAAGCATCGCTATATTATAATTAGTGTTTGTTTGTTTGTAGATCAATCAGGCCAAAATTTTATATGGAGAAGATCCAAACAAGAAAAGAGGCTTCTTGTTTGATCATGTTTGGTCAATCTTGAAAAATACAGAAAAGTGGATAGAGTCGTTCGGGACTACAGAAGGTAAAAACTTTCAGCATTATGACATTGTTGCGGACTAACTCGATGCTCCGGTCGGACCGGATATTCTTGGACCGCCTTAGCTCGCGGAGCGGTCGAGTGCGCACACAGTCAATTGAAAAATGGGGGACGGACACGGGAGGTTTTAACGTGGAAAACCCTTCAACCGGGTGAAAAACCACGTGACCAGGTCGGTGCCGATCAAAATCCACTAGATTGTTGGAGGTTACAATTTGACGGGGGAAATCGGGGCGACAGGCCGCTCCCGTTACAATCTTGAGGAGAGAGAGAGTATATGCGCTCGTTGGTGGGCAACAGACTGCCTCGCCAACGGGACTTGGGTGGTGGAATGCGCGGGATGCTTCAGTCGCGTGCGCTCAGAGGCGACGCGTGTCCAGAGGTTGTCACTGCTTCCTTTGTGCGTCTTTCTCGGTCCTTGGAGTGTTTCCTTGGTAACTGAGCTCTGGTGGGGTGCAAATAGCCGATGATAGGTTTTGGTAGCTGTTGGCATGAGCTGATAGCCACTGGGGGCCGCTGGAGGCCTCGGGCGGCGGCCGGTGGTTGGCGGCGAGAGGCGGCCGCTGGTGGTTGGCGACGAGGGGTGGCCGCCGGCGGAGAAGAACGGGAAAGCTCCCACCTGAGGAAGAAGAAGAAGAAGAAGCGTAGGAGGAGAAAGTTAGGAAATGAGGAGCCCCTGGGGTCCTTTTATAGGCTCCAGGGGGAAGTTATGACGGGTCCTTCCACTAACATAGTGGGTTAGTGGGTGGTTTTACCCCGATCGGATGGCCGGTGGGGCCTCTCCCTCGATCGGACGGCGGGAAGGGCTTCCCATGATGGCGGGCCATCATGACGGCGGTGGCAGTCGGGCGGCCGGCGAGGGAGGCTGGCGGCGGCCAAGGTCACGGCCGGCCATGGCCACGGCCGGCCATGGCCGGGGCGGCCATGGCCGGGGCGGCCATGGCCGGGGCGGCCATGGCCGGGCGGCCATGGCCGGGGCGGCCATGGCCACTGCCGGCCATGGTCGGGCGGCCATGGCCGGGGCGGCCATGGCCGGGGAGGCCATGGCCGGGGCGGCCATGGCCACGGCCGGCCATGGCCGGGCGGCCATGGCCGGGGAGGCCATGGCCACGGCCGGCCATGGCCAGGCGGCCTTGGCCGGGGCGGCCATGGCCACGGCCGGCCATGGCCGGGCGGCCATGGCCACGGCCGGCCATGGCCGGGCGGCCATGGCCACGGCCGGCCATGGCCGGGCGGCCATGGCCACGGCCGGCCATGGCCGGGCGGCCATGGCCGGGGCGGCCATGGCCACGGCCGGCCATGGCCGGGCGGCCATGGCCTGGGCGGCCATGGCCACGGGCGGCCATGGCCGGGCGGCCATGGCCGGGGCGGCCATGGCCCCGGCCGGCCATGGCCGGGGCGGCCATGGCCAAGGCCGGCCACGGTCGTGGTGGCCGTGGGAGGGCCGATCGCCGGTGGTGGCTCGACCTCTTGCCGGTGGCGGTTTCTATGGCGGCGGTTTCCCCATGAGGGGAGGGAGTGGGGGTCCGCCCCCATTATCTCTATGAGAGATCATGGGTGGGCGGGGCCCACCCATGACTTTCCATCAATAAAAAAGGGGGAACCCATCAAATGCCCCCCAAATCTCTACTTGGCCGGGAACGAAGTGAGCGTGAGGAGAGATTTTTGGAATTCCTTGTTGTCATGGTGGGCGCCGGCGAGAGATCCGAGGCGGCGGCGATGGATCGTGGTTCTAAGGTATTATGTCGCGCGGAGACTTGGCGAACGGGCGCCTGGATGCCTGTGGACGGGGGCCGGTGCGGTACACGAGTGTCAAAACGGCGTACGTGAGGATTGGCCGAAGGGGCAGGTGCTGGCCGCGCGCGCAGGCAGCGCGCGGGCTGGTCGCGCGCGCAGGCCGCGCGTACGGGCAAGCCACGGGTGCGCAAGATTTGTGTGCAGTTTATGCGCGATATGCGCAAGGTGTGCGGCGTGTTCACGAGGTACGATGTGCACTGTATGTGTACGATGGATAGTGAGTGACGCGTGTGTGATGCGTGCTGCATACGCGATGCGCGCAAGGTGTAACATGTCTGGCGAACTGAGCACCCAAGGGAAGAGATTAATGAGGCGGAGTTTCACTTGCCCCCCGAGTATATCATCGAATATTTCTTATACAAGGTTGGACGGGGAAACTTGCTCCGACAAGGTTCCCGTATGTGAAGAGGGTGCTTTCAGAATGGTACATCAGTTGGCAAAGTTCATGTTGTTTCGCGTGAGTTTGACGCGTAACGTTGCTTTGTGCGAGACCGATTCGCGACTATTGCTTGCACGTGCTTGGCTCATGACTTTTGCTTGCGCGGTTTGCGACCGCGGATTAGTTTGCGTGATGGGTGCTTTTGGCTTAGGTTGTGCGTTTGTACGGAGGTAGTTGCTGTAGGGAGCGTGCTGCACGGAGGCGGTTGCTGTAAGGAGCGCGCTGCACGGAGGCAGTTGCTGTAAGGAGCGCGCTGCACGGAGGCAGTTGCTGTATGGAGCGCGCTGCACAGAGGCAGTTGCTGTAAAGAGCGCACTGCACGGAGGCAGTTGCTGTATGGAGCGTGCTGCACGGAGGCAGTTGCTGTATGGAGCGCGCTGCACGGAGGCGGTTGCTGTATGGAGCGTGCTGCACGGAGGCAGTTGCTGTATGGAGCGCGCTACACGGAGGCAGTTGCTGTAAGGAGCGCGCTGCACGGAGGCAGTTGCTGTAAGGAGCGCGCTGCACGGAGGCAGTTGTTGTAAAGAGCGCACTGCACGGAGGCAGTTGCTGTATGGAGCGCGCTGCACGGAGGCAGTTGCTGTATGGAGCACGCTGCACGGAGGCAGTTGCTGTATGGAGCGCGCTGCACGGAGGCAGTTGCTGTAAGGAGCGCACTGCAAGGAGGCAGTTGCTGTAAGGAGCGCGCTGCACGGAGGCAGTTGCTGTATGGAGCGTGCTGCACGGAGGCAGTTGCTGTATGGAGCGCGCTGCACGGAGGCAGTTGCTGCAAGGAGCGCGCTGCACGGAGGCAGTTGCTGTAAGGAGCGCGCTGCACGGAGGCAGTTGCTGTATGGAGCGCACTGCACAGAGGCAGTTGATGTAAGGAGCGCGCTGCACGGAGGCAGTTGCTGTAAGGAGCGCGCTGCACGGAGGCAGTTGTTGTAAGGAGCGCGCTGCACAGAGGCAGTTGCTGTATGGAGCGCGCTGCACGGAGGCAGTTGCTGTAAGGAGCGCGCTGCACGGAGGCAGTTGCTGTATGGAGCGCGCTGCACGGAGGCAGTTGCTGTAAGGAGCGCGCTACACGGAGGCAGTTGCTGTAAGGAGCGCGCTGCACGGAGGCAGTTGCTGTAAGGAGCGCGCTGCACGGAGGCAGTTGCTGTATGGAGCGCGCTGCACGGAGGCAGTTGCTGTAAGGAGCGCGCTGCACGGAGGCAGTTGCTGTAAGGAGCGCGCTGCACGGAGGCAGTTGTTGTATGGAGCGTGCTGCACGGAGGCAGTTGCTGTAAAGAGCGCACTGCACGGAGGCAGTTGCTGTATGGAGCGCGCTGCACGGAGGCAGTTGCTATATAGATCGCGCTGCACGGAGGCAGTTGCTGTAAGGAGCGCGCTGCACGGAGGCAGTTGTTGTATGGAGCGCGCTGCACGGAGGCAGTTGCTGTAAGGAGCGCGCTGCACGGAGGCAGTTGCTGAAAGGAGCGCGCTGCACGGAGGCAGTTGCTGTATGGAGCGCACTGCACGGAGGCAGTTGCTGTAAGGAGCGCGCTGCACGGAGGCAGTTGCTGTAAGGAGCGCGCTGCACGGAGGCAGTTGTTGTAAGGAGCGCGCTGCACGGAGGCAGTTGCTGTATGGAGCGCGCTGCACGGAGGCAGTTGCTGTAAGGAGCGCGCTGCACGGAGGCAGTTGCTGTAAGGAGCGCGCTGCACGGAGGCAGTTGTTGTATGGAGCGCGCTGCACGGAGGCAGGTGCTGTAAGGGTAAATGGATGTCTTCGCACTTTGGCGAAATGAGTATGCATTTCAAATTGCACGGATGATGCTTGTCATCAACAGGCCTATAATGAGAAAATGTTAACTTTTTTGGAGTTGCAGTCGTGAGATTGTTCTTGCGGGAATACATAATTCGTAGGAAAGTAAAATTAATAAACGCCATAATAGATAGAGCCCTTCTGAGGTGCAAAGCCCTCTCTTGGGTTGGTCGTCTAAGGGGTTGCCCCCCTGTCTGGTCTAGCATATGGTTGGCCGATTTCCTTTCAGCGGACTTCTGTGCCTATCCTCGTAAGAATCTCCCCAGGAGGCCTTGTTTGACGAGATACTCAATCTCCTCCTTGAGCTTTGAGCAATCTTCTGTGTCGTGTCCTTGTCCACGGTGAAACTCGCAGTACTTTGTCTGGTCCCCAGTATTTTTAGCGAGAGGTCTGGGCCTGCGGAGCGCCTCGTTGCCTTGGATCGCATGAAACACATTTGTCATGGAGGTGTTTAGGGGTGTGTAATCCCGGGGCGGCTGATCTCTCTGATGGTCACGTCGGTGTTTTTCGTTTTGATGTTCTGGTCGGGATCTTCCTTCTTGGTGTTGAGTGGACGGTTCTTTTTCCCTTTTTCGCTTCTGGTTGTCGTCAAACTGTTGACGATGAGCTTCAATAGCCTCGTCGGCTGTGATCTGCGCCTCTACGCGGTACACGAGGTCGGGGTAGCTAGCGACGGTCTCCCTCATTAATGCTGAATAAAAGCTGCTCGGGCGAAGACCTCCGAGGAACATTGCTCTTAACAGTTCAGGGTCGACCCCTGGGATTTGGCGGGCTTCTGCGGAGAACCTGCGGAAGAAATCCTTCAAAGACTCCCCTTCATTCTGGCGGATTCCTGATAAGTGGGAAGGGTCGCGGACGATCCTCCGATTTGCTATGAACTGATCGACAAATTGTCTTGTTAGCTCTGCAAAGCTAGCGATGGTATTAGCTCTTAGCGAATGGAACCATGTTCAAGCTTGTCCTTTAAGAGTAGCTGGGAACACCTGACAGAGGAGTTGGTCTGGAGCATTGTAAATTCTCATGATGGTAGTGAAATGGTAGACATGCTCCAGCGGATCGTCGGTTCCATCAAATGTTTCGATGCTTGGGAGTTTAAATCCGTTTGGAATCGGATGTTCCAGAATCTGCGGTATCAGAGGGGAACCTTGGCATAACGGTCGGAGGGCACGAACATCTCTTGCTCCAGCCTGGCGGTATTCTTCGGCGATAACTTCTCGAATTTCTTCTCGAGTAAACCTTTCTGGCGGGGGTAGGCGTACTTCATTTGCGGGCTCATGCTGATGATCCACCCTTGCCCTCCTTGGAATGGGATGAGCAGAACTTGCAGCCTCGGAATATTCCTCGGACATTTCATGTCTTGGAGGAACCTCTTGGGCTCCGCCCTGATTTGGTTGTGGTAATGGATCCACACGAGCTGGTTGCAGTGGGGGAGCTGGAGGCGCTCCAAGGTTCCGCAGGAGGGTGAGCATTTCAGTTTGTTGTTCTTCCATTTGGCGAACGCGTTCCTCCATGGCGGCGACAGGGGAAAATACGGCTTCAGCGGTCAGTGGTACGTCCACCAGAGAGTGTGAACGTGCGGGCTCGGGGTGTCCGCCAAGGGCGGAACCTTCAGCGGTACGAGTGCTCCTCTTTGTCATTAAGGCAGTACTTGGAGGGGCGATGCTGGTGAGCTTATGCTTCAACGGATGTTGGGAAATCGTTTCCCACAGACGGCGCCAAACTGTTGCGGACTAACTCGATGCTCCGGTCGGACCGGATATTCTTGGACCGCCTTAGCTCGCGGAGCGGTCGAGCGCGCACACAGTCAATTGAAAAATGGGGGACGGACACGGGAGGTTTTAACGTGGAAAACCCTTTAACCGGGTGAAAAACCACGTGACCGGGTCGGTGCCGATCAAAATCCACTAGATTGTTGGAGGTTACAATTTGACGGGGGAAATCGGGGCGACAGGCCGCTCCCGTTACAATCTTGAGGAGAGAGAGAGTATATGCGCTCGTTGGTGGGCAACAGACTGCCTCGCCAACGGGACTTGGGTGGTGGAATGCGCGGGATGCTTCAGTCGCGTGCGCTCAGAGGCGACGCGTGTCTAGAGGTTGTCACTGCTTCCTTTGTACGTCTTTCTCGGTCCTTGGAGTGTTTCCTTGGTAACTGAGCTCTGGTGGAGTGCAAATAGCCGATGATAGGTTCTGGTAGCTGTTGGCAGGAGCTGATAGCCACTGGGGGCCGCTGGAGGCCTCGGGCGGCGGCCGGTGGTTGGCGGCGAGAGGCGGCCGCTGGTGGTTGGCGACGAGGGGTGGCCGCCGGCGGAGAAGAACGGGAAAGCTCCCACCTGAGGAAGAAGAAGAAGAAGAAGAAGCGTAGGAGGAGAAAGTTAGGAAATGAGGAGCCCCTGTTGTCCTTTTATAGGCTCCAGGGGGAAGTTATGACGGGTCCCCCCACTAACATAGTGGGTTAGTGGGTGGTTTTACCCCGATCGGATGGCCGGTGGGGCCTCTCCCTCGATCGGACGGCGGGAAGGGCTTCCCATGATGGCGGGCCGTCATGACGGCGGCGGCAGCCGGGCGGCCGGCGAGGGAGGCCGGCGGCGGCCAAGGTTACGGCCGGCCATGGCCACGGCCGGCCATGGCCGGGGCGGCCATGGCCACGGCCGGCCATGGCCGGGGCGGCCATGGCCGGGCGGCCATGGCCGGGACGGCCATGGCCGGGGAGGCCATGGCCGGGGCGGCCATGGCCACGGCCGGCCATGGCCGGGCGGCCATGGCCGGGGCGGCCATGACCACGGCCGGCCATGGTCGGGCGGCCATGGCCGGGGCGGCCATGGCCACGGCCGGCCATGGCCGGGCGGCCATGGCCACGGGCGGCCATGGCCGGGCGGCCATGGCCACGGGCGGCCATGGCCGGGGCGGCCATGGCCCCGGCCGGCCATGGCCGGGGCGGCCATGGCCGAGGCCGGCCATGGTCGTGGTGGCCGTGGGAGGGCCGGCCGCCGGTGGTTGCTCGGCCTCTTGCCGGTGGCGGTTTCTATGGCGGCGGTTTCCCCATGAGGGGAGGGAGTGGGGGTCCGCCCCCATTATCTCTATGAGAGATCATGGGTGGGCGGGGCCCACCCATGACTTTCCATCAATAAAAAAGGGGGAACCCATCAGACATATCGCAAGCTTTTGATTATAACTCTCCACCTCAACGGAGACGAATAGACCTAAACACAGACAACAATGAAATGAACCTTAATAGTACTGGTGATGAAGAATCTCCAGCCTCAATTTCAAATACTCGACCTACTGGAAGAAAGAAAGAAAAGGAGAGAAGAAGACAAGTTAGCAGTAAGAGTTCTAATGTTGAAACTCATACTAAAGTAAATGAAGAAATATTAGAGATTTTGAAAAGAGGACAAGAACAACGAGCAAAAGATAGGGCTTCTATGACTCAACTCATGAAGTTAAATATCGAAAATGAAAAAAAAAACTAGAGCTTTGGAGTGCTAAACAAGATCATGATATTATGATGATTGATTTGGAAAGCATAAAAGGAACTCCAGAGCGGCAATATTTTCGGCAGAAAAAACAAGAAATTATAAATAAAAATATAAAGCAATCCCTATATAGAGGATCATCATCACTCGAAGCAACCGGGTATGGAGGAGGCATGTATGAAGGTAGTGGTGATGGAGGAAGTCATTATGGAGGAGACCAACATGGAGGACCTCAGTTTGGAGGAGGTTGGCATGCAGAAGACCAATATAGAGGAAGCCACTATGGAGGAGACCCACATGAAGGACCTCAATTTAGAGGGTCTCAATTTGGTGGACCTAAATTTGGAGTGTCTCAATTTGGTGGACCTCAATTTGGAGGGTCTCAATTTGGTGGACCTCAATTTGGAGGACCTCAGTATGGAGGAAGCAAGTATCGAGAAAGCCAGTATGGAGGAAGCGACTATGGAGTACCCGGGTATAGAGGAGAACAACCAGGGGAAAGCGCACGCGGAAGTCGTAGCGAACCCGATGATGACCTCCCTGAATTTTAGAATTATTTTCAAATGTAATTTTTTATTTTGAATTATGTTATGCGTGTTGTATTTTAATTATGTAATCAAATTTGAAATTTAAAAAAAAACCTTTAAAATTCGTCGACATGGATTACTTTAAATATAGAAAACATGGTTGGAATTGCTCTCAGAGATAAGAATCCAATGCTGAGAATTCTTGACATGAGAATTCATCGACGGGATTACTTCATCGAACGAAGCTCGACGTTCGTTGAGCTCAGCTCGACGAACGCTGTCAGGTGTTCCAAAACCGATTTTGTTTCGGGGGCGTTGCCCCCGAGCCCCCACCGGGGACGCTGTCCCGTGGACCCCTGCCTGCTGTCCGGTCAACGGGACCTCCGCCGGGGGCTGTCGCCCCCGGACCCCCGCTGTCGTCGGCGCCGGATATGTCGGAGAGATTCACAGTTCAATTCCTCTAACCTCACGTGGGTGAACCCCTATGTGAGAAACAAGAGAACCGGAAGTGTTCCACAACTTCAAACAGGGATGACAGTGTTTTTTATTTATTTTTTAAAATTGTTAATATTTTAAAATTATTCATATAATATTAAAAAATTCATATTTTTCAAATATGGAGAACATGATTGGAGTTGATTATTTATGTTCTCCATATTTGAAGAACATAGTATAAGAGGGATCTCTAAATATAGAGATCCCCCGTTGGAGTTGCTCTTAGCGTTTCACCACCACCAGATTTCTTGTTTGATTGTGGACTTCATTATTGCTGGCAACAAGGTTTCAAAGAGATGACAATTCAACATCAGTGAGCGGCTGTGAATGCTCTAGTAATGACAAGGCCTTCATTTCTTCCTCCAATTATCTTCTCATGCTCAGTTTTGCTCCTTGCCATTAAACTTGCGTCATCTTGTCAGAGCCGATGGAGACATGTTATTTTGGGGAAGGCGGCAGCTTGAGTCATGGGAGTGGAAAAATTTTAGGTCAGGATTGTGGAAAAAAATTATCATCCACACAATCAATGAGCAGCCACAAATGATGAGGGATCCGCGCAAAAGTATATGACACAAGCCAAAATTGCATGGGCCCCACCTCCTTTACAGGCTTCTCATTAGTGCAGGACGATAAACATCGTCCACGGTCCTGACGGTAGTATTTTCCCTTGGCTAGGAGGAACCAGTCAAAAATGCGGAAAGTTATATGCTTGGGTGGCAAGGTGGCCGTGGAGAACACCTACATGGATTGGTTTGCTTTGAATTGACCACTGGTCGGCCTTTGTCAACACTTCCAACCTTCCTGACTATGTTGCGGGCTTCCTGGACATTAACTTGTGTTGGTCAGAAAAATATTTGGGGAGTTGTTAAGGGCACCGCAGTTTTGACTGGGCGCACCGCACTTTCTCCTAATTTTTCGCATTTTTTGGAAAAACGTCTTGTACATGCATTTTTAGGAAAAGTGTTCAACACGAAAGTTGTATATCCAAAAGGCACGAAAAATTAGGAGAAAGTGCAGTACGCCTAGTCAAAATTGTGATGTCCTTAACAACTCCCCGATATTTGAGGTGTTTCGGCTAGCCTAGTTTGTTAGGGCTCAAACTGAGTGCAGCCGTATGATGACAGATGATGTCTCTAACAATCAATGTCACCAACAAAATCTTGTCGGAAACTGGATCTGGAGAATTGAAGTGCTGCTGCATGCATCCTATTAAAAGGATATTCTTTTGATATTTATTAGTTTTTAGGCAAAACTATGGATTTGGTTCCCAAATTTTATAAGTTTTTGGAAATCAGTCCCTTAACTTTAAAATACATGATTTAAGTCCCTAAACTTTACAAAACAATATTTTTTTACTGTTTATTTAATCTTTTTTGTACACAATTAATAAGAGAGACTGAAATCTATTATTGTGTACAGTTTGAGGATTGAAAACTTGTATTTCAAAGTTAAGGGACTGATTTCCAAAAACATAGAGATATATTCAGTAGTTGTGAATGAGTCAACAAGGGGAGTTGGACTGCGATCAATTTTCAGTATTGAACGTGATATTAGAGACCTGTTAGGGTTTGCCTCTGCGTCGCCAAGCCTTCTCCTTTCTCTTCCCCTGCTAGCGCCGCCAAGCCAGCGGCCGCTTATACTTTCTTTTCCCCTGCCAGTGCCACCCAGCCTTCTTCTTTATAGTGTTGTCAAGCCAGCAACCGCTTCTCATTTCTTTTTCCCTGTCAACGTCCCCCTCGTCGGCTTCTCCCTTGTCCTGGAAGGTTGCAGCTCGTTGGTTCCCACCCAATAGGCCTTGCTTTGTCCAGATCTATTTACCGGCCCTGCTTTTAACTACTGTTCACCAGTCTGTTAAAATTGTTGAAGTGAGTGAAGTGGAGTGTAGGCGGTTTGATTTGGCTGACCGCACATACTGCAAAGTCTGTCGCCGTCCTGGCAGATATCATTGGTGGATTGTCGGTCTCTCTTGCGGTCTGGCTCAGCAAGCATCATGGGTTGAAACCGGGTGATTAGACTTCTCTAACCGCGACGGTGGCGGTCTGGTTGGTGAGACCACACAGTCCGCTTAAAGCTTCAGGTTCTTTGGCTTGCAAGAAGATTGGAGGTTAGCGCGGACTGTGGTGGCTAACCGTACAATTCGCTAGAGCCTTCTCATGCAGGTTGATAGATGGAGTCCACTGGTGTTGTGGACTTGGTCTCATGTGATAAGTCCAGGGTTGTTGTCTAGCTCGCCGAGATCATCTGTTTGTGCGGACTGCTTTTGGAGCTCGCCGAGTTCAGCAAGTTGACTAGGCACGGTCCTTGCTCTAGTCATTGGCTGAAGTATGCGCGGACTGGGAGCTGTGTCTGCAAGGCAGTGCGGTCTAGTGGTTGTGTCCGCACAGCCCGCCAGTGCTGATCCTTTCCACCTATGCGGACTATTGGAGTTGTCCACATTGTCTTGAGGGTTGGTTACACGGGCTGAGTGGTGTGTCTGCACTTCTTTGCGGGCAACTCTTTCTTTAGTGGCAGACAGATGCTTGTATCCACACTTTTGCGGATACGTAATGCTAGATGTAGAATTGACGATCGGTTGTCCTATCGTTATAGGTGATGACGGCACCCCTCCTCATGCATATAAATAGGAGTCTCTGGCTCGTCATAAATAACTATGAACAGTGAGAACTCAGCCGCGCTTAAAACTTGCGGTTACGTTTTTCTAATCAGTGCGACTAATTGAAGTTGAATTTATGCAGGTTATGGGGCCAGCATCAGACGGTTAGGCAACTAGTGGAAGCTTGATGTGGAACAATTTGCGGATAATAGTCAGAAGATAATAGCAGGTCGCGGTTTCTGCGACTTGAAGTCTCTACCTTCGAGTTGCGGTTAAGCAGAGCAGTTCGCCGGGTCTTCCAGCGGGTTCTATTCAAGTTCTTCAGTTTTCAATAATAAGTAGTCCACGCGGCTAGTTGCGATTAAGCGACTTCGACGGTTTCTGCGGACTCAGCTTGCGGTTAGGCGGCTTGTGCAAATACAGCCTGCTGTCCGCGTAGTTAACTTCTTGTTGTAGTTTTTTGTTTCATTTGACTACATTATGAATCATGTCTCGCAATGTATACCTCATCCTGTAAAGAAGTTATTAATTCTAATTGGAGACTCTTGTGCTGTTGTTGCTTTTGATTTCTACTTGGCTCTGGTTGTGGTTGAGTGTTCTTATAACCTCTTTTCGGCTTCCTTCATTAAATTTTTACATGGTATCTAAGGAGTGTTGAGAAGTTAGCGATTCACTAATCTTAGTAGTTTGTTATTCCTTCGTGAAGTTCAAGTAAATCAATTGGGTACAATGAAAGCCGGTTATGCAAGAGAAATTTAAATTGAACTCTTCACGCATAACAACTTTAAAAGGTGGAGGTATTGCATGAATGTCGATCAGCAGTTGAAATACGGTTGGCATTGGATGGCCTGTTAAACAAGAAGAACGTAGTTCGGCTATAGTTCTTGGCAAATGAGTCGGTGAAGGTCACTCAAGGTGATCTATCCATTTCTTCTTTCTTCATGAAGATGAAGAACATCTGCTCTTAGATAACTGCTTTGGACCCGGAAGAGCCGGTCTCAAAGTCGAAGCTGAAAAAACACATCATTCGCGACTTGCAGAAGTAGTATGTTGTCTTTGTGACTTCTGTGCAAGGCTGAGCCAATTCGCATCACTGCTCGAGCTGCAAAATATGTTGGCTTCGTAGGAAAGCTTGACGAAGCAGATGACTGGAGTTTCGACCTCAGGGGGAAATGATGAGGCTCTCTTCTCTGGTAAGAAGAAGAAATGGAACAGGAAGAAGAAGAAGAAGACACCTGCTAGCGATGATCCGTCTTCTTCATCACATCAAGAAAGGAGCAAGGCTCCTATGCATGATGACAGGAATAAGCGGGGTGAACCTCGGTGCTACAAGTGTAATAAGTTTGGTCACATTCACAGGGACTGCAGAGTGAATCTTCAGCCAGGGCATGCTGTAGGGAAGGAGGAGGCTGAGTTTAAAGCTGAGGACGGAGGATGGGGGAGTGACTTCATGACGGACACTTATGTCTGTGCACTTTCCTCCATCAACTATCAGGAGGACTGGATTGTGGACTCGTGGTGTGGTCATCACCTCATTGAGGATGAGTCTAAATTCTCTTCTTTGTAGGAATATACAGGTAACGATGCTTTTATTATGCTGAAGATATTGTTCATGTAGTAAAGAATGAGGGGACGATTTCTTTAGACAGTGATCGAGGGCCACTCACGTTGAGGAGTGTGCATCACATGCCAGAAATGAAGAAAATCATCTTCTCGGTGACCAACGTTGTTGATGCTGGGCATCATATTCTATTTGGCCCAACAAAAGTGAAGTTTCTCAAGAATGTGTCAGTTATTAAAGTTAACGCCACTCACGTTGGAAGATGGGTAAGGGACTTGTTCGTGATGTCGACAAGTTCTTATATTGAGAAAATGAGGGCAAACGACAACGCTACTATTTGGCATGAGAGATTGAGTTATATTGGGATGGATAAGCTGAAGATTATGACGGCAAGATGTCAGGTTCATGGTCTGTCTAGCCTTTAATCTTAGGTAGTGATTGGGGGCCACTCTTGTTGAGGAGTGTGTATTACATGCTACAAATAAAGAAAATCCTCTTCTCGGTGACCAACGTTGTTGACGTTAGGTGCCACGTTCTGTTTGGCACAACAGAAGTGAAGTTTCTCAAGAATGTTTCAGCTGTTAAAGCCAACGCCACTCACATTAGAAGTTGGGTAAGGGACTTGTTCGTACTGTCGACAAGTTCTTATATTGAGAAGATGAGGGCAAACGACAGCGCTGCTATTTGGCATGAGAGACTGAGTCATGTTGGGATGAATAAGTTGAAGATTTTGGCGGCAAGAGGCCTAGTTCATGGTTTGTCTGGCCTTTCATCTTTTGGAGACAGTCACGTCTGTGCAGGATGTTAGTATGGTAAGGCTCATCGTCTTCCATTTGACATGTCACAGACTAAGCGTTGAGCACCGCTAAAATGCATTAACGGTGATCTAACGAGACCTGCCGTCACTCCTAGTCTCGGCGGTAACAAGTACATGTTGGTTCTTGCTGATGACTTTTCTAGGTATACTTGGGTATACTTCTTGAAAGAGAAGTTAGTGGCATTCGGGATATTCGTGGAGTTCAAGGAGCTCATGGAGGACCGGCTTAATTTGCGGATTAAGAAGTTGAGAACTGATAATGGCGGAGAGTTCACTTCACATGAGTTCTCTAACTTCTAAAAAAAGTTTGACATCTAGGGGAGATTACTTGTGCGCATACTCTACAACAAAACAGAGTTGCAGAGGGAAAGATCCGTCATTTGACAGGGACCTGCAAGTGCTGGCTTCACGCCAAAGGCATTCCCAGAGCCTTCTAGGCGGAGGGAATGACATGCGCGACGTATGTCATCAATGGGATGCCCTTCAGTCCAAACAACATGAAGTCTCCTCATGAGTTGATGTTCAAGGAGAAGCCCAGTGTTGAACATCTTCGGGTGTTTGGATCTACCTACTATGTGCATGTTCCAGACGCTCTTAGGATGAAGCTATATGCGAAAGCACATGAGCTAGTCTTCGTCTGCTATGATGAGAGAAAGAAGAGCTGTGTAAAAAAGAGCTAAATAAAGATAAATTTTATTGCTTCAAAAAGATAAATAGTACATATGTATGCCCCATTATTTATAGAAAATGGGGGAGATGAAAAAATACAACAAGAAATACGAGACTAAATACAATCTACGTGGCTTATGCGGTTTGACACTGTCAAACCACAACACTGTACAAAGCTGCTGATCACCCAGCGACAACAGAGGTAAGCCACCAAATTGCCACTGAAGAACGCTAAACTGTCGCTATTAGCCGACAGACCGCAACTGCGAATTGCCACCATACCGCAGTTGCAGACTCCCATCACTGTTGATACGGTAAGCCTGCAAGTCACTGATGCGACAAACCAACAGGCAGCTGCTGCGGCAAGGCTCCAGGTCGCTTCTGCTAACCATCAGGCTGTAGATGCGGCTAGCCTCCAGACCGCAGTTGCGGGAAGACCTCCAAGACAGGAAAGCCCTATAGGAAGCTGACTACCAAACCATAATACTGCTAAACAGACAGACCGTCAAGATAGCCGTCAGACATAACCGATGTCACTAACCAAATCGCCACACAATCAGACTGCCTGGACAAACTGCCTGACCACCCAAACTATAAGCCGCTGAGACTAGACCATCAAACCGCCAATCTCTAACACTCTCCCTCAAGCTGGAGCATATATATAAACCATGCCCAGCTTGACACAAACGTCTGAAGGAGAAGCAGAAATTGGTTTCATGAAGATGTCTGTCAGTTCTTTATCAGAAGTGACAAACAGAGTGCAGATCTGATTCTTCAACATCTATTCTCTAATAAAATGACAATGGACTTCAATGTGTTTTGTCCTCTCATGGAAGACAGGATTCTTCGATATGTAAATGACGGCTTTGTTATCACATAACATAGGGAGATGATAATCATAAACTTCTCCCAAGTCAAGCATAAGCGGCTAAGCGCTCGTAACCACTTCAATTCACATGTTGTTGAAGTCATGCTCCTATACTCAGCTTCAATACTTGACCTTGAAACCACTGGCTGCTTTTTGCTTTTCCAGCTAACAAAATTTCCTCCTACAAAGGTGCAAAAATCTGATGTAGACTTTCTATCTTCTTTATTATCAGCATAGTTGGCATCAGAATACGCTTCAATCTTCAAATGATTATGCTTCTGAAACAATAAGCCCTTTTTTGGAGAGTCTTTCACATAATACATAATTTTCATGCTAGAACACAGATGACACTCTTTAGGAATTTGCATAAACTGACTGAATTTCTCAACTGCATAACAGATATTTGATCTTGTAACAGTCAGATAGATGAATTTGCCTACAAGCCGCTTGTACACAGTACAATCTGGGAGAAGAGGAGAATTTTCAATCCACCCCTTATCATCCCCAATAGCCATCGGGCAACGAGCAGGTCTTGTGTCAAGAAGACCAGTTTCCTTTAAGAGATCTAGCATATACTTCAGCTGCAAAAGAACCACAGAGTTACGCTTTCGTGAAATCTCAAAGAAATCTCAATTCCCAGAAAGTACTTCGGAGTTCCTATATCCTTAATAATAAAATGTCGTCGAAGATATCATTTTGCCAGATCAATGTCTTCTTTATCATCATTAGTAAAAATGATATCATCAACATAGACAGCAAGAACAACAAGATCTTTAGTAGTCTTGCGTATAAATTGAGAATGATCAGCAGAACTCCGATTGAACCCAATAAGAAAAACAACCCCACTAAACTTGTCAAACCAAGCTCGTGGACTCTGCTTTAAACCATAAATCGTCTTCCGAAGCTTGCATACCTGAGACTCCCCCTAGGCAACATACCTAGGAGGTTGCTTCATGTAAATCACCTCTTACAAATCACCATAGAGGAAGGCATTCTTCACATCTAACTGAGATATTTTCCAATCTCTATTAACCCCGACAGAGAAAAGAACACATATAGTGTTGATGCGAGCAATAGGAGAAAAGGTATTAAAGAAGCCAACACCATACGTTTGAGTAAATCCTTTGGTAACAAGTCTCGCCTTATAGCGGTCAACAGAACCATTTTGAAGATACTTGACAACAAAAATCCATCGACAACCAATCACATCTGTGCCCAGAGGTGCGGGAACAAGTGTCCAAGTACCTCTCTCAATTAAGGTTTTTATTTCTTCATCCATATCAACCTTCTATTGCGGAATATCAAGAGCCTCTTGATATGTAGCCGGGATGACAGTAGAAGATATAACAAGGGCAAAACACTTGGCAACCGGAGAAAGCCGAGCATATGAGACAACATCTTCAATAAGATGTTTAGTGCATTGGTGGACACCCTTCTGCAAGGCAATTAGAAGATCAAGATCACTCTGGTCTGTAGGAGCAGATCCACTGTCAGAAGAGGGAAGAGGCCCAGGAATAGGCACCGAAGGCTCCAAGGGAAAAGATCCAATCTCGAGAGAAGGATACGGTGTAATAGGAACAGTGGTGAAAAGAATTGGGTCTGGCATAGGTGTCGAAACAATAGGCATTGAAGAGGAAGTATCAGAGGGCAAGAGAGAAGAAGTAGGAGAAAAATACGGTGTATCTTCAAAGAAGGTGATAATTAGCAGAGACATACTGTTTACAAAGAAGAGGATCAAAACAGCGATATTCCTTCTAGGTCGGACAATAACCAAGGAATATGCATTTAATAGATCGGGGAGAAAGATTGTCACGATTAGGAGAAGATATGTGAACAACAACGTCGTACCCCAAAACTTTAAGAGATAAAGGAAATGACTCGATCTCAGGGTACAAAATAGAGAATGAAGTCTTGCCCTGAAGAATATATGAGGGAATACGATTTATGAGATAGCGGAAGAGAAGAATATCATGATCCCAATAAGATCGAGAACATTCATTTATGAGAGAAGGCTGCGAGCAACATCTAGGAGATGACGATTCTTGCGTTCAACAATGCCATTCTGTTGAGAAGTATAGAGGCGAGTAGTTTGATGAACAAAACCGTGGCTCGTACAAAAATCAGAAAATTGACGTCTGGTATATTCCTTCGTATTATCAGTACGAAGAACTTGAATAGGCAAATTAAACTATATTAAGATCTCATTATAAAAAGTGGTAAACAAAGAGTAAAGTTCAGAACGCTCTTTCAAGAGATACAACCAAGTATACCTGGAGAAATCATCAATGAACATGACAAAGCACAAGCTACCTCTACCAACAATGGCTGTAAGAGCGGGACCCCAGATGTCAGAGAGAATTAGTTCAAAAAGATGCGAAGAACTACGTCTCGTTCGTGTTGGAAAAGAAGAGTGATGATATTTACCATGCTGACATACTTCACAATTCAAAGGGAAATCCCCTTGAGAAAGATCTGGGAGAAGTTGGTAGATGAGACGAGAAGGAGGATGACAAAGATGACGATGTCATTGCTGAAGGGAATAAGAAGTAGAAAGAGCAACGACATTGTCAAGAAAGAAGAGACCACCACTTGCAGTCCCATTAACAATCGTATCCATGGTGATAGACTCCCAGAAGGAACATGTAGCGGCAGTAAAAGTAACCGTGCAGTGCAACTGGGTGTAGAGAGCATGAGCAGACAACAAATTGCATGAAAAAGTGGGAACATATAGAGTGTTCTCAAGCTGCAAAGACGGAATGATGTGCACGGTGCCTACACCGTGCACAAGAGTAGAAGTCTCATAAGCAATAACGATGAGAGATACCCATTTCTGGTTATTCAAGCAGGAGAACAAACGAGAATTATCGGTCATGTGATAAGTGGCACCAGAGTCAATAAGTCACTTATCGGAAGAGGTCAAAAGAGCACAAGTTGTAAAGGAGACAAAAGAAAACGATCTCATGGAGAAAGAAATTGGATACAGAAAAGAGCAACCGCACGGTTAGGCACAAGTTAACAAAAGAGAAAAAAAAGATAGCGCGAACAAAAAATGTGCGAGCCAAAAGAGAATAGACCGACAAACAGATCGACAAACAAGTCGCGGAAAGATCACGACCAAGAAAAGAAGACCGACAGAGACTCAAACCACACGGTTGAGTGAGAAGTCGGTAAAGATCACAGAAAGAGGACCTGCCACCAAAAAGGATCAAACAAAGAAGAGACCGCACGAGTAGAGAACACAACTCGCACGAGAAGAGAAAAGAAGTTGCGCGAACACCAGTAGAACACACAAACAGAAAAGAATACAAAAGGACAAGTCGCAGGAAAAACGACAAGCAAGGGAGGGCCGGGCGGGAAGAAACCATGCGAACAGAAGAAGACCAGAAGCGGTTAGAAAAGCAAACTGCAAGCAAAAAAAGGAGCAAATGACCGAGTTCTGATGCAATGTAAAAAAGAGTTAAATAAAAGCAAATTTTATTGCTCCAAAAAGATAAACAATATATAGGTATGCCCCCTTATTTATAGA
Source organism: Platanthera zijinensis (assembly GCA_039513925.1). Lineage (NCBI taxonomy): Eukaryota > Viridiplantae > Streptophyta > Magnoliopsida > Asparagales > Orchidaceae > Platanthera > Platanthera zijinensis. The sequence continues at coordinate 167,064,743 of CM077091.1, forward strand.
AAATGGAGGATATGGGAAAATACAGCAAGAGACGTAAAACTAAATACAATCCGCACAGCTTATGCGGTTTAACACTATCAAATCGCAACACTATACAAAGTTGTTGATCACCTAGCGACAATAGAGAGCTAGTTCAAAAGAAGCAACAAGAGTAGTGGATCAGGGTCAAGCCCTACGGAGGTTCAAAAAGACTATCATTCCACCGACTCGATATAGTGACAGGAACATGATGAGTTTTTTCTCATGTTTCTTCGCAGGTCCTTTGGATGAGTGAGAGACGTCATGCTTTGAAAATGCCACTGACATTAAAGAGTGAGACGGTGCTATGAATGAGGAGATGTACGCTCTTAGGAAAAACGAGACTTGGGTTCTTGTGCCCAAGATCGATGTCATCACTCATGTTACATACAAGTGGGTTTATAAGCTGAAAAAAATGTTGACGATGACATTGAGCGGTACAAGGCTCTCCTTGTACCTCGGGGTTCTCATAGCAGTATAGGGAGGAATATGAAGAAATGTTAAGTATGGTGGCTAAAATGACTTCAGTTCGGGTGGTGATCTCCTTGGCGGCTTGCCAAGGATGGACAGACTTTACAATCCGCGAGCTTAATATCAAGAGGACTCCGCAGTCCGCGAGCTTAACACTAAGCGAACTCTGCAACCAGACCGCGCATCCGGCGATCTCCGCGGTCTCCAACCAACCGTGCCACCTGAGACCAAAGCATATAACCATGTTGATCTCGACGAGCTCCAGATGAGTCCGTAACGTACCAGACTCGGCGAACTCAAGATGAGTCCGTCATAACTCCGGCTAGACAACCTTAACCATCCGGATCATCAAGGGTGCTTGCTGAGCCAGACCGCAAAAAAGACCACATCTGGCCGAAAGCTATCCGCCAAACCGAGACGGACTCTACGGACTATATGGTCTGTATGGTCTACCCAATCAGATCGCCCACACCATTCCATTCCCACTTCAACAATTTTAACACTCCCCCGTAAAGTGGAAAGTGGAAACTAGCCCTCACAACCCTCACAACCGCACAAACAGTCCCTTTGATAGCGGCTCTGTGAAGATGTCTGCGACATTATTCTCGCTCTGCACATGCTAAACCATCAGAGATCCCTCCAACACCTTCTCCCGGATGAAGTAATGCTCGATCTCAATGTGCTTGGTTCGTGTGTAACAAAATGGATTGTTATCCAATTTGAGAACACTCTCATTGTCACTGTGTAGCAGAGTAGGACCTCACACCTCCTCATGGATGTCCTCCATTAGCATCCTAAGTCAGATAACTTCCTGAGCTGTTAAAGCCAAAGCCTTGTATTCCACTTCCGTGGTGGAGATAGACACTGAATCCCGCTTCTTGTTGCACCATGAAATACATGTTGATCCGCATATGAAAACATAACCAGACGTCAACTTCCGATCATCTAAGTCTCCCCTATAATCAGCATCTGTGTAACTGTGTTGGTTAAAGCCCTTGTCCCTCCCATAAAGGAGACCCATATCTGAGGTAGACTTCACGTATATCAAGATATTCTTGGCTACTACTAGATGAGGCATCTGCGGCTCCATCATATATCAACTTACTCGGCCTACAACATAAGAAATATTTGGCCTCGTAATCACCAAGTAAATAAGGCTTCCAACCAGATCCTAGAACACTAAGGGATCTGTAAGATCCCTTCCCTCATCATGTCGGAGCTTTAGACCGACCTCCAGTAGAGTAGAGCTGCTTTTCCCTCCTAGATGATGAATCGCTTAACGACCCGCTTAACCTTTTTGGGAAACGAACATACCGTTCTTCTTCCTCTCCACCTCGAGTCCAAGGAAACGGTGGAGCTCACCCAGATACTTCATCTCGAACTGAATAGCTAGCTCAGCCCTGATCCTAGCTACTTCTTTCTTTGAGTTCCTCGTTACGATCATCTCATCAACATACAACAACACCAAGACTTGAAGCTCTCCCTTCTTCTTTACGAATAGGCTTGAATCTGAATCTGAAGCAAAGAATCTCCAGAATTGGAATTATTCTGCGATCTTTCTGTACCATGCCCGGGGCGCCTGCTTCAAGTCGCAAAGAGCCTTCTTGAGCTTGCAGACGTATCGTGGATGATTTTCAGAAACATAACCAGGTAGTTACACCATGAAAATATCATTATCAATCTCGCCGTAAAGAGAAGCATTCTTCACGTCGAGTTGCCAAATATTCCATCCTCGGCAAGTTGCCAAATCTTCCATCCTCGGCAAGTCGCCAAGGTAATCACCACCCGCACTGAAGTCATCTTGGCTACAAGATTGAACGTCTCCTCGTAGTCTTCTTCATACTATTGTGAGAACCCCTGAGCTACAAGGCGAGTCTTGTATCACTCGATGTTGCTGTCAGCATTCTTCTTCAGCTTATAAACTCACCTGCACGACACAGGAGTAATGCCTTTGACCTTGGGCACAAGATCCCAAATCTCGTTCTTCTTAAGGGCAATCATCTCCTCATCCATAACATCATTGTTGAAGCCAAAAATGACCGAAGCCAAAATTGACTTCTGTGGAGTTCGATCCTTGGGGAAAGGGGTGACCTCACACCTACTCTGCTCGGAAGAATGTCATGGATCGAAGACTTAAGAAGCTATGAACTGACCCGCGGCTCTAGCGTGGAGGTCCCACCTCACACCCGGAAGACCTTTGAGGTCTCCTCCTCCCTAGCCAATGCTTGAGCTAGGTGCCTTGGAGGAAGAAAGCCAAAGAGATTTTTGTGGCTAAGGAATGAATGAATGCTCTTCAAGGCACCCTAAAAGGTCTATTTATAGTTTTTCAAAGTCTTGGGGGGAAAATAAACAAAATACCCCTAAGACAATTAAGCCTCTAGCCAATAGAAAACCTCCACACCGGGGGGCAAAGAGGGAAATTCCACCCCGGGGGTAAAAAGGTCCAAGGGCGAGAGGAGGCCTAACCATACCCCTCCCACCTCCCTGGGCACCCGAGACAGTTGGGGGGCAGGGGGCTGGGGCGAGACCCCAGCCCCCGGCCGATCTCGCTCGGCCAGGTCCGACCAGGCCGCGAGGCAGGGGAGAGAACCCGGCCCCGAGCCGGCCTCGCCCGCCTGGCCCCGCCAGGCCGCGAGGCAGGGGCGGGAACCCGGCCCCGGGCTGGTCTCGCCCCGCCTGGCCCCGCCAGGCCGCGAGGCAGGGGCGGGAACCCGGCCCCGAGCCGGTCTCGCCCCGCCTGGCCCCGCCAGGCAGGGGCGGGAACCCGGCCCCGGGCCGGTCTCGCCCCGCCTGGCCCCGCCAGGCCGCGAGGCAGGGGCGGGAACCCGGCCCCGGGCCGGTCTCGCCCCGCCTGGCCCCGCCAGGCCGCGAGGCAGGGATGAGAACCCGGCCCCGGGCCGGTCTCGCCCCTCCAGGCCCCGCCAGGCCACGAGGCAGGGGCGAGAACCCGGCCCCGGGCCGGTCTCGCCTCACCTGGCCTCGCCAGGCCGCGGACTCCGGGCAGGGGTGAGAACCCGACCCCGAGCAGGTCTCGCCCTGCCTGGCCCCGCCAGGCCGCGAGGCAGGGGCGAGAACCCGGCCCAGGGACGGTCTCGCCTCACCTGGCCCCGCCAGGCTGCGGACTCCGGGCAGGGGTGAGCCTCCGGACTCCGGCCGGTCCCACTGCTTCTAACTTGCACCTACTAGGACGGGACGGGTGCCCACCAACTTGCCGCACCCGCCCCCCAAAGAGGGGCCACCTGGGGGGAGGTAGATTCTTCCTCCCCCTACTAGTATATCCTCAAGGTCAAGCCAAAATGGGCCCCTTAGAGTACAAAACAGCTCAAAAGCTTAAAACCTATAAGCGGGCCTTATGTCTCGCTTGGGATCCTCACTCCGCGAATACGGGGTTGTACACAATCCCCGCTCTTTTCGAGATTGGCACAAGCTCGGAAAGAAACATCCAACCCAACGTATTCGTTGGGTGTAGCTTGCTCTTGTGATATCGAAAGACTATGAGGCCTCTTCCGAGGGGTCAACCTGTCATGCCCGCTGATGAGAGCCTAGGCGGCGAGACCCCCTCAGGGTAAAAATACTTAGCCTCCTGTGGGGGTCAACCTGCCATGCCAGCTGATGAGAGCCTGGGTGGCGAGACCCCCTCAGGGTAAAAGCACTTAGCCTCCTGGGGGGGTCAACCTGTCATGCCAGCTGATGAGAGCCTGGGTGGCGAGACCCCTTCAGGGTAAAAAGTCAACCTCTACGAGAGATCAACCTGCCCTGCCAGCTAGTGAGAGCCTGACAGCGGAATCATCTTGGAGCCTAAAGACTTAGCTTCCACGAGAGATCAACCTGTCCTGCCAGCTAGTGAGAGCCTGACAGCGGAATCATCTCAGAGATAAGGGACTTAGCTTCCACGAGAGATCAACCTGCCCTGCCAGCTAGTGAGAGCCTGACAGCGGAATCATCTCGGAGCTAAGGGACTTGGCTTCCACGAGAGATCAGCCTGCCCTGCCAACTAGTGAGAGCCTGACAGCGGAATCATCCTGGAGCCTAAAGACTTAGCTTCCACGAGAGATCAACCTGCCCTGTCAGCTAGTGAAAGCCTGACAACGGAATCATCTCGGAGCTAAGGAACTTGACTTCTACGAGAGACCAACCTGCCCTGCCAGCTAGTGAGAGCCTGACAGCGGAATCATCTCGGAGCTAAAAGACTTAGCTTCCACGAGAGATCAACCTGCCCTGCCAGCTAGTGAGAGCCTGACAGCGGAATCATCTCGGAGCTAAGGGACTTGGCTTCCACGAGAGATCAACCTGCCCTGCCAGCTAGTGAGAGCCTGACAGCGGAATCATCTCGGAGCCTAAAGACTTAGCTTCCACGAGAGATCAACCTGCCCTGCCAGCTAGTGAGAGCCTGACAGCGGAATCATCTCGGAGCTAAGGAACTTAGCTTCCACGAGAGATAAACCTGCCCTGCCAGCTAGTGAGAGCCTGACAGCGGAATCATCTCGGAGCTAAGGGACTTGGCTTCCACGAGAGATCAACCTGCCCTGCCAGCTAGTGAGAGCCTGCCAGCGGAATCATCTCGGAGCTAAGGGACTTGGCCTCCACGAGAGATCAACTTGCCCTGCCAGCTAGTAAGAGCCTGACAGCGGAATCATCTAGGAGCTAAGGGACTTGGCTTCCACGAGAGATCAACCTGCCCTGCCAGCTAGTGAGAGCCTGACAGCGGAATCATATCGGAGCCTAAAGACTTAGCTTCCACGAGAGATCAATCTGCCCTGCCAGCTAGTGAGAGATTGACAGCAGAATAATCTCGGAGCTAAGGGACTTAGCTTCCACGAGAGATCAACCTGCCCTGCCAGCTAGTGAGAGCCTGGCAGCGGAATCATCTCAGAGCTAAGGGACTTGACTTCCAAGAGAGATCAACCTGCCCTGCCAGCTAGTGAGAGTCTGCCAGCGGAATCATCTCGGAGCTAAGGGACTTGGCCTCCACGAGAGATCAACCTGCCCTGCCAGCTAGTGAGAGCCTAGCAGCGGAATCATCTCAGAGCTAAAAGACTTAGCTTCCACGAGAGATCAACCTGCCCTGCCAGCTAGTGAGAGCCTGACAGCGGAATCATCTCGGAGCTAAGGGACTTAGCTTCCACGAGAGATCAACCTGTCCTGCCAGCTAGTGAGAGCCTGACAGCGGAATCATCTCGGAGCTAAGGGACTTGGCTTCCACGAGAGATCAACCTGCCCTGCCAGCTAGTGAGAGCCTGACATCGGAATAATCTCGGAGCTAAAAGACTTAGCTTCCACGAGAGATCAACCTGCCCTGCCAGCTAGTGAGAGTCTGGCAGCGGAATCATCTCGGAGCTAAAAGACTTAGCTTCCACGAGAGATCAACCTGCCCTGCCAGCTAGTGAGAGCCTGACAGCGGAATCATCTCGGAGCTAAAAGACTTAGCTTCCACGAGAGATCAACCTGCCCTGCCAGCTAGTGAGAGCCTGACAGCGGAATCATCTCGGAGCTAAGGGACTTGGGGACGGGGCATGTCACCTGAACTCTGCCAAAATTCAAATCAAAAGGGGAAAATAGTTGGATTACATGACCCTCCCGACCCTACCGTTCGGAGGTTGGACTCATTACAACATAAAAAACAAGATACATGACTCCGCCGAGGTGAGGCTTCTTCAGGGGGCCCGGGCATGGTGGTCGCCATCAGGTTCTATCCCACTGGACACCTCAATCCTGCTCAGGCTCTCCATGATCTTCTCCATATCCTCCGCCTTAGCCAACCAAGAGATGGTGTTGACTGCCGTGACGTAGCACTGCCTCGCCATCCTGGAGTCTCCCTTGATCCAGACCTGGATCCCATCTGAGTTGAACTTGAGGCACTGGTGGAAGGATGAGGGCACGCACCGGAAGGCGCTGATGAGGGGCCTTCCGAAGATGGCGTTGTAGCTGCTTGGAGCGTCAACAATGACGAACCTGCAGTTCCTTGAGGTCCCTCCCAACTTCACCTGGAGTCCGACTCTACCTTCCACCTCCTTCCTCTCCCCTGAGAATCCAAACAAAGGTCCATCCGACGCCACTACCCTCCTTGGCTCCACCTTCATCCCCTCGAACGCCTTCTTGAAAATGGCGTTGACCGAGCTTCCGTTATCAACCAAGATCCGGGAGACGGTGAAGCCTTCGACGGCTGCCTGGATGACCAGGGCATCGCAGAAGGGATCCTCATGCTCTGGCATGTCCCTTGACGAGAAGGTGACCCTTTCCTCCGGGGGAGGGGTCTGGGATGTCGAGGCAACGCTCCGTCGATACATCACATGGAGACTTGCCTTCCGAGCGGCTTCGATCCCCACCCCCCTGTGGATCACAACTATACCACCTCGGGGTCCTACGTCGAACCGGTCCTCACACACATCATCACCTCCACCTCCTTGGGGCAGGGCTTCGATCCGCTCCAGCTGCTGCTGTGCTGGAGCTCTCGCCCCCCTCACCTCCAGGAATCGGGGCAGGTAGCCGTGGCGTGACCTTCCAACTGGTGGAAGTCGCAGTACGGTAACTCTACTCTGACTCCCCCCTTCCCCCTGCGATTCCTCCTCTCCCTTCGGCCAATCATCATTGCTTGTTGGGGTGGGGGCAGGAGCTGTCTTGCGGCTTGCCTCTGGAAGTTGAACCTCCATTGGCCCCCATGAAAGTTCCCCCCATCCTGGATGAGAGCTCTTCCTGGACCATGGGCAGGTCCTCCCTGTTGCCTCCAGCCTGGCTCCGGACCCTCCTGTCTTTGGAACCCCTGGGCTCTCTGCTCCTCTCTCTGCCTTCCTTCCTGGTGCCTCGAGCCACCCTGCTCCTTTGACTCCACCTCTGTCAACTTTGCCAACTTCTTTACAAAGGTCGGGTTGGCCGCCTCCATGGCTATCTCATCTGCCGCCCTTTCCATCAGCTCCTCGAAGGAAAGAGGGGTCTTCCGGGTCAAGCTCATCTTGAAGAACCCTTCGCGCAACCCCACCGTGAACGCCATTTGGAGGGCATACCCTGGCACCTCTTGGATGTCAAGGACCTCCTCCTGAAACCTGTCAACGTAGTGGGCCAGCAACTCCTCGGCCCTTTGCTTTATCAGGAAGAGGGACTCAGGACCTTTCTTCCTCTTCTTGGAGGTGGAGAAGCGAAGCTGAAAGCTCCGGCTCAAGTATTCGAACCCGAAGATGGAACTTGGAGGGAGTTGATGGAACCAGTCCCTCGCCTTCTCTTTCAAGGTGATCACAAATAGACGGCACTTGAAGGCGTCCGTAATTGGCCTGATGGAGACGGCATCCTCGAACCACTGCAGGTGCTGGACGGGGTCATCCTTCCCGGTATAGTAAGCCATGTCTGGCTCTTTGAACCCCTCGGGAACGGGAGCTGAGATGATCAGCTCGCTGAAGGGTGACCCCCTAAGGGGAGTTCTCGCCAGCTCTATCCGCGCAACCTACTCGCTAGGAGGGCTAGCTCTCGCCGGGCTGGGGAACAGCTCCCGGCCTTGGAGGTCTCGCTCGACCCCCTCTACCATCCTTTCCTTCCCAGGTATTCTATCCGGCACACTTACTTCTCCCCCTGCTGGGGTGATCTCGTCTTGCCCCATAGGAGCCAGCTCGCCGAGACCACTCTAGGTTAGCTCGCCGAGACACCTGGGAGCTAGTCCCTGGGGGGTGGGGGTGGGGGTTGAGCTGTCAGCCCGAGGGGCAATGCTTCTCACCATCTCTATGATGCCTGAGATGGAAGCCATGAACTCCTCCCTTCCTACGAAGGGTCCGGGGTTGGGGAGCTCGCCGAAGTCATCACCACCTCCAAGATCTCTAGCCATGACACTCACCCGAGATTTTCTATGTTGGTCACTCTCCACGCTCACCGCACCAAAACTGTTGAAGCATAAAATGACCGAAGCCAAAATTGACTTATGTGGAGTTCGACCCTTGGGGAAAGGGGTGACCTCACACCTACTATGCTCGGAAGAACGTCACGGACCGAATACTTAGGAAGCTATGAACTGACCCTCGTCTCTAGCGTGGAGGTCCCACCTCACACCCGGAAGACCTTTGAGGTCTCCCCCTCCCTAGCCAATGCTTGAGCTAGGTGCCTTGGAGGAAGAAAGCCAAAGAGATTTTTGTGGCTAAGGAATGAATGAATGAATGCTCTCCAAGGCACCCTTAAGGGTCTATTTATAGTTTTTCAAAGTCTTGGGGGGAAAATGACCAAAATACCCCTAAGGCAACTAAGCCTCTAGCCAATAGAAAACCTCCACACCGGGGGGCAAAGAGGGAAGTTCCACCCCGGGGGTAAAAAGGTCCAAGGGCGAGAGGAGGCCCGACCACACCCCTCCCACCTCCCTGGGCACCCGAGACAGCTGGGGGGCAGGGGGCTGGGGCGAGACCCCAGCCCCCGGCCGGTCTCGCCCGGCCAGGTCCCACCAGGCTGCGAGGCAGGGGCGAGAACCCGGCCCCGGGCCGGTCTCGCCCTGCCTGGCCCTGCCAGGCCGCGAGGCAGGGGCGGGAACCCTGCCCCAGGCCGGTCTCGCCTCGCCTGGCCCCGCTAGGCCGCGAGGCAGGGGCGAGAACCCGGCCCCGGGCCGGTCTCGCCCTGCCTGGCCCCGCTAGGCCGCGAGGCAGGGGCGAGAACCCGGCCCCGGGCCGGTCTCGCCTCACCTAGCCTCGCCAGGCCGCGAACTCCGGGCAGGGGTGAGAACCCGGCCCCGGGCCGGTCTCGCCCCGCCTGGCCCCGCCAGGCCGCGAGGCAGGGGCGAGAACCCGGCCCCGGGCCGGTCTCGCCTCACCTGGCCCCGCCAGGCCGCGGACTCCGGGGAGGGGTGAGCCTCCGGACTCCGGCCGGTCCCACTGCTTCCAACTTGCACCTACCAGGACGGGACGGGTGCCCACCAACTTGCCGCACCCGCCCCCCAAAGAGGGTCCACCGGGGGGGAGGTAGATTCTTCCTCCCCCTACTAGTATATCCTCAATGTCAAGCCAAAATGGGCCCCTTAGAGTGCAAAACAGCTCAAAAGCTTAAAACCTATAAGCGGGCCTTATGCCTCGCTTGGGATCCTCACTCCGCGAATACGGGGTTGTACAATCATCTCACTCCTTGACCCTAATGATGTTCTCAAAGCATGAAGGCTCCCGCTCGTCCAGGGGACCTACGAAGAAACATGAGACAAAACTCACCAATTCTCATCCTTATACTAAACTGGTGGAATAATAGTCCTTTTAGACCATCGCATGGCTTGACCCTAATCTATCACTCCTGCTGCTTCTTCTGTACTAGATCTGATCCCAGGCATACTAGATGCATCGCTCCCCCTACTTCCCGATTCAGAAGCCTCCACTCTAGAGCTAGACAAAACCGAAGCACTTGATAACATAAGCATCTCCATTAGAAGATCCCGAGCAGCTTCCTCTTGGCCTTCGTCTACCTACTCTCCCGTAGCTCCATAGATGAGCTACCCTGGTACTATATAAGTCCGTCGAAGACAACGTCTCTTGAGACAACGAACTTCTTCATTGCAAGATCCATACACTTCCAACCCTTCCTTCTCTCATCATAGACCACGAAGACAAGCTTCTTTGCCTTCGCATCCAGTTTCGTCCTAAGAGCGTCTGGAATGTGTACGTAGTAGGTCGACCCGAATACCCGAAGATGTTCAATACTAAGTTTTTCTTTGAACATCAACTCATGGGGATAATTCATATTGTTTGGACTGAGAGGCATTTGATTGATGATATATGTCGTACAAGTCAATCCCTCTGCCTAAAAGGACCTAAGAATGCCTTTGACATGAAGCCAACACTTGCAGGTCTCTTTCAGATGATGGATCTTCTGCTCTACAACTCCATTTTGTTATGAAATATGCATGTAAGCTCACTCCGGATATCGTGCTTCCTGTAGAAGTTGAAGAACTCATTTAAAGTAAACTCACCTCTGTTATCTGTTCTCAACTTCTTTATCTACAGGCCGAATCGGCCCACTACGAGCTCCTTGAACTTCACAAACTTTTGGAAAGCGTTTGACTTCTCCTTTACAAAATACACCCACGTGTATCTATTGTAGTCATCAATCAAGACCAACATGTATCTACTACCTCCAAGACTAGCGGTGATGGTGAGTCCCATCAGATCACTATAGATGCACTCCAACAGTGTTTTGCATCTGGCCTATGATTTGTCAAATGGAAGGCGATGAGTCTTACCATATTGATATCGCGCACAGACATTACCGTCGTCCTAGGATGACAGACTAAACAAACCTTTCACAAGGCCCTTCACTGTCATAGCCTTCAACTTGTCCATCCTAACATGCCCCAGCCTTTCATGCCAGACAGCAGCACTATCATTTGCCATTATTTGATAGATATAGGAGCTCGTCGATAACACAAACAAGTCCTTTACCCTTCTCTAAACGTGAGTGACATAAGCTTTCATCACATATTTCAGAGAAACTTCACTTCTATTGGGCCGAACAGAACATGATACCCAACATCTACAATGTTGGTTATCTAGAAGAGGTTCTTCTTCATTCCCGACATGTGATAAACACTCCTAAAAATGAATGGACACATATCACTGCCAAAAAAACCACGCCATCATTCTCGACTGCATGAATAGTGCCATCAGCGATAATAATATCGTCATTACCTGAGTACGCATGCAGAGAAAAAAACCTTGACTCGTCCCCGATGAGGTGATGACCACACTCTTAATCCACGATCCAGTCCTAATAGTTAATGGTGGACAAAGCACAAATGCATGTGTCGGTCAAGAAAGCATTCCCCCATCCAACTTCCTCGGCTCTTGAATCATCACATTCCTTTCCTGCAGCGTGTTCTAGTTGAAGATTGGCTCTGCAGTCCTTCTTGAAGTGACCAGACTTGTTGCATCTGTAGCACCTTGCTCCTTCCTTCTTCCTTCCATCCCGCTTAGGATCATAACTCCTCTCTTGCTTAAATGAAGTTGAAGGTCTATCGCCAATAGATGACTTCTTATTCTTGTCACATCTCTTCTTCTTTCCTGAGAAGAGAACCTTGTTATCTCTTCCAGAGATAGATAATCCAGTCATCTGTCTTGCTAAGCTCTCTTGTGGAGCATGAAGATTCTCTAACTCAAGCAGGATGACTGATTGACCCAGCCCTACACTAAAGTAACAAAGGTCACATATTCTTTTTGTAACCCGCGGGTAATGTGCCTCTTCAGTTTTGCCTCTGAGATAGGCTCATCCGGGTCCAATGCTGAAATTTCAGCGCAAAGCTTTTTCATCTTTAAGAAGAAAGATGATATGTACAGTTCTCCCCGAGTGACTTTCGCCAACTTATTCTTCAAGAATTATAATCGCGCTACATTCTTCTTGTTGAACAACCCATCAAGAGAAGTCCAAATCTCAGCAACCGACCAACATCCAATGAGGTGGTCTAAAAGTTCTCGTAAGATCGCCCGCTTTAGAGTGAACTCTGCCCTACCATTTGTTCTCCTCCAAGCTCTCACCGCTTCAGCATTCCCAGCGACAACTGTCACCTCTTGTCTGTTGTCTCCACCGATGACCTCCCAAATATCCTCGCCTAGAAGATAACTCTTCATGCAAGACTTCCACTTTTTAAACTTAGTCTGCGTCAGGAGCTCAATACCAAGTTCTCTTGCGAAACCTCCTTCAATTGCTATAATATTGGTTACTTGAAAACTTCCAGAAGCACAAGCAAAGTTCTATAGCCAATCACTGCTCAAACCTCTGTCCCTCTTATACCATGTAAAAATCTCTAAGAAGCAGGAGAGGTCGTAGGAACACTCAACCAAACCAAGCTCATATAAACCAGCACAAAAGAAACAAAGTGAAACTTGTATTATCAATTTTTTGCACAACACGAGACATACATTGTGAGACATGATTCGTCAATGGACCATATGAAAACAAAATCAAACAAGCAAGAGTAAAATGGGCAGACTGACAACAGTAACTGTCAAAACCGCTATCCGCTAAATGATGTCCACTGAAGCCGCCAAGTCGCTAAACCACAACTTAACCGTGCAGACTCCCCGTTATTGAATGCTGAAGAAACTATCTGCACCCGCAAGCTGCCTGACTGCAAGGTCACGTAGCTATCAGAATCCGCGAACAAGCTGCTACTGAACTGAACAAAGCCGGACTGCCAGAGGCGGACTGACTTATTGAACTCGGAAAACTTTGTCAAAGAGAAACCGTCCGGTCGCAAGTCGCGATCTACTGCAATTCGCTAACTGTTTTCTGCAAACTCTCACCGAATCCCGACTGCTGTCAGAACCAAGTCCCTTGTCCCTCAGTGGTAGCTGCACAGTCTACAATACAGCAAAATCGGTTACTCTCCAAGACACACGGTTAAGAAAACCAGTCCGCAAGTTTTAACACAAGCTTCAATGCTTACTATTCATGTTATTATATGATAAGCCGATGATTTTTATTTATAGATGCGAGGAGGAGTGCCGTCACCACCCATAACGATAGGATAACCGCTTATCATTGTGAGACTAGCCACACTAGGTCGAACATGAGTGCGGACACAAAAACAGACCGCACGAGACAGTCTGAAGTCGTCACTGACTCAATATCCAGTCCGCACAAACCATGCGGACTCGACGAACAAGGAGCAACCGGACTTGGCACAAACCGTGACCAAATCCAAAACTCCAACAATCTCTAGCGTAAACTCAATACATGCGGACTTCACAATCCACGAGCTTAACACCAGGAGGACTCTGCAATCCGCGAACTTAACACCAGAAGAACTACGCAATCCGCGAACTTAACACCAGGCGGACTCCGCAACCAGACCGCACACCCGACGATCTCTGCGGTCTCCATCCAACCGCGCCACCTGAGAACAAGACCAAGACACATAACCATGTTGATCTCGGCGAGCTCCAGATGAATCCGCAACATGCCGGACTCGGGGAACACCAGATGAGTCCGCCATAACCACGGTTAGACAACCTTAACCACCCGGATCACCAATGATGCTTGCTGTGCCAGACCACAAAAGAGACCGACATCCCGCCGAAAGCTATCCGCCAGGCCGCGATGGACTCTGCGGACTGTGCGGTCTGCCCAATCAGACCGCCCACACCATTCCATTCTCACTTTAACAATTTTAACACAAGCGCATCAAGATTCTCTTTCATTTTCGAATTGTAACGAGCAGTGGTCTGTCACACTCGATTTCACTAACAAACTGTAACTTGTCGTCAATAGTGAAGTTTGACCGACATCAAACCGGTCACGTGATTTTTTACCCAGTTGAGAGGTATTTTCATGTTAAAATCGTCTCATGTACTTCCTTATCTATTTTGTGACTGTTTGCGCGCTCGACCGCTCCACGAGCTAAGGTGTTCTGGTTTAGTCCAATCTACAAAGACCATTGAGTTGGCCACAACAATGACAAAAACTTAAAATTCATCCTGAAAATTCTCGGAGTAACAATTTTTTCTTCAAATGATGCCCTGTCAACAATTGCAAGAGCATACCTACAAAAAAATTTGATTTGAATTTCAGTGTACTATATAAAACTTGAAAATGAGAATTCATGAACAGATTCAGAATACCTACAGAAAACCGAGCATTTAACATTTCAGCATACCAGCAAACAAAATCAAAATTAAGAAAACTTAAATGATGGATCATGAACTGTATATACGAGGTAAGTGTATTTAAGAATATACGTGTCCTTTTTGAATTGTATCATATACATGCATTTTCATGAGAAGTGTTCATCATAAAAGTATCTACAAGTTTCATGTTGAATATTTTTTGATTTGAAGCATTTTAGATCATCGATTTGGCCCCCGAAAAAAATCACGCCGAACTTATGTACGGATACCCGTATTCGGCGTGACTTTTTTCAAAAGTTTAAACGGCTTTAAATTAAAAAATATTTAACATGAAAATTAAGAAAAAAAACAGGATTTGCTGGATGACATTTCAACTAAAATACCTATTAATATTTTGAATATTTTTTTGATGCCGGAGGAAGAGGAAAAAGCTCTTCGCCTTCCTCGCGTGCAGGAGTAGCAATTAGAAGGGTTTTTAGTTCAATGCTCGTTTCCTTCCTCTCGCCCGAGTTCGGAATCTTCGGCCTCAAATTTTTTGGCTTCTGGTGATTTGTCTGATTTTATAATCGCCGCTAACACTCTTCTTGGCCGTATGCTGCTTATCTTCTTTGTTTTTTCTTTCTGTTTGTCTGTTCTACGATGTGATGCTAATTTTGTGGGGATTTCAAATAGTTTTATATTGTTTTTTTGCTTTTGTTTTGTTGCGTTAGTTTTCTGTTTTCATCGAGTTTGATCTATTCTAATTCCATCACGAACCCTACTTTCATCCTGATATGAAATATATGATTTTTTTTTGTCATCTTGCCCTTGTATAAAATTTAAGGAGGTTAAATTTAATTCAAAATAAATCAAGCTGTTTATGCGTTGGATTTGTAGTAAAAATGGAGATGCAGGCATGCAGTTAAGGAAAGCTGTTGTTTTAGACTCAAATTCCGTGTTTCCACCTGCCCAGATATACTGATGCCACTGAATGTTGCTTCCACAGTAAGTGAAAATACTGGGAATAACTTCACTTCTTATGAGAAATAGTGGATGAGATAGAGGATGGTGACAGATACAATTATCAAAGGGATGGTCAATGCCTTAGAAGAGGAGTGTGCTGAAACAATTTCCATGAATGAAGAAGAGGTATTAAATCTGGTTAACAAGTTTCCGAATCATGATGCTATCTCGACTGATACGTTCATGTTCAATCAGTGTTTGAGTACACAAGAAATGAGTACACATCCTAGTGCAGTAGTTTCTTCATATAGAACACCGACTTTTGAACGAGAATTGGAGCAAGATATTCCAATAAATAGTTGTGCTTTACTTCTTCAAAACATTATTACAGATCTGCATCACGAGTGCGAAACAAATATCCTTGGTCAGAAAACTTTTATGATTGATTTAATGCAGAAGTGGCAGAAGAAGTGTAAGGAACTTGCTAATTTACGGCATGAACTTGATCATTTGTATAAATCATTACTGGATCCAGGATTGATGTTCCCACACATTAACCATGAGGTATTGGAAGAGCGAAATACATTGAAGAGGAAAGATCAAGTCCAAAGGAAGTCAACAGGGAGTAATATCAAATTCCATGATGATCATAATCTATATGCAAATGAGAAAATTGATGATTCTGAACAGCCTATTTTTTATGATTCCCCGCAGTTGATGTGCATGCCTAAGGAGGAACTTATAAATTACTTCAAAACTGAAATGATCAAGATGAATAGACAACATGATGCTACTTTGCAAGAGAAGACGGAGGAGTTGTTCATCCTAAAACGTGAATTCCTCAAGGAGAAGGGCTCCGGTCATGTGAATTTAAAAAGGGATAAGGAGGTTGAATTAGTGAGGAATAGGATTGCAGAAATTGTATCCAATTTAGATGATATTCTTTTGGAAAATGAGAATCTGAGCACTATTCGTGATGATGAAGGCTTATGCAGCTTGAGGGAAAAACTTGATGCTATGTTTTTAGAAAATCGACGTCTGGTATATCTTTTAGCTGCTAAAAAGAAGGAAACTCCGCCTGACTGTTCCAAGGTTTCGGATACGGCAAACAATTTGCCAAATTTATTTGTTGGTGGAGAAGATATAAATCAGATAGAGAAACTCCAAGAGGATATAGAGGTTCTGAAATTCGAAATGAGTATTAAAGATGTGATAAATAAGAGTTCTTTGCAGGAATTGTATGGTGAATTTGGAGATTGCGTAGAAGGCATGGAGATGGAAACCAAGATTTATCAATGTACTTGCTCCTTTATACTCGGAGAAGTTGTAAGAGATGCTCTCTCTATGGTAAATTCTGGTATGATGAAATGTTTTGAAGAGAGAAATGATGTTTCAGAAAAACTTTTGGTTAAGCAAAAAGCATTACTTGTAGAAGTTGAAGAGAACAAAATGTTAAAGCAGCAGATTGAGTCATCTTCAAACTTATTGAAATCCAAAGCAATCCTCAAATCAGATTTATTGGCAGCTTTAGTGCGTTTGATTGACCAATGCGGCTCAACACGTGATGAACATGATGCACTAAGAGACCGAGTCATTAAGCAAGAACTAATTATGGCAGAGAGCAAAAAAGAATTTGATCTGATAAACTGCACATTAAATACACATGTCTGTCAGATTCATCAACACCAAGCTGAGATAGATATAATAAATCAGAATTTCAAGAGTGTTTCGGTTGCTTTAGAGGATACTGAGAAGCAGAAAAGCATTCTTCAAGCTGAACTTCTGGATGTTGAAGCAAAGCTTGCATCAGAAGTTAAAATGATGAAAAAACAAAGAAAGCTGGTGGAGTCTATACTTATTTTCATGTCAAAGCTACAATACAAAGTAGAATGTAAAATCGAGCACAATGAATCAAGGTGTGATTTACATTTTTGATAACTTTATCTTCTTTTTTATTTGTTTTATATTTAACTCTCTTACAGTGTACTTACCTTGGTTATGATCTATACAAATCCTTGGTGGGAGGAAAGATGGAATTCTTACACCGTGTTTAATGCACAAATTAGAATAGGGAATGTTTTTAAAAGCAATTCAAAAGGAAATGGAGTAACAAACGAAGTCTTCTACTTTAGCCAATTTGAAGTACTTCATATGCAGTTTTACCTGAACCATTAAGTATTTTGTTTCTTGGAGTTCATCAGTTATTATTATTATGAACTTAACAATTCATGGCCATTTTCATGCTCATAATTTCTCCACATCCTTTGCTTTACTGGCTAGTGTCTAGGTCTTAATGTAATCTAATAATCATTTCAAGGAATTCCTGTTTCTTTATGAACTTTTTTAGGAGGAACGCCACTTTTCATGTCATTGTTGCATCAAATGGTAACAACTCGAGTTTGATTATTGCGAAGGGTTAAAATTGGAGCAGCTTTTGCGTGCAATTGGCTTGTGTTACTGTTTATGTATATTGTCTTTACTGGAAGTCTGGAACATGTATATGATTATCATATGATGATGATTTTATCAGCTTAGCACGTTAGATCAGTGTGCCGTGCAATTTATATTTCTGCAAAGGAAAAACTTGAACTTATTTATACTAAGAGAATTTTGACATTTGGTGGTGGCACCATCAAGCTCATCACAACAATCCAATTGTTCTACTATTTTTATTATGATTTTAAACTAACATAAAATATAACATTTAAAATATATATCTTAGGAATGAAGGGGTCTGAAAAACAACGAAGAAAAAACAAGAAATCAACCGAGCAAACCCACCGATTTACGTGGTTTGGCAACCTTGCCTACGTCCACGGACGCACTAGGGTTTCTCCCTTTTTTCCTTTCAGTTTTTCGGTTACAGGAATGAGAAGCAAGTAAGCCCTTTTAAATTTGAAATCTAGGGGTACCGCACTAGGGTTTAAATTGTTTTTTTAAAAATTGGAGAATATGTCAACTGAAGGTGCCTAACCCTAATATTGTGCAATGTCTGGAGTACCTTAGCAATCCGCTGTGGTATGTTCACTGCCCTCAAATTTTTTATTGTCGACTAACATCGCACCCATAGGAACACCATGCCCCCGACACCGGCGCTTGGCATGTGGCTTTGCAAGTAAGTTTGTAATAAAAGCCTATCATTATTATTTGAGTTCAACTTTGTTATGCCTTTATTTTCTCCAATAACATTACGATAGCTTCGCTCTGTCTTCCAATCTTGTAGCTCTTCCTTTATTTAACGTCCAGTTCTCTTCAGATTAAAGGCGCTAAGTTGTCGATGTCATGAGCTCTCAAAGCAGGCCAACTTGGTTAAGAAGAAGGTTCTGTCGAACAAAGAGGCGTTTGTAAGGAAATGTGAAGATCTTCAGAAGGCTGAAATTGAGGTATATGTTTTTTCTGCCTCTTCTGACTTAAAAGTTTTATTGGCAATGCCAAGCCTTGATGAGAGAGGCCGAGCAGTAATATTAAGCTTAGCAACGAATTGTATATCTATGTTAAATTTTTTGAAATATGAAAGGTGACATGATTAGAAAATGCCAGAAAAGATTCAATAACCAAAAAATTGGAGTTTATCCTGCAACTATTAGAATGATGTCTGACGAAGAACTCATAAAACCGTTATTAAATATTTTGCATAAGTCACATGATGTCTCTTATATTAAATATAAGCTAACTTATTCATACCTGTATGCAACTTGTACTATTAAATACTTAATGGAGCTTAAGAGTATACAAGACTTTTGTTGCTGTGATAAATCACCAAGCAACATAACAATATTTATTACTTCTGTATATAAAACATACAATAGCATATACACATATTTATCGTAAGGAGTTTATCCACAATGTGAGACTAATCCATACAAGATAAACAAGACTCCTAATGGGCCATGGTAAGAGATAATTTGTATTTCGGGCTTCTATACATTTCTTCTATTGTTACCGATGAGGAAATTGTTAGAGTTTGAGAGAGAAACAAAGTGACATTGCTCATGAATGACATCCCGAGAGAGATGAGAGAATACTCAAGGCGCTTGCGAGAAAAGAGAGACTCTGTGCGAACAAAGCTAAATAACAGAACTTTATTGCTTCAAAAAATTACATAATACATGAGTATGCCCCCTATTTATAAAAAAAGGGAAGAGAAAGAAAATACAAGAGAAAAAATATTCAACGCCTGTCACAAGCGACTAGGCGGATAGATAAATCCTAGTTGCTCGGGCTATGCGGTTAGATGAGCTAATCACACGACTATATAGAGTGAGAAAAGGTACCAACAGGATTGCTCTGATTTCTATCCGACAGTGTCCAACGAACAGTTTTAGGAGAGAAAGCTGTGGTTAGACAAAGTCTAACCGCCAGGTTGCACCAGAGTTGTGCTTGAGAACTGCGAACACCAACTGCAGTCAAGTCTCTGCTAATCAACAAAGAGCACAACTGCGAGAAGAATATAGAAGCATCTCCTGCGGTTAGGCAAGAGTTAACCGCGTGATCGTCAATTGGATCTAACCTCAGCAGTCCGCACAACCACTACCCTTGATAACCAAACCACACTGCAGTTAACCGGTGCGGATTACAACAGACTACTGCTAGACCACTAAGCATGTCCACCACTACTATCCGCAGACCGCCAAACCTGTCTGCCTTATCTATCCGCCAGACCGCCCGGACTTAGGTTCCAACACTCCTCCTCAAGATGAAACATATATATCAATCATGCTCAGCTTGTCACAGATCTCTGAAAAAGAGAATACAGGTTTGGTAAAGCTATCAGCAAGCTCTCTATCGGAAGTGACAAACGAAGTGCAGATTTGATTTTTCAACATCTCTTCTTTTATAAAGTCGCAATCTACTTCAATATGCTTTGTTCTTTCATGAAACACTGGATTCTTTAAAATATATATAGTTGTCTTGTTGTCACAGATCATTGGCAGTGGATGATCATAAACTTCTCTCAAATCAAGCATCAGTGCCCGTAACCACTTCAACTCGCAGGTGGTCAAGGTCATGCTCCTGTACTCAGCTTTAACACTTGACCTGGAAACAACAGACCGTTTTTTGCTCTTCCAGCTTACCAGCTTTCCTCCTATGAAGGTACAAAAACCAGATGTAGACTTCATATCCTACTTATCATCTGCATAGATGGCATCAGAATAAGCTTCAACTCTTAAATGATTATTCTTCTGAAATAGAAGTCTCTTTCCCGGAGATCCTTTCACATACTCCAAGATCTTTAGGGTTGATCGTAGATGACACTCCTTGGGAGATTGCATAAACTGACTCACCCTTCCTACTGCATAGGTGATATCCGGTCTTGTGACTATCAGATAAATGAGTTTTCCCATATGCCGTCGGTACTTTGAGACATCTTCAAGGAGAGTTGAATCTTCACTCCAACACTTGTCATCACCAACGACCATTGGACACTGAACAAGTTTAACTCCCAGAAGGTCTGTCTCTTTTAAGAGATTCAAGTTATACTTCCGTTGTGAGAGCACTACAGAATTGGGCTTCCGAGAGATCTCAATTTCCAGAAAATACTTGAGAGATCTCATATCTTTTGCAACAAAATGTTGACGAAATTGTTTCTTTGTTAGTCCAATTCCCTTCTTATCATCCCCTGTAAGAAGAATGTCATCCACATAAACAGTAATAACAACTAGCACTGTAGAAGTCTTGTGTATGAATAGAGAGTGATCTGCAGCACTTCGAGCAAACCCAATAACAGAGATAACGTCACCAAACTTCTCAAATCAGATATGCTGGCTTTGCTTAAGTCCAAAGATTGCCTTCCTCAGTCTACATAGCTGAGACTCCCCCTGAGTAACATACTCAGGAGGTTGCTCCATATACATTATCTCCTGTAGATCTCCATAAAGGAAGATATTCTTGACATTCAACTGAGACATTTCCCAGTCTCCGTTCACAATCACAGAAAAGAGAACACAAATCGTTGTAATACGAGCAACTGGAGAGAAGGTGTCAAAGAAGTCCATACCATAGGTCTGGATAAAGCCTTTGACAACAAGCCGAGCCTTATGACGATCGTTGGACCATCAGGAAGAAACTTAATCACAAAGACCCAGTGACAGCCAACCACATCAGCGTAGGGACAAGAGTCCAAGTACCCCGTTCAGTCCGAGTTTTCATCTCTTTATCCATGGAGGCTTTCCAATGAGGATTGACAAGAGTCTCTTGATAGGTAGCCAGGATGACATTGATCGAGAGAGCGAGAGCAAAGCTCTTGCAGGAAGGAGACAACCGAGATTAAAAAACAACATCACGAAGAGGATGTTGAGTGCATGTGCGAACTCCCTTCCAAAGGATAATCAGAAGATCAAGGTCTGACTTGTCTGTAGTATCAGATCCATCCGTCGGAGTGACCGCTGCCTCGGGAACTGTCAGCAGCGGCTCAGGAAGAGAGGCAGAATCAAGAGAAAGAGAATCAGAGACTGGTAAGAAGGAAGAAACACAGGATCAGGTAGAGGCGCAAAGATAATAGGTAGAGAAGAAGAATCATCAGAAGGTGAGAGAGTAGAGGTGCAAGAAAAGTAAGGAGCATCCTCAAAAAAAGTAACATCTGCAAAAACATACTGTTTTCGGAGAATAGGAGCATATCACCGATATCCTTTTTTGTGCCGGACAGTAGCTCAGAAAAATGCACTTAACTGAGCGAGGAGAGAGTTTTCACGTCCAGGAGAAGGAGAGTGAACAAACGCTATACATCCAAACACACGTGGAGGTAAAGGAAATGATGTCGCACCAGGATACAGAATGAAGAAAGGAGTTTTGTCGTTGATAACCGATGAAGGAATTCGGTTGATGAGGTAACAAGAGAGAAAAACGACATGTCCCCAATAAGATCAAAGAACACTTATTTGAGTGAGAAGAGTGTGAGTCACATCAAGTAGATGACGATTCTTGCGTTCAGCAATCCCATTCTGTTGAGAGGTTTAAGGATAACTAGTTTGATGTATAATGCTACGATGCATACAAAACACTAAAAATTGATGACTAAGGTATTTTTTGGTAGTGTCAGTGCGAAACACATTAATTGGAGCATCAAACTGAGTACGAATCTCATTACAGGACGTAGTAAAAACGGAAAAAAGATCAGAACGTTCTTTTAACAAGTACAACCAAGTACATCGAGAAAAATCATCAATAAATGTGACAAAATACAGACTACCCCTACCAACAGATTTGGTAGGAGCAGGACCATATATGTCAGAATCAACAAGCTCAAAAAGATGAGAAGAGTTACGTCCTTGCTTCGCTGGAAAAGACAAACGGTGGTGTTTACCGAGTTGACAAAATTCACAATTCAGAGAAGAGTCTCCTCGAGGTAGACCAGAGAAGAGTTGATGAAGAAGACGAGGAGGAGGATGCCCAAGACGAAGATGTCACTGTAGAAAAGAAGTAAAAGTAGAAAAAACAGATACAGTGTCAAGATTGAATAAACCGTCACTTTCAGTCCCAGTAACAATCGTCTCCTTGGACTGAGGATTCTGAAAAGAACAAATAGTCGTGGTAAAAATAGCGGTGCAATTTAGTTATTTACATAGAGCAGTAACAGAAAGTGGGTTGCACGAAAAACTTGGGACATAGAGAGTGTCCATAAGTTGAAAAGATGGAGTGACATGCACTATTCCAAATCTGCACACAGTGGATGAAGAACCATCCGCAATAAAAACCGGAGGTGACCGGTTGTGTTTGTTCAGATGAGAAAAAAGACGAGGATTGTCCGTCATATGATTAGTAGCACCAGAATCAATGAGTCACCTACCCGTAGTGGCCATATTTGCACCACCCGAATATGTAGCAAGTGAAGTAGACTTCTTCGAGTTAGCATCACTCGCAGCAGGGCGAGGATGAGGATGCTTGACCCAGCAACGATCGATAAGGTAACCGGTCTTGCCACAGTGAGAACATCGATATTTAGAGGGGCCACGACCATCGGAGCGGCCTCCACGACCAATGTGGATATCACGACGGGCCTGATGAGCAACAATGTCAGGAGGAGGCGGAGAGGCAAGCAAAGGACGCTGAAGAAGAATAGTAACAACCGAAATGCACACAACAGTAACATCCAGAGTAGGAGTAGCAACCTCTACAAGGATTTGTTGTCGAATCATATCATAAGATTCGGGCAAACGAAGCAAATAACACATAGCCAGAAGCTCATGAAAGTGTTTATGTTGCTCAACGAGATCAACAAAAAAGGGCCGATGCTGAAGATGTTCAACACCAAGAGCCTGCACCTCCTGCTAAGCAGCAACATGAGTCATGACAGGTCGGGCAAAAAGATCTACATACAACGAATAGATGCGGGAAGTTTGAGCGCCCTTGGTGTACAGAGCAGAAAGATGATTCCAAACAGCCTTAATCGTCGCATTATTTCTAATGACGGGAAGACACTCATCAGATAGACTATTAGCAAGTCATGTTCTCACCGGAGCATCACTGACATCCTAGTCATCAAAAGCTGCAGATACATATGCAGGAGGGTCATTCGTTAGATGATGACGCTTATGCTGAGAGCGTAGCAAAAAAAACAAATGTAACACTCCAATCGGGATAATTTGGCCCAATGAGTTTGGAAGAGGTACTCACATTGCCAGAAGTAGAGACAGAAGCAGACAAAACAGGGGCACAGATAGAGTAAAGGAAGAGAAATCAGACATTTCCATAAAAAGAAGAGAAAACAGGTTGAGAGGTCTATCCACAGTGAGAAGAGAGATCTATCCGCACGGAGAGGTCTATTCGCAGCGGGTAGAGAAAGAAGACCGACACATAGACTAACCACACGGTTAGAGTGAGAGACCAAAAAAGAACTAGTTGCAGAAAGCGAACAAGGAAGAGGCCGCACAAACAGACCAAAAGGCTGCGAGAAGAGAGCTATTCGTAAGAAGAGCGAATAACAAAGGGAGGGCGGCAAGAAGCAGCGAAAAGGAGAAATCGCTGCCGAAGAAGAGAGCTTATTTGCAGGAAGTATGAATAACAATGAGAGGGTGGGAAGGAGGCAAGAAGCAGCGAAAAGAGTAAATCGCCGTTGAAGAAGAGAAGATCGCGGAATAGAAGAAACAACGGAAATCCGCGGTTAAGAAAGAGAACCACGACAAAAAAGAGAAAAGTAGGCATTTAAAAAATTAGAGACCGCTTGCACCGTGACACAGCTGAGTAAGCAGAAAATGGAGCAAAAAAACGATTAACTCTGATACCATGCACGAACAAAGCTAAATAACAGAACTTTGTTGCTCCAAAAAGTTACATAATATATAAGTATGCCCCTTTATTTATAGAAAAGGGGAAGAGAGAGAAGAGAGAGAATATACAACGTCTGTCACAAGCAACTAGGCGGATAGAAACCTAGCCGCTCGGGCTGTACGATTAGATGAGCTAACCACACGACTATACAGAGTGAGAAAAGGCACCAACAAGATTGCTCTGGTCTCTATCCGACAGTGTCCAACGAACAACTTTAGGAGAGACTGTGGTTAGACAGTCTAACCGCCAGGTCGCACTAGAGTTGTGCTTGAGAACTACGAACACCAACTGCGGTTAAGTCTCTGCTGATCAACAAAGAGCACAGCTATGGAAAGAATATAAAAGCATCTCATGCGGTTAGGCGGGAGCTAACCACTTGACCATCAACTAGATCTAATCTCAGCAGTCCGCACAACCACTATCCCTGATAACCAGACCGCACTACAATTAACCGGTGTGGATTACAACAGACTGTTGCTAGACCGCTAAGCCTGTCCGCCACTACTATCTGCCAGACCGTCAAACCTGTCCGCCTTATCTGTCCGCCAGACCGCCCGGACTTAGGTTCCAACAGACTCAAAGCAAATTGTATTAAACGATAACGAGCATACACGATATAATCCGGAGACAAGCTCCGGTCCACTCTAGGAGGTTGGATCTTTCAAAGAGTGGCTCTCGAAGACAATTGATCCAAAGATGATGAATCATTATTACCTCTCTCCTTTATATATGTGGGGGATGACACACTTAATAATAAGATACAAAATACTTTAATTAATATAATTAATCCAGTCAATATTACTTAACAATCATTAATTAATATTACTAAATAATTAATCATCATTAATTACAAAATATATAACTCTGCATATTAACATTGAAGGTGGCTCCCATATGCCCTGCCGCGGCTCATGCGAGGGGGCACGTTAGGACTGGGTGTGTGACCATAACACCTTTGCAAATATACGATAAAAGGTTTTGTTTTGAATAGTCAAATAGATTATGACGTTGATTTGAGCTGATAATTATATGCATGCCACTGGGGTTGTTTTTTTGGAGTTAAGTGTTGATATTTTTATTATATTTTTCTTGCTTTGCAGGTTGATCTCTTAGGCGATGAGGTTGATAATCTCGCCTCTCTTCTTGGAAACATATACTTTATTCTTGAGCACTATTCGCCCGTGTTACAATGCTATCCTGGGGTAAATGTTGTCTTCTCTATTAATTTATTGATATTTGCTTCAGTATTTTTTGTACTCGTAAAATCCAATGGCCATGTGGAGCAGAAATGAGGAACTGTAGTGGAGGACAAGTTTTGGGCTCGTTCGGAGTTGATTGGTGACTTTCCATATATGGCGTGCCCGGATCGATGATCAAACTCCGCGGATGCGTTCGGATTCGCATTGCTAATTAATTTCATATATTAGTTTATTGTATTTGCATTTGTTTTGATGTGTTTGGGTGGGCCCACTTCCGACCAATCATAGTCGTCGATTGGTGAGGTGTCCTAGCCTCCTTGTTATTATAAATAGATAAGTAGTGGATTGATTATTGACATTGCAGATTTTGATGAAAGAATTCCCGGAATCCCGCGATCCCTTCACGGTGCCGACTCCGTGGAACCCTAGGTGACGACGTCTAGGTGTGTATCTTCCTTCCCAAGATTTCCCCTAACCCCTAGCCCACTTTTTCCCACTCCAAAACCCCCATTGCCGCCGCCCCCAGCCCCCCAATTGGAGCCACACCTCTGCTCCCCAAGAAGCATTCCCTGTTTCTTATCTTGGTTAGTGTTTGATGAAATTTTCTATTCACTTCTAAAGTTTTTTTTCCCAGCCATGTGCCACCCCCGACCTCCAATGTCTCCCTCCAGCCAACCACCACCAAGCCCCCTTCCTCCCTTTCCCTACCGCCTCTCATCCAGCCCCCTCTAACACCGCCAAGCCCCTCCCATCCCCTCACTTCCCTCTCCCTGCCGCATCTCACCCAGGGCCTGACAGCACCGTCGGACCACCTCTCTCCCTCAGCTACAAGCATTGAGCCCTCCTCTCCACCTTTGTTTCCAACCCCACAACCCCCCCTTTCCGAGTAACCACCTACCCAAAATCGTTTCCCTTACGGATCAGTCCCGATCTGAAAATTTCAGCCCGAATCCAATCTCAAAATATCGGATCTACCCTTCCCCGCCCAGATCTACCCATACGTGGCTGGATCTATCCATTTACGGTCCGATTCCACCTTCCTTCCGTCGAGGACAAGCCACCCACACTATTTCCACGCCACCAGTTCCTCATTAGGTCGCCGTCGACATGCATCCGGCTCCGGGTTCTTCAGTGCCTTGATCAGCCCACTATTTGGTGAGATTTTGTTAGATTGACTTATTATTTATTCAGTACTTTTATATTGGGTTGGACTTTCTATACTTGCTTGGATATATTGTATTGTGGTGGTTTGGTCTGGGTTATTATTGTGATTTGCAGAATTTATTTGTCGCGCGCTTTTGCTTCGGCCCTCCACGCGGAGGAAAGCCTAAAGCTTGTTTTACCCTAGTGAATTATTTTGTCTTGTCTCGAACTAACTGGATGGGATGATATTATTTATTATTTAATTGTGATTCAACCGTTCAATTTGCATAACATGTAAAGAGTTAGGTCACCGTTTATACGCCGCCTATAGATTCGTCCTGTGTCAAATGGTATCAGAGCCATATTGTGTGCTCTTTTGGATACGCAGTTGTAGAGTCTATAGGTTTATCATCATGTCTATGTTTCGCCAATATTCCCCTCCTCAATTTGGAGGTCTCGAGTTCACTTGCATCCACTCTCACAGAGCCCTGTCAGTGAAATTCTCACGTTACTACGACAATTATTCTCGATCCCAGCACACCATTTTTAGAAATCGTGTTGACCTACCGACACAACCCCACTACACTAGAGACGATCATTTCCTTGCATGCGAGCGGATCGTGTTGACCTTTTGACTCGACTCGATTACCTTAGAGATGACTATTATGAGTATCCGTCGCTTTGAGAGAGATCTTGAGAGTCAGTTTCGTATTGTTGCCCCTTCCTTTGACGACTCATCGAGTCTCGAGTATTTCAGTTATTGGCTCATGGATATGGAGTATTATCTTGATCATTTTGAGGTATTCGGTAAGCGTCGCGTCAAGTTTGCGAGACATAAAATTTTAGATCAAACGAGGGCATATTGGTCTAGTGTTGAGAGGACCTGCGAGCAAAATCGTCTACATCGCATCACCAGTTGGGTGGACATGAAACGTACTTTGTGTCAGAGGTATCTGCCTTCGTCGTATCAGAGCCGCTTGTTCGTCCAATTATTTTCTCTTCAGCAAGGATCCATGTTTGTCACTGAATACAGGGATTGCTTCGATGAGTTAGTTGTGAGGAATGATATCCGAGAGGACCCAACCATGACCATTGCCTAATTTTGTTCTGGACTTCGGTTTGACATACGTACTAAGGTAGTTTATCATAATTCGAAATCCCTCGAGCAGACATATCAGTCCTTCATTATGAACAGTATTCGAGATCTACAAGAGCTGGTCAATGAGATTCTCACCTTGACTTCCGTAGTACGAGTCTCTCCCATACTGAGGTCACCATGATGCCTACTACTGTCCTGTCAACCACGACAGAAGTGATACCTGAGGAGGGTTGCTCTCACACCAGTGAGGTGCTTAGCCCAGTGAGTGACATATCTCTTGTTTTTAACATATCTCTTGTGACCCCAATTGAGAGTGAGTCTGAGCGACCTATTGAGTCTGTAGTGTTGCGTCCCTCACTCACACCTCTTCCACTATCATACACCGGGTTAGTTAGCACCCCAACCACAGACCCATTTTCTGACACTGCACTCACTGATTCATTCCTTGAGTATAAGTCTATGTCACTCTCCCATTGTCATTATCCTTGAGTCACATCACGACCGAGAGCCCAAAGCCTGATGTTAAACTCGCACAGGTTATGTCACCAATTCATTGTGACACTACCCCTCACGAGGGTACTCATATGGAGGATCACGACCTTAGTGACGAGTTCTATGACGACCCCCCTGTTGAGTCTCTTGATGAGCCACCACATCCTAGTGAGAATACGATTCAGGTGAGCCGCTCGTTTATGAGCTTTGAGTTATTGACATCTCTTTTGTTATCATTTATAATCTTGCCCCAGATAATTGATCTTGAGTGGAGCATAATGTATGTAAAGTCTTCCTTGGGTACGCTTAAGCATAGCCATATCTTGAGGACCTACCTTATGACACATTGCACCTTCGATGTGTTTTTGGGACGCATCGCCTGCAGATCCCCCGGACGAGCTCTTTCTTTTTGGGGACGCGCACCGCACTCGAGAGTCACGTCTTCTAGTTGGTGTACATGATTTTCATTCAGGTGGTCGTTGTATTCGCGATAACTTTTCTTATGT
This sequence comes from Platanthera zijinensis, assembly GCA_039513925.1. NCBI lineage: Eukaryota > Viridiplantae > Streptophyta > Magnoliopsida > Asparagales > Orchidaceae > Platanthera > Platanthera zijinensis. The sequence goes on from CM077091.1 coordinate 167,093,445, forward strand.
ACCTTCTGGTGAGCCCCCTGATGTGTTACATTTTGTAACATCCCATTTCCGGCTAGACCCCTAGGAGTCGGTTGGTTGTGGTAGAACCCTAGGGAGCCCAAAAGTTGAAATAAACCGACCAGGATTTCGGGTCACGGGTTGGTCATGCCCGTGACCCAGGTGTCACGCCCGTGACCTGGGGCGTGACTCCCTCGACGATCGTCGATCTCAGGTAGACGATCGTCGGGCGCAAAATTTTCCACCCGACCTTGTCACGCCCGTGACCCAGGTGTCACGCCCGTGACCTGGGGCGTGACTCCTTCGACGATCGTCGATTCCAGATAGACGATCGTCGGGCGCAGAATTTGCCTCATGGCCTGTCACGCCCGTGACTCGCAATGTCACGCCCGTGACACAGGGCGTGACCACGCTCGACGATCATCGATTTCCGTTCGACGGTCGTCGACCCAGAATTAGTCAACAGGCATGTCACGCCCGTGACATAGGGCGTGACCACGCTCGACGATCGTCGATCTCAGTTCGACGCTCGTCGACCCAGAATTTGGCCACACGGGCCAGTCACGCCCGTGACCACCCTTCGACGATCGTCGATCTCAGTTCGACGATCGTCGAACCCAGAATTGGCTAACCGGGCCTGTCACGCCCGTGACCTATGTGTCACGCCCGTGACCAAGGCCGAAACGACAGCCAGACTGGAAATTTCCGTAACCGATGCAATAATAAATTCTGATTATGGGAATGAAAACCAAGGGTATTTATGGGCCGTTTCCTACTTTAATTATTTAAATAATTAAGGAAATGTTGGTCCAATAGGAAATCGCCACCTGGCGAGCACCTCTTCATCTCCAGCGTTTCAACTGAAATTCGTCATAACCGAAACGTCATTAAGGGAATTATTAATGGCCGCGGACGTTTCATCCCTTTCCCTCCCCACTTGCTGATCTATAAAAGACTCCTAAGAGCAAGAGGAAAAGGTTACACTCTCCCTCAAACTGTTTCAGATTTTCCCCCTTGCTGTTGAAGAACTTCCGGCGACGCCACCACCGCGTCAATGGCTTCCCGACGCTCTGCACGTCTTCCGCCCGTGAACAAGGTCCTCCCCTTCCTCTTCTTCTGCGGATAGATCTTAGGAATCGTTAGGAGAGATATCGGGCTCAAAAGAGCCAGATCGGGTGAGCGTATTCGTGGTTTTCCGAAAATTTCATGGTGGCGGGTTCGCCGGAAACCGCCTCTCCGGCGGCCGTGCCGCCGCCCGACGATAGCCCTCGCCTCAACGGAGGTGGTGGAGGTGGTGGCCGGCCAGAGAGATGGCTGGATGGCTGGGAAATAGCTTGGAAAAGCTACATGAAATTAGGTTTTCAGGCCTCTGGTTCGGGCTGTAGAAGAAGATGAACAGTGCCGTCAAATTAGATTTTATTTTTAAAACAATTTCTGAATGAAATATCTGTCATGTTAAATAAGTTGGGAAAAATACCTAGAGGCTCCTACAGGAAAAATGATCAACATAGAAAATGTAGCCCTTGAAGTCTACTTTAATTCAAAATTAATTTCACCCGATTTAGAATCGTGGTTAGACCACAACACCCTTTTTGGTGAGGTCTATCCAGAGGGCCGTCTGGACCTTAGAAAAATTCTCCACTCTAAACCAGTCATCAAAATGACTTGAAATTTGGGGTGTGGTCTAATCTTACATATATCTAGGTGCTATCCAAAAATGAGAATTTTTGGAGAATATTTTTCTATAGTTTTTAGAAAAAATTCAATAATCCTAGCCGAATTTAATTAGATAGTTAAATAATTTCCAAACCCTCCCAAATTCTGGTGAGTGGTCCCTGGGGTCACCATAAGGTTCTGTATAATTTTTCATCTCATTTGTAGATGGTTTGGATTAGAAATGATCAACCCTAAGTTTTGCCCTAATAAGGGGTCTTAGGTTAAAAGTGCACTTTTGAAATTTGAGTGGTCAGATCACCTCAACAGAGGCTGAGATTTTTACCACTGGCTAGTAATATTCTCTAGCACCCCCTCATGGAGTTTAAGGTGGATCGGGGTAAGTTTGCCCTAAGGACTAAGGCCAAACCCTAAGGATGGATCTTGGTGGTTTGTGAAGGTCATGTGGTCAAATGACCTTGGATTGACCCGAAATTGGGTGAAGAGAACCATAGGGCCAATATAGTTCTCTGGACGAAATCTTAGTAATTTGGAGACCGTTGGGATACCTAAAAATCTAACCCTAGTTTGGGGCGCAAAACTTGTAGAGATAGGAAATGACACTAAATCACATTGAAAAGTGGTGAGATTTGGGTAGAGTGAATTATAGGGATGGTGCAAGCTCTGGATATTTTTCTATGAATTTTATGATCATTATTTTGGATACTTCCTTTAATGATTTAGTAGTTGTATGATTTGCTTAGAAAATTTATTAGGGAATACACACTCTCTGGAAAGTGATGAAATTTAAGCAGAGAACGTTTATTATGATTTTAAATCTCTGTGAATTTTTATGGGATTTCTGGAAGATTAATTCTAAGGCTTGCTTCATTAAGTATGTTTTACCTTGATTATTTGATTAAATCTTTGGTGATGTTTAGCAAGCTAGTAAAATTATGATTCTCTGCACAAAGATCTTTTATGTATCATACTACTGACTAGTGATTTTTCTATAATTTTTAGATGAATAATTTCAGTACTTCCTTCATTACGTAGAATTAACGTGATTATACTGAATAAATTATTTAGAGGTTAAATACCTTCTATAAAATTCTGAGAATTTGTATTTGAGGTTATCTTGCTGTTATTTAATGATCATGATTTTTGAGTAGCCATTACTTAGGAAGATCATGTAGTTCATGTTTAAAATGACCCGTGACACGTCCTTTGGGAAAATGAAATAAATATCAGATTAATTAGGAAAATTATAAGTTTCTGATTTTAGGCAAAGTATGGTATGGTAGACCTCCAGTAAATATTATAGGAGATTTGGAAGACAACTTGGTGTACCTCCCCTTGGGTACCTCATATAGTTTAGGATGGTCTGCATATAGTAAAGCCACGGAATTCTGGTAATTGATGGTTGGTAGGGTAAGTTAAGATTGAGTTCATCATTAGAAGTCAGGATAAGTAGAGTGTGAGACTGGTTAGGATAAGGGAGTACGAGAACGACGAAAGGTCGTCCATCCCGGGAAGAAGAGGAAGAGTCTTAATACTTTAGGGTTAGAACTAAAGTAACTAAAAGAGGATCGGGTTAAGGGAGATCAACCAATAATAATAAGTGCCTTGCGAAAGGGAACTTCGGGCCGTAATGCCGCCGTCTTGGTTCCTAGTGCCCCTTGAGAGCCCTTCACGGGTATATACCGGGGGCAGTCCTGGGCTAACGTAAACCGTAGGAATAATAAATTAAAAGAGCAACTAGTATAACTAGGGTTACACGTGCACACTCCCCGATAGCTAGGAAAGTAGAATAATAGGACTGGTTGCCATTCAGACAGTAGCTCTGAAGGTAGATGCACGGACGGGACTGTCCGGGGGGCCGAGGGCTCGAGGGTTGGAGTACAGAATAAAGGTGGTGGGTCTTCAGTATCTGATTGTCGTTCACACCGACATCGGTACGCTGACTCGGCGGTGTGGGACACTTAGCCAAAGAAAGTCTGGTGGGTACAGCCAGCAGTAGTACGCGGATACTCTAGGTTGTGTTCTTCTAGGGGCGTACGGAAGGGCTAGGCCTGGTAGTGTGGATGCCCGTCTAGGAGTGGGGGGCCCGACCCACTGTCTCCGTTTGCCACTACGGAGGTTCCTGGGAGTGAAGCTAGCTGCCCGAACAGGAGGAACTAAGGTCTGTGCGCATAGAGTCGTGTGCGTGTGTTGCACTTGCATGAATCATGGCATAGCATATCACTACACTCATAATTGCATACAACCGACACCCCAACGTATAAATCGGTATGGGACTTTTTATACGATGGGAGCCTTGCAAAAGATCCCTTAACTTATAAGTTTGTATGGGCATTCATATAAGTTAAGGTTACATACTTACTTGTTTGTTTACTTACTGTTCTCTAGCTGCCTTTTTATACAATTTGCTACTTATTAATTGCTCTACCTATTACAACATTTACACCGTTCACCTATTATAACTTGCTAGTTAGGTCCACCGTCACCTGCTTGATTATTTCACATTTTGTAGCTTCCCTTTCCTCCTCTCCGCCGGTACTTAGGAGCCGTGGTGGGAGGGGTAGGGGACGATAGGGCTTAGTCTTTATGACTAATGGTTTTCGAACCAAACATTACAGGAGCTCCGGATGGGAGACAGGGACCAGCACCAGCGGAGTACGGTGCGCATGGAGGTGGGACAGTCTAGCACGGTGCACTGCACCTCGACCAGCTCCGTGAGTGATTAGTATTTTCTTAGCTTCCGCGATGAGTGACTTGTAGTGAGGTCTCTGATGTACTGGGCTCGAGCCCATTTATCTATTTTCCTTTTATTACTATTGATGGACTGGTTATGATTTCACTTTTATTTACATGTTTCTGTGGACTTGTTTATACTTTTGTATAAATGCTTCTCTCTCTTGTGATCGAAAAGGGCCGGCAGAATTGGCGTTTTGTAGTGGTTGCCTTTCCGTGAGTCGGTGCCACCGCAAAGCGGCAATTCTGGGTTAAGACCCCGGTGGTTTTAAAAGAAAAAAAAAAGGGGTCTTACACATTTCCCGAGTGACATTTGACTCTTTACGAGCTCGTATTTGAGTGTAGATGTCTCGCGCGGTCACCTGAGCACTTGACACATATGGGATGAGTTTTTCTACACTCCACCGAGAGAGCCTCCTGATAGGCTACCTCTTTTGATAAATTTTCAGGTCATTATTAGATTTTCTCATAGAGAGCATGTTGTGTCGGTCATGTGTCATTTGCATGAGTCTGTTAAGTCGTTTCGTCATCATTTGCATGAGCATGTTGTGTTTTCTGTTTATCGTTTGCATGTGTGTCATGAGTCTGTCCGGCGAATAATCCATAATGATAATAAATTTTGTAAATCACATGCAGATGTTCAATGACAAGAGCAGGTACTTCATGAAGGCGAGCAGGTGATGGTGAGAATCTGCATTGTGAGGCTCCGTGCGAGGCTTGCTAAAAACTTGAGCGTTAGACGAATGGATCCCTATATAAGACGGATCGAAGCAAACATCTATAATCTTGATATCCCTGCAAGTATGAGTATCCACCAGTATTTAATGTTGAAAATCTGACGCCATACTACGAGCCTCGCGAGTATGTGGAACCAAGCAGTGGGGACTTCCAGCCACCCACACCTCCACTCCCGTTGTCTTACCCCCCTCGTAGCCCACCCACGTCTAATGGACACCACTACTCACCCACTTCTGATGCCCACTCACCTGGGGACTCGTCTTCTTTGGTCCTACCTACAACACCGCCGATCGCACCGGGATCCACCGCTCGTGAGTTGAGCGTTAAGAGCATCACGAAGACCAGACTCCGCCAGTACATTCCTACTACAGACACTGATGACACATGGGTACTTGCAGCAGAGCTTGATCGATTCGCCCCTATATTTCGACTTCAGTACAATCGTCTCCATTCACGGAAGATGATAGCTTTTCAGTCGGGGGGAGTTGATTGGAGAGGACACTTTTCCAGCGACGACACTTGAGCCACCTCTGGTGGACCTCTTCGAATCTTACCTGACATACATCGAGAGAATTCCGATCCCTATTCATCGGAAGATGAATTCTTTCAAGGCGGGGAGATTGATGCGGAGTAGAGATGAGGACCTGCAGTGGAGGACGAGTTTTGGACACGTTCGGGGCTGATTGGTGACTTTCACTATATGGTGTGCCCTGATCGATGATCGGACTCTGCAGTGCGTCCGTATTCGCATTGCAAATCGATTTCATATATTAGTTTATTGCATTTGCATTTGTTTTGATGTATTTGGATGACCCCACCTCCGGCAATCATAGTCGTCGATGGTGGGATGCCCTAGCCTCCTTTTATTATAAATAGATAGGTAGTGGACTGATTATTGGCATTGCAGATTTTGGTGAAAGAATACCCGAAATCCCGCGATCCCGCCCGTTATTAGCATTGCTAGGTAGTAACAACACACATTAATTGATTCAACTAATAATAATACATTAATTGACTCTAATAACTAATATATTAAGGGCGTTCATATTGGCAGCCTGACTTTGGATATTGGCAGCCCATTGGCTATTGGTATCCAAAAAATCGATAATGACAATCCATTGGCTATTAACAGCCCAGTTTTATATAATCAGAAAAGCGTAAAAACGTGGAACCCGGAATTAGCTAAATACGGGTTTCACGCGCCTTTTAAAAATATGTCTACTATATGATATTTTTAAAAGTGGCATATAGTATGCCTATTTTCAAAAGTTGTAGATTTGACGAGTTTTGGGCCTGTTCGGGGCTGATTTGACGACTTACCATATATGGTGTGTCTGGATCGACGATCCGACTCCGCGGATGCGTTTCATATATTATTTCACTATGTTTGCATTCATTTTATTGTATTTGGGTAACCCCAACTCCGGCCAATCATAGTCGTCGATGGTGGGATGCCCTAATCTTTTCTTTATTATAAATAGACCTCTTAGGGGCTGATTTGAGGCATTGCAGAATTTGGTTAAAAGAAATCCCGGATTCCAGCGATCAAGCCACGGTGTCAACTCAGTGGAACCCTAGGTGACGACTCCTATGTGTGTATCTTCTCTCCCAAGGTTTGCCCTAACCCTAGGGCCCTTCTTCCCCCTCCCGCGCCCCCTCTCTCAGCCTCCACGACTCCCAAACAGCAACGACATCTCTCCATAGCCCTGGTGTCCAGAGGAATCTGTTTTCTAGTCAAGTCCACTGTTCAAAAATTAAATATCTTGTTCATTAATAAAGTTTCTACAACTCCCTTCCACCTCCGGCCTCCCAACGGCACCAGCAACCTCCCCTTCCTCCTCCAACAAACCGCCATCCGCTCCCTTTTTTTCCTTTCCCTGCCGCTTACTCCTCCCACTCCCGAGGCCACATCCGCCTCCCTCAACCCCCCTATCATCCAGGACGACCACTCATTTGCCCCCCTAAACCACCACCGCCTCCCCCTCTCTCATCTATAGCTGCCACCCCTCTTAAACCCCTTCAACCTTCTTGTCGCCGGCCACCCCTGACCTGGAACCACCACCCAAATCTTTCCTCCTCCCGGATCAGCCCTGATTTGGAAATTTCAGCTCGGACCCGATCTCAAATTATCGAATCTACCCTTCCCCGTCTGGATCTACCCATACGACGTCGGATCTACTCATTTCCTGTCCGTTTCCACCTTCCACCGCCGAGTACAGCCACCTACGTCGTTTCCACGTCTCCGGTTCCACCCTGGATCGCCGTTCACGCATTTCCGGCTCCGAAATCATCAGTGTCTTTGTCAGCCCACTATTTGGTGAGATTTCGTTGTATTGGATTATTATTTTCAACATATTTATATTGGATTGGATCTTGTACTTGTTTTGAATATCTTGTGTGTTAGTTGTTTGTTAGATTATTATTGTGATTTGCAGGATTTATTTGTCGTGCGCTCTTACTTTGACCCTCCACGCGGAGGAAAACCTAAGCTTGTTTCGCCCAAATTAATTATTGTATCTTGCTATAAATTTATTTGTGCGAGATATTTTAATTTATCATCTAATTGTGATCTAACCGTCGGACTTTTGCATACATTTAGGGTTAGGTCACCGATTTTCCGCCTCCTATAGATTCCTCCTGCGTCAAGAACATGAGGAGAATTTTTGAACTGCACACGGACACGCGTGCACGCACCGTATCAGGATCCGGATTTTGGATTTGAGATTTGAAGGATAATTGAATTAAATTATATTTTTTGTACAAAATAGTTTTGCCACTTTGAAAAACTTTAAATTTCATCCATGCGTCGACTTTCTCTTCGTGCATTGACTTCTTCCACCTATCACCGTGTGTCGACTACTAGTCAACGTACATCACCTTTCCGTGCGTCAACTTCTGTTCGTGCGTCGACTTCTCTTCGTGCGTCGATTTCTTCCGCCTTTCACTTCGTGTCGACTACTATTCAACATATGTCGACTTCTGTGCATCGACTTCTCCTTTGAACGCCGACCTATATGCTATCTATGCAGTTTACGTGATTTTGCTCATTTAATCTTTACCTTGGAAATATAATTTACTTATTATAACCATTGTAAATTAAATACAACAATAACACTCAAGCCTTGATACACTATAATGGGGTCGGCTATATGGATCTTTTGTCGTCATTGTGTCCTATCTTGTGTCATAATTCACTAATGCCTAAGTATATCATGTCTTTCCTTATAGTTTCATTCCAAGTTTTTATTAGTCTACCCCTCCCTCGTTTAACATGCCTAGTGACAAGACTCTCACAACGCCTAACATGTGCCTCTAATGGTCTCCTTTGTACGTGTTCAAACCATCTTAGTCGAGCTTCTCGTATCTTCTCTGCAATTGGTGCTACTCTTGTCACATCTCAGTATGTGTTTAAACCGTTATAAATTAAATACGTGATTAATATTTGTGGTTTTCACGAGACTCCTATATAGGAGATTTTTTAGAACGAATATACACAGACTTTTTACATTTTCTTACATTTTCTTTTTTTCCTGCTTCTGAGTTCTTACGGTTTTTGGCTTCGACGATTGCTTCAAGTATGAGTTCAGGTGCTCTGTGCTTTTTCGATGTCTGCGCACATCAGAGTTTTCGGGATCTAACCGGGTGTTGTACTTTGGATAGAGCATTTCGAGATAGTTCTCGTTGCACTACCGCTCTCCTCTGAAGCTACCCAGACTCGATTCTAAACTAATATTATTATGCCTTGTTTCATTTCTTGATGTCTTTGCTTACATGGTCTATTCATAGTCTTGTTTTTTCAAGACCTGATATTATAGTATTAATCTTTTTCGAAATGAAAAATTATATATTATTTTGAGAATATAGTAAAAATACTCCTACTTGATGCTGACATGTGATCACACACAATCAACTAATCGTTTGGCATCAGTTTTTGGATCTCACAAGATCAATTGTGATCTTGCAGGATCACAAATGTGACAAGGCAGTGCGAAAATCATATTTGAAAGAAAACATGATCCTGTATGATGGCAAAAGTGACCGATCGTGCATGATCGTCGGCATTATGACTGCCCCAGACATTGGTTTGTGTTCGAGCCTTAGATAAATAAGAAATCCCCTTTTGCAGACATAAATTATGTAACATAAGCAAACAAAAAAATATGTATGTACATATATCCTAAAGTAGCAGTAGCTTCCATTTCTTTTTCCTCAAGCAAATATCATCAAAGAAAAGCCTAATCAATTTGGTGCTACTTTTTTTTTGTCAAATGTGTTCTAAATAACAGCAGAATTTTACCTTCTATGTCTTTGTTCAAAAATCAAAACAGACTGATTCCTTATATTTGATCAATCGTTCTTGTTATAGGTTATGGAGGCTCTGAAACTTATTAGAAGAAAGATGAAAGTAGAAGCTGGAGAAGGATGTTGAGCTGGAACTCAAAAATGTGAAGAAACCATAGTACAAACAACCCTAAAACATGGAAGAATGTCGAACAGATGACAGTATTAGATTTCACCTTCTCCATTTTTTTTTCGAACCAAGCTTCTCGATCTGTGATGCGTGCTGGACTTTTGGGTGGTTAGTATGGTAGTTTGTATTTTAGGGAGGGGTATTTTGGTCCTTGTAATTGCCATATATAAGGCAAGTGGGGGGAAATTATTAGGGTATGTTGATAGTAAGTTGTAGTCGGCCGGAGGAAGGGGGAGAAGCCTCTACTGCGGAATCCAGCCACGTGTTCTGGGCGAGTCCCATAGGGTTGGTTTATGCTTGTTTGTGGTGTTGTTGTTTTCCATCTTTCTTCCCTGTGTGTATGTGAACTGAAGTTAGTATTGTTGAAGCTATATTTTGGGGTAAACTCTGTCCAAATCCTCCATTGCATTCTTGTTCGCATCAATCTGTCATGACTTACTTTTCAAAGGAATTGGGGGGAGAGGTCCGCGGCATGTCACGGAAAGAAAGACAGTCTATTGAGAACGTGGAGGGATTAGGAAGGACTGTTGGTTGTATCTAGTAGTTGGAGTTGGCAGCTCTCCTAGGGTTCCCAGATTTGTTCTTGACAAGTTTCTTGACAAATAAACGGGAAAAAGGTGAAATTTGATATTGTTTCGTATGTTTTACGTTGTTCATACTATACGGTCGCCTCACATTTCCGAGTTTGAGATCCACATCAACCTTCTTCCTCTTCTTCCCTTGATCGGGTGCTTTTAGAGGAACTCTAGTCTTACACTACAGTTTGGCTTGCCACAAATTGGTATTCCCTTTTCTTTTAATGGTGTAGATATTTAGGTTTTTTTTTGATGCAGTGAGAGTTTTTTGAGCTGTATAGGGAAGGGGTGAAGACTTTGGCTCTGTTTGGCTCCACGTTTTTGGTGTGGCTGACTGGTGTTTTTCGAAAAGCCGCGTCAAATAGCGATTTTAATGTAGCTGTGGGTAAATAGATTTTCCAAAGAACCCGGTTTTATTCCTCTTTTCCTGCCGTGCCTCCCCACCCGCGATCCAAAATCGATTATTCCTCTTTTTCGCTTCCCGACTTCCCCCCTCCCGCTCCGTTGTTAGGGTTTTCGTGACATAGCCAACCTGCGCGCGACATTTCTCCCCCGGCGGCCATCTTTTCTCCCGCTGATGTAGTACCAGCACTTCTCCTTCCTAGACACCGCCTCCTCTCTCACGGACTTCTCCTCTCTCGCCGATGAACTCTAGGCTGTCTCCTCCCTCTGCCATTTTCAGCAAAAAAGTTGGATTGAATCAAAACTTCCATCTCCTCTGCCTTTTTGTTCCAACATTTCTTTCTTTTTGTTTATCCACTGTTTGTAGCCTTCTCTATGCCGACGAACTACTGTAGCCTTCTTTTTATGTTATTCATGGTTGTAGATCCACTGTTTGTAGCCTTCTCTATGCCGACGAACTACTGTAGCCTTCTTTTTATGTTATTCATGGTTGTAGATCCACTGTTTGTAGCCTTCTTCCGTTTTGTCCACGGCTCTAGTTCATGTTTTTTCACAATTTTTTCACAGTTTATGAGTACTTGTCATTTTTAATTAAGTATTATTCTCATTTGTAATGTGGTTTTAATTAGTTTTTTGAAAAAAAATGACAGCTTTTCCTATCATTGTTTCTTCCAAACAGTTGAAATCGTTTTCTACTTCTGAACAACACTAAAAAAATCTGTACTTCCAAACAGTTTCGTAGATTTTCCCACTCTGCCGCCAAAAATCAGATTTTCTCACAACTGCTTCTCACCACTGATTCTCATATCGCTGCAGCCGAGCCAAACATAGCTTTTGTTTTTCTGTTCTCACTACAAAAGTTGTAGTCTGAATACTCGCTAACCAACGGGGAAGAGATTCAAATCCTCAAGGTTTTGTTACTGTAGGCTGAGATTTACTGTACCAAAATGCTTGAGATTCAGATTCACAGTTGATTCAAGCAGTAGGTTAAGATTACTGTACCAAAATGCTTTAATGCCCGCAAGGGTGTGCCCTCGCTGCAAGCTTGCAGGCGTGCGCATGGTGCCTGCATGCTCGCGTGCCCGGCGGGCTTTGGCCCGGCTGGCATGTGTGCTGTCGTGGGTGCCTTGCTTGGCGGCTTTGGGTCCCTTGGAGCAAGCGTGGCTCGCTAGGCTGTTCAGACCACTTGGGTGACTTGATTGAAGCCTACTGGAACTTGATCCCTCCGCAAAGTTGTGTACATAAGAAGGCAACGAGTTATTACAAAAGGAGATCGCCTGCCTGATATATCTCCAGCCTTAGTTCTCTATCAAAATATCATAGTGGTGTAGGGACAGTAGTTCATGAGCGTTACAAAGAGAATCGGAGAACAGATAATTGATCCTAAATCAAATTGAATCTATCAATTCAAGACGGTTCTAATGGTTCTCGATTCAGGTTCAGTTCTTCAAGTCAGGTACCTGAGAACCCACTCGAGAATCGAATTCCCTGTCCTTGTTGCTTACTAGTAAAAGTAAAATAATTTTAATTGATTTCCACTATATAATGTGACAAAAAATAAGTTGTGTATAGATTTATTTTATAGATTTATTGTTGGGGATAAATAACATATAATAAAATATGTTGTGTATAGATATCCTGTAAAAATTAAGAGTTTTTATAAAAAAATTGGTCTGAGATATCCATCCCTGCTGTTTCCCCACTTAATTTTGCAAAAATTTTTGGACAGATCTCATGGAATCCATTTTCGGTATGTATACATGCCTATTTTTGGAGGCGCGCGAACAGATCTGGCGGTATGATCGCAGATTTCAATAGCGCAAATCATGCCCCGCAAAATAAAGTCTTATTTCTCGAATACGATCGTATCCAAAAGTGACTATAGTACGGCCACTTCAAATTTGCACCGTTGATTTTGGGAAGTATACGATCGGATCTGTTCGCGCACCAGTATTAGATACGCATACCATACATTTTGCACGTTAAATTCTGCACTTTCTATCATCTAACTATACACACGAAAAAAACATCTCAAGAATCAATCAATGCCACATTTTTGTCTCCCTCTAATCAATTTTTTTTTTTTTAAAAACCCCTAAACCCTAAACCCTAAACATAGTGAATGTTGCACCATGAAAATCACCTTCAAGATCTTCAATCGAACACTTTAGCCCTTCAATTCACGGCGGCGCTCCCAACCGCGGCTTTTGAGCAGGGGATCTGAAAGTTGAGGCCATCATCGGAGCTAACGTAGACAACTTTGAAAATGTCGAACTGAGCATCGTTGCTGAAGCTGGTGATGTAGGGGCGAATGTTGTTCCGGTAGTCGGCGGCGATGAGCCACGAGTAGCAGGCCTGCAGCGACTCCCACACGTGCAGGATGGCCACCATCGGCCTATCCCTGCACTCCAGGCACACGCCCGCCCTCGATCCCTTAATATCCTTGAAGCTCGATCGGAGAATCGCCATGCACGCGTGCAAAAGATCGTCGGTGTCGGCGGACGCGGGGATCATTCCGGAGAGCAGGACGGTGTCGCCGGAGGAGAACCTGGCGTTCGCTCCCCCGTCTTTGGATTCGCCGGCGCGGACGCCGTAGAATCCGTGCTCGATTAGGATTCCGAGGTGCGATAGGTTTTCCATGGCGGATAGCTGTCGCGAGAACGAATGTTTCAGCAATGGAGGAGATTTTTGCCTCTTTTGGCGCGGTCGCCGGGTGGGGCGGATTTCATCCGGCCGTTCCCACAGCATTATTTGCGCTATTTTAGTGGCGGGACGGATCCCCACGGTCGGGCCGCGGCCCCGCCAAACGAGCAGAATCCGCGGCCGGGTGGTGCCGTCTGCGCGATCCGCGCATATGAGATGTCGAAAATGACTCTAAAATCTCTGCCCCAAAAATACCCGGACATATAAATTTCGCCAATAAAGGGGAGATTTAGGCTGCGTTTGGCGCGACTTATCGCAACTTATTTGCTCCGGTGAGGTTGGACGAAAACGTCATTTGTCATAGAATGTATGTTTGATATCACAAATGTTACAAAAAAGAAATTAGTTTGAGTCATAAGATTTTTGTATGACAATGACATTTTTGTTCAACCTCACCAGAGCAAATAAGTCCCGATAAGCCGCGCTAAACGCAGCCTTAGGCTCCGTTTGGCGGGACTTATTTTGCCCTTGAATGTTGTAAAAACTGTGAAATAGTAGATCCCAGCGGCGGCATCCGCAAACAATTGAGATGTCATTTTCGACATTTCAATGTCTCTGAGGGCGACATCTGAGATGCCATTTCCGATCTCTCGAGATGATATTCTCAAATGTCGCTAAAATCTCTGCCCGGACATGTTTAAAGCCGGAACATAGAAATTTCGCGGTCGAGAAAGGGTAGATTTGGGTGTTTTAGTGACTCACCAGAGCTGTTCTTAGCATGCATCTGTTTTCTTCGGATCTTTTCATCCATGCTCCGTACCAAACAACCTGGTTTCAGGAATGAAGCAGAATGTATGGGTTATGCTCAATAAGGCTCTGTTTGGGAAAGCGGCGGTGATGATTTTCAGAAAACAGTTAGCTTTGCCATTTCTTCGAATTGACTGGCCAAAATGTTCCTATAGTCATGCATTGTGGTCAAGTTTGGGCTTGATGCTGGCGGTCGTGAACATGGGAATTAAACTGTCATTCGTTAACGGACACTTAAGAAGCTTTATCCATTTTTTATGTTTAAACGGATGAAATTTATTAGGTGGATGGTTAACGAATGACGGTTTAACACATACATTTACTACCGCAACCGGTGTGCAAAATCAAGCTCGTCTCAATATAATAATAATAATAATAAATCAAAGTTCTCAATGCCGGCAAATGTTGGCATTGTATTTACTACTAGACTTTCAGATTGACACCACTAAAATGACAGTGTCCCAAATAGAGCAAGGAGCTTGAGGCTTGATTTAGGAGAGACAAATTTTATACAAGTCCAATGCATTATGAGCATGGTATGTTGGGCATACTTTTTTCTCAAAAATGAATTTATTTTGTTAAATTTTGTACTTCTTTACAAAATAATTAGCGAAATATAAAAAATTCGGTATTTTTACTGTGATTTTAAGTAATCATATGTAAATATTTATGATTAAAAATTGTTAAAATACAGTTGTAAAAATCTGTGCAAGAAGATATATTTTTAAGCTATTTCATAACTGTAGTTTTATTTTAGGGTGTCAAAATACAGTTTATTTGAACAGTAAATTATTAACAACTGTAATTTTGCAGGAAAAATCCATCTGTGCTTCATACTCATGACACGATTAACACAAAGAAAATTCTCTCAGTAAACTATGGCGGGAAAAAAAATGCAATGTTGCTGTAAATAATTTGAAAATTAGGGTAAATATTTTAGCACCAAAACTTATTTTTTAGGGTTTAGGGCATCCTGGCCGTGAATTGTATGAATGTATGCAGAAGTTCTTGGTACCTAATTTGAATTTTAGTCCCTAATTTTTACCACCTTTATGAAAATAATTGTATTTTCTTACTATAAGATTTAAGTCCATAAAACTTATCCTTTTTTCTCTCATAATCAACTTAAAATTGCCACCTAAGCAATCAGATATGTAATTTTCAATAAAAAAGTCATTTTAATTTCACCATGAGGACTAATATCATAAGGTAGATAAATTTTTGAGACTTAAATCTTAAAGCATTTTTGAATAGGCATGGAGGCCGTACATCCGAACCCATCTCCACATACGGAGCCCGAACCATGTGCAACGGGTTGTTGAGGTGGGGTCTTGAACCCGCTACCTCCTAGATATAGTGCAATTGGGCAGCTCAATTGGTGATGGAGGCCGACGCTAAGTCCGTCTATATCTAGGAGGTCACGGGTTCAAGACCCCACCTCAACAACCCGATATCATGGACCACGCTCCGAGTGCGGAAATGGGTTGGGATATACGGCATACAGGCCGGTCTATAACAAAGCAAAATGTTTTGATTTTGGGACAAGTTTCATAAAGGTTGCAAAAATCAGGGAATACTATTTTTAGCCTAGAAAAATATTGATATAGTATATAAAAATAGGGTGAGAATATTTGGAGCGGGAGAAGTGAATCTTAAAGATACTATGTTCACTAGGATGAATTTTTCGTCGACAAGTGAACCAACAAAGCGTGAAAATGTGGCGAAAATTAGCCGAGCATAAACACGACGACGCATGCTTACCAGATTTCCGTGGATGCTCTTCATCACGGAGCTGGAAACGCAGCCGAGATCCTCGGCTTGGACGGAGAAGAGCTTCATAGCGTGGATGATTTCGTCGTCGAGAACATTCACCGACCGCAACACGAAAAAAGTGAGGTCCAAACTGCTGTTGAAGGGCACAAAGCAGGGCATGATCTCACCTTCCCTTTGTTATTGTCACAGCAATGAGTAGGAGAGAAAAATAATGGCTTCAGATGGTTCAAGAATCAAGAGAAGAGGAGATATATAAGCTTGACTATTTATTATAGTCCTGTTTGTCTGCGGCTAATTGGGGTGGGCTTTTTCAAATTGAGTGTTTGAAACTGCGGGTGCAAACGTGGAAAATTTGATGCGTTAAAAAGTTCTCATGCATTGACCGATAGTGGCCGTTGGATGCACGTGCGTGCCTACCTTCTTTCTTTCAAAGCATTTAAATTTCAACCAGTTGACTGGGTTTTTTGTTGGTGTTGTTGCTGCCTTTTCAAGTTTCAACAGGCCGTTTAGCGCAAATTTGATGAAAATTTAGTGTAGACATTTGGTGCACATCAATAATGGCTATATGCACATCACAAATATACCCAAATAAGGCTCCGTTTGGAGGGACTTTTTTTCACCGGTCAATTGGTTACGACCGCATGAACCGGACCACCGGTGAAAATAAGTCCCTCCAAATAGAGCCTAAGTCTACAAACATCATTTTTCTTCTCCCCGCGCATTTTCAGTCGATTAACCCGCAGACCACTAAAAGCATGTCGTTTTCTTTCATTATCATGCTAAGGGTCTTCACTGGCGGAAATTTTTCCGTCCGATATCCAGACTCTGGATTTCCGCTTTCCGACCTTACCAGATGGGCTGACGAATCCTCATGTTTTTTTAGTTTTTTATCAGCGGGATTGCTTCTTCCACGCGGCAAATAGGTATGGCTCCCGAACAGCATGAAGCGGTGTGGTGTGCGGCGTGCGTCGATGAATACCGGCATTTGTCAATGGGGAAGTGGCAGTCGGGTACTGACATCCATCCTTGGTAGACTTAGGGAGGGGTGAGGAGGTATGATTGGCCTTGGGAAGATTTCACCACAATGGTCTATCAAAGAGTTGCTAGCTCTTCGAGAAGATCTTGATTTTGGGCGGGATGAGTCGATTGAACGGTCTCCGGGGTGTAGTTGTCGTTGTTCGAGCAGAGGCGGATCTTCGTTGACGGCACCCACTTTCCCTTCTGAGACTTTTTTGAGCATATATATAGAGCTTTGAGAGAGGATTGGGGTGCTAGGGCTCGCAGATCGCAAGTTTGACTACAATACTGACACCAAACAAAATTGAAGAAATAAGTACGACGTACGCAACCCGTACGTATAACATCGTAAATGCAAAAAAAAAACTGAAAAAAGTTGCACGATCTATTGATTGGATGGCGGGCAAGGGCTTCCCATACAAAAGGCCTATTGATTGCTTAAATTTAAAAATTAAAGTCCAATTCATGCGGTTGTAAGCGCTTGACCGGTGAAAATAAGTCTCCTCAAACGGAGCATTAATCTCCTTTATTTTTTCACATTCCATGATCGTTTCAGCATTTCCATGTCTGTCTTTATTCCAACACTTCAACTCTACATAATTTTTTTTGGTTTACAATTCTGCGATTTCTTGAATGTCCAAACTATTCGATCCTCATCACATTGCTCACCCCTCCACTTCATCTTCGTCTGCAAATTCCGTCGGGGGCGGGCGAAGCCCACCGCCACAGCCCTGGTACTATCGCGCGGGGCACGCGAGACCCCCCGTGCACTGTGTAATGACCATTTTTATTTACAAGGTAACAACCATATTCAGTTACCGGGCTGCAGCACAATTAGAGTTGAAGAGTGGTTTGAAAACTCTTTATCAAGGAGATTGCGGGTTCAAAACCCGGCCTCAACAATGCGCTTTTGCCGAGAAACAAGTGTGGAGAGGCTTCGGGGTACTTGGGTTGCAACCCGGTAACAGAACATGGTCGTTACAATGTAACTGAAAATAGTCGTTACAATAAAAAGTTCCTTATCCTATCTAAGGAGGGTCGCGGGTGTTATTCCCGGCCTCAATAACCCGCCTAGCTTACAGGCGCAGCTATGGATCACATGGCGAGCAGTCTGGTAACCCTGTGTGGGGCCAGCTATGGATCACGTGTTGAGCAGCTTGTGGCCCCTTGGGAGAAGGGTTGGGTGTGTGCGGGCCACGGCCCAATGCGATCCGTTCTCGGTGAGCCGATAGGATCCCATCATTACATCAACTTATAATACAAACATTTGTTTTTTAAAATTCTTCATATTCTAACCCTAGATAAAAAAAAGCAGAAATAATTTATCTTGTTGAATCTATTTCAATTTGACAAAGTTCTTCTCTGTGCTTTTTCTCTTTGGAGTTAATCATCACTTAGTAGAGATTTTAGCTAGGGCAATAACTTCAAGCCCCTCATTGTATTGATTTTGCTGGATATGTGCCTTACCTTTACAATAAAGTTTATATTGTTAAATAAAAAGGTACTATCTTTTTTAGTAAAAAATTTACTTCAAAAATTGTTCATTTTATAGGTTATATGCCTCCCCAGCCCACGGCTCGAAAGGGCGGCCGCTGGCATCACCAGCACCACACTCGAAAAGGTTCAGCCTCAAATAGTCTACAACCATGCACCTAAACCCCTCTCCATGCCCACCTGCGGGTTGTTGGAGGTTGCAACCTCCCTTTTGATGAGAAGTGATCAAGTTAAGCGCCCCTACGGGCACTTCCCAGGAGGTCACCCATCCCAGGACTACTCCAGCCCGAGCAAGCTTAACTATTAAGTTCTTTCACTTCTCATCACCAATTGAGAGCTCAATTGGTGATGAGAAGAGAAAGAACTTAATAGTTAAGCGTGCTCGGGCTGGAGTAGTCCTGGGATGGGTGATCTCGCCTGGGAAGTCCTCGTAGGAGCGCTTAACTTGACTTTCCCTCATCAAAGAGAGGTTGCGTCCTCCAACAACCTGCCTGCGGGCATGGAGAGGGATTGGGGTGCATGGTCTACAGACTATTTGAGGCTGAACCCTTTCAAGCGTGGTGTTGGGAGTGTCGGCGGCCGTTTTTTACGATACCTTTGGCACCACATTTGCTGCCCCTCCGACCGACGATACCAGCAAAACTAACGAGGGAGAGTAGACAGGGAAGTATGTGGGAACATGATCACCGACTCAAACGGGGAATGATCTGCTTCAATGAGAAGGTCGGCCGGCAATGATGCACCTGCCTTATATCAGTAATTAATCTGTTGCAGTCTGAATAAAGATTGTTTACCTTCCATGAACATACCCTAACGAGGCCAAGGCTCCATTTGGGGGGACTTATTTTCATCGGTCATGCGGTCGCAACAGCTTGACCGGTGAAAATAAGTCCCCCCAAACAAAGTCTAAGAAGGAGATGCCCAGAAAGCCTTACCGCAAAGGGGACTTCAGGCGTAGAGAGAATCTATTTGTATTTGTTACAGGATTTGCAGTATGGGCGTAGAGAAAGAATTAGAGTTGGAAAAAAAATTAAAAACAAACCAGCTAAGTTAGGAAGAAGAGGTGATGGTGAGTGGCGAAGGTGGCACAGTGAATAGAAAGGGGAAGCAAAACTCAACATAGCCAAAATGGATGGACGAGGGCTAGTTGTGTGTTAGCGGTGATAGTGGCGACGCCGCGATGTGGGTGGAGTTGCGGTGCTTGCAAAGCGGAGATGTCGTGGGAGAAAGGGGAAAACCGTGAGTGAGAGGTGATAGTTAGTGTATATTTGGGCAAATTAACGTGTTCGGAGGCATAACGGGTCGTGTCGGGTACACGGTTAACCCGTACCCGTAGAAACTCCTTGGGTTCCTCTATTTATACCCACCTAGGGGCAACGGGTAGGGGATTCCACCTAGATCCACATCCGGATGCTTCGAGCAACGTTCTCAATCATATGATTTGGCAACGTTCTCAATCATTGATGAAGAGAATTCATCAATGCATCAATGGCTTCTTTCCAGAGTAATGAATCCCTTGATCTCATCGCTTCCTTATAGGTGGATGGATCGGCCTCAACGTGGTAAGTGACAAAGTCACTACCAAAGGTTCTGGGAGTTCGCTCTCTCACTGAAATCCGTTTAGACTCTAGGACACTACTGTCTACCGGGACTGAATAGGAGGTGCTCGGTACTGATTCAAGGTCTTCCTCAGTAATAGTTGCTTGCATACCTGGGATGGTCAGATTTTTATCCTTAAGGAACTTATCCTCAAAGAACACTGCATCCTTTGATTCAATAATTATATTATTAGACAGGTCTAAGAATCTATCTGCAGCACTATCTTCAGCACAACCTAAGTAGACACACGTGTTGGTCTTAGGTCCAAGTTTAGACCGTCTAGGGTCAGAGACCCTGACATAGGCTATGCAGCCTCAGGTCTTAAGTCTAGTTAAAGACGGGGGGTCTCTTAAACCAAAGCTCGTAGGGTGTGACGTCTAACTTAGCATGAGGAACTTTGTTTAGAATGTTGTTTGCAGTTAAAACTGCTTCTCCCCAATAGACAGTAGGCATGCCAACAGTGAGGAGCATAGAGTTTAACATTTCTGTCAACCCCTAGGAAAAGCGCTTGACGGTTTTACTTCTTCTCTACAGCCGATGGAAAACAAAAAAAACGGTGACGAAAATACGGAATGGTGGTCGATCCTCCTGATCGAAACAGAGAGGCAGAACTCTAGGAAAATTGGCTGGCATGTTTCCTTCCGATGGAAGCACCGGTGGCCCCGATCCTTTTCTCCTTCTTCGCGACCCGAGTGAAACAGCGGCGGCGAGAGGAAGCGGTTACGACAGTGACGGGAAGAAGCGGTTACGAGCAAGGGGGCGTAACTTCGAGATTGATGTGAGGTCAAAAGATAATGTTACAGACGCCTTGACAAAGGGCTTAAATAGAGTTCTCACAATTAAAACATCGGGGGAGATGAGATTAAGATTCATAGAAATATGAAACTTCCTCCAATGTTTATGTTTTATGGTAAGAACCTATAGTCGCAACATTCAAGCATCTAATAACAGACTGAAAACCCCAAATAATTTCTTGATGAAAGCCCAAGATGGTTAGATGTTAGTCATTCCACACCTGATGACTTAACGTCTTTCTCATTGTAAGCTGATTTGAGAATTATTCAACTGGGAATAGAAAGTCGTTGTATGAGTTAATCTAACGTTAGTGATCATAGCACATTATTCCACATTTGATAATGTTGCAAATGACGGTGTGTCAAATCATATGATGAGGTACATAGTGGTCACTAATGAGTAAAATAACAACGTTTGATTTATTAAAATCAAAACCTGACTGGTCCTAGCTAGACTGGATAGAGATGCTGACAGTGTTACTTCACTACTGCTACAAGTGCTAAGCTCATTTAGGTAGAGCTAGCTTACTTTGATACGTCACTGCATATGTTTATGAATTCATAGAGTCTGACTCATGAAATTCTTTGCAGGCACTGGTGAAGATGGAGGAGAGAGAGTGAATTTTGACATAGATGATGATGATCTACTCTTTGAGTAGAATTGTTACACGTTTATCTGTAGTCATTTATTATTTTCCAGACTTATTAATTGTTGAGTAGCACATTTTTTTTATGTATTATGTTATTGGTTTTTAAAATTCATGTTTATGTTTTCTTTAAAAACTGTGCTAACTCTTATGGAAATGTGTTAAGTCGAAAATTTATTTTAATATTCTCCACTTTCTGCACTCCGAAACGTATACGTTATTTGTCACAAATATAGAAGGAGATTGTTAGTGTATATTTGGGCAAATTAACGTGTTCGGAGGCATAACGGGTTGTGTCGGGTACACGGTTAACCCGTACCCGTAGAAACTCCTTGGGTTCCTCTATTTATACCCACCTAGGGGCAACGGGTAGGGGATTCTACCTAGATCCCCATCCGGATGCTTCGAGCAACGTTCTCAATAGTGACAACGACTTAGGGAACCGGTGGAGCTGCAGGGATCCATTGACGGAAGGAGTAATTCTTCGCGGCGAAGAATTATGGGGTTTTCGGGTTGGGGTTAACTGCAAAAAAAATGTATTTTTAAAATTTTGAGATGCAAATAATCAAATACGAGTTGGGATTCCCCTTAAAAATGGGATGATTACTATATTAGAAACCAAAAAATTATGTGCAAAATAGGCTTATTCAATTCTTATATATAGGGCGTTGTTATGTGTACACCACTTTTGACTATGTGCACACCACTTTTGGCTATGTGCACACCAAACTCTTAAAATAATGAGCAATGTTGCATGCACACCACTTTTAGCTATGTGCACACCCAACTCTTAAAATAAACAATACCACTACTTTTTTCCAATGTCACACATATTAACCTAAACGCACACCCCGCTCCTATTTTCTCCTGAAAGCCGAAATCCTACCCTCGCTCTAGCTTTAGCCTCGTTTCACATGACATATAAGTAGAGTTGGATGAGATACTCCAAAAATACACTACATCATCGGCTATTACAAAAATGAATTAAAAAGAAAATTACGGGAGCTATTGGATCCTACAACAAACCAAATTGTAGATCATTTGGTTCCGGATCGCTTAAAGGGGGGACCAAAAGAAAGTTTGAACAAGCAAAATGACCTTTCAGGTACTAATATTCAATTTTAACTAACTTACAAATATTTTATTTATTTAAGACAATTAATATTCATATTTTTATGTTCATGCATGTCTAGATTAACTTAAAATTGAACCGTGCAATTTTTTAATTATATTGGTAAAAATAATTTGAGATTTTTATTTTTTATTTTGTTTGTGTTTTGTTGGTTTGAAAGGTAAAAGGTAAGAAATCTTTTGTATTTGAAGTTAAAAAAAATAAAAAATTTATTTTGATGTTTATTTAACAATTTGACAGGCAAATAAAATTTATGGTGTTTACTTGACACTTTGGCCTGCAAATAAAATTTATGATGTGCACATATCAATAGTGTACACATAGTCAAAAATGATGTGCACGTAACATCGCCCTATATATATTGCCACTTCAAATAATTTATAAATATATAAACAATGATTGCATTTTTCAAAAGAACAGTAACAAAAATTGTCATTAGAATGGAAAAAGTCCAAAGATAATTTGCCAATTATATTATATTAACTAAAAATGAACAGATCTTCTGGTTAAACACTCACATTACAATTTTACCCCTATTATTATTTAAAAAAAAATCCAAATTTTAAAATTAATATGTTTTTTTTTTATTTTAAAAATTATGCTCTCATATAGAAAAAGTCTTTTACTTACAATAAAAATGTGTTATCCCCGCCACTCGCAAACCCCCGTGCACACCGAAAAAATAAGCGACAAGCGGAGTATATTATTCAGGAGCTTGTGAGTGACTGGAGTGTCATCGCGCATGGACCATGTCATAGCCGGGGATAATATCGCGTGTGGCACGCGCCGACTGGATAAATATCACTGGGAAAACTGGTGGACGGTAACAAGAGTATAGGAGAGGCAACTGCTACTGTGGGAGGTTATGGAGGTTGTGGTAGATGAATTAAAGGTGGCAAAAAGGTGACTAGGTTAGGTAATATTTTGGGGAGGAAAATAAGTGCCTAGGAGTCGTCGCCTATGATTCCACGGAATTGGAACCATAAGATGATCGTCGGATTCCAAAAATGATTTCACCAAAATTGCAATGCCCTATTGAGCTGACATAACATTCTCTAAAGAGAACACTAGGATATCCCATCATTGAAAGCTATGATTGATCGGAGGTGAGGTGACCCGAATACATCAAAATAAATGAAAAATGACAATAATATATGAAATCAAATCGAAGCGCAAATCTAGACGCATTCGCGGTATCGGATCGACGATCTGATTAAGTCCTCATGCACAAGCACGCGAATGTGAGTCCCGCCTTACGGCAAATTCCTCCAGATGCATGCTCTCATGGATCCTCATCACCCACCTTCTCCAGAGAAGAAGGCAAATAACACAAGTACCATGACAAGAGGCTTGAGATTTCCTTGTGTCAAATTGCTCATAGATTTATGAGCAATTGTATAAGCCACTAACTTCATTTTTTTAAACAACACGTTCAACTAATTATTTAATAAGCTCTTAGAAAATAAATAAAACAACATTTTTATTTTTCAAAATCACTCCAACATGAATATTGAATTCATTGAATTAGTCCTCTAACAAATGAAATAATTTTCAAACTTGCAAAAACCAAGTTATCCACTAAATAAATTCCCAAAGAAACAAATCTTCGCAATCAGGCATGATTTTAAAAATAGATTAAAAATAATCTTTCACCAAACTGATATTCTAGAAGATTATTTTATTTTTAAAAAAAAATTTAGAACACATTTTCTTATAAATAAGTAAAAAAATAAAGTTTTAAAAAGAGCATTCAGAATGGGTGAATAAAGTGTAAAGGCAGAATAACTTGTAAGAACATGGGAAGCATGTTTAAAAGGCATAAAATTAGGGCCAAAAATTGCAAATATCATCATTCAGGTTTGATAGCAGAAATGTATACTTGGAAATAAAAATAAAAATTTTAGCTTATCAAATCACAAAACCAAACATCAGTACTATCACAATTTCATAAAAGTAGATTGAAACAATTACTCAGCTGATGCAGCAGAGAAAAGAGAGGCTTCACCACTGGACTCGAGCGCCAAGCTTGAATATCACTCTGCTTCTATCTCTTCAGATCCTGTATTCCAAAATCCAGTTCAGTGATGTCTTTGATCCCCAGTAAAACTTTATTTTAATAATAATTGTAACTAACCAGCTCATGAGAAATTCCAAATCATTTTTGTGAGAATAAAGTTGAAAAAAATCATCAAAATTAGAACTGGTGAAACCATTTATGGGTCTTTTTTACGAACCATCAATCTCCATCGGTGAAATTTTTCAATCAAATCTCTGTTTCCAAATCTGCGTCACAGATTGCTGAAATGCTGACACCCGGTGAAAATAGATAACACGAGAAGCTTAACTACAGGAAAAAATACTAGTAATCTATGTGGAGATGACTCTTGATCTCAATGGAGATCATGTGCGATCACCGTGGAGATCATGCGTGATCTTCATTATCTCCCTAGAGATCACTCTAGATATCCGTGGAAATCACCCATGATCACTACAGAGATCGCGTATGATCTCACTGGCAATCAAGTCTTCAACTTTTTTTGCCACAAGTCCGCATCGCAGGGCTCTCAGACACGAATTTAAAAATGAATCCCGGATTGAATAATTCCTCCATTCATGTGGGAACGATTTCAAGGTCGAACATGTTCTGTGCGAATCCTTCTTGATGCACTTTCATTTGTGGTTAAATATTATCTAAAAGATTTACTCACTCCCCCCCTTTCAACCAACTCTTCCAATAGATTAATTTTCAACACATCATTTGTTCATATCCAAACCGTTAATCTACCATACCTAATTTAGCCATAATTATCATAATATTATCATTCAATTAATCACTCAATGTTAAGATAAATATAAGTTGCATTCCTCTCTATCTTTTGAAATTACAAAAACCTCTCACGTAAGTTTACATTTCATAACATACAATGCATGCAAAAAAAAAAACTACAGGAAATAAAAATTTGCAAAGGAGGGTTACGCAATTTCAAAAAATAGAGGGGTGCAATTTATAATTTAACATACTTATAAGGAGGTTCCGGTAAACGACCCTATTATCATTTACAAATATAAAGAGCATCCGACCGATGGAATATTGCATAATAATTCATAAACGCTTTGCATCCCGAAGTTAAAACCTCGCCTATAATGCCATTCATTGATACAAAAGATATAGAGCATTCTATCACAACTAGGTATTGATTAATCTTCTAATAATACTAATTAATAACTGTTAATATCACAAATTGGATATCATACATTTGGTCTATGTAAATAATGCTAAATCCATGTGTCTTTCTAAAAAAATTCTCCAGTAATCTAATTTTTAAATTAATTCAAAATTTCCAAAGAAATATATATATATATAACAGAATTTTACATTATAATTCCAGGGAAAGCGATTCTAGAGAAATTAATTTCATTATGAATTAGAGCATGTCTCCTCAATTCTCAAGCCTTCAACATGTCAAGGTCTAAGGAAAGTAAAAAAACAAAGCTGGACAAATGGATATGCTCAGGTTGACAATTCTACAGGTTGACAAACGGATGTGTCATGGTCTAAGGGAAAGCAATTCTACAGGTTGACCTGCTCAGGAATATTCGGATATGTGCTTATTTTCAAATCTCTGAAACATTTCTTTAGGTCTTTTATTGGATTTATTAAAGATCTTTTTTGTTGATTCAAAGAAAAGTTGTGCGTAGATCTTAGAAAAGATAAGGGTACATGGCAAAATATCTACGCAAATTTTTTCAATATCTAGAGCATATCTAGAGCAGAAGGCTAGGAATGAATGTATCAGGGATACGACATGAGTGACACCAATTGCAGAGAAGATGCGAGAAGCTCGACTAAGATGGCTTGGACACATACAAAGGAGACCATTAGAGGCACCTAGTAGGCGTTACGAGAGTTTAGTCACGAGGCATGTTAAATGAGGAAGGGATAGACCAATTGTAACATCCGTTTAATTGTAACGATTTTTTTTTTTTTTATAGGGTCGAGTCGCGACGGATTTTGACCGAGACAGCGCGTCGTCGAGGTACGTTGTTCTATGATTATAAATCGCGACCGTTTATTTGAGTTGGGTGTGCCAATAGCATTTCCCCACCCCCCCTTTTTCTCCTCTTGCGGTTACTAATAAACCGCTACAACCCAATTAATAAACCGCACGCCCTCAATTTCACGGAAGAAACCCGCAAAACCGCAGCCCTCCTGTTTCTCCCGTTCCGCGCGACCGACGCACGCCCGACGTCGCCCGTTCGGCGTTTCCGCTGCCGTCCAGTGCCCGATTCCTCTCCAGAAGCCATTTCCGACTTCTCCTCCCTCCTCTGCAGGCGCTGGGGAGTATTCCTTTTCCTTCCTTGGCCTTGGAAGTTCCGGGTTTCAACCCTAACCGGAGGAGTTGAGTTTTGTTTTGGTTCCGGTGAGTCGTTTCCTCCCTTATCTCGATTTCCTCTTGAAGATCCTTCGTTTTGGAGGTAGACTAAACTAATTTTCATTTCTATTGCGCTATTTTAGGTTTTGGTGTTCGTGGTTCACCGCGGAGTTTAAGTGGGACGCATTGAGAACCCCAATATCTCCGCATAAAGGTAATATTCGAAGCTAGTACGCATATTTTTCTGCAACCTTAGATGATTTGGAATTTTTCCACCGGAAAACCCTTAGGGAAAAATTATGAGTTTAGGTTTGCTTTGAATTGCAGGACTTTGGTAGGTTCGAGGCAGCATTCTGAAGGTCCCCAGTAGTAGGATTTGCCTTCGGAAATAGAAGATGTCGCCGCGCCGAGTCTACGAGCGCCGCACCACCGCTGTAAGGAAACCTAACTTCTGCTATTTAGACATAGTAAAAAGTATATATTTTTATACACATAAATAGATTTATTTCAAGTACCATGTCCATGCATAGAAAGGTGTGGTGATAGGAAAACGGTTCCGAAAAATATGTAGGGTGACACGATTTCCCTAAGACCCAAGTAGTCAGATCATGAACAGTAGCATAGAGTACGCAAGCGTTAACCGTGTTCGTAGGTTTGGAATTTGTTCCGAACAAGGGCGTGAATGTCCCTTCAAGTCGACCACAAGAAAGTCAAGGGTCGCTTAGTAGTACACCAGAAAAGATATCCCTTGCAGAGTAGCGACAGACCAAAAAGGTCAGCCAGCACACAGAGTTCTTCCGTGCTAGGTAGAGGCGCACTACCGTTCTCATAAGGCACATGGAACCTTATGAGTAGTACAGACTTGGGAAGTGTCTTCCCTTGAGCCAGCTAGTAGATTCGAGACCGTGTCCGCGTGACACTAGAACATTTGGGTTCGTAAGATGGTCTCGGGTCGTCAGTTTCAGTTGCGCGTTAGGAGCTACTCTGCCTAGAGCCTTCCTAGTAGATGAGCAGGTTAGAAGCCACCTAGAACTCAAGTATAGACCTGACATGAGACAGTACGCTAGTTAGTGAACGCCATGACTTGAGTTAATAAAATAAAAGTCACGTGCTTAGTACGAGTAGATGTGTGACCAGAGAATAGTGCGAAGCCATGCATAGCACATAGCATAAAAGTTTTAAATGCACAAAATTATTTTTCAAAGACATGCATGCATTCATATGTAAAACTGGGTTTTAGTGTCACTAGGAGGGGTTATTTTTCCTTACTCTGACCCTTCGTGGGCACTGTTTTTCAGGTGACCCAGGTGGGAAACTACGTCTAGGATGAGCATGTGGTGGCGTCAGTTTGTATTATTTGTCTTATTCAGTTTACTCTATTTCAGCATGTACCTATAGATGAGAACATTGTAACAGATTAATGTTTTATCTAATTTGTATCAGACTATTTATGATTAACCAGATTTTCAGTTAAATACAGTTCTATTTCCTGTTTAGTGGCTCTGTGAATCCAGATATCAGGTATGTGGTTACCCTTAGTTTACTTTATTCAAACTTCCGCTGTAAGTCTTAAATTGCTTAGTATAGATTTTATTACCTGCTGCTACTAGTTTTAATACTGTTTCCTAGTTTTCTTTATATCGCTGACCCGGCCGGACGGCTGATTTCTGAAATACTGGGAAGGGGTGTTACAAATTGGTATCAGAGCGAGGTTTAGGATCCCTGGACCCTAGAAAGAATTCACATAGCCATAGGAGCGTATAAGAGTAAACTCTTGTTAATAAAGTACTTTAAGTTGCGATTAAGCCTTAGTGTTCGCTAAAGTACAAATAAGTTGCTAGACCAGATTTCTTAGATGTTTGATAAATAACCAGTTTTCCTTTATATTTTTTATCAGGCACCACGAGTTAGTGAACCAGGTGAATCTTCACGCCAGAACCCGATTCCTAATGCAACCATGGGAGACGCTGCCATGCCACAGGTACCGCCAGTTCCAGCAGCTCCAGAGGGCACTGACATAGCGTCTCAGATTGCCAGGGCGGTTACTGTTGCCTTGATGGAGTTTCAGAGAGGACTGGCTGCAGGGTTTCCAGCTCCAGTACAAGTACCAGTCCCTGCACCAGCTCCTGCAGCAGCACCTGTGGAGATGACCCTGGAGCGCTATTTGAGAAATTTTAGAGAACTTCAGCCTTCGAACTACAGTGGGGATGAAACCCCGATGGATACAGATGATTGGATAGCTAACACCAGAGACCTGCTGAATGTTTTAGAGTGCCCGGAGAATAAGAAAGTTCCTCTGGCAGCTTTCCTCCTCCGAGGAAAGGCAAAAGTCTGGTGGGACAAATACCGGACAGATGATCCTGCAGGTAAAGTGTTATGATCAATTCCTTTATTTTAGGAAGTAATGTGTTAATTTTAATATGGTATGATCGTATTTTTGTTTGGCCAGGCCGTACCCCAGACATGTTCACTTGGGGCGAGTTCTCTAGAGCTCTTGCTAGTTGGTTCGTGCCTCCTTCCGCACGACGAGATCTCCAAGAGAAGTATCTGAGGCTTTTTCAGGGGGACAGGACAGTTACTGAGTACGAGCGAGAGCTGACTCATCTGGCTAGATATGCGGGCGTGATGCAGGGAGATCAGACTGAGAAGTGCAGTCGCTTTGTGGATGGTTTGCGTGACTCGTTGAGACAGCCGCTGATGACTATGGTCAACGCTGATTACAGGAGCTTAGTGGATACAGCTCGCAGACTGGAGGCTGACCAGCAGAAGGTTCAGAAGCGAAGTAGTTTCCGTGCGAAGCGATCTCAGGATTCGCATCAGCCGCAGCAGAACAAGAATGACCAAGGTAAGAACTGGAACAAGAAGCCGAAGCCTGATGCTAAGAAGATTGGTCAATCTGGTGACCGAAGCAAGGACTATCCCACGTGTCCCAAGTGTCAGCGTCGCCATTCAGGAGAGTGTTTGGCCAGTGCAGGCGTATGCTATAAGTGCCGACAACCTGGACACATAGCTCGCTTCTGTCAGGAAGCTGGGACAAATCAGGTAATCAAGGTCCTTTTGTATTGATTACATTTATGTAATTACAATAGATTTTTAATGTAATTTATTCCTGCAGTCGAAGTTCGAGGTTGGTGGCCCTAGCAGGGTAGATAAGGGCAAAGCATTGATGCTCACTGATGGGAGACCGCAGTAGGGTCGAGACTTAGTGCAGCCCAGAGCTTATGGGCTGGGTCAGCAGGAGGCGAAGGATCAGGAGGATGTTGTGACAGGTAAGTGTTGTTTGCTTAACAAGTTGGTTTTAAAATCCTCCGTAGTGACACTTTAAATTTTTCATCCTTCTTAAATCATTCATGTAGGCATCCTTATGATTCGTAATTTACCCTCTAAGATTCTGTTTGATACGGGTGCCTCGCACTCGTTTATCGCGGAATCTCTAGTGCGTAAGTTGGATTTAGAAGTCTTCCCAGAGTCAGTACCGCTGGAAGTCATGATGCCGAATGGATCCCTTCTACAGACCAGAGACAAGTGCAGGGTACCAGTGCAGTTTAGTGATGTTGAGATTATCGTGGAAGCTTTGCTGCTACCTATAGCAGGATTTGACTTGATTTTTGGAATGGACTGGCTTTCAGCAGTCAACGCCAGGATGGACTGTAGGGCGAAGCAGATTCAGTTCGATGGCCCCAACCAGACATCTTTCTCTTTTCAGGGATTGAAGGGAGTAGTGAAGATGATCATATCTGCAGTCCAAGCGAGAAGGTGCATCAGTAAAGGTTGTGAAACCTTCGTAGTACTGATGAGCGCGGAGTCTAAGGCTGATTTGTCAGAGGTATCAGTGGTGCAGGAGTTTCCAGATGTTTTCCCGGAAGAGCTCCCTGGTGCCCCTCCAGATAGAGAGATTGAGTTCCCGATAGACTTGCAGCCTGGGGCTACACCGGTAGCCAAATCTCCCTATCGGATGGCTCCAAGGGAACTAGCAGAATTGAAGAGCCAGTTGCAAGAGCTGCTTGATTTGGGTTTTATACGCCCCAGTACTTCGCCTTGGAGTGCTCCAGTGCTTTTTGTGAAGAAGAAGGATGGTAGTCTGAGATTGTGCATAGACTACCGCGAATTGAATAAGCTGACCGTAAAGAACAGTACCCGATTCCTAGGATTGATGATTTGTTCGACCAGTTGGTGGGAGCGAGCACCTTCTCCAAGTTAGATCTGAGGTCGGGCTATCATCAGCTGAGGATTCGTGACGTGGATATACAGAAGACTGCTTTCAGTACCAGATATGGACACTTCGAGTTCGTGGTCATGCCGTTCGGGCTGACCAATGCCCCTTCAGTATTTATGGACCTGATGAATAGGGTTTTTCGGGAGTACTTGGATCGTTTTGCCATCGTCTTCATAGATGATATTTTGGTGTTCTCTAAAAGTGCAGAGGATCATGCAGCACACCTCAGGATTGTTTTGAGCACACTCAGGAAGAACCAGTTGTATGCAAAATTTTCTAAGTGTGAGTTTTGGCTTTCAGAGATTGCATTTTTAGGCCACATCATCAGTCAGAAAGGGGTTAGTGTTGATCCGAAGAAGATAGAGGCTATTAAGAGTTGGCCAAGACCGTCGACAGTTTCAGAGGTTCGCAGCTTTTTGGGTCTTGCTGGATACTACAGGAGATTCATCAGGGATTTCTCGAAGATAGCCTTACCACTGACTTCCCTCACTAGGAAGGGAAAAGGCTTGGATTGGACAGTTGAGTGTGAGTTGGCTTTTGAGGACTTGAAGGACAGATTGATGACCGCACCGATTTTGAGTTTGCCTTCAGGGCCAGACGGATTTCAGATTTATAGTGATGCTTCAGGTCAGGGTTTGGGTTGTGTTCTCATGCAGCATGGAAAGGTCGTAGCATATGCCTCGAGACAGTTAAAGGTTCATGAGAGGAACTATCCCGTACATGACTTGGAGCTTGCAGCAGTCATTCATGCTCTGAAGATATGAAGACACTACCTCTACGGAGTGCGTTGTGAGATCTTCACTGATCATAAGAGCCTCAAGTATATCTTTGATCAGCGAGAGCTCAATTTGAGACAACGCAGATGGTTGGAGTTTCTAGCAGACTACGATGTAGACATTCAGTACCACCCAGGAAAGGCAAATGTGGTAGCTGATGCCCTTAGCCGTAGAGGCTCGTGTTTCTATCTCCTCACTCAGCAGGAGGAGTTAGTACGAGAGCTGGAGAGACTGGACATCATCGTTGTGCCCCGTTGCAGTTTTGGTTCAGCTTGGTTGAGTTGGATGGAGATTTCGTGCGATATTAGAGACAGGATCAGGACAGCTATACCGTTGGATCCAAAGATGGCAGAGATTTGGATCTCAGTGCAGTCAGGTCAGAAAGAGAGGTTCTCTATTCAGGATGAGTTACTATTGCATGATGGCAGAGTGTGCATCCCAGATGTCAGTCACCTTCGTGAGGACATTCTTTTCGAGGCACACAATTCCAGATATTCTATACATCCCGGTAGCACGAAGATGTATGCAGATCTTAAGAAGACAGTCTGGTGGCCAGGTTTGAAGAGTGATGTTGCAGATTATGTAGGGAAGTGTGAGACATGCAAGTTGGTTAAGGCCGAGTGTCAGAGGCCTGGGGGCAAGTTGCAGCCACTTCCCATTCCCGAGTGGACATTTGAAGATATATCCATGGACTTCATTCATGGTCTGCCGAGATCGCAAAGTGGGAATGACTCAGTGTGGGTTATAGTAGATAGGCTTTCTAAGGTTGCCCATTTCATTCCTCTTAGAAAGACAGATCAAGGTCCGAAGCTGGCCCAGTTATATTTAGACGAGATAGTTCGACTTCACGGTGTGCCAAGACTATAGTTTCAGACCGAGATGGAAGATTTACCTCCAGGGAGTGGCGATACGTTCAGGAGCGGTTGGGTACCAGGTTACATTTCAGCACCGCTTTCCATCCTCAGACCGATGGACAGACTGAGCGCACAAATAGGACTTTGGAGGATCTGCTGCGGATGTGCATTCTAGATTTTGGAGGAAAGTGGGAGAAGTATGTTACTCTTGTGGAGTTCTCCTACAACAACAGTTTTCAGGCGAGTATTGGGATGGCACCGTTCGAGGCCCTCTATGGTAGACGTTGTCGGACACCGTTATGTTGGGCAGAGAGTCATGGATTGATAAGACCACAGACAGGATTAAGCTTATTCAGGAGCGTATGAAGACAGCTCAGGATCGCCAGGCCAAGTATCATGATCAGAAGCACAGGTCAGTAGAGTTTAGTGTTGGAGACTACGTTTATCTGAAGGTCAGACCAGTCAGAGGAGTCTCTAGAATAAAGCGAATGAAGAAGCTGAGTCCCAGATTCGTTGGTCCTTTTGAGGTGCTGGAAAGAGTTGGTGAGGTTGCATACAGGTTGGCCTTACCTGAAGAAATGAGTGGTGTACATGATGTATTCCACGTCTCCTATCTGAGGAGAGCAGTCAGAGATTCCAGTCAGATCATCAGTACCGAGGAAGCACCAATTGAGACAGATCTTAGTATTGGAGTTAGACCAGTCAAGATAATGGACTCAAGGATTCAGAAGCTCAGAAATAGAGAGATTCGCATGGTCAAAGTCTTTTGGATGAACTGTGGCCGTCCAGAGTATACTTGGGAGCGAGAGGATGAGCTTAAGAGCAATGCAGACTATTCTTTTCTCTTCGATTCAGGTATGATTACAATTTTCGAGGACGAAAATTTTTATTAGGAGGGGAGATTTGTAACATCCGTTTAATTGTAACGAATTTTTTTTTTTTTATAGGGTCGAGTCGCGACGGATTTTGACCGAGACAGCGCGTCGTCGAGGTACGTTGTTCTATGATTATAAATCGCGACCGTTTATTTGAGTTGGGTGTGCCAATAGCATTCCCCCCCCTTTTTCTCCTCTTGCGGTTACTAATAAACCGCTACAACCCAATTAATAAACCGCACGCCCTCAATTTCACGGAAGAAACCCGCAAAACCGCAGCCCTCCTGTTTCTCCCGTTCCGCGCGACCGACGCACGCCCGACGTCGCCCGTTCGGCGTTTCCGCTGCCGTCCAGTGCCCGATTCCTCTCCAGAAGCCATTTCCGACTTCTCCTCCCTCCTCTGCAGGTGCTGGGGAGTATTCCTTTTCCTTCCTTGGCCTTGGAAGTTCCGGGTTTCAACCCTAACCGGAGGAGTTGAGTTTTGTTTTGGTTCCGGTGAGTCGTTTCCTCCCTTATCTCGATTTCCTCTTGAAGATCCTTCGTTTTGGAGGTAGACTAAACTAATTTTCATTTCTATTGCGCTATTTTAGGTTTTGGTGTTCGTGGTTCACCGCGGAGTTTAAGTGGGACGCATTGAGAACCCCAATATCTCCGCATAAAGGTAATATTCGAAGCTAGTACGCATATTTTTCTGCAACCTTAGATGATTTGGAATTTTTCCACCGGAAAACCCTTAGGGAAAAATTATGAGTTTAGGTTTGCCTTGAATTGCAGGACTTTGGTAGGTTCGAGGCAGCATTCTGAAGGTCCCCAGTAGTAGGATTTGCCTTCGGAAATAGAAGATGTCGCCGCGCCGAGTCTACGAGCGCCGCACCACCGCTGTAAGGAAACCTAACTTCTGTTATTTAGACATAGTAAAAAGTATATATTTTTATACACATAAATAGATTTATTTCAAGTACCATGTCCATGCATAGAAAGGTGTGGTGATAGGAAAACGGTTCCGAAAAATATGTAGGGTGACACGATTTCCCTAAGACCCAAGTAGTCAGATCATTAACAGTAGCATAGAGTACGCAAGCGTTAACCGTGTTCGTAGGTTTGAAATTTGTTCCGAACAAGGGCGTGAATGTCCCTTCAAGTCGACCACAAGAAAGTCAAGGGTCGCTTAGTAGTACACCAGAAAAGATATCCCTTGCAGAGTAGCGACAGACCAAAAAGGTCAGCCAGCACACAGAGTTCTTCCGTGCTAGGTAGAGGCGCACTACCGTTCTCATAAGGCACATGGAACCTTATGAGTAGTACAGACTTGGGAAGTGTCTTCCCTTGAGCCAGCTAGTAGATTCGAGACCGTGTCCGCGTGACACTAGAACATTTGGGTTCGTAAGATGGTCTCGGGTCGTCAGTTTCAGTTGCGCGTTAGGAGCTACTCTGCCTAGAGCCTTCCTAGTAGATGAGCAGGTTAGAAGCCACCTAAAACTCAAGTATAGACCTGACATGAGACAGTACGCTAGTTAGTGAACGCCATGACTTGAGTTAATAAAATAAAAGTCACGTGCTTAGTACGAGTAGATGTG